>OZ037735.1:6269853-7524853 GCA_964035505.1 Watsonalla cultraria | reverse complement strand
TACAATGTTTTCTATAAAAAGGTTCGAAAACGTGAGAAAATTATTTTGACGGAAGATTTTAGTAAAAACTTTATTAAAAATGTACATGAGAACATGTGTCATTTGGGTGTAAAACAAATGCAACTAAAAATTTGTAAATTATATACAGCAAATAACTTAATAAAAAATATAAAGAGATGTTGTAAAAGTTGTGAGATTTGTATAAAAAATAAAACTAGAGGACATGATAAATATGGGTTAATGTCACATTTAGGTCCTGCCACAAAACCATTTGACATTGTATCAATAGACACGATTGGGGGGTTTGGAGGCTCACGCTCTACGAAAAGATATTTACACCTTCTTGTAGACCATTTTACACGATACGCCTACATAGTTACCTCAAAAACACAAAATGCTAATGATTTTGTTAAACTTATAAATAACGTAGCAGAACCTGATACAATTGGAATGCTTCTCACCGATCAGTACCCGGGAATCAATTCAAAGGAATTCAAAGCATTCTTAAATGAAAAATCAATACCAATTATATTCACTGCAGTAAATGCCCCATTTTCTAATGGCTTAAATGAAAGGCTTAATCAAACACTTGTCAACAAAATACGATGTAAAATAAATGAAAAAAGTAACAAGAAAGCATGGACAACCATTGCTCATAACTGTGTAGATAAATATAATAATACAGAACATACAGTTACTGGGTTTGCACCGAAGTACTTGTTAGATGGTACAGATGTTACATTATTACCACATGAATTAAAAAGGGATAAGACAGGAGTTGAATGGCTAGAGGATAAAAAAACAGCTTATGAAAATTCAATAAAATCACATAGATATAATAAACAAATCTTCGATAAAAATAGAACTCAATTTAATTTTAATACAGGGGATATGGTCTACGTAGAGAACGGAAATAGACTGAATAGAAATAAATTAGATGAGCTGAAGATTGGTCCATTTAAAATTACTGAAAAGATATCAAGTTCAATATACAGGATTAACACAGGTCACAAAAAGTCTGAGTCAAATCTTTTTCATATCACTAAGCTTATACCAATTCCTACATAAAGCGAAGATGGCAAGATTTACTTACGTATTTTATCTTTTGTTTTAAAATGTTGTACATATATTATAGTAAGTTATGATTAAGTTTTAGTTTTTGAAAAATTTTGTGAAAATTTTCTCCATTGGGAGGGAGGATGTAAAGAAACTATACTTCTTTATATGTACAGCTCTCTTCCGTCGGTATACAGTGTTCGTGTTGTGTACTCTTTAACGTATAGATGTCGCTATGAGTGATGGCAGCCTACATGGTTGGTTAAACAGCTTTTGTGTCAAGTAGACAGAACTCATTTAAAATGGAGTCGTTGGACTAATAATATTGTATATAAAGGAATTGACTAATTTAAAGAATAAACTTTAAATGTCGTTTCTTTGTTTTCAGGTAAGATAGTATGATTTAAGTTATATGTTATTATTATTGATATATGTGTAAATACTTAAATAAATCTTTGTTTTCAGAGCAACGCAATTGTTTATTTGAATTTTACAATTCCTGCCATATTGTCTTATATATATAATTAAGTTTTATCAGATAACCATAAATAGCTAATAGCTAAATAAATTTTTGCATGGGGATGTATGTTTTTTCATGTAGGTCTAATATTTTTTTAAGGATGTATTAAGGGTTTTCGGTTATTTTTATTGTAATTTCTTAATTACAGTGCTCTACGTAGTACTAGTAAGCACGGCACGCAATACCTTCCTTCTTTAACTTTTTCATTACGATTTCAAATGCCGATACTAATTATGAATTTTATTTGCTAGGAGCTACTTCACTCACACGTTGCGGCCAAGTTGCGGCGGGTGACTAATTGTATTTCACGTCGATGGGGTGGTCGCGCGCACTTTTTGCTGTAGGCACTTAACTCTACTGGTTGCACATAAGCAAGTGCGTTCTGGACTGGGAATAGATAGCAGTTGACTTCCCTTACTATTGTGACATATTTTATTTACTTAATTATATTGCTTGTTAATAAGTTAATATTATTTATATTTCTATAACCAAGAACAATAATGCTAGGCACCAAGAGCGAGGGTGGAAAGATGGCAACAAGTCGAATAAGCTTAAAACGCGCAAGGAGGTACAAATACTTACTGCTCAGTGGTATCGGGCGCGATCTAACATTATCACCTTATCGGCGGATAACGTCAACAACATCGTTTTACTTCTTCCTACACACGGCAGGGCCTCATTGATGCTCATTGATACATGGGTGGATAGCACTTCACTGAAATTCGTGATAAAATTACAATAATATCATATATAAAGTTATGAATACAGGCGTGAGCATATGTATTTAAGCTAAGAATTACTCATAACTCAAGTTCAAATTAAAAGTTTCTTTATTTGATTAGAATTCTTACAAATCATTTTCAAATCGTCAGAAGGACACATAACATACATTACACATGATTATAAATGTTACCACCGGGTTCAGAAGGTTCCTTTTGCTGAGAAGAACCCGGTAAGAGAGTCAGCAATTACTTACTGTTTTATCAATGTATCATACAAGTTTAATGGTTAGTGTATATCTCATGATTGCCCATGGACACAGTTCCAGTTGTCCAATGCCCAATTGTTAAAAAAAAAAAAAGCTTATGTATAGAGGAACCGTTAACATTAATTAATTGTAACAAAAGGACAGCCACAGGCCAACGGGATACTAGCCATATTATATCCACCCCTACTATGTTATGGCTTCACATTCAGATAAAAATAAATAAATTCATGAAGCTTCTGTGTGGTGCATCGGATGCACGTGACGTATTGAACACGATAGTTACGTACATGTGACCATGAGGGATGCTTAATATAATCCATAAATCTATGGGAGCGACGGTGACCCCTAGACAATGGGTCTGAGCAACCAGGCTTTGGTCTACCTATCACCCCACCCACGACGCCAGTACTCTGCACCTGTGCACGCAGCCACGGGCAGCTCACTTGATCAGAGGGGCTGCACTATTGCCACTGGTGATATACCTTATTAATAGGTATCTAGTGCCACCAAGACAAATACCTAGTATTACTACTACGATTGAACCGCACTGATTATCATAATCAACATCTAATACGAATAGGGCCTATCTTTACTCAATCATAATATTTTCTGTGAAATTTTATTTATAGGTATATACCAACACAATATTGTGAAATTGATTATTTCTTGAGATATAGTTATAGCAGCGTTTCTCCACTCGCTCACAGATGGCGCTACTCGCTAACAAATGCGAAGTTTGAGTATAAATACACGAGAACCTAAATCGCGCCAGAAGAGTTTTCAAGCGCATTGCAGTATATATACAAGTTTCCAACTAGAACAGTCGGAGCCGCGGTTCCCCAGGCATGACACCCGCCTGGCTGGAAGATCTTCCCTTTGCTGGGGATGAGCATGATCACTCGCTCTCCCCACAGTGGTGACCCCGTTGGTGGTCGAGTGGTTTGAGGAGTAGTCACCTGCTGTGACGCAAGCTACTAGCCGAGTGGTCAACCAATTATTTTTTCTAATAACATCGCGAGGGAACAGACTTATACGAGAAGAGATTTAAAGTATTATGAATAGTGCCTCACGGTGATGGACCGAACATTTGCCAATTTGGCACTTAAGTGATTTGGTTAACACCTTTTAACCCTTTAGGCGCCCTTTTGGGATGGCGTGAACATATTAATCTTTTAATTTATTGTTATTAAATTACCAAATAAACACAAGCATCCGAGAACTGTGAGTACAAAGCGACCATGCGTTATAATATCGAGTGTTGTCGAGCCTTGTGTGGTTGCGCGGCGTGCGGCCGATACCTACAACATGTCTGAGGAAGGAGTTCAGAAGTAATAGATATTGTAATTATGCCCTACAATAGTACAATATCTATAGAACAATGGAAAATGACAAAGTCTGTAGTTTATGTAATGAGGGGACATGGTTGGATATGGCGGTGGCGTGTGTCACTTATTCCAGTGCACCGACCGGAGCCGATCCACAGTTGATCGCGATGCACAGTAATTCATTGATGCATATCGCTATCGCACTCTGATCGACGATTAGATATTATACATTTTGATGATCTTTCGATCTACTTGATAGAGGTCGATTGTTGTAACAAATAAATGGATTACAAAGCTAATAACGAGGAATTTTAATGAACACCAATACTCGTCGTGGTATTTCCAAGACTACACACACACACACACACACACACACACACACACACACACACGCACACACATACATACAGTGACAATACATACACAAACAAACACATATGTAAGTAGGTAGGTGCAGCTCTCGGGCGTGGTGTTGCATCGCTCAAGGTATACGAATGGCCATAAGCCAATGATGGATGACAGTTTATTAATTGGATTTCAAGGGAAATTTATTCATTATATGAGTATTTTGTCTCTATCGCAATGATTGCATCAAATAGAAGTGGCGGTTCAGTACAGTCACACAGCGCGACAGTCGATATTTTGAGAACCAAGTGCCAATACTCGTATGATCATACTTAACATTGATCGTCACCGAATAAAAAGAAAGCGACACAAACAAAGCACCCTAATAATATCGAGTCTCTTGCACTTCAGAGAACCGAGCCCAGAGCCTTCTGGGTCCTATGATAAATTGACTACGATTGATAGTCGTTAGTCAAAGACCTTTAAGAAGAACTAGGGGAAGGGTAATAATTATTATTTTCCAAAATGGATGTGCTCTTCATTTGGAGCACAAGAATCAAGTGCAGCAAACATGCCACAGCTAATCTAGGAGTTAAGATTTACCGCGGCACCAACAAAGAAATGAAGCAAGAACACGTCATTAGCACAACATCATTATAATGACAAAAAGCGTGTCGCCGGTTCGCGGTCGGAGCCAAAGGATCGCCAAACCTATAAAATACTTATTTACTCATATTTGCCAATTTGGTGTATCAATGAATCAGTGCGCGATTATCAATAATGATCGCGGGTTATATCTCGATTGTTGAAGTCATATAAAAGATTGGACGCCACGACAATTAATAATACCGTAGTGGAATTAGTAGGAGTGTCACTGACAGCGGACACCAGAGCGAAGGAAGCATCGACTTATGTTTGGTATGTCCTACGAGACGTCTATTGTTTGTGATCACCTGACCACCCCCGTGGGGCCCAAGGACTCCTTTAGTTGTTTATAGCTAGCATTGGCGATATCTGTTGTAAAATAATTAAGTACATCATAAAAACATAAAAGGCAAATGGTCGAGCTCGTTTATTTTAAAATTTCTAATGACATTTACTTTGGTGAGCTCTCAGGGGATTACGTTAAACCTCCTATTACTTGTGATGATCTAAATCTGTTTGTAATAATGATGTAAGGTGTTTTGTAAATGTAAAGGGCTACGAGTTGTTGTTGGTTGCAGTTAAGAGTGTTTGTGTGGTGCCCTGGCAGTGGTCAGTGGTAGTGCAACTATGTTACGTTCAGCACTCCCGCGAGGACGGTCAGGTCTGGATGCCGGGTCACTTCGGTGTCTGCAGCGCAGGCAGGCAGCAGGATCTGCCAGCGCTACATTGCCCGTTAGATGGGTCACCGCACCTGACGTTCGTTATCTAATACCTACACATGAAATCACACTAATCCTGACAACTATTCTAGTACCTTTTTATCTCGTGACAATTAAAGATAAAAAACTTAAGTAAGATGTAAAAATAGCATAAATCAGATATAAAAATTATATGAATGGTGTATATCAAGTCAGCTTTATTTTAAAATCTTTCAACATCATCTTTGGCACGTAATCTTTGTATAAACTGTATTATTTATAATTAGATTATTTAAACTACAATAAAAAATATAAGTAAAAAACAGAATTGAAATTAGTGTCTGCGGGAATGGTGCCCAGTAAGCTGGCTGCGTTACCTCGCTGGATCGCTAAACTGATCCTCTGACCGAGGCGTTTTGCAAGATCCTTAAAATGGATTTTCGCATTTGGACCCCATGGTCCCAAAGTCTCAACCCCAAACGGCAGAAATATACAATTATGACTGATGTCTGCATATTTCCGCCGCTTGAGGTTTTCTGCACACACTGCCGCGGCCCCAGCTTGCTGCGAAGTAGAATTGTTCTTTCAATAAAGCTTCCCCGCAGTCACAGCGATGGGGCTCATTAGTTTTGCAGCCCAGTCGCAGGCTGGCAGCTAATGAGAATGAAATCTTTGTATTGTTTCAGGAAAGTTCCTGTTATTGGCGGCTCTCGCGCTGGCGCAGGGTCGGCCGCAGCGAGATGGCATCATGGATATGGTATATATATATACTACATATACAAATAACGTTTTTTTATTTAAGGTTTTTTGACCATCAATCATTGTACATACATATGCTGACGCCTGTATTCCCCGAAGGGGTAGGCAGAGGTGTAATATCTAACACCCACATTTCACCGAATATGATTAAGTGACAACGTGACAGAGGGTGAGTCCATCGCCGTCTCAGGCACTATACCTCTTTGTCTTTGAATTATTTCTCAGACGTATGCAGGTTTCCTCACGATGTTTTCCTTCACCGTAAAGCACGTGGTGTGAAATCACTGTACATAAGTTTTTAGAAAAAGCCATAGGTACAGGCCCCGCTGGGATTCGAACTTGCGTCGCTTGCGTAGCAGGCGAATGCTCTAACCCCGAGGCCACTACGGCCCTTTAATCATTGTATGTGGAGTAATATACCAGTTATGATAGGACACACCGTGCTATAGTGCCACCCATAGTCAACTGACGTGATAATGTTGTTGCAGTCTTCGAACCTGGAGCCGCACGACGACTGTCCCCCGGAGCAGGTGCACTGGCTGCTGCCGCACGAGTACGACTGCACCAAGTTCTACTACTGCGAGTACGGCATGCGCTGGGTGACGCCCAGAGACTGCGCCCCGGGGACTGAGTTCTCCGCGACCATACAAGTGAGCCATTTTGTACTCCCTCTTGTTCGCACTGGCTTTGGTTGACTTATAATCACGAAATTGTAAATGTTTGTAACAATGTCCCACAGGTGTGCATACATCCCTCTCTAGCTGGATGTGAACTTCCCGGATATCCTCCAACGGAATCGGACACAACTGCAGCACCCACACAAGCTCCAACTGAGCCCCCTACTGAGCCCCCCACCGAGCCCCCTACTGAGGCCCCCACCGAGCCTCCCACAGAACCCCCCACTACGACCACAACGACTACTACCACTACCGAAGCCCCAACGGAACCTCCCACGGACCCTCCTACTACTACCACGACCACAACTACCACCACGACGACGACAACAACCACTGAGCCCCCCACTGAGCCCCCGACTGAGCCCCCCACTGAACCCCCAACCACTACGACAACGACTACGACCACGACTGAACCACCAACTGAACCTCCTACCGATCCCCCAACAACTACTACAACAACATCAACAACAACAACTACCGAGTCACCGACTGAGCCGCCCACTGATCCTCCGACTGAGCCTCCCACGGAACCTCCCACAGAGAGCCCTACCACTACCACCACCACGACCACAACTACAACCACTCCCGAGCCTTCTACTACCTCGACCACCAGCACCACGACCGCAGCGCCCGACACGGAGTGGCTCGAGAACGAATGCCCGGCCGACTACGACGTGCACCACCTCCTGCCTCACGCCTGTAATTGCAACAAGTTCTACTACTGCGTTTTCGGAGAGAAGGTGGAGAGGGAGTGCGCCGCTGGCCTGCACTTCAACCCTATTCTCCAGGTCACTATAAATACATTATAACATACACTAGAAAACAGATTTTCTTCTAATTATGACACGCGTGTAAATTTTCCTTACTTGGTACAGGTATGTGACTGGCCCTGGAACGCAGGCTGTACTGCTGGTGGAGACGGTGAGGGAGGAAATGGCGATGGCGATGGAGAAGATGGTGACAGTGACGGAGCAGATGGAGAGAGTGACGGAGGAGATGGCGAGAGTGGCGGTGGAGATGGCGAGAGTGACGGAGGGGATAATGGAACCGGCGGTGGAGACAGTGGGAGCGGTGACAGCAATGGCGAATGCCCCTCGGATCCCAGCATTCACCTTCTCCTTCCTCATGAATCTGACTGCGGCAAATTCTACTATTGTGTCTTCGGTGAGAGAGTAGAGAGGGACTGCGCACCTGGGCTACACTTCAATCCTGAAATTCAGGTGAATAACACTCAATATTTTTTCTGTTTCTTATTTTTAAGACTAAATTTAAAATCAGTATAAAACAGGAAGCTATTGATGTAAGAACTCGTCACTCACGTTTTTCCTCTTTAATCCCTCTACTGAAGTAATTTCTCGTATTCAAGAAATACTCAATTTATATTGTAGGTCTGCGACTGGCCGTGGAGTGCAGGTTGCACACTAGGCGGCGGCGACGGTGGTGATGACGGAGCTGACGGTGAAGATGGTGGAATTGATATTGAAGATAGCGGAAGCGGCGAGGGTGATGATGGGATCGACGGTGGAGATGGTGAAAATGATGGAGGAGATGGTGAGACTGATGGAGGAGATGGTGAGGCTGATGGAGGTGATGGTGAAACTGGTGAAGGAGATGGTGGAGATGTTGACAGCGACGGAGGAGATGATGGAGACGATAACAGCGATGGCGGTAATGGTGAATCTGATGGAGGAAATGGTGGAGATGGTGAAACCGACGGTGGAGACAATGAAGATGATGGCAGTGCCGGTGGAGATGATAGCAATGGCAGCGGTTCTGGAAACTGCCCCGCTGACGCCGGTACTCACTTGCTGCTGCCCCACGAGACTGACTGCGCCAAGTTCTACTACTGCGTCGCGGGAGAGAAGTCGGAACAAGACTGCCCCTCTGGTCTGCACTTCAACCCAGTACTGCAGGTAAATATTAGAACAATTCATAATAAGCTTAAGTAATCTTCCGATACCTACTGTAACAACTTTGATCTTGTACATACATTTATATGTGAAAGGAATTAAACTATCCAATGCTTCTCAGGTGTGCGACTGGCCAGCCAACGCAGGCTGTACTCTAGACGGCGGCGACGGTGACGACTCTAATGATATTGGAGACAGTCGCGAAGATGACAATGACGCCGGTGACGGCGGTGACGACGGTGATGGAGGTGACGGTGGTGACGGCGGTGACGGCGGTGATGGAGGTGACGGCGCTGACGGTGGTGACGGTGGTGACGGCGGTGATGACGGGGCTAACGACCTCGACGCCAGATGTCGCGACTCGTGCGACATATGGCGCCACCCCACCGACTGCACCAAGTACTACCGCTGCGAGGACAGCCGCGCCGTGCTGGTCACCTGCTCCGCTGGACTGGCCTTCCACGACATCACCAACACTTGCGACTACGCACACAACGTCACCTGCTGACCTGTTGACCACTCACAACGATATATTTAATAGTTATTATACATAAACCGATCAAATCGCTGAACAGCAGTACTGTAAAATACATTCAATAAACAATTATTTTGTTACAAACTTTTGATTAATCTATGATTCGTTTCATACCTGAGCTGATCACGTTGGTCACTAATCCCCATAGAACACATCATTTAAAGGTAACTGGCTCAGGGGATCAGATTACCAAAATAATATTTCAGCCATGTAACATAATCGATTAGTGTGCCAGATATGTAAGCTATTCTCTGAAATCAATAAGCAGCAATAAGGCTAGGCAAACAAATATATACGTCCAAAGCATGAAAGTGGAACCAGTCACATCGACTTGTGTTTAGCAAACTCGTTGATTGGACGCCAGCTGAGATATGCGGATGTGATGTGAGATGGGATTCCCATTTGCCTAATATTTTATATACCTAATGTGCATGGTTTAACAATTATACGGTTTTGATAACAAAAACAAATATTTAACATGTGTTTAGGTACTCGGGCTTTATGGTATCATCGTAGCATAAAAATGGCAAGTCATACACAAACATAATAATAGTAACACCATGTGGAGTGTTCGTGGAGTCACCACAGATACAGGTGGGTGTCACTGCACTGCACCAGTAATAACGAGACTACATCCACCCGACCGTCGCAGAGGTGCCGGCCACATCCTGCACTTCATAACTATTGCTATTATCGCTTAAAGTGTCAATAAACGTATACTTAGTTAGTGATAGTGTTATAATAAAAGCTAGTAATAAGATATAAAAACTAGTTTTGGAAATCTTACATAGCCTCTTATAAAATACCTGTTCCGAAATAAGATTCCAAAATGTTCTTTAAACTCATGAAAGGTATATCTGTTAGGTGTAAGAGTGGTGAACATTATATTCATCCTCATTAATTAACTGTGGTATTACAATAAAATACTCTCTGAATCTTAATGTGAACAATAAAATCAGCATTAAACAATAACTTTATATCGCAATATTAGACATTTCCGGTAATGACTCTGTTTACCTTTGAGTAGTTAACTGAAATCTTAATTGTAGCGGCTAATTGCTAAGGCGGTATAATCGTATTATCGTATTCATCTTATCATTATAATTTTCTAATTAATGCTATATATTTATATAATAATCATAGATGGTATAAAATGATCAATTAGCAAATAATCTATGATAGGCACTAATCAGTGAATGCCTTCAAGGCAGTTTGCACTAAGGATATGAGCTAGTGTGTTGTGATGGCCAATGACGAGCCACCGTCAGACGAAATATGACATGATTGCAAATTACATTTAAAATGATAAAATCAAACACAGCGTTAGTTCAATATTTTAATCGTAACTTGCTTCATACAGTGCCTCTGCCTACCCATCCAATACAATACTTAATAAAACACATTCATCTACATAATGTACATACTTAGTTAACTACCTATAACAATAATTTACTAATACATAGTAGTGTTAGGGTATACCTATTCTCAGAAGGTGTTCCGTCCCACACACAGCCAGTGTAGTGGAGTGGTGTAGTTGTCGGACGGCGGCGCTTCCCCTAACCCCAAGGCTATTCAATGTCGCGTCACTCATCTTTATTACTATATTTTATAGTAGTCTCTTTCACCTGGATACATTTAATACCTAAACATCTCAGATCAGAATATGCACATATTGGATAACGACGCTGCTCGGCAGCCAGTAAGTGACTCTAAGTGACAATAAATACATGAATGTAGCATTTGGAGGGCTAGTAGGCGGCAGGCACGCGCTTCTTTTTGGTGAAGAGCGCCTGAATGGCGTCGACGGGGAGGCCGCGGGTCTCCGGCTGGAAGGCGCACGAGAACAGCGCCGTGAGGAGACACACCGCCGCGAACATGTAGAACACCGGGCCCAGTCCCACCATCTTCAGCAGCGGCGTGAAGATCAACAGGAGCACGAAGTTGCACAGCCACGTCCACTCCATCACCAGCATCGACACGAAGCTCTTTACCTGAATCGCGTCACAACATTGCCCTTTTTGATTAATCCACAATTCGAAATACCGATGAAACTATCGAGCGGGAGGAAATTGCAGCGTTACGGAATATCGCAGTCAAATAATGGTTATGCAAGCATCCGTTAGCAAGTTTTCAGGTTACCATGTGACGGGATGTATGCATGCTTTTCACCTATTACCTACAACAAACGCCGTGATAAAAGCAGGGTGTCATAGTGAGGGTAAGTAGGTCGCACCTCGGGCAGGTATAGTTCGCCGATGAGCACGAAGGGCACGGTCCCGGCGCTGACGGTGTAGGTGCTGCAGTACAGGTACACCAGCACCACCGTCAGCCACGAGGGGCCCCACTGCAGCTGCAGCTGGAGACCCAGCGCCAAGCAGAAGATCGCCGAGCCCAGCGACCCGTAGATCATTAGTGCCTAAACATACAACTGATTACATTAACTTTTCAACGTTAAATCAGGTATTCGACATCTTGACGGACTTGATTCCTGCTGAAGTAAATAATTGTCTCTTTATCATACTTTACTGATATCTATATCTATACAGATAAATAAAATTGAAGTGTCTGTTTGTAATTCCAAAATTACAGCTTTTTACTAAATGCATAAGAAAGTATACACGGTACTGACATAGAAAAACCAGTTTTTAAAAATGTTCTCTGTCTGTCTGTCTGTCTGTCTGTTTGTTCCGGGTAATCTCTGAAACGGCTGGACCTATTTTAACGGGCCTTTCACTGTCAGACAGCTGATGTTTCAAGAAGTAACTTAGGCTACTTTTATTTAGAAAAAATATTAGGGTTCCGTTAAATAAAGCATGAAACTAAATCTACGCGGGTGAAACCTCGGGGCACAGCTAGTTTAATAATAAGAGATAAGCTCAGTCTTTGTATAAAAGTAGAAACTGTCTTTTGTATAATAGGATAACGTATAATAGGTGTGTGTGTGTGTGTGTGTGTGTGTACCCTTCGACCGGCTAGCTCCGTGAGGTATGCGCCGACGATGCCGGCGAGGATGACGTCGAGGGCGAACAGCGCGCTGGCCACGGTGGGCGACATGCCGGGCGCCGCCTCCAAGAAGATGGGCTCGGCGTACACCTGCACGCCGGCGAGCCCCTGGAAGATGGCCGCCGTCACCAGCACCATGTTCACCGCCAGCGCGCGCTGCGTCGAGCTCGACCGCCCTGCACACAGCACACGTCACTCGCCCGCTCCGACCTCCACTCGCCACCACACCGAATGGCATGTACTCACTCAGGCACCTCCACAGAGACAACTTCTCCTCGGGCCCGCTCTCCGGCTTCAACTGTTGCTGCTCGGGTGTCGCCGCTGACAAATACATTTACACACTAGGTATATAAATTTACACAGTATACTTATTAAACATGTGATTAATTATTCACAAATTTAATATACATTGTGGATGGCGTGTAAAACCTACTTAACAAACACAAAGTAAGTAAATATGTAACATGCCGAGATATATCTAAATAGCTTAGATAACACCTTGGATATACTTAGGTACTATTTATATACTATTTATTTGCTATAATAATACATAATATGTAGCGGAAGACGCGGAAGGACGTCAATTGATCAATGAGTAGATGTTGAAATATTGTATGGAGTGCAGGAGGCTCACCTTCCTCGGCCTCGGCGTTGATGGCGCGGCGGATGGTGTCGATCTCCGCCTGCACCTGCTTCGAGCTCGGCTTTTGTCTCCGGTAGAAACCTATCACCTTGGCCGCTTCCTGCCGGATACAACCGTCACATAATTCATCAAAAACTACTTACCCCTTAAAGCTTGACATAATTTTGTGTAAGTAGTGTAAGTAAAATGAGAGAAAAAAATTAAATCTACCTTTTCGTTATTTCTAATCATGTAGAATACTGGCGATTCCTTCATGAAGGAGAGCAGGAGAGTGGCAGTGACGGAGATGGAGAGGCAGGCGTAGATGGTGGTGTGGTAGGAGAGGTAGCCGCCGATGAGGTAGGAGAGCAGCATGCCGCTGCCGTACATGACCAGCGAGATGGAGGTCATGGCGCCGCGGATGGACTCCTGGCACACCTCACTCACGAACACCGGCACCACCAGCAGCACGGCGCCGCTCAGCCCCGACACGAACATCGCGCACAGCACCACTTCCACCACGTGGCAGCTCGCCACCATCACCCAGAATATCTGCACATACCGCATCGTTCGGTGTTATATTAGCGGCTAACAGATAGCTCCGAATAGATGCTATAAGGCGTGCAGGTGGCGGTTACCGCGGCGGCGAGCGAGGCGAGGAGCGCGGTGTTCTTGCGGCCGAGGCGGTCCATGGCGAGCCCGGCCAGCGGCGTGGCGAGCACGGCGCCCACCGACGACAAGCTGCCGAACAGCGCCAGCTCGCCCTGCGACATGGGCCGGTGCAGCGTCGTGTTCGCCGACTCGAACAGCGTCAGCGTCGACGACGGCCACGTGAAGATCATGCCCAGGCTCAGCGTCTGCCCGCAGACTGAAACAGAACACGCCTAGCTTTGTTATAAGCACAACACCTAAAACTCTGCTCTGCTGTATTTATACACAAATGTCTTCACTTAATGTATCATACAATACCACTAAATGGATAGGTATGAAAATATATACTTAGTGCTGACATAACTACCCGAGCAGACGGCTACTAAGCAAGGAGGCAAAAAGAGCCGATGAGAATTAACTCGCGGGGCCGAATCATCTCGCAAAGAGCAAGTCGACAACGAGGGCTTCATCAAGGTGGAAAGGAAGAAGAAGAAGGCCAATTGTCAGAACAAGTGCGGCACCGCGCCGACTGGTCCGACACACCTGCTGCGACCCGCAATTCCTTCGACGCAGCTCTACGTGTCTCGAGTACACTACTCCGTCCAGGCTGAACATGTGGCAGAGTACATACGAGCGTAGACCAATTTCAACCTGAGGGTCGAACGGTTAGAGTCCCGCCACGGGGTAAACTTCAATTCCATCGTGGTGAGAGTACCAACCGGACATCTGTGGACCTTCTTGAAGGAAGATTTTTGGCCGAAGGGTGTAGTATACCGCCGTTTCAGAGGTCGGTTACAAAATACTGCACAGATGCGTCACACGTCGCCGAATTAATTAAATAAGTTAATTTTATAATGTATATTTATTATTATAATATGTATGTTAGTATTTTATGGTATCCATTATATTTGTAACATCCGCAGTCTGGTATCCATAGCACAAGCTCTGCTTAGTTTGGGACTAGACAGCGCTATAATATTTTTGTATTTTATATTATATTTATTTATTTATTTATCATAAAAACTATTTTTTTTTATAAATTGTTTTTGTCTGGCTAATCTCTGAAACAGTTTGAACAAACCCAAAGTTTGTTCATGAATAATTTCATATTCTATATTCTTCGATAACTTGTAAAAAGTGCAGCCCGTTCTTCCAAACAATAAAATGATGGCTGATATGAAATATTATATTTACAAAAGGGAATACAACCAAAACCAATACTGAATAAGATATAAATATCTTCAAGAGCAATAGTATTTTACAATAACAATATATTTTTAATTCAAGAGCAATAATAATGAATTCAATAACAACAACAATAATAAAAAGTAAAATTGAAACAAAAGAAAATCGAATCTATTTTAAATTTAAACTTATTCTTAATTTTAACTGTCGGAGGCCAGCAGCAAAATAGGTCCTGGCCTTCTTGAATGTTACAATAAATTTAACATACCGCCCACCATGGACAAATAGTATACATTTTCCATTCATATTAAAGATATACAAAACACAGTAGTTCGTATAAACTTAGCTGAATAAAAAATAATTTCTAAATTACATTCAAGCCGTAGGGGCTATATAAATCATAAAACATCTTTAAACTACTAGGTACTCCACATATATGCCACTATCAACAAATTTCAAAACTAAAACTGGATAAATATCCTAAGCCACTTAACCAAACAAAATATTCGTCTGACATAACTATTTATATTCACATTATATATTTTTTTTATTAAATATTATGAAGATCAATATCAATAACAATGAATTTCATATTAAATTACTATTATAGTGTCAGCTTGTGTGATACCAGGGTGTTTTTTTTACAATAATATCTCGTATCTAACAGTCGCGCAGAATGGTGGCGTTGACCACCTTCAATACTCAACTCTACATCTGCATTTTGCAGACCAGTTACAGCCTCCGGCCACTTATGACGACATTCACCATTATTATAATACTTGATAATATTTATCTTATCTCTCACAATACTATTATCATCCGCATACTCTATATAATTACATAATATGTCACTATTTTCTTTTCGCTGACTATTTCTAATAAGGTTAGTTGAAACCGTAGGTTTCTTTTGATGGTTGGAACTTGTCAACGGTGTAGTAGCATGATTAAGTTGCATATCACTTGTCAGTACTGAATCTATAGTTTTTTTACGAAAAGGTGGTTCAAAATTGTAACGATGCAGCAACGAATGATGTTTTCTCCTACATATTCTGCATCGCACAGATAATCGACAAAAATAAACGGAATGATTCGCGCCAAAACAATTAAAACATAATCCCTGTGTCTTAATAAAATTACGCCTTGTTTCAAATGATGCATTGGAAAAAAGTTTACAATTGACAAGTTTATGTTGTTCAGAGCAAAAATTACAATTTACAATGTTTACATGATGACAGCTTACTTCTATATCTCCACTATCGGCATTTATACTATTATCAATAAATTCTAAAGATCTATATCTGTTTTCTAAAAATGTCTGGAAGGAGACTAGAGTTGGTAAATCGTTATTTACACTTATTTGAGCTTCCCATAGTTTCCTCGACGCTATATCTAAATTTGAACTCAAAATATAAATAATCAATATGTCCCAATTTTCAATATTTACATCCAGGTTCTTTAATGCGTGTAAACATTCATTTGACACATCCAATAAATGTTTTATAGCTGTAGAATTTTCATATACTATATTTTTTTGATTCATGAAACGTTTCAAAATGCAATTAACTAAATATCTTTTATTGTCATACCTGTTCTCTAACTGTGACCAACAAATAGCGTAGTTAATGCTCGTGATTGGGACATGGCGCAGCAGTTGCTCAGCCTCGCCACTTAAATGAGCTTTCAAATAATGAAGCTTTTGCACGTCATCTAAGTATTTATTATTATGTATTAATGAAGTAAACAATTCACGAAAACTTATCCACTCTGTATACTTTCCGGAAAATACTGGCAAATCAATTTTTGGTAGTTTGACATTATTTTGATCTATTTTGTTTGTATGGTGTTCTGCAGAGATTGCTGCCCTTAATTGATTAAATATTATTAAGTCCTCCTTGAGTTGTGCCTTGTAGCACAAATACAACTCTTCCGTGGCCTCAAACCACTCGTCTTGGAAATACAAAGCATTTTCTATATCTATATCTGTTACCATTAAAACTATTTCTCGATGGGTTGTACAAAACGATAGCCATTGTGATTCCAAGTTCTCTAACCTTGCCTCTATATACGACGCGGACAAGCGATCTTTTGGCGACTTGCTATAATTCGATATGGCTTTTGATATATATATATTTACATCATTCTGTAACTTAGTAAGGGACTCCATTATTTACAAAAATATCTCTTCTCATATAACAAACCACACGCGTCTATAAGATATATACAAATTAACTTTAAATTAAACCAAACTATAACAATACTGCGGTAATGATTTTAGATTGGATGAATAGACAAACACTTCTAATGCAGTATAATAATCTGCCTATATAGAATATACTACAACTCACACCTACAAATTGTCAGTCTTTATCCATAGGACACTATATACATATTCTTCCACTTTGATTTTTACACTATATAACGTACTCACAGTTTAACTTCTATATACAACACACTTCGCTGAAAACCAGGTTGACTCGGTTCACCTTCGTTCCTCCAAACAGCAGTACCCCTTGCATACAGGCTCTACCACCGGCGCCGCCCACCGTTTAGCCGCTAGTCGAGCTCAGGAACTCACTGAATTGCACCTCACCGTAGCAATGATACGTGGTCATCCGACCACTAGAAACGTCGCCGCCAAGGTCCGGTCAGCCCTGTTATCCGACATAGAAGGACCAATGGACAAACCCAAAGTTTGTTCATGAATAATTTCATATTCTATATTCTTCGATAACTTGTAAAAAGTGCAGCCCGTTCTTCCAAACAATAAAATGATGGCTGATATGAAATATTATATTTACAAAAGGGAATACAACCAAAACCAATACTGAATAAGATATAAATATCTTCAAGAGCAATAGTATTTTACAATAACAATATATTTTTAATTCAAGAGCAATAATAATGAATTCAATAACAACAACAATAATAAAAAGTAAAATTGAAACAAAAGAAAATCGAATCTATTTTAAATTTAAACTTATTCTTAATTTTAACTGTCGGAGGCCAGCAGCAAAATAGGTCCTGGCCTTCTTGAATGTTACAATAAATTTAACACAGTTGGACCCATTAGAACAGGACTTTCACTTGCTGATAGCTTATGTTTTAAGGAGTACCTAGCATAGGTATATTTTATTTAGTACAAATATTAGTAGTTCCACGAAATAAAGCATGACACTAAATGTACGCGGGTGAAACCGCGATCGATGATGACGGGAGAGAGCCCACCCACCGTCTGCAGACTACCTGTCTATATTATATTTAGACAAATATAATAATGTAGCAACTTACTGATGACGGTGCACAGCAATTGGAACAAAATTCCCATTTTAATATTGTTTTGAATTCACAACTATGGCTGAGCCTGCTTCTCCGAAGCATCCCCACATAATAACTGATCATGAGTTACAAAAAATAACGAAGTCTTGAGTTATCTCAGTCATAATATTATGTACATAAGTCACACAATAGTATTCAAGGGATTACAGCTCAGGCCGTATCATTATTGTTTACGATGACATTCTATTTGCTAGTTCAGCTTTATATCACACATCATTATCTCGTAAAGAACGTTCAATCCAAACCAGATTCAAAATGATTGGCGCACATCATCACACACCTCTATGGCGCTGCTCGTTATGGAAGTGTAGCTGACGGCCGCCAACAAGGCGTTTCAATGTATCTTATGTAGGTACCTTCTCTTTATTTCTTTTAAATTTATATGACCATAGTTTATAAACTATCCCGTAGCCTTAGAGCAGAATGTCTATAGGTACCTACATCTGTTAATTCTAGTGATTTGAAAGAGCAGGCTGGCCGGGGACAGCGTCCTTTAATCCCACCCCACCCAATATATCAATATTAAGTACGTGTAAGGTAGGCATTGAAGACACGTCTCCTCTGAGAGAAACTCCTGTTCGAATTTGGAAGCAGTCCGAGTAATGTCGTCAGTGCACCATTGGGGAGAGCCTCTCCTGGAGAGGAAGACCAGTGACGCTGTGCTAGCAAGTTGTTGTCATAATGACGGCACCACGATGAAACACGATTTTATTCTTTACTAACTGTGCCCCGCGGTTTTACCCGCGTAGGAATAATAACTACCTACTTATGTTATTTAGCGATATATATATTCTAAAATATAAGTAGCACAATTTACTTCTTGAAACATCAGCTATCCGCCAGTGAAAGTCCCATTAAAATGCGTTTGAGAAATTAGCCGGAACAAAAGTTCCGGCTAATTACGAGCAGATCGACGAAGTTTTTTTTTAAATATTTTATAATATTATAAGTAATATCAAGTATTGCTAATCGCACTGCTGCAGGCGCAACGTAACACCTAGCGCGCTGATAGGAATGGAATTTACTGATAATTATTGAATAAGTGATAATGATTTCAAAACGACTGTTTAAATATAAGAATGAGAAAAAATGCTGGGTTTGTGTAATTTACGTTGATAAATTTATATTTATTATTATAGTCCATGTATAATTTACTAATTTACTTTGGCAACTTTTAAAAGGATATCGATCTGTCAAAACTGTGTGTCAAAATGATGGACACAAAAACAGTGTTGTGTCATTCATGAATATGATACAACTTCATAACACAGAATTAATCGATATTCTGAATACCTTTTAGTAAATTAGAGATATTGTTCGATGCTGTATAGTATAGCCCATACCACTTCTAAGTAAATATTATGTTAGTATCAGTTAAATTTAATTCATTCCATTCCATTTATAGATACATACTACATATAGATAAAATATTAATAACTTATGTAGTTTGTAGATAGTTTACTTATAAGTACTTCAATTTACTATAGGATAGAATGAAGTTTGTAAAGTCAAAGCATCAGTTTAATTGACTGGGTACATATTATTATTATAATTTATATATAAATATACTAGCGGACGTCACGCGGTTTCACCCGTGTAGATCCCGTTCCTGTGGGAGTACGGGGATAAAATATGCCTATTTTACTCGCTGATGATGTAGCTATCCATTGCTGAAAGAATTCTCAAGATCGGTCAAATAGTTTCGGAGCCTATTCAATGCAAACAAACAAACAAACAAAAAAACAGTTAAATCTTTCCTCTTTATAATATTAGTATAGATTTATAATTGTTGAGAGCTCCTTATGACGTATGGTCAGTCAGCGTGTCAGCTAAGCGAAAAATGTATATCTAGAGAATATATCCATATTATCGAAACTCGTGAACAGCGCAATAAAGTTTCAAGCCAAAACTTAATTAAGCTTTCAACTGTAACTACCTATTGAATAAAATAAACTTAAATTATTTTTAATCGAAAACGAATAAGAGCTTAACACTTAGCATCACTACGTGAAATACTACGCGGATTGACAGATTGTATGGATTCATTCTGTCAAAATAAACAGATGCGAGTGCGGGTGTGTGATGGCTGTGTTTTTTTTGTGTATTTGCAACGAACGATATCGTGAGGCTACCAGACTAGCGTTTATGCTCCTGATTTGATTAATATTGAATCGCAGAGACTGTGACCGAGACGGGGTGTGTGCGGTGCCGGTGTCAGTAGCGAGGAGCGCCGCGTCAGGTGCGTTTGTTTACGTGCCCATGTGACTGCGCCGCGGCCTTGCACCGAGTGGCCACGTGCTAGTGTAATCCAGTTACAGAGGGGCGCGTCGCATTCAGAGCGGAGTGCGGTGTCCGGCGACAGTGGGGCTCGGAGTGGCCGCAGGCTGACCGTCCAGTGAGACTCGCCGCGTGTCGGTGTCGGTGACCAGTCATGAAGCCGCAGGACGTGTACAGGAACGGAGACGGTGAGTGTCTCACGCCACACTCCACACCAACACACTCGCCGGGGTCTCCGCACATGCGACCTGCATTCACCGAATATGTAGCCTGCGTATCTCAAACGTGAAATAAGATCGAAACTACGATATAACTACTCAACTACCTATCAGGTTTCGATTAAAAATCGATATGGCGTGGTCGGTCATGTTTACTGCATTGTTTAATCTCAGTGTTGTCAGCACCATGGTACAGACGGGTGCACATATTAAAATGTGAGACATTGTTGGCTTGCACCAGTAGCTACAGTGGGACCAGGCCCTCCTGCTGGCCGACTGATCAGTCAATGTTTATTCAATGCTGTTATTATATTATTAGAAATATGTTGAGGTGATGTGTACGATGTCAGGCTGCTATTGACTCACACACACATCCGACATAGTGTTATTGCGCTGTGACTAGTCAATGCTTGTGCTGATATCACATAGAATAGGTCTACTATTCCAATCTCTGAATTCAAATTGCTGTACGCAAATTAGCTGCCTAGTAAACAGATTTGGTGTTTATTTTATTTTATATCCGATAAACTAACTAATACATAATTATAATTTTAACTTATATCTAAAACAATGTCACTAAAATAAATAGAAAAAATCAAATTCCAATCTCTTGTCTATTCTGATCACCATGCACACTCTGCATACCTAGATAATGTTTTGTGCATTGTTATCAACACACAGGCGTCAGTCTGTTTATGAGATGTTACTACAAATATGCACAAGCTATTTCTGGAGGTGTTATTGATGTCAGTTGGTACTTGCAATGCAAGTGATTATCTTTGCCTCCAATATAATGGAGATGATATCAAAATCATATCCAAACTTATCATTAACTTTTAATTACCTATTTGGTAGCAAACTACAGTAGTGTAAACACATGCTACTGATATAGTGCACTCTACACTCAGCCAGGAGTGTCAAGTAGTCATTGTGAGAGTATTATTATATTATCATCCAAGAAGATTGACATTTTAGTAGATTAAAAGCTGAGTGTAAAGTGAGTGAGTGGTGGCAAGCTAACCTAACTGGTCGGACAATAGGAGCCAATTGGAACCAATTGTGACCAGAGACAACTACGACCGCTACCAATGACAATATTATTAGCTTCAAATTATTATAATTCACTATTAGAGACACACACAAATAGAAGAGAAACAAAGCTGAAGAGTACAATTAAGTAATGAAACAGTGAATGTTTCTTAAAACTTATAAATGGTATAATTATACTTATGGAGTAAATAGTTTGCAATTAGTGTCTCAATAAAATATATTCATATGTAGCTATAGTTTGTGCTGAGTGCTGATCAGCCAGTGAGTGGTGAACTAGAACAATGATTATCCATTCAATTATCATCACTCAGTATCATTGATGGTTGTTATCTGCTAGTGCTGCTATCACAATTGATTGGAGCTCATTACAAATAACTCCTTGTCAGTTGATTTGTGTGACCACATTAATGGAACAACAACTTCCCTCACATCTATATGATCTATATAGTACTTCATATAAATACATTATTGTAATATTGTAGGCATGTCTGTCCATCATATCACCAACTGATGTATTAATGTTTCAATGATTATGATATTATGGCCAATATCAATATTCATGTTGGATCATAGTGGAAGGAAGGTGGTGCAGGCGGCACTGATAATAATACAGGTGTTCTGTTATGATGATGTCATATTCCTACTTTATTTTAATATAACTTGTTACAGTAATTTTAAAGCCTCTACAAACGCATATATTAATTGACAAGTAGTTAAACAAGTTGATAGGGACTAGTTTTATTTACAAATCATATTGTATGATGTAATCTATTACACCCCTCGGCGGTAACAAACGTCGGCTGATGGTAAGGAAATACACCCGCACACAACCGTAGTTGGTGTTTGTTGGGTGGGCGGTGTGTAGTGTGCGTAGTCCAGAGCAGAGGGTCGCGCGGCGGCCGTGGCTAGTGAGCCGCGAAGGTCGCGTAAATACATTAAAGGTAATCTCCATTATAGGCAGCTAGCCGCCGAGCGCGAGCGCCGCGACCTTGCCCGCGCGGCGGTCACCTCGTCTCGTGTCTGACAACTGGACTGGATTGGACACGCTTATATTTTATACTTCGCACGCTAATCCTATTAAGACCACAAAACAAATAACGAAAACTCCCGTAAATTTTCTCATAGATTGAACCTTGAAAATCGGAAATCGCTTTCGGCCACTGATCTCCCTCTCATTTACTTATCAATATCTATACATCTATACAGATAAATAAAATTGGAGTGTCTGTTTGTAATTCCAAAATTACAGCTTTTCACTAAATGCATATGAAAGTATACATGCTACTAACACTGAAAAACTATGTTTTAAAAATTCTGTCTGTCTGTTTGTTTGTTCCGGGTAATCTCTGAAACAGCTGGACCGATTTTAACGGGACTTTCACTGGCAGGTAGCTAATGTTTCAAGGGGTAACTTACTTTTATTTATTAAAAATATTAGGGTTCCGCGACATGAACCATGAAACGATATCTACGCGGGTGAAACCGCGGGGCACAGCTAGTACATAATAAGTAAACTTCCTCGTCACGTGGACTGCGGCCCGGTGTTTGTCTCCGACGGTCATGAATCATTGTATTTTAGTCAACATTTGCCTTATCACTGGCCATTCGACATTATACCTATCATAATTCGTTAAAGGTATTTCTTATTGCGACTTATTTTTTTAAATTTACATTTGACTTTTCTTCGGAAGAGTTCAAGGTCTCGTTCTCCTAGGTTGAGTCGAGAGAGTAGCCGCGAGCTGCACGCTCTGTCCGATAGTTTAGTTTGATGTATGCAATAATAATGTAATTTTACAGATAACTAATCTGTTAAATTCGAGGTCCCATTGGACTAATACAGGATACTGTACTACGACTAAATTGAGTGGTATTCGAATCAATTATGCTAATTGCGCGTTAAATCGCCAGCTGTGTGATAATTACGCACAACCAATAGCAATCAGAGATAGGTATATCGTGACGACAGCGATAAAAGAACGTTATCGAATCTGGTGGCGCTCGTGCCGTCCGCCGCTACCGCCGCCGCCCGCCGGCCGCCGCCCGCCACTACAATGGCTTCATGGAGAGCCCGCGCGACCAGCCGGCGCTCCTAATTGGACTCGTCGCAGGCCCCTCATTACAATATTAGTGAATATTCACGAGATTGCTTATACGTCGCGAGGTTGAGCAGCTGTTTTAGGCACGTTGTGTTCCACTCGCTAAGTACACTGCATGTGATGGAGGCGCCGCGCAGGGGCCGCACACCACCGCCATATTGCGATCGACCAGCCACTGTCAATAAACGTACAAAAATATTATAGATTTATTTCTCCAACATTTCGCAGCACGGACGTTTTTTTACTCTCCGTTTACTGGAGCTTACGTAAAAACATAAATATGTATCGAAATAATTACTCAATCGATAGGAACAAAGAGGTCGAAAAGAAAAACTTAAAACTAAGAATAAAGTAATACTCGTAACATTGAAATAAGGCGCCCCCGATCGAGGTAGGATAGGAGCTACAGTCAGTCGTGTACGTGTATGTATTATTGTTTGCGCGCGCAGGCGGCGGCGGCGGGCAGGGCGCGGACAGCGAGGACTCGGAGGCGAGCGGCGCCGAGGAGGAGCTCTCGCTGCGCGACCCGTCGGCGCCGGCGCGCGCGCTGCTGGCGCTCAACGCGCTGCGCAAGTCGCGCCAACACTACGACACGCTGCTGCTGGCCGGCGGCGCGGAGCTGCCCGCGCACCGCGCCGTGCTGGCCGCCGCCTCGCCGCTGCTGCTGGACGCGCTGGGCGCGCCCGCCGCGCCCGCCGCCGCCGCGCCCGCGCACCGCCTCGACGTGGAGCCCGACGCGCTGCGCGAGCTGGTGGAGTACGCCTACACCGGCGAGCTGCGCGTGCGCGACCCGGCGGCCGGGCGGCGCCTGTACGCGGCGGCCTGGCGCCTGCGCATGGACGGCCCGCGCGCGCACCTGGCGGCCCGCCTGGCGCGCCGCGCCGCGCCCCACGACGCGCTGGAGCTGCGCGCGCTGCCCGACCTGCCGCCGCCCGCGCTGCACGCGCTCGACGCCTACATCGCCGACAACGTCAGTACCTCCCTTCGGCGCTCCCTTCTCGTGCACCCACACGACACGAGACAAAAGAGCCCCCCGTACTATGCCGAGAACTCCCATCCCCCCTCCCCCCGATCGGCAACATTATTCGTCGCGACGGCACTCGAAAGTATAGCAGTATATTTGGCGACGATTTTGTGCATTTTATGTGGGATCTCCGGCTTCGAGTTACATATTAGAATAAATATCGCTCTATACTTTTTATCGACGGCCGATAAACTCGATTCGTTTCGTTCCCGGCAGTTCGAGGAGATATGCGAGTGCGGCGCGCTCGCGGCGCTGCCTCTCATTCGCATCGAGATGCTGCGCGAGAGTAGCGCCGAGGGCGGGGAGGAGGCCCCCCTCGCCGTGGCCGACGCCGCGCTCAGCTGGCTGCAGGATCTCGCCGCCGACGTCGACGTGAGTGTGCGGCCCTCCCCCCCGGTCCCTCCCCCCGGCCGACCCGCCTCACGCGTCGAGTGTGCAGCTGGAGGAGCTGTGCTCGCGCCTGCACCTGCTGTACGTGGACGCGGGCGGCGCGCTGCGGGACTGCGGCGAGCTGCCGGCGGCGCGCGGCGACGCGCCCGAGCTGCGGGAGTACCGGCGCGAGGCGGCCGCGCGGCCCGCGCGGGGCGGGGCGCGCGCCCGCGGCGCCGCCTGCGCCGTGCTGGCCGCCAGCCGCGCCGCGCCCGCCGCCCGCGCCACGCGCGCGCTGCTGCAGCTGCGGGGCCGCCTGGCCGCCGCCGCCATCTCGTGGCGCGACGCGCCCGCCTCGGGCCCGCAGGTGGCGCGCGGCGGCGTGCTGGGCGGCGCGCCCGAGGCGGGCGAGCGGCGCGCGCCCATGGCGACGGCGCGCTGCGCGCACGGCGCGGCGGCGCTGGGCGGCCGCCTGCTGGTGTGCGGCGGCTACGACCGCGCGCGCGTGCTGCGCGCCGCCGAGGCCTACGACCCGAGCACCAACGCGTGGGAGCCGCTGCCCGACATGCGCGGCGGCCGCGCGCGCTTCGGCGCGGCCGGCCTGGCCGGCGCGCTGTACGCCGTCGGCGGCAGCGACGGCCACGCCGAGCTGGACTCGGTGGAGGCGCTCGAGGGCGGCGCGTGGCGGGCGCGGGCGAGGCTGCCGCTGGCGCTGTCGCACGCCGCCGTGGCCGTGGACGAGGCGCGCGCGGCGCTGTACGCGGTGGGCGGCTGGGCGGGCGGCCTGAGCCTGCGCCGCGTGCTGCGCTACTCGCCGGCGGCCGACGCGTGGGCGGAGTGCCCGGCGCTGGGCGCGGGCCGCTCGCAGTGCGCCGCCGTGGTGTGGGGCGGCGCGCTGTGGGCGCTGGGCGGCTGCGACGCGTGGCACTGCCTGGCCTCCACGGAGCGGCTGGCGCTGGGCGAGGGCGCCGAGGGCGCGTGGGCGGCGGGCCCGGCGCTGCCCACGGCGCGGCGCTCGATGGGCGCGGCGGCGTGGCGCGGCGCGCTATGGACGGCGGGCGGCTCGGACGGCGCCGCCTCGCTGCGCCGCTGCGACTACCTGGCCGACGCCACGTGGCAGGTGGGTGGGGGCCGGGGCGGCGGGCGAGGCGGCGGTCGGCGGCAGTGTTGACGGGCGTGTGTGCAGGCGGGGCCGGCACTGCGGCGCGGCCGCGCGGGGCTGACGCTGTGCGAGCTGGGCGGCTGGCTGGCGGCGGCGGGAGGGTTCGACGGGCAGCAGTTCCTGGCGTGCGTGGAGTGCCTGTACGACCCGCGCGGCGAGTGGACGTCGCTGAGCGCGCTGCACTCGCCGCACCGCGCCCTCGACGCCCGCACCGTGAGCATACACAAACATCATACTATATTTATAAGTTTTCAAATTTTCTATAATAGATAAAAATACATGTCGGATTGTATTTTTATCTATTATAGAAAATTTCGACCATGCGATATAAAAAAAAGGGATCGCAGTTGCGAGTAAATGCTAGTAGTAAAATTCCAAAAATTTTTAATCGCTCTAACTGCAGCAGCCACCTGAGTCGGCCGCCTCCGATCACAAGGAACAGAACGGCGACTCCCACGAGGAGCCCCCCTCAGCCGAGGCCCCTAAGGTCCCCCACAAGGCCCCCAGCGAGGCGATGGAGACTCAAGTCCCCCGCAAGGCCCCCAGCGAGGCCCTATAGCGCGGCCTCCCCCCACACAGAAGTATAGCCGAAGGCCCCACGGCCCCCGTCGTGTGACCAGCGTCCCTGCGGACTTCGACGCCTCACAAATTAATATTATATTTTTCTAATAGTGTATATCTTCCGTAAAGTGTATAGCAATAAATTGTGTGACCTTATTATATAAGCTGGGCCTCCCGAGCCGGCTGCCCCTCGAGCCCCAACGACACAACAACTTACTAGTAGTCTAGAGCAGAGACCAGGGACTCCCGAACTATTCGGACAATTTTTCCGATATGCACTGACGCCTCACACCCAAATAGGTAGCCAAATTACTATAAAAATCCTTTATTTTCCCCGATTGCTACAAAAAACTTTGCGTTTGGTTAATCGAGTAAACAAAATAAATAAATAGACATAAGATTCGAGTTGGGACACGTCACACATCCTTGAAAGATTCAAATAAAACCTTGTATTTATTAATATATACAAGGTTTTATTTGGTACTTTTACAGTACAGAGTTTTTAAGTACAGAGATTTTTGGTCCTCGTCGACCCTCAAAATCGGTTTACGTGAATGTTGACCCTCTGGGGTAACGCTGGGCCTCCCTGGTCTAGAGTGTCTCGAGCAGCGTGCGGCGCTCGGGGAGTGGCACCCGCTCGGTGTGGGAGGCCTGGGGTCGGAGTTCGGCTCCGAATGCTTCCAGCGCCGGCCGGTGTATGGGTGCACTCACACCCACGCCATTATCGTATTAGCTACCTCAAAATTGTGCTTGCGTCGACCACGAGTGCGGCGCGGGCTCTCATCCAAGGAACACCAGTATATGTCCTCGACCGCTCTCACACCCTCTGCCTGAGGGATGTCTCGTGGCTATAACTCGTTAATGAATATGGCCGACATATTCTATCAAACTTTAATAAGGTCACTTAGAGCCCACACATGGACTGTGGGGGTCGACGGAGGGGAGCGAGCGGCCGGGGACCATTGTGATATTCGTATTAGAAGGTCCCGCGCGGCCATATGTATACATATGCGTCGGTCACACGCAACAGTACCTAAATTATTATATATTATACTTATATACACGTTTTATAGCGGCATGGTATATCGATGTGCATTTGTTGTTGAGACTTTAGTATATTATAATGCAGTGTTACGTGACCCGTGTGAGGAGGGCGGCGCTCACACCGCGCCCGGACGCTGATACTCGCTAGTACTGGCTCTCATCAGCGGGCGGACGGTGTGAGCGTGAGCCACGCCGCGGGCCGTGCATTGTATCGTAACTGCTAGATTACTAACGTAGGTATTTCATTTATTCCTTATTGTTATGTAAGAGGCGGCGACCGACCACGTCGGCATTATTGAACTTGCCAACTGTAATGACGAGTTAATCACAATGAAATCGCGTATTGTGTTATACAACTGACAAAAACTGTTTGGTGTCGACAAGATATATTTTTATTATTTACTAATAATAACGTGCATAACCGAACACACATGTGCGAAAACCCGTACAGGGTTCATAAAAAATACATCAACTAACTATGAATTACTATGAAAAATTGTATGGAGCCTAAATTGAGTTTATGAGAGAAAATGTTGCTTAGCAATTGATTAGCGTTAAGAGAAGTGAATGTAATAAGTAAAAGATAGTGTATACTAACAAATAGCCGCTATCGATGCAACGTAGGTGCGCTGCTGCCCCGGTTGGTGACGTCACGCGCCGGTTGGTGACGTCACGCGCCGGCTGGTGACGTCACGCGCCGGCTGGTGACGTCACGCGCCGGCTGGACTCCCAGTAGCCATATGTTGCATCGGAGCGGCCCGTGGTCGGCCGCCCTCGTGTTAGGTTAATATTTCGTTGTTATATAAAAGACACTAATATTAAGTGCCGGCGGATATGTAACGTTGGAGCCGCGGCACATCCCACCCAACCCTGTGGTCCACACATTGCTTTGGGATCAAATGTATTTATATATTGGAATGGTTTCATATATCTCTTCCTACCCCGTGAGTGTTATATGTATATCATGTATTTGTTTATTGATGTGTGCAGCCCAGGGTTGGATGTGTGCGTGTGTGCGGCTGGTGGTGGGCTAGTGTTGTAATGTACAGCGAGCGAGGCCAGCGTCCCCGGCGACACGTGCTGCGTGTAACTCGTGTCGCGCGTGACACGAGTCTCGTGTGACACGTGTCGCGTGTGGCGCTGCCCTATCGATCTCCCTTAGTATAATTGTATGAGCGCAGGGCGCAGGCGACGCTCGCCGGCCACTCTACTACTCGAGTATTATTATTGTTTACGTTTTAAACTTAATAAATTGCATTTTATCAAATATTGCGTTTCATTTAAACCCAATCGGAAAAAATATCACGTACCTTCTACACAATGTATTTATTTATTTATTTATTAACGCATAACACATACTATCAAAATACACAAAAACTATTATGATTCCTGGATAATATGAAAAAGTTCGGTATAGTATGTCTAGAGCGAAGGTCGACGGGGTCAGCAGCTTTATTAGTAATATTCTTCTGTGGCAGTCAAATATATTGTAACTCTCCCAGTAAAAGCACCTTCTAAACCCGGCGGTAACATGTTATGCATGTCGTGAAGATTTGAAAGTAATTATTGATAGTGTAATTAAATAAAGATATTTTGTATTCCGTAAATGCGTAGTACTGGTGCAGTGACACCTCGCCACATTATAAATAAAGCGCCGTCGTGAGATAATCTTAACAATGTTGTTGATGACAGAGATTACATTATATTGCATCTAAAATAACTTCACTAAGCCGTCGTAAACGTGATGATACACGCGCCATATTAGATAACATGCAACACACATTGTAAGTAAGACAAACACTAGTATCTCGCGAGCAGAGTCAAGAAAACACATCACTAGTCGGAAAACATTTATTAAACTAATTTATAATAGTCTTCCAACGTAACTACTACATACATAACTCGCGCACACGTGTCATACTCATGGATGCAAATGTACGGTAACGTCGCATTACATACATCGATCATATGAATATTGCAATATCAACGACGTATGTCAGTCACACCTCACCTCCTGGTTAATCTTGATGGTCATGTTAGGTCATCCATCTACGGTGATATTACATTAAAACAGCTAAATTTCATTAATAATTTAAAGTTAATTATCTCACGAATAAAAGTAACAAAATTAGTAAAGATGTATATGTAATTATTTGCCGTCATATTACAAAACATGGTTTAAACGAAGACTAAAACTATGTCCATTACTTTTTAAAATCGTATCATAGAATGAATCGGAGCTACTTTCAAACCAAGGACTATCTTAGTCTGTTTTATAATTAGAGGGATTTTGTTTGAACAGTCACTTTTGGTTGAATACTCATATTCCTCGATAAAGGTGGATTAGTACGTAAACTATTGTCAACGGGATGATGGAAGTGATCAGTGAGTCACGGTGGGTGTGGCTGGGTGCAGAGGTGCCCAGAGCAGCTGGTGCAGCATGGTCCACAGCGGCAGGATGAAGCAGCACGCCACGCTGAACACCCAGTTGCCGTAGATCTGCGCACAGACACAATATCTCATTATACACAGTTGTGTACGTGTTTCGTTGAATGCGCGTCAAAAGACACGAGGTTGTCGTTCGAGGCTCGCAAGCATTATAACATTGTGTAGTGTAGTGTAGTGTAGCGTAGTGTAGTGTAGTGTAGTGTAGTCACCAGCTGGTCGACGAGCGCGAACATGAGTGCTTGCATGGCGGCGTCGACCCCCCTTGAGGGCGCGCCGCGCTCGTCCCAGTAGAGCGCCGCGCTGTACGCCGCCAGCGACGCGCACAACACCACCAGCGGGTGCAGCAGCTGCAACACACCGCACGTTACACCGCGCCACTAGCGACCGGCACCCACCCCTCTCATTAGGTCACTACAGAACCGCCTCGTCGGTCTAGTGGTTAGTAGGTTCGCCCGTCGATCACGAGGTCCCGGGTTCGATTCCCGGGTCGGGTCGCAAACAGATATTGGGTTTCCTCCGCCTGATCTCTCCCCGGCCGTGTCGGATTGCGATCCCTCGGACTACGAGAGGGAGGGAATAAGGAGGGCACCTGTGTTCGCGCACACGCTTGTGCCCTACAATATCTTTTGCGTACGCGACTAACCCCCGTCGAGATCAGCCGCCGAAACCGAAATTCGGTAGGAGATTATGATTAGGACAGTATACCAGACAGAGCACGCGGCGGGCGCGCAGCAGCGGGGGGGTGGGCGCGGCGAGCAGCGCCAGCGGCGCGTAGAGCGCGGCGGCCAGCAGCCCCAGCGCGGGGTTGTGCAGCCCCAGCGCCAGCAGCCCCGCCGCCAGCTGCACGCAGCACAGCGCGCGCGCCGCCCGCCCCCCCCGCCCGCCCCCCGCGCGGGACACCAGCGCGGCGACGCCGGCCCCCGCCGCACAGGCGCCCCCCAGCCCGTAGAACACCGACACCTCCGACGGCAGCTGCAGGTACCGGGCGCCTGGAATTCAACACGCAACTATTTTTTACCCGACTCCGACGAAGTGAAAAGGAGGGTAATGATTCTGCCCGGTATGTATATTTTCGTATTTTATGTAATATGTTATAAGCGGCGAATGAATAAGTACACTGTTCGCCCGGTAGGTTTCATTTATTTTAATTTTTTTTAATTTATTCATAAATTCATAAATACAAATATAAAACGTGATGAATAAAATGTTAACTGAAGCGTGCAACTACCACGCCTGCAAACCCGGGTGGTGGTACCTACATATGTAGCGTATTTACTTACTTTAGATATACATGTCGATGATACGTTATTAATAGGGTACGCGACCCGCAACACGATTCCCCATTATTACAATACATAATTAAAACCAAACTCGGACTAAAACTATTTCCATCCCTTTTTAAGTCCGTATCACAAAAGAAATGGTTTAACTTTTGGAACAAGGATTATCTTAGACGATGTCTTGTAATAAGGGGGAATAAGTTTGGAATTGGCAACGTTCAAATATAAATGCTTACATTTAAATCAATGAATGATTATAACAATTGAATCCACCTCACCTAGCTTGGTGAGCAGCAGCGGCAGCTTCATAATAAAGTACCCGAACAGATGAACGAACAGGAAGTTCACTCCTATATTCACTAAGCATAAATCTTCCTCTGCGTTGTTGACGCCACCGTCGGTTTGCTCCGCTTTATGTACTCCTGGTACCTCCTTAACTTTTCCTTCGCTGGTTTTTTCGTCTTTAGCTTGTTTCTCTGGTGCTTCTGTATGTTGTGTGTCGTCGTGTGGCTGCCTACCGTCCGCTTCTTGTGCGGTAGGCAGCGGGTCCTTGTCGTCGGTGTCGGGCTGCAAGGACACCCAGAGCGCGAGTCCTTTGACCAACAACGCCGCGCACAGCAGACACAGAGACGGCATGTACTGACCTGAACATATACACACAAACACTATTTTTAAAATATACTACAAGAAATTACGAGTGGACTTCATAACTTGCAAACAAACTACAAATATGACGATAAGTTATTAAGATTAAGTACAGGTGTCTTTACCATGACCTCTAATTACAATAATAGATTGTCAATTATTTTGAAATAGATGCATAGGATATGTATAAGTGTGTTAAGGAGAGACTGTTAGTGTTCATGCTCATCCCCAACAAAGAGGTGTTCCAGCCAGAGGAACACGTCTGTCATGTCTACGGAACACCCCCGAACACTGTTCTAGGTGGGATCTGCGTAGCGAGCGGACAAGCGCTACCACTGTCACGTAGCCAAACTATAATGGCCACTGTAGTATAACGGTGTGGGAGTACCAATGGAGATGAACTTGTTGGTGGCGGGGCGGAGGTAGAAGAAGTAGCTCTGGTGGAAGCGCTCGAGGAGGTTGTTGAGGGAGCGCAGTATGCCCTCGAGGGCCAGCCCCAGGCGGCGCCAGGAGGCGGGGCCCAGCGCGGGGGCCCTCGGGGGCCTGCCCGCCGCGTCGTCCTCCGCGCGGCCCTCCAGCGTCACGGCCTCCACCCCGAAGCGGTGGAACAACCCGTGGTTACCGCTCGGCACCTACACACACACACACACACACACCGTGGACTACACGTATAGAAATAGCATACCATACAGTTGGCGTCAATTGTAATATCATTGCAACGAAAGTGGCATTTATTAGTTCACTATATCATTGAGTTACTAGTAACTGAATTTTATTCTATTTGTAACTCAAAACTATGATAAACAGCAAATTGTTGCACCATCCTCTTAAACCATGAAGATACAAAACGCTTTGAAACAGTTATGTACTGCCTCTGCTCGCTTGTATTGCAGTTTTTTTAATGGCAAAAATCTAAATATCTAGTTACCCCGGCGAGCTGAGCGGAGAGCATCCCGGCCAAGGTCCAGAGGCCGCTGACCCACTCCTCCGACTTGCTGCGGAGCCGGACCCACGAGTAGCTGCACCACACAACACAACACACTACATACACCATTACCACCGTGGACAAACTGTTCAAACACGTGTGTAGGTTTCTGTACCAAGTTTCTTCTCTCCATCTTCACCTTATTGGATGTGGATCAAATTATTGTTAATTAAATGGTTAAGCTCATGTTGTGTTGGAGGTGAGAGGCCATACATAAAGGACTATTTAATGCACACCTTGTGGACTAGGTGTAGCTGATCCCAATTCAAAATATGTTTATTTGATTACACTTAACAATGTACTTTCAAAAGGTCGGAATGCCATTTATTGTAGAGAATAAGACACGTAACGGCGGTGTATGTGTGTATGTACCTGTTCCTGTAGGAGTGGTGCAGGCCGGCCTTGAGGCACAGCTTGTGGACCAGGTTCACCAGGTCCAGGTTGGGCAGCTGCCCGTTCAGACCCTCCACCTTCACCTCCACATACTCTAGTAACACAACACATCAACATTTACCAATAGAAGCAAATGGTATGGATTGAACATAGACTTACGAACATTTTTACAAAGCTAGAATTATGTAGTTAGAATCGTGAACTGCTCATAGGAAGATGCTGAGAAATATGCTGGCAGGCAGTCGAATCAATGGCTGGTACTGGCGATATAAAGTACACAGATAATAATTTGTAGACGATTAATTACTTACTGACATTAGGTATATGGAACTCCAAGTTAATCGCGGCCTGTATGGAGCCCGACCTCCCCTTGAGCACCCCGGGGTCGAGGCACTTCCCGTGGTCGGGCAGCCAGGCGGGCAGCCAGCGGGCGGGGGCGGAGGGCCAGAAGCTGCCGAGGCCGGAGTGGAAGGTCTCCGCCTCGCTGCGGAGCCCGTGGTACGCCTCCAGCCACGCCTGCATGCCCAGGTGCTCGTGCTCCGTCACCAGAAATATTATGTCCTTGGCCCAATATTTCTGCACTGGAATTGAAGAATACTTTCTTATACCATTTTCCATATATCACAAATAAAATGTGTGGTGGACTAAAGAGGTCAATGCCCCAAGTATAAGTTGGACATGTTCCAATTTCGAAGATTTTTGAGTATTAGAGTTTCCTAAATTTGTTGATACGTTTTCTGAGATTGATTATGGTTTCTCAAAATATGGTGGATCGAGACGTTTCGCGCCACGATAATACGCAACGACATATTATGCTGCGTTGAAACATGACAAATTTTAATGTAGGGGCTACAGGTGTAGGAACTAGGAGGGGGTTGCTCACATCGCGCGAACTGAGCGAAGGCGAGCATGAGCGCGATGCCGGCCGCCGTGCCCTTGAGGTGCGAGTGCAGCGGCCGGTAGGGCGCCGCCACCACCAGCGCCTCCAGCGACGCCGTGCGCGCGCCTCGCAGGATGCCGTACACGTTGTTGCCCTTGTACACCTGCCCACCATCACACCACATCAACTCCACTTATCCTATTATTTATACAAATACTTTTACCTAGAATAGCTAAAACACTATGTCCAACTTTTTCTAATTCCACATCACAAAAAGTGATAGAACTACTCTAATTCTTGAATTATCATACATATACACTCCTTATGCAATGTTTAAAGAGATTTAGAGATGCTAGTTTCAAACTAAATCTTACAGAAATAAAAGGATACCAGATGGACAATAGTTTTCAATGTATAGATACATAGCAAATTGGCAAATGGATTCTATAAATGAATATATAAATGATTATATAAATGAGAGTGTTATTACCAGCTTTAAATGAGTCAACAATGAAGACCACTAGTAATACAACACATGTATACCTTATCTATAATCACTGTGTAACAGGTATAAGTTTGATCAAGAATACTAAATAAATATGTTATGAGCAGTGCTCCGAGTACCATATTGTCAAGTGACCTGGATGCTTCCCATACCTCCTGAGAAAGAGAAAGTGGCTCATATGGTTTAAATGCAAAATATGTATTAACTATTTCATTGTGAACACAAATCTGGGAAAAATAGACAGAATATGGGTCACCACATTTCACTATGATGTGTTTGTCAAATTACATACTTAAAAGAAATTAAATATACTGACCTGTCCGTGGCCGAGTGGGTAGTTGAGTGTGTAGTTGTGCGTGTACACCTCCAGGTGTAGTTGTGACATCTTGCCCACCAGCCATGGCACCGGCATCTCATCCGTCTCGCTGTACTTGTCCTGAAGGTACAATATTCATATATAACCAATTTCTGCCTTCAATTATACCTGTACATTGAACATATTGATGAAACAAAATTTGTTTTGGATTTCGGCTCCGTGTGCATCACAAAGGAAAATAAAGTTTGGGATGTACTATATTGTTTTCAATAATCATTTTTTAAGAATTAGGCTATAACTTAATAAAAAGAGGTTACCTCCAACTCCTGCAGGAACTCCTTGTGTATCTGCTTGGCGGAGGACTCCGCGTCAAACTCATTGGTGACGAGCCCGGGCAGGAGAGCATTCTCGGAGAAGTAGGTGTCGTTGTTGAAGTCCGGGTGCGCTAGCAGCGCGAGCCACACCACGGAGCCGACCACACACAACACGCACACCGGGTTCTGCACACGACGCACCACACGCACCCATTTCGCAGACCCGTACGCCGGGTCTGATAACAGACCCATCGTCTAGTCACCACCGGTAACTTGCTCTAGCTCAGTCCTTTGATCAAACAACTCCTATAGTTACACCTAACCTGCCTCAACTCAACCAGGACCTTATAACCACAGCCGATTATGTTAATTTATTTATTAGCTGAAGATAAACTGAGTGAGGTGAGGTTCAGTTCAAGATTAGTATATAATCAAAAAAATCTGTTGTCTTGACACTTGACTTGACAGCTCTTGGCAGTGAGTGAATAGTATGACATTGACGTTACGTGACGTAACTGACTTTTTGTATTATTACCTCGTAATAGATACCAGAAATGTCGCCCGTACAACCAAAACCTTGGTGTGCTGTAGTGCATGCCTCTCGTACGTTTTAGCTGCCGATCTCATATTGTTTTTTATTCTGCATGTAATCATAAACTTTATAAATAATAATTGTAACTTATTATTTTTCTTAATATTAATTAAACTTATTATTAATATTATCACACCGCCTAGCATCTCTTCAACCGACTAACTTTCTTCTCACAAATACACAAACGAACACGAAAAAATATAAATGGAGCATTGACACCCAATTAAACCGAAAAATGTGGCACGGGGCACCTCCATTATATCGCTTGCAGTGTTTCCAACATTTCGAAGCAGCCACTAAACAACAAAAAATATATATACCCAGCATACGTCTAAGACGTAAAAATACGCGTACGTAGGTACTTACGTAGGTATGTACTTTTACCCACATATTGTGTACACTTACTTACACTTACCTTCAGACAGTTTCCCTATGCTCCAAATGCTAATTAGGCAAGATCTTCCTAACATTTGACTATTTCATTTTGAGAAGTACCAGGCGACTAGAAACAAAAGGAGCTTAGCTTACATTTCATACCCGCTACGCCGCACACAGCCACACGCCACACACACCTCCACTGAGATAGCTTAACGGAACCAAATGATATTTCACTCTTTCCTCAAAATATAGCATATGGATGAAAGAGATGGGCGATGAAGGTGGGTACTATAATGATTGCTGAATTTATTAACATACATGAATATCTCACAAACACACATACATGGAATTGGAATATTGAATGCTCAATTCAATCGATGAGATAGGACGAATTGAATCGTTTACCTACTACGAACTAAATGAAAGCTGTGTAGTTGTAACGTGGAAATATGGATGTGTCACGACACTACATCATAATGCTATAATATAGGTTTGTGTGTATTAAAAATAAAAATGTAAATATTTTTTTCAGTTTACTCTCAGTTAAGTGTTCGGTACAAAACTAATTGAACACTTTTTTTTAATAAAGTGTATATATTTTTTTCACTTCAGGTAGCAGATTCTGCAGATAAGGAAAAATACTCAATAGGTTTATTATTAACAGTGTTTGTCGAGGCATGGCATTCGAGACTGCGTAAAGTATCTTAATAAAGTAAACTAATATCTAACGTAGAGCTTTAAAATATTTTATTTACTTAATTCATGCTCGATTTGTTCAGCAGTTTTCGCTTTCGTCTCGGGCAAGAGTACCAGGGTAACAACTACGCCGAGGAGGTTGACGGCGGCAAACCCGTAGAAAGTCCAATACGGACCGATCGCCGCGAACACTGGCCCAAACGCCGCCAGTTGGACGAACGAGATGAACCACGAATACGTCACCAGGCATCCTAGCACTTTAGCTCGGATCTGGAAAATAAAGAAACAATCTATGAAATGTTATGTTAATGTGAGCTTTAATATTTTGTAACATTACTTTGGACTAAGACTCAAGCCTGTTAAGCAAACGACGCAAGTTCGAATCCCAGCGGCCTGTACCAATGAGAACCTTCTAAAATAAAAACTTAACTGCAATGGTTTACGGTGAAGTAAACATTGAGATGAAACCTACGTATGTCTGAGATATTGATTAGATTCCCTCATAGCAGCCCGGCTCCTCCTGATGACGCTCTGAATGTTAAAGTGCTACTAACTTGAAAGCTAAACATCTCGGCCATGATGATATAGGGCACGGGCGCCACCCCGGCGGCGGTGGCCCCCACGCAGAGCGCGACCGCGGCCAGAGGCAGCCACCGCGGCACGCTGCTGCCCTGCTGCTGCGCCATCACGGCGCCCGCCAGCCCCGCCAGACCCACCGATGTCGCAAAGAATGACGATGACAACATTACCTACAAACATGAAAGCCTTATAAAAAAATATTAATAGTTATCTGCAAAATAACTAATCAAGTACCTCCGATTAAAATTCCACCAAGCAGTAAAATATTATTTCCAAAATATCTTAAATAAGACTAAGAACTATACTTAGGTTAGGGAAGATGAGTGAGCTACCTTCCGGCCAAGCCTGTCGACACATGTGATGGCGAGGAATGAGCCGAGGATGGTGACGAGCGGTATGGCGAGCGCCTGCAGCTCGGGCCGCGCGCCGACGCCGGCCGAGCCCATGATGGAGGCCGCGTACGTGGTGATGGCGAAGCTGCCGTTACACGCCGCCACCAGCAACGTCACCATCAGGAGCACGCCGCCGCGACGCCACGCGCGGTTCCTCCCTGGATATTTGGACGTTTGGCTTACACGTGAAGAACCCGCCGAGGAACGGTATGCCAAATTCAAGATATATAACAAAATCTATTATTTTTTTATAGTAATGTTGTACACCACCACAAGGTTGCCACTGCTAAATTGAAGACTGTGCTGAGGGAATGTAAAAAGTACCTACTTAAGAACACTGGTGCCTGGGCCCAGAACAGAGCGGTCGGCTATATGTTTTCTAAACCAAGAGTTGGTGCGTTACTAACAAATGATCCTCAAGGAGATGTCAGGCAGTGACTGGTAGTAGTAGAGCTGGTTGTTCTTCAAAGCACTCATCTCGGTCTGCACCTCCTTGTCGCTGGCCTTCAGCCCGCGGCAGCGAGCCAGCGTCGTCGTCGCCTCCTGGACAAGCAGCCATTCTAACAACCGACCTCATAATGATGTCTTAAACACTCCTACTGTGTCTGACAGGTGTGTCTGATAACAGAACATGGGATTAATTATGTAACGCAGGTTGCTATTCCTGAAATGCATAGAGATTGCAATATTAGGTCGGCAGTGGCATCTCAAAAATCTAGTAACTAGACAATTTTTAAATAAAAAAAAATATTCTCAAGAAAAATCTCACATGTATCTTCCCCAGTTTGACGAGGAACGCAGGTGACTCGGGCGCTTTAATGGCCATCAATAGATTGAGGAGAGTGATCCCGAGCGCTATCCAGAGCACGGTGTGGTAGGGCAGCAGCGAGCCGATAGCGTACATTGCGAACACGCCCACGTTCTGGAAGAGGATCAGTAGCGAGCCCAGCCGGCCGCGCATGTTCTCCTGGCTGATCTCGTTCACGTATATCGGCACGATGTTGAAGCACCCGCCAGCTGCGACTCCAGCGAGGATCCGCCCCACTATGAGGCCCGCCGTGCTCGATGCCGATAGCTTTGTGATCCAACTCGCCTGGAAATGTCTACAAGATAAAATGCTAACGGCCGTTAATGTTCCCACCCTGGCCGCATTCGATGTGTAATCAAGATTCTATAATTAATTCCAGCTAGAGTTCCCACCTTATTGATGGTAGTTTAAAAAAACAATTTAAATATCTAATAAATATACAGTGGCACAAATGTTCAGAGACACAGTACAGCGCTATTCTAGCAATAATAATATATTCATTCACTGAATAATAAGACCTCCGACTGTGGCTTACGAGTAGTTTAGTAACAAGATTATGTGGGTCGAGTATTTACCGAGGTGAGACAGGTACCTATGTTATTGGTCACGTAATTACATTCCTCGAGAGCTCGATAAGCTCAATGATTTCTAGCTGGATTTTTTTTGTATCCTCCTCACCTTAAGTTTACATAGAATGGTACCAGGCTGTCATAAAACAGTGGAACGTACCGCTTGGAATAATATTATGATGACAACGCCCACTTTCCGTCCATAGGCGTCGGCCGCGTATGTAAATAGCGACACGCCAAACACAGCGGAGAGACAGAGCGAGCTGGCCACCCACGACAACTCGTTATCAGTTAATGGGCCGGTGGGCGAGCGGCCGGACTGCAGTAGCCTCGTCATTGGCGAGATCCAGCCGGCCTGCATGCCGTACGTCAGCAGCGTCATGTTGGCTACAACAACACACCTCCGCGTTAATCATGCGCGCCTGGTACCGCAGCTTTGTTTTATTTATTTAAACATTTTGTTGCTTTATGTATTGATTTAATTTATTTAATTTACACCTGTTATAGCCACCAGCCACTGTATGTACGTATGGCCACGTCTTTGTGCCGAACTCATAACAGCATTAACCATTATAATAATCTTTAATTAAGTCACGGTAACCAGTTAAAACCAGTTGAATCTATGTTTTTTCTCTAATTGAGCGAAATTAATTACGGCTTAAAATATTTGATTGTGCAGTAAATTATAGGAACATGCTCTTATATGCAAAGGCATTTCTCCAAGGATGCTACATTTATGAAAACAATAATAATTATTATTATATATTTTATAAGAAGGCACTTAAGTAAGTAATAAATTGTCTGTCATGACTCGTGTCGGTCTTTATTGGATAATTATAAAAAGTTTTGTGAATAGTGTCCATAACTGTCAGAATTAGGTGCATAGATTATCAGGAATTTTGTGATAAGTACGTAGTACGTGCCTATATAATAATTAATTTTTTGCATGACTTATAAGTAGTTAAGTATTATAGAATAAGTAGGTACTCTGGATATTCTGTAGGTACTTTGGTAATCGCCGTCATCAACAAGCAGATTATTATGTTCGTATGCATTATTATTATTAGGTAGATACTAGTTTTAATGACAGTGGACATTTCAAGCATTCCATTAGCTTCCTAAGTATGTGGCGTGTGTTGGATGGCAGCCCTGCCCCGTCACAATATTTGCGAGCTCACCTGCGGCGTGTGTACCTAAGTGTCGGCGGAACGAGCACCTTCCGAACAGGAATCAAATATTATCTTAGTGTATGGTTGCATCACATCAGGCTTAGTTCAAACAGTGCGCTATTTTAGGCTCAGTGCTACGGTGCGCTCTGACAAACAATAAATAAATAAATAATCAACACAACAATGATTACACTTATCATTCACCTTCACTATTGTATACCTAGTACCTACCTGCTACTGGTAAGCAATTTGTATATTGTAGACAATGTGTACGTTCCTATACGCTTTCTCATGAGGATCCCTAAGGCAGGCAGACTCTGCAGCTTCACTGCAGATTCCCACTAGTTAGGTGTCAACTAAGTACTTGTGTTATATTTAAAAAAAGTGGGGTTTCACCGTGTCTTGTGAAGTAGGACACAGCACTGCAACAATCATCTGACAAGATGAAGTGGCCTATGATGATGTGAAGTGCCGTGAATATAAAAATTAACACGTGTCAGCAAAGTTAATACAGTGCTTTATCTATCTGTGTGATGCCAGGACCAAAAGGACTGCGAAAAGGTCGCTATCGACCTCTGTATGAACATTTATCCGTTCATATCAACCGACACTTCACCAGATGAACTTTCCGCCATTTATTACCGCAGGTATCTTAATAAAGAAGTGTACATATATTAGTTGTAAGTACTTGTATGTCACATTGTATGTATATTTGCTTTGGTAATGTATTGTCTCATCTCCAATGACAACCGCAAGCCTCCGTTCGCTGTGATAACTTTCAATTGGTATTTGCGGCAAATGTTTATTGTATTGTTGCTACAAATAACATTATCGTAACATTTACGTGTTGTTTGGACATCGCTATCATCTGCTACGTTAATGACAACATGAAATGACAACAGAAACACATGTTATTATTTTTGTCATAAGTTATTTATTTATAAATGATTGCTTAAATACTAGAGAAGTCTATTTGTACATACAAAAAGTATAAAATGTTATTGCCTAATCGCATTCACCGGTCACATACCTATGCACAAATTTAGTATAAACTCCAACACACAGCCCCAACCCGACTGTGTTGTGTGAATGATCAGAGCGGGGTGAGTGTCAGTTCAGGTGGTGTTGGAGCCAGAGGTGCGCGGCGGGCAGCGCCAGGCGCGTGAACACGGCGGGCGCGGCGGGCCGCGGGCAGCGCGCGGGCACCCAGCCCGATGTGATGCCCCACAGACCGTCCTCGCCCACCACCGGGGCACCCGCGTCCGGCTAGCAACACCCATACACTTATTAACATCACACGCACAATGCTTATGCATTCAAGCAAATATACTAAGGTACAGCTATACAGCGACGGGTAGGTACGCAATTGGTGTTTGTGCTCACCATGCAAGCGCTGTGGTACTTGGTGATGGGCCTGAGGCAGAGGCTGGTGACGGGCAGCTTCACCCCCAGCTCGTGCAGCTTCACCGCGCACTTGTCCCACGGCACCAACATCTGCGTCGACACACGGAGACTGGTGTGCCGCACGCGTTCCTGTGCCGAAGCAGGTAATACTTGCCCTTTGATCTGAAATAGATAGCAAAATGAGGTTTAGTCATGTAGTGTAATCTATTTTATAATATTTTTTTTATTATATGGTTGAGAAATAAAAATCGTACAGAAATTGCACTTACGATGAGTCTCGGCCAGTAGGCGGAGAGGAACTTGGCGCTGATGACCTTGTCGGTAATGGCGGAGAGGGCGATGGGTTGCACGAAGGCGGAGAGCACGGCGGAGGAGGCCAGCCGCAGCAGCGCCAGGTCCAGCGCCGGCCGCTCCCCCTCGAACGACGGGTGCACCTCCACGCGCGCCAGCGGGATCACCACGCCGCGCTTGCAGTCCACCGAGCCCAGGTGAGCGCGGAATAGTTTTATTGACTCTCGAACGCTGACAACATCATAGATACATCTATTGTAGCTAGGCAGAATCATCGACCCTACAAAATATTCATGGTAAAATACTATGATATCAGATTAAATATCTGATACTCGTATCTATCAATATCTATTCATCAATCGGGTGTGAATAAAAAATTAAGCATAAGGCTTCGTGTGAAGTTGTGCGGAGTACAATACTGACTAGTAGAACTGCGCGGCGACGGTGAGGACCCAGCGCGGGTGCAGCAGGGCGCCGGTGGCGTAGTGCGCGTCGCGGCGCTGGATGGACACCACGTAGGGGTAGTTGGCCAGCGAGGCGCCGTCCTCTGAGCTCTCAGAGCTGCTGCTGTTAGATTGCTCCGCCGCCGGCGTCGTCACTGTGAAACAACACAAACACACAAGTGACGACTTGATCTTATAACGTCTATGAAAATTACCTATCACATATCACTGCAAATAAGTGCTATATCAAAAATGTTTATCCGAATTTCAGCTAACAATTTTTTGGATGAAACATCACCTTTGTGAACCCAGAAACGTGTAATGCTAATTCAAGAATGAATACTTACTTTTCCCTTCATTCCATCGCACGCACTTCGGGTTCTCCGGGAGCGAGTCCGGGAACTCAGTGAGTATTTGTTTGGAGGCGTCGTTGATGACGAGGTTGTTCATCTCCGGGCTCTCCGCGCTCAGCTCCTCGCCCTCCGCGCTCTTCTCGCACGAGCACCTCGTCAACACCACTACCATTAGCACTGCTCTATACATAGCTACCAACTCGACTGTCTTCGAAACCGTTCCGTACAACTGCATGATGCTAACGTCTTTGAAAATTTTGATGAGGAAGCTTTACTGCTTTCCCATCTTCCAGAATCTAGGTTTTTAAAGTAAAAATAATTATACAATATGTAGGAGATGGTTCTAGTCGGAGTCAATATGGGTATTACGTGCACTGTGCAGGACTCGGCAGTAATGGGTCACCTCAACTTCACCAGATGGTATACATACAAATAGGAAGGTCTTGCTGTGCAGTCAAACAAGGAAAAATAAATGTTAATAGCCCATTATCCGGAACAATAGGACAGAGTTGGTATTCGGAAGTCTTCGTTTTGCTATAAATTAGCAACAATACTTTTACTTTCCGCGCATTTGTTCAATTGTTTTGACAAGATCTACTCTAATGTTGGTAGTTGGTGAATTTTGGCAATAAGTACTTTGTTTGCTAGTAGAAAGGCTACAAAAAAATACCTATTGCCTGGACACTGTACCTGGCGAGTGATTTCAAACAAAACATTTGAGTATTTTGTTAAGTTTAGGTTGGGTTATAGGAACTTTTGTACATCCACCTGTGTGGCCTAAGATCCCGAAGGGAAGATTTATATGTATATGCATCATGCATGTTTCTTGGATCTTGCAAAACTCGTTGAGTATCACGGTCAGTGATCTAATCGGTACTAAGTCTGAGGAGAGCGGGTATGAACGTAATGACGTAATGTTAAAGGTTTCAGAGTGTAAAGTGAAAAGTTCACATAGTGAGGCTTGTTTTATGTAGAGGCCATTGTGTCCCTTCCACACAATCGCGTGTTACCCAATAACATGAAACGGTTTACATTCCTAATTCAAAACAGGTAGGTATTACGGATGCTGGCGAGATTAGTTCTTAGTTACCATTCGAGAGATTTAACGTTTCCTGTCCAAGAAGTACGAGTATGTAGCAGTTTCGGGCGACTCAGTGTGCATACACCAGCAACGATGCAGCGTTCCCTTGGATTTGCACTTAACGCTCTAGTTTTTGTTTTTCATTTCTATTCTTATAGGTTTCCGGTTGAATGTGGTAAGAGTCCTTAATTTATCATAACATAACGCCCTTAAATTGTGAAGAATGTGCTTTTATGGTTGATTATGTAGAACGTAAATGCTGTCCGCAGGTATTATTGAAACAACAGCTAAACCTGAATTAGAATGCGAATTCCCACCAAAGATGGAAGAGGACCTCACACATCTCAGGAAGAAGAGGCTAACGACAGAAACGGGACTGGTGTGCCTGGAAGACTATCCTTACACTGTGTCTGTTAGGTGAGCTATTATAAATAAATAAATAAAAAACCGGTCTATTTACGGACGATTACCTCCTACCAACAACGCACGCACGCGATCATACAAATATGCATGTTTCCACACAAAAGTACCAGGCGATCAGATACAATGAAGAGGTGCGTGGGGCCCACTAGAGGTCACAGAGCGTGTCGTCGCATGGGATTGGTCGCTGCCTCATGTGCCATACGCTGTCGTCACAAGACTAGCCTGTAGTCATTTAAATTTATATAATCATGTTATAGACAATCAATGTAATACAAGACACTGTTTCAAAAAAACAAAGCTGCTCTTGTGGGATTCGATTTTTAAATCTGTGTTTGTATAACGACTTATGAGCACTAAATCCAAATACTATGTTCATTTTATTTTAGTTTTCAACGTGTGTTGAATGTATGTATGAAGCAATGTGTTTGTTTATGATTGCAGACTGCACGGCAAGCACTGGTGCGGGGGAGCCATCGTCGGCGAGCAGTGGGTGCTGACAGCTGCGCAGTGCTTTGATTAGTCAGTTGGTTTTTACTGTCTGTTTTAATGCAATCAGCGAACCGTTTATGGACCTAACAAAGGTTTTGCGCTCACCTATTTTTCAGGTTGTTTAAAAAAGTTAAAGTGCACCTGTGTGCCTACAGCAAAATAACGAGCAATATTGGTATCAGCCTAAATTCCAAATTGAACAGAAACAAATTCATAGAAATCAATATTATTGAAAATATCAGGGAACACAATGGAACCTTTTCGAAAATTCTGCAGTAAATATTGTGTCCCAAGTAGGTATAGGTATTACAATGATTTTACGTTTATGATATCGCCTGCGTATTGTCATCAATTTGTATGGGAACGTTAAAAAGCGCCCCAAACAGCAAACGCAAAACGCAAGGTCAAGCAACGACGTTTGAACATGTCAAAACCGCGAAAACGTGGCACTGAAGAAAATAAATACTTAAATTGTATTCCTGAATTAAGTAAGTTAATTAAACAGTGTGACGAAAGACGAGGTGTCGGTGCGCACGGGCTCCGTGTACCGCGACTACGGCGGGCGCCTCTTGGCCGTCGTCGCCGTGCGCCGCCACCCCGACTACAGGGTGGACCACTACTACCCCGAGCACAACCTCGCCATGCTCAAGGTCAGCCACCACTAACATCTCACCTACATCTTAAGGTGCTCAACTCTATAAGCAATGAGCAAAACAAGTGTCGGGATTGAAGGCCGGAATAAAATGATCCTTGCCTGCCTCACTACGGGCTCATGGCGATTTTATGGCGCTGTGTGACGTTGCGTGTGTGTGTGTTGTGTGTAGGTGAACATCCCTATGATCCTGGACGTACGAGTGCAGCCGGTGGCGCTGCCGGTGGCCGACGCCGACCTGCCGCCGCTCTACGGCGAGACCGTCGTCACGGGGTACGGAGCAGTGGTACGGTGACCTATTACTACTACATTACATATCAGGCTGCATTTAGTAAGTAAATGGACAATAAGATGTTGGTTTGGTGACGCTGAACTTTATGAAATTAACTCTTGTATCTCTTAAAAACGTAAAACAAAAGTACTTAGATACTTGTTCTAAGTTACGCTGCGGGGGTTGTCGATAAATTTGGTTATAATGTGGGGTTGTCAATGATGATACCTCGTATGACTACCTACTGCTTTTTATGAAGTAGGTGATGCTTTAATAGGGCGCTATACTTGTAGCAGTCCATATAGTACCATCCCCGTACTTGTAGGTGACGGGTCAAATCCGCGAGGGAGAGAACCAGGAGCTGCGCCGCATGATAGTACGCTCCGTGTCGCGCGCGCAGTGCCGCCGCGAGTACGGCAACGACTACCGCCTGCAGCACGACCACATGTGCCTGCGGAGCCTCGTCCAGGGCATCGCGCTCTGTGCCGTGAGACACTGGCTTGTTTACTAATATTTTCCTACACATTAGAAGTTTGAGGTATAAAGTAGAAAAGCATTTTGAAAGAAGACGCTGAGCTTTTATATCTTTGTACCAAACCAAAGTAAAGTAAGCCATTAGCCCATTAAAGATGAAGTAGGAGCAAATAAGATGAGCCCCAGAGTTTTTTTGCGTCGTTTTCGACCCAATGGTTGCTTTACTGTAGCACTAGTGCATGTGTGTGTGTGTAGGGTGACACGGGTGACCCGGCGGTGCACTTCAGCGGCATGAACCGCGGCGGCACGCTCTACGGGATCGCACTGTTCTCCGGCTCCGAGGAGTGCGCCTACAAGTCCAAGCCTGGCGTGTTTGCTAAGGTACTGCTTTACTTGTTCAAAACCATCAAAGAAAGAAATCATTGGCACACGGCCCATTTAACAGTAATAGCTCGGTCACTACAGCCTACTCCTACTACTACTACTACTATATATGATAGATTGATAGGTATATGGAATGGGTGGCATTTACGTTCACCCGTTTTGTTGAACCCCTTACGGTACTTATTTGTTTGGGTGCTCATCAAATCACGATGGATTGATCATTCAATAGCCTGGTCAATCTAAATATTCAAGATAGGATATTTCTTTAGGAATATCGCAGTTTGAGACCATTTTTGTAGTAATGTTATTATCATCATTGTCAGTAGTATGATTGTGTCCCATTATTGTGATGTGGTCTCAGGTGTCGTACAGCCGCGGGTGGATCGACGCGGTGCTGAACGACCTCGACCTGCACGCGGACAGGGCCGACGGCGAAGACAACACCATACCACTTGATGTTGATTAAACTAAAAACTTTATTTAATATAATATTAATTAATTTATTATTAGTGTAGCGGCTACTTGTCGAACCACTGCACCTTAATGTCAATGTGGGTAGAGGATGATGTCAATGTCAATAGGGCGGCGGTAAGGGATGTCAAATAAACCGACCGATGTCAATGAATGCCTTTAATGCACTCAAATATAATTACTATACTAACTTAGAATGTAGGTCGCACATGTAAGCGCTTGCAATGATGAAATGTTGTGTGTGCAGTTTTATAATACAATACAAAATGTACGGCTTTGCAATTAGATAATTGCAGATAAATATATTATGCATTTAGTAAATTTGTTGATTGTTTTTGTCGTAATTAGCATATTCCCATAACTAAGTATGAATGAAATGAAACTAAACGAGACTGATTAAATGAATTGAATACGCACAGATGTGTGATTTTTGTCTTTATCTTTAATCTATGTAATGTACGTCACAGTCAGCTGTCTGCCTGTCATGCGAATAACGTCAGATATGTCAGTCGGTCCGTGTCATCGCTAAAATTGTCAAACAAACAAGAGAGGTTATGTTTGGATAAGGTAATAATGATAATTTTACGTAACTATCCGTCGTTTTCCGTCTTAAAAATGAGTAAAATAGTGACTAAAAATAATGCATTTCCTTTTTTCTGTGTAAAAAGTGTGTGACGGCGCGCGTCTTTAGATGACATTCGATCTATTTTGGTCTTGCAGTATTTAGGCCGGATTGTGTCCAAAGGTTAAGGTTTTGGACGCGAATTAACTGTTTGAATGGTTTAGGCTGTCTCTCCCGCGTCTCGTGGAGCTCTGATATGGACGAATTGAAGCAGCGGGCCGGTGAAAAGATAGAAGCCTTCCATGTAAGTACCTGTCGTTACGCTATGGGCTCCTGGTAGATTCGCGCGAAAGTCGCCGGTTGTTCACCCTTCCCCGTTCGTACAACTAGTTTGTGCGATTAAGAGTCTTATTCAAAACGTCGCAGAAGGAGTACCGACTCATTCCACCCAAGTTACATATTATTGTTATTGTTCTGACAATGAGAAGTCCTTGCCCTCATTTGTTCTCTATTGCCCTGGGCTTATATAACTATGTAAATGATGACAGAGCTTAGCTTCACTAGACTAGAGTACTAGTAACGGTAATTATATACACAATGTATGAATGAGATTGCACTAGTGGTGTCGAATAAAATTGAATCAATTACTTAGCAAAGAATATCTCTTCTTAAGTGACACAGTCTTAAATAAGATATTCTATTCAGTGTTTATCACATCAGAGAACAGCTTACTATCACACAATGTTCAAACATTACATTTAAATTTTTTTACATATGAAGATCACACCATGAAGTAAACAAACACCCAACAATTATCTACTAATGAGAAAACAAGCCTGGAAAACAGGGCTGGAATAGAATGTAACTAATCATTAATCTCTTTAAAAAAAGTGGGATTTGAGTTCATAAGTAAAAACTATACATGCAATAAAATTTAGCAAAAAAGTAAGTACTTATTAAAATTTTACAAAAACTTCAAATACTAGATATTCTAAGTTTGATGTCATGAAAGCATCATTATATTATAATTACTGATGATGACTGAATTAATACAATTTGCAGGAAGCTGCCAAAACAGTAGCGGACAGCAGTAAGACCCGCGTTCACGATGTCTACAGCCAGACCGCTGACACCATCCACAAGGTTTGCTATATTATACTAAGCTATGGATGGACCACTCACTGGAACGTTTAGTATCGGCTTATAATGTATTTAAATGTTTTGAAAAGTTGTTTTCGATGTATGCACCTGAAGTATTGTTGGATGAAGTGATTCAGGTATTGAGCATGGTGTGTGTGTGGTGCAGCTGCGGGAGTTGTTCCGGTCGGTGTGGCAGCACGAGTTGGTGCGCGAGTCCCGGCAGCACGCGGCGCGCTGGGCGCGGGACGCCGCGCGCCGCCTGCGGGAGGGCGCGCCGCTGCTCTCGCCCGTCACGCTCTACCACGACCTGCGGGACTTGCTGCACGACAGAGGTACGCGTCTTTAAATCGCTTCTCAGATACTCCACGCGATCGTTTCCTTCCCTGTAAAGCGACCGGGGTGAAATTGTCGTATCCAAGTTTTTAGAAAAATTCATCGGTGCCGGCTCTGCCGGGATTCGAACGGGAGTCGTTCGCCTAACAGGCGACCGCCCAAACCCCACAGTTGCTGTGATATTATAATTAATGTTAAATGTCGGCGTCCCCAGTGTGGCGGCGCAGCATGTTGATCTTCGTGTGCGGCGTGGTGGCGGGCGGCATGGCGGGCGCGGCGTGCGGCGCGCGGCTGGCGGCCCGCGCCCCCCCCCCCGGCCCGCACGCCCGCGCGCTTCTCGCGCACCCCGACCACTCCGTCAGCCTCGTCGAGGACGCGCCCGCCACCGGTAACACTGCACTCGTTATCGTGTGCTGTATTTAACTGGCATCACTTCCTTACGTATATGTAACGACTGTGTCCATGCGTGCGTGGAGGCGCGGGCGCGGGCGAGGTGGTGGTGCGCGTGCAGGCGTTCAGCGTGTGCGGCGCCGACCGCGGCGCGCTGCGGGGCCGCGGCCGGGCGCTGCGGGCGCTGCTCGGCCTGCAGCAGCGCGCCGTCGGCCGGGGGTTCGCCGGTATCGTATGCTGCAGTCGACCCTCCCCCCACCACCGGGGGAAACATTACATAAACGCTGTGCCCTGCTCCAGGCGTGGTGCTGGACGTGGGCGTGGGCGTGGACGACCTGGAGATGGGAGACGAGGTGTGGGGCTGCGTGGTCGAGTGGTGCGGCGGCGCGGCCTGCGAGTTGCTCACCATACGCAGGTCGGTCCACCCTCATACACGGGAGAGGGCCGAGGGGGGGGCTGGGGCCCTCGGCCTGATGCGAGTGTGTGTGCAGGGTGTGCGTGGGGCGGCGGCCGGCGGGGCTGGCGGCGGAGCGCGCGGCGGGGCTGCCCTGGGGGGGCACCGAGGCTCTCCGCGCGCTGGACGACCTCCGCCTCACACCTGACACTGCTAAGGGGAAACGGTCGGTGGATTTCGATATTATTTTCACATTGTCGCGAGTAATTTATTTCAAACACTGCCGAGTATTTAGGAGTAGTGATGAATCATATAATGTGTGTGTGTGTGTGTGTCAGTGTGGCGGTGTGCGGCGCGGGCCGGGCGGCGGGGTGCGCGGCGCTGCAGGCGCTGGCGGCGTGGGGCGCGGCGCCCACGGCGCTGGCCGCCCGCCCCGCCGCGCCCGCCCTCCGCGCCCTCGGTAACTACTATATATATACTAGCGAGCGCCGGCGGCCGATCGCACCCAAATAATGCTACCTTTGAGTAGTGTCGTGTTCCGTAAGTTACTGCTCCTTCGAGGGGAGGACCAGGGGAGTCGCTGCGCTAGCGATAGTCGTCATTATGCACTGGGATATCATTGTTTATAAGGTAGGCAACGCGCGAGCTACGATCATTCATAAGGTGCAGGAGCCACTTGACGTGGATTGTAATGTTTTAGACTCGTTTTAGTATTATAATATGTGTGTCCCAGGCGCGCAGGACATAGTGGAGGTGGGCGGGGAGGGGGGGGAGGGCCCTGGGCCGTGGGAGGCGCTGCAGCAGCGTATGGCCCGCGGCGGGCCGTGGGACGCGCTGGTGTCCTGCGAGCGCCTGCCGCACGGCGCCGCCGCCACACTGCTCAAGTACGTACCCCGGGACCTGGGGCTGACATTGGATGAGATATTGTAACATCTAAACCAAACTTTTCAATTATATATTTGCAAAGACTTACAAAATTACCTGTATAGGTGCCGTCATGATGAGCGCTGACTTTGAATGCGCAATAGTCATTTTATTGGATCTTGTGTGGCGCGACGAGAACAAATACGTACACATTAGTTTTTTTCAGTACAAACTAACTTCCGACCCGATGGTAACTTAATAAATATAATACTGTATTTCTTTGTCGTGAGAAATTACGGTGACTTCTCAATGTATTTGTCCCCGAGTGGATATCGAGTGAACACCACCAGGACATTAGTTCCACCCGTGTATGTGTGTAGGGCGCGCGCGCCGCGCTGGGCGGTGGTGTCCCTGGTGTCGCCGGCGCTGGTGTCCGACCGCCTCCCCGCGCCGCTCTCCACACTGTTCGCCGTCTGCTTCCACTCCTACAGAATACTTCGGGTGCGTACACACACACGCACACACATTATGTTAGTGAACTTATGGCGATGGAGCTGGTTCAACATCATATCATAACCACAGTTACATCTATACCTAGCTCACCCCAGTATTTCCGAAGCGGTAGGCTAGTATAGTTACCCCTCATTGCCAGGTGTCCCTTGTTATATTGAGCGAGCAATTGTCTTTAAACCGGACACAATTCCAGACTCCTTACTGCTACTCGGAAATTACACATGGAAAACCCAGGACCCGTTGTTCCACAGCAGCGCTTTGCGTCTAGGATTAGTTTGTTTACATTGAATAGGCTCCGAAACTGGCCCGATTTTAAATATTTTTTCAGCAATGTATAGCTAAATTACTTAATTTTTTTGGAAAATCTTCATATTATTACGTAACTTAACAAAGTAAATCGATATTGAATATAAAACGAGTAATGCGTGTGTCAGTGGTGCGCGGGCCTGGGCTGGCACACGGACTGGCTGGTGCCGCAGTGGCGCGCGCGGCCCGCCCTCGACCGCCTCGCCGCGCTCGTCGTCGCCGGCGACGTCGCGCCCGTCGTCGACAAGGTACGCACAGCCCCCTACACGCTTATGGAACCATCATCTATGAAGTGGCACAGCTAGTTATCAATATAATCAGATACAGTATCTATACGGGTTTGGTTTTGTAAAGAGACACCCAACTCAGGGGTGATGTGATAGTACACACGTAAGTACATACATATGCTCACGCCTGTATTCCCCGAAGGGGTAGGCAGAGGTGTTGTAATTTTCAACACCCACATTTCACCGAATATGATTAAGTGCCAACGTGACAGAGGGTGAGTGGGGGCGAGACGGCGATGCGTCTCAGGCACTATACATACGTGATTGAATTATTCCTCAGACATGCAGGTTTCCTCACGAAAGTAGTAATACCTTATTTCACCTTTCCTGATTTCATAAATACTTCAATGAAAAATTAAAGTATTTTTTTGTATGTCTGTTTGTCCTTCATACAATCGTAAGCTTTGTATTTGATCATGTGATAATCTTCAGCAAGTGTTGTGCAGGAGCCCACGCAGGTTTCTGAGTTGGTACGACCAATCTTCGACAGACGGCGCCACTACCATTCCAATGAATTTCATATATTTCCGTAACAGAACTCTAAGCGGGTGAAACTGCGGGGCACAGCTAGTAACAGTATAATATAACCAATATATAGTATAGTATATAATAAAGTATGTGTGTCAGGTGTTCCTACCGCAAGACTTCGAGTGTGCCCTCGCCCACGCCTGCAGCGACGACACCGTGGGCGCCACCGTCATACGCTTCCCCTAACACACGCCACCAGCCCTCACTATACACTCCACCTCACACACACACTACACACGATGTACGGGATCGTCTGCTATGACATTAACGTCATATGATACTGTAGGGGAACGCACATGGTATACAGGTGACGTTAGCAGAGTGCTCAGCGAAAATAGTGGGATTAACTGTATTCATTTTAGTCATTTTACTACTACGTATTGAAAGTCACCGCTCATAGCTCGTGACGGCATCTGTAACACAGATCGAAGCGAATCCAACTCAACCAAACTCTTAATTTTATAGCTTGTTTATAAAACAATCAGATTTTTCTGAAATATATGTTTTTACATGCTACAAACGAAATGATCATATTTTAGAAAGTGTATTTCTTACTATTATTGTGAGCCAATAGTTTATCATGACCGCTCTGGAATTCTCTCATTACGATAACGAATTTGATCGACTTTACTGACTGTGTTCCTGAGAAAACAATGTTCTTTAAGACGTTATGGAATATATGATAAGTATTTATACCCCTGCCCGCAAGGGCCGGCAGAGGTCCCTGCTTCAGGGCACCCTTCTATGTATAGAAGTATTTTAAAAGCCCTCTGTTACGAGGCGCATGTTTTTGTACCTTATCTAATATAGTTTCTAGACATTTTTGGCGCATACTTTTTTACAGATCATCGGTTGGTGGTACATATGAATTTAAAATTATATAAAAAGAACCTTTCACTATTTAATTTGTTTTTCCTTGTTTTTATTATTTATTTTTGGATAGTGTCGTGATAATTATTTCAATTTACAAGACAAATAAGTTATCCAATGAATAACTTACCTTTTTAACTCCTAGCAACTAAATTTAACAGAAAAATATATAAGTATATATAACGATGGTAAAATAAAAATATGTTAAGGTGTTTTTCATATATTTCAAAATTGAAATGTACCACCAGCGCATGCACTGTGCCAAAAAAGTCTGGACCCTATATAATAACTTATTGATCCAAATACACTGCCTACCGACACACTGCCGTGCCTGACCGCCACCAATACAACGGAGGTTATGAGCTTAACACTCCTATATACACATATTTTGTATTATATACCTAGTAGTTTTTATTACAATATATAAACAAACTCTACATAATGACGTCACAACTTGTTAATTCTAAATTTACTTTAGTATTTACACAATAACATACATCTGATTATAAATAAGGGTTTCAGTTCCTGGTTTTAATACGAAAACAGAGTAAAGCAAAAAAAATTGTACTTGTTTTGGTACATAATGTATTTTTGACATAACTACTTATACATATTTATTTGAGGAGCACGAGAAACGACCAATCCCACATTTTTGTGTTTAAAAATGTGCGTTATGTCGTTAACATTAGGATATATTTTGGTAAAGCTCCTGTGGGCTTGTATTTAAATGATGTAATAAACCAAGGAATAGGTGTTTAAATGATATATATCGAATTTACATGAAGTGTAGAAGTATGAACAGTGAGTATATCAGATAAAGCGAATGTTTAGTATATTGCCAATGTTCCCATTGATGTGCCAGCCTGCGGGTCACAGCTCCCATTTATATAAATGTGTTGACTCTAGTTATAACGACGCGCTAGTCTGTACACTCGCACTGTAGCTTGATCCTTCTTAGTCTTCATATACATCTGCTACACTTTAAAAGCAATGCACAGTTAGAAGAGATATTATTGTAACTATCAACTCCACGTTTAGTGCTCCTTCAGTCAAACTATTACGAGTTTGCAACCAATTTAATAATATAGAGTCTAACGCCACCTACAGGCTACCATGACCCCTAATTGCCATGATAATTTAACTTATTTGTGACAGATGTATATGACGTGTATAAGTCTGTCGCTGTCACACAGTGGAACTATCATTGCAATAAGAGCTAATAGTTGGGCTATTTATAAATCTCCTACTTATAAATCCTTGATAATTTTAGTACTTATAGTCTTATACCTAAGTATAGACACCTTGTCGACAAATCAAATGCCAATTTTCTATTTAATCTAATCGATATTTAAGAGTAAGAGGGCCATATAGTGAGTGCATATGTTTAGCGCGTCAGTTATTGTATATAATGTAGATAGATAGATGTAATTAATATATTATGTAATAGAGGTGCTCCTAGATACGCAATTGTTATACCTATATTAAAATAATGTTTTACCACACGATAGTCTGTATGTAATGTTACTGACCCACGGTGTGCGGGTGTATTCCTGGGATGCGTCACTCTCTCACAACTCGTCCACAAATGAATTACCAAATTTTAAGACTATGAAAGGGTGTGTATATAAATAAATGAATTGTTATTAATTCGTGGTTTTCTTCGCCTACCCTCATACATTATAGAAAGGTGCAATGACATGCGTATATTTTAGTTGAACGAAAATTGGTAAGTTAGTCACTAGGGGCAGTGACAGATGTATGCGACGTGCATACATCTGTCACTGTCGCACAACTGAATTATCATTGCAATAAGAGCTCATGGTTGGGCCCCAGTTCATGTACTTGCACACTACAGTGCCTATATATATATATAGATTTAAAAAAAAATTATGCTTGCATATTTTCCTCATTTTGTATGGGAACGTTAAAAAGCGCCCCAAGCGGCGAGTGTAGGAAGTTTTACGTCTCAATACAAAAAAGCTCAAGCGACGACATTTGAACGTTGAAGACCCTGTACTTGTTGAACTGGTCTACAATAAATAAAATACCAATAAAGTAAGTAAGGTTATAATTGAAACACGGGGCATGTCCAAACCACATATAATATATTGCTCGTACAGTCACCGACACATGTTAAGTACAATAAATAATATAATAACGACACAATAACATAACTAACTAATATTATATAACAAGTCGCAGCGACTCCACCACACCACATTATACATACAACACCCACCATTATTGCTAGCCGCGTCCTGCGGCGTTGCCCGCATATTTTATTTATGTGTTAGGCTTCTTCCGTCAGGATATAAGGGGATATGGATCGAATAGATGACGCAAGTACCCCTCTCACGTGTTTGCCACCGTTTTCCTAATCTACACTCGCTAGCGTCTCCGCCGAATATTTGCATGAGAAATTGTAGAGCGCCCCCTAGCGGTGACGTGGAGAACTAAAATAGCATATACAAATATTGTTGGTGACGCTAGCGAGTATGCATTACGAATACGGTGGAAAACTCGTAATAAGGTGACTGGACGAAGACCAAGCGTACCACGTTTTAAGCTACTGTTTGAATTATCTTGGTCAAGTATTAATAATTATTGTGTTACAGCTGAATAAGACACTCATATATTTTTTTTGAAAATAAAAATGAAAAATATTTATTCAGTTTAGGCCCTGGTAAGGCACTTATGAAAGTCGAGAATTTACCACCGGTTCGGAAACTAGCCTTCTGAGAAGAACCGGCAAGAAACTCAGCCAGGCATCATGTACATATCATCGAAACAATATAAATCATAATGAAATCATCAATCATAAATCAATCATAATGAAATCATCATCAGTATATCGTCTGACTCCGACAGCTGTACAGTTGGACTCAATAAAACGTCATCCAAAGATCACTCTCCCTCTTGACTCGCTCGGTACAAACACTTGCGGCATCTATTTAAATCAATTATCTGTGGTTATTGCACATTTCATGTAAATCCATTTAGCTACTTGCAACACAAACGTTTGCATACAATTTGATTATAATATAATGATTGTCATCAATACTATCCCCACTATACCACTAATACTTTACGTACGTATTCTGGATATTATAACACACCTTTGGTTGCTCTCCCACAATATGTACCAAACTTAATTATATTACATAATTTCAATAAAATATCAATTGTAATCAATCAACACACAACAATACTAGCGAAGGAAACCATATTACCTTAATTAAAACAAGGATCTGATTTGAATAATGTATCAAAACAAAAGTAAATTCTTACCCAGCCAGTAATATAACAGTATAAATATAAGGTTGACAGGGAATGTAGGAACAAATCGCTCAAGATGACACACAGACGCGCACGCAACTAGAATCGCACTATCGTCAAGGGGTGTCTACGTTATGTAAGTGTTGTACCGACAGTTTGCTAATCTCCAAAACGAAATATCAAGCAATCGTTCTTTTTTTTTCAAAAAATAGGGCTAGTTTCCTATATTTATACTATATGTGGGTGTCACACCAGTTCACAGTGGGGCGTTCCTGCCGAGTGCAATACTTGTGCCACCAGCACATTGTGGAAGCCTTGCTCCTATCATATATGGTTGCAGCGAGTGGCATTGTTCTAGAGCTAATCCTAATGGCTCTGGGAAGCAACAGTGAATCACATGGCAAACCATAGATAGCAGACCAGGCAGAATATTGTTATTGTGTACACTCATACACTGACCATTTGTCAGCCATGCAACCTAATGAAAAAGGCGTTAGATTAACCACAGATGGACCAGACGTCAAAGTACCGTCTCTTTACGTATTAAGACCGAGATCATTTTAAGTCCGATACTAGCCTGTTTTTGGAATAAACATTAACGGGAGTTAATTTGTGTAAGTATGGGCCACAATACCTTGCTATAAAAAGTATATAATGTTTGCGTGTTCGATCCTTTCTGATAACATATATTTGTATCAATTGTCCCGAGAATATTACTTGATTCCTTCAATTAATACTAGAATTATGTATACTAATAAATATGTACTAAAATACGAATTGATAGTGATGACAGCTAAGATTAACATTCCGAAGTGGGTTCCCATATAGCATTTATAATTAATATGATCTAGAGGTCTCTTCTTGAACATTCTAATGTGTACGAGGGCTCACGCAGAGATTCTAATACCTTTAATAATGTAATATTGCCTAAGTACACTCTAATAATAGGAATGTTAACATTATTATAATATATCTAGTTATTACTGATCTCTCGTCATATTATAATTTAAGTAACAATTTTGTAAGATAATAATATTGTCAAGAAATTGACTTATAAATAATTTTATTTTATACAATGAAAGACAATTTTCTACTTCATTATACATCGATAATATTTGTCTCGCTCTCGCCTCATATAAATGACTAGAGTGGGAGCGAGGCAAACATATTTTACTTTAGAATAATGTGTATATGCATAGCTATAAGGGTAATTTAAATATATTATGTGCGTTTTAATATATTATCATAAACACTTACCATACACCTCATCGTACATTACGAGGTGTTTCAATCTATACCTCGGCCAATGAATAAGTTGACAAGAGCCTCTAGGCAAAGTAACATTACCCTCACGCGTCGCTTATAGAAACGATACTAAATGTATGGGAACAATGCGACACATGCCAGATTGATGGTCATTCCCATACATATGGTATCGCTTCTATTAGCGCAAGCGCGAGGAGAATGCTACTTTGTCTAGGCTACTGGGGGTTTGTGATGGATGGATGAGCGACCTAAAATGGCCGATAGAAGACCTGGTATCATCTCAGAATGCAAATAACGATCGTATTTCTATGGAAATGAATGGGCATAGGACATTAGGACATTTGCTTGATCTGTCATGGGACAACTAATTTGCTGGTTAAGGTCAATGATATCTTTCATATTTATTATAACTCAAAGGTGACTGACTGACTGACTGACAGTGATCTATCAACGCACAGCCCAAACCACTGGACGGATCGGGCTGAAATTTGGCATGCAGGTACATGTTATGACGTGGGCATCCGCTAAGAAATCATTTTGATTAATTCTACCCCCAAGGGGACAAAATAGGGAATGAAAGTTTGTTAAAAGTGAATATACGTTACGCGTTGTTCCGTGCGCAGTGTTCATCACATTGTCAATGGATCTTTTATTGACTAGAGTTCTGATCACATTAGTTTAGGTACGCTAGTGACATACCTACCTCTTGTTAATAAAGTTTAATATCATTGGACAAGGTACAGTATTACAATATAAGGAAAGGGACAAAAATCCAATCATTTCTAGCACAACGATTTGACGAACACATACATATGTAATATTAACATGACAAGCAAATTGTATGCCTATAAATAAGTCATAGTTATACACCACCGAGAGAAATAATCTCTAACTACATCATATTATAATTTAAGTTCATACCAAATGCCAACGTACTGGAGCGTTATTCACTAAGGTTCTATTATAGGAAAATGATACATAATACATAGAGGATAAGGTTCAATTTCATATCTTTAAAACCGACACTCGACGACGAGAGCGACGCTGAGAAAGCTTAGTGAATAACTTAGCTAGTCCCGTCACAAGTTAAGAGCGAGTACCTTTGAATGCGCAGTAGTAATTTTATAAGTCTGTCTCTGTCTATATACATGGTGCGAGGAGAATAAAAGTTCTTAAATCGTAACGGGACTTGTAATTATGATCTAATAATACTACAATAAAGAACTCACACCTTATTTTGAAGTCGGTTGAAAATGCGAAAAGTCGTCAGTTAATTAAATAGAAGATATTTCATGTAAATATATTTATGATGAATAAAGTATCGTAAGAAATATCAAGTCATTTCGTTACTACTTATATACGTATAGATGGATTTCTAATCGCAACGTTAATGGTATCCATTGTAGTAATATATAAGTACTATCTATCTTTTAGATTTAATATCTATTGGATGTTTATTTCAGTCATTAAGGGGATGGTCAATGACATAATTATTTGTAATGATACCTTCCGAGGCATGTTACCATTGATCAGCACTACGTATAACACGCGGTAAGTATCCGGCTGCCAGGTCAATGGCGGCGATGGGTAGCCACTGGAAATGAGACAAAATATACTTGCAATTTACATCGTAACAGTTCATGTTTATATTATATTTTGTTTTAAATTGAAATTATTATTAATTTTTTAAATTATAAAACTTTTTATAATTCAGTATTGAATATCTTTATTTCGTTAAAATTTAACAAATTACTTTCAAATCGACATAACGACGTGATTATGCAGCTTTATAAATGTTATCGGCGGGTTTGGAAAGTTGGTTCTACTAAGAACAACGCGGCAAGAAACTCAATAAATACTTTTTTAGCAATATTTACAGTTGAATAAAAATCCCGAATACCTTGAGCAGTAGTCAAATTACTAAGCTGTCTTTATCTACATGTATGGCGCGAGGCGAATAAAAACATGCGATTGAAGTTTCATACCTGTACTGTAATGTTAAACGTCAAACCTAAGAAGTTTTTAAAGCGCACTGCTGAAACGATCATTAGCCCCCTACAGGCAGTATGAGGTATGCAACTCACCAGTGAGCGCCTGGCCTGCGGTCTAGTAGAGGAAGAGCTCGGGGAAGTACTTGGAGTAGGGCGGCACGGCCTGCTGGTAGGACTTGGCGCTGGGCGTGGAGGCCGGCGAGCCGCCCGCCAGCAGCGGCTCCGAGCTGATGCTGTTGAAGATCTCCGACAACTTCTCCTTGATCTCGTACTGAAATATTATATATTACATACTCTATTAGGGAACTTGAACTAATTATGAAATATTGTTCAAATCTCTAGGAGACGAGTCGTGGTAATTTTAGGGACCTTGATTCTTGAAAAGAGCGTCAATAAAGTTTCATTGTAATTTCGGGAGGTCAGGGATCCAAAATCCAGGTTCCCAAAGTGAAGACCAGGGCACCATGGGCTGCGTGAGGTCCAGCAGCTGGTGGAAGGGGGCCGTGCGGAAGGCACTATTGAGCGTGGCCCGGCGTCGCTCGGCGTCCCTCCGCTCGGCCTCGCTGGGCCCTCCAGTAGTGTACCTTGGGCTGCGTGAGGTCCAGCAGCTGGTGGAAGGGGGCCGTGCGGAAGGCACTATTGAGCGTGGCCCGGCGTCGCTCGGCGTCCCTCCGCTCGGCCTCGCTGGGCCCTCCAGTAGTGTACCTTGGGCTGCGTGAGGTCCAGCAGCTGGTGGAAGGGGGCCGTGCGGAAGGCACTATTGAGCGTGGCCCGGCGTCGCTCGGCGTCCCTCCGCTCGGCCTCGCTGGGCCCTCCAGTAGTGTACCTTGGGCTGCGTGAGGTCCAGCAGCTGGTGGAAGGGGGCCGTGCGGAAGGCACTATTGAGCGTGGCCCGGCGTCGCTCGGCGTCCCTCCGCTCGGCCTCGCTGGGCCCTCCAGTAGTGTACCTTGGGCTGCGTGAGGTCCAGCAGCTGGTGGAAGGGGGCCGTGCGGAAGGCACTATTGAGCGTGGCCCGGCGTCGCTCGGCGTCCCTCCGCTCGGCCTCGCTGGGCCCTCCAGTAGTGTACCTTGGGCTGCGTGAGGTCCAGCAGCTGGTGGAAGGGGGCCGTGCGGAAGGCACTATTGAGCGTGGCCCGGCGTCGCTCGGCGTCCCTCCGCTCGGCCTCGCTGGGCCCTCCAGTAGTGTACCTTGGGCTGCGTGAGGTCCAGCAGCTGGTGGAAGGGGGCCGTGCGGAAGGCACTATTGAGCGTGGCCCGGCGTCGCTCGGCGTCCCTCCGCTCGGCCTCGCTGGGCCCTCCAGTAGTGTACCTTGGGCTGCGTGAGGTCCAGCAGCTGGTGGAAGGGGGCCGTGCGGAAGGCACTATTGAGCGTGGCCCGGCGTCGCTCGGCGTCCCTCCGCTCGGCCTCGCTGGGCCCTCCAGTAGTGTACCTTGGGCTGCGTGAGGTCCAGCAGCTGGTGGAAGGGGGCCGTGCGGAAGGCACTATTGAGCGTGGCCCGGCGTCGCTCGGCGTCCCTCCGCTCGGCCTCGCTGGGCCCTCCAGTAGTGTACCTTGGGCTGCGTGAGGTCCAGCAGCTGGTGGAAGGGGGCCGTGCGGAAGGCACTATTGAGCGTGGCCCGGCGTCGCTCGGCGTCCCTCCGCTCGGCCTCGCTGGGCCCTCCAGTAGTGTACCTTGGGCTGCGTGAGGTCCAGCAGCTGGTGGAAGGGGGCCGTGCGGAAGGCACTATTGAGCGTGGCCCGGCGTCGCTCGGCGTCCCTCCGCTCGGCCTCGCTGGGCCCTCCAGTAGTGTACCTTGGGCTGCGTGAGGTCCAGCAGCTGGTGGAAGGGGGCCGTGCGGAAGGCACTATTGAGCGTGGCCCGGCGTCGCTCGGCGTCCCTCCGCTCGGCCTCGCTGGGCCCTCCAGTAGTGTACCTTGGGCTGCGTGAGGTCCAGCAGCTGGTGGAAGGGGGCCGTGCGGAAGGCACTATTGAGCGTGGCCCGGCGTCGCTCGGCGTCCCTCCGCTCGGCCTCGCTGGGCCCTCCAGTAGTGTACCTTGGGCTGCGTGAGGTCCAGCAGCTGGTGGAAGGGGGCCGTGCGGAAGGCACTATTGAGCGTGGCCCGGCGTCGCTCGGCGTCCCTCCGCTCGGCCTCGCTGGGCCCTCCAGTAGTGTACCTTGGGCTGCGTGAGGTCCAGCAGCTGGTGGAAGGGGGCCGTGCGGAAGGCACTATTGAGCGTGGCCCGGCGTCGCTCGGCGTCCCTCCGCTCGGCCTCGCTGGGCCCTCCAGTAGTGTACCTTGGGCTGCGTGAGGTCCAGCAGCTGGTGGAAGGGGGCCGTGCGGAAGGCACTATTGAGCGTGGCCCGGCGTCGCTCGGCGTCCCTCCGCTCGGCCTCGCTGGGCCCTCCAGTAGTGTACCTTGGGCTGCGTGAGGTCCAGCAGCTGGTGGAAGGGGGCCGTGCGGAAGGCACTATTGAGCGTGGCCCGGCGTCGCTCGGCGTCCCTCCGCTCGGCCTCGCTGGGCCCTCCAGTAGTGTACCTTGGGCTGCGTGAGGTCCAGCAGCTGGTGGAAGGGGGCCGTGCGGAAGGCACTATTGAGCGTGGCCCGGCGTCGCTCGGCGTCCCTCCGCTCGGCCTCGCTGGGCCCTCCAGTAGTGTACCTTGGGCTGCGTGAGGTCCAGCAGCTGGTGGAAGGGGGCCGTGCGGAAGGCACTATTGAGCGTGGCCCGGCGTCGCTCGGCGTCCCTCCGCTCGGCCTCGCTGGGCCCTCCAGTAGTGTACCTTGGGCTGCGTGAGGTCCAGCAGCTGGTGGAAGGGGGCCGTGCGGAAGGCACTATTGAGCGTGGCCCGGCGTCGCTCGGCGTCCCTCCGCTCGGCCTCGCTGGGCCCTCCAGTAGTGTACCTTGGGCTGCGTGAGGTCCAGCAGCTGGTGGAAGGGGGCCGTGCGGAAGGCACTATTGAGCGTGGCCCGGCGTCGCTCGGCGTCCCTCCGCTCGGCCTCGCTGGGCCCGCCGGCCGCGCGCCGCAGGGCCTCCAGGCTCACGCTCTCCGCCTGCAGCGGGTGCTGACCAACACACACACACACACATTACTATTCACTCACTTCAGTATTGGCTAAGAACGACATTTTTTTTTTTTTTTTGTGTTGGCAACATTGGCCAGACCTGTCAAGTTTTTACGTCTCCTTAAATTTTATTGTTATTTAAATTAAAATAAGTAGTAAAATTAATTCATAAGTTAGAAATAAACATTATTTAGTGCTTTAATATTATCGGAAAGTGTTTGTGGAGTAAACAATTCAAGATTTTCGTCGCAACAACAACTTTAAAAGTGCGACCCTTGTGAACTGTCAGACAAATGGACGTTATACAAACTTTCAAACACAAGTGTGACTCATTGCAATAAAATACAGGGAAGTATCGTGTTTATTTATCACATTTATATTAAAAGTGCTACTCATTACTACATAACACTGCTCATAACCTATGAGCAACGTCCAACACACACCTGGCCCAGTGACAGTCTCACTTTACTTGACTTTTTTGTGGAAGTAAAGTTGAAGACGACTACTACCGCCTCATACAAATATATACTACCGTTTTTTACCAGTCTTCAAGCCATTTATTTGCTCAAAATAGTTGTTAACTTACACTTACACATTGTTTATTGTGGTTATTAATAACTACTGTACACAAACAACTTCACATCTCAGTTAAAACTTCTACATATCTCTCACATCTCTTGTTTGCATTCCAGTCACTCCGAAACAATGACTACCATGATGACCCGAAAAGCAACAGCTCGGAATTTGGAGGACAAACTTAGGAAGACATTGCACGAACTTCACTTGTCAAAAAACCTCAACAACAAACTGCTGCAAGAGAGGGATGAGAGCGAGGAAGAGGTAGCCAACATTGTTAGGAAAAATAGTCAATTAAAGAAGGAAATGGCTGAACTGCATTTACAATACACTGTAGTCGAAGAAGAGCGGAATCAGTTGCAGGACATTGTCTCATCATTCAATGAGTGCAGCGACACCCACGAGAGGGCCCTGACTCGCATCTCTGAGCTAGAGAATAGCTTGAGTCATGCCCACACACAGGTGACCAAACTGGAAGAAGAGAGGGACATAAACCAGACCACCACCACGCTCAGCCTCTACGATGAACTGGTTCGCACTGACTCCGGAGCCTTCCCAACCGAACAACTGGTTACAATTGACTTAACCAATGATATTTCCTCTCATGTACAGATGGGTAGCCATAATAAATTAAAAAAGTATGTTAAGCTAAATAGGTTTATTAAGAAAACTAGAAATTTAATAAAAAGGCAAAGAAAGTTCCTTAATAGTATTAAGTTAACAAAAGAATGTTTATCTTTAAGAAACACTTTAGATTCATATAAATGTAAATTAAATACTTTAAAGGTCACACATGATATGGACATTCAACGATTGCAGTCCGACTTGCAGAGTAAAGAGCAATATTTAATAGACTTAACTAATAAATATACAAGTGCTCAGAAACAGATTAGTGAACACATCCTGGCTACCACCGAGTTGGTAGACCTCTGTAACTATAATGTGGAGCGGTTTGACTCATTAACAAACAAACACTCTTGTGGCTGTGGGCTCCCATCATCACCATCCGATAGTGAGCCCCTGCCACTGCCCTGTAAGTTGGGGGTTGCTGAGTTAAATGACACCATTCAACAAATAAGTGTATGTCCACCTATACACAACACCTTAGTGTTTTCAGATAGCCTAGGTAAAAACATAGGTATATTACTCGATAGACACATTAGCGGTACAGTAGTTAATTATTGTATGCCAGGGGCCACATACACACAAATAATTAATAAAATCAAGTGTATGACAATAGATCCTCAATCTGTTGTGATTGTTTTGATAGGTGAGGGACTTAGGGTGCACAAAAGTGAACTAATAAGCGGCTTAGAATATCTGTCACAATTAAATGTACACAACATTATGTTAACTGCTTTCCCCTATAGTAAGGGCTACACAGACAGGCAAAATGATTATATAGGTAGGTTAAATAATGTAATGTATAGGACAGGTTGTCATAGCGACAATATTATTTTTTTTGACACTAATAAATTTATTAGTGGATTTATTATAACTGGGGACTTGTTTTACATCCCCAAAAAATGCATGAATATGATCGCTACATTGGTAGCATATAATATTAACGGTGTTATAGCAACTATAACAAAACATAGGTTAAGTAATCAAACGGTGTTACATTGTTCTAGTAACACAGAAATTAGTTCTAGTTCTAGTTCTTTAAACTAGTAACTGAGACAACGGCCGAGTCCCTCGTCAAACGGCTCTGTCGCCTTAACGTAGTGCACCAAAATATACAAGGCTTGGCTGGCAAACAATTAGAAATTGATTTATTTTTGGAAAGCCATAACGTTCATGTGCTTTGTTTAACCGAACACTGGCTTAAAAATCATGAGCTATTGCTCAATAATAGTAATTATAGACTTTGTAGTGCATTCGTCAGAAAATCAGCAATTCATGGAGGCTCGTTAATCTTAGTATCTAATAATGTTAAATGTAAAGAGCGTAGTGATATAGTAAACCTGTCAATCGAGCGCACTGCCGAACTATCGTGTATAGAACTAGAAGGAAATGTAATAATATGCGTATATCGTCCCCCATCTGGCAATTTCTGTTCATTTGAATCAATCCTTGAAGATGCCCTTAGACGTGTTGCGGGCCTTAATAAAGGCATTGTAGTGTGTGGCGATTTTAATGTTAACTTGTTAGAAAATAATTCTCTTTCGGTGCGTTTAATTAGTTTGTTTAACTCTTTTAATTTAAAGCATTTATTTCTGGAGCCCACTAGAATAACTGCCACTTCTGCGACATGTCTAGATAATGTGTTCTGCGATTGTGAGGCCCTGGAAAAATCTATTATCAGTGATCTAACGTCAGACCATTGTGGTCAAAAAATCACAATATTAAATAAAACTAATAATGTAGTAAGTAAAACCACTTACAGACCTCATCATCTCCCTGGCCTTGTCCCATACATTGTTGGGGTCGGCACTTGATTCAACCCGATGTGGCTGATCACATGATTTTTATACGAAGCGACTGCCATCTGACCTTCGCAACCCCATTTTAGGAGGAAAATCTGTGATCTGGGTTAAACCAGTTGTCAGATTATTTTTAGGCCTCCGACTGACCTGTAACGATTGCCAAAGATGTTAAATTGGCAACCGGGACCGACGGCTTAACGTGCTCTCCGAGGCACGGAGGGAACTCGGGCGGTCACCCATCCAACTACTGGCTAGGCGTATGGTTGCTTAACTTCGCTGATCGAATGATATGCGCAATAGCAACTGTGCCACGAGCTCCTCTAAAACCACTTACAGACCTATTACTAAGAAACTTGTAGCAAATTTCAGGTCTAACTTAGCAAGCAAGATACCTTATCTGCAAGGGCCACAAGAAGATCCTGATGCTCTTTACAATAGCTTGTTTAACGTTATACAAACGGAATTCAATAGTACATTTAAACTAAAAACAGTTCAGAAACATAGTAAAGCTAAATTCAATGAGTGGGCAACTGTAGGTATCCATAAAAGTAGAAGGAAGTTGTATGAACTTTATGGTATGAAACGAAATGATCATAGTCCTGAATTCTTAGCATTCGTAACTAGATACTCTAAATGTTTTAAGAAAGTTTGTATAAAAGCTAAAGCCTTGCATCTTGCCCAGAAAATCAAGAATTCTGATAATAAGATAAAAACTACCTGGAACGTTATTAATGCCGAGACGGGAAAGGCAAAAGTCGCGATTGTCGTTTAACTTTAAATATAGATAACAAAGTAATCCAAGACGATGGTGAAATAGCTGAAACTTTCAACAAGTTCTTTGCAAATGTTCCTATAGTAACTACTAGTTCCCTAAATTCATCTCCCACAGACGCCGAATTATTACTGAAATTAAATGTTTCTAAGTGCGGCACTAGCTTTAGTTTTTGTTCTATCACGCCTTTTGAAATAATTAAGACATTTAAAAGTTTGAATTCCAAAAAGACTGGTGATTTATGGGATATATCAGTGAAAGTACTTCACGATATTATTGACATAATTGCCCCTTACTTAGCTGACATTTTTAACAGTTGTATTAAGAGCGGTGTATTCCCGGATCTCATGAAATATAGTAAAGTTATTCCATTATTTAAAGGTGGTGATATTAGTGACCCTACTAACTTCAGACCGATCTCTATCTTGCCAGCCCTCAGCAAAATTTTCGAAAAAATTATGCTGAATCAAATAGTCGCTTACTTTAATCTTAATAATATTCTACATGGTGAGCAATATGGCTTCACCAAAGGTCGTTCAACCACTGATGCTGGTGTTGCACTTCTTAGACATATTTATAGAGCGTGGGAAAACGCTCACGACATGATAGGTGTATTCTGCGACCTATCCAAGGCATTCGATTGTGTACAACACGAAACCTTATTAGTTAAATTAAACTATTACGGTGTCAAAGGTAGGGCACTCGACCTAATCAAATCATATCTTTGTCAACGGATTCAAAAAGTCGAAGTAAATGGGGTCAGATCTTCCGGTTCTCCAGTACTAATGGGCGTCCCACAGGGTTCAATCCTAGGACCATTTCTATTCTTAGTATATATTAATGATTTACCAAATCTAGTAAAGAATACGTGTGATATTGTACTGTTCGCTGATGACACATCTCTTTTGTTTGAAGTCGACAGAGCCAAAACGAATTATGAAGATGTAAACAGTGCACTTGATCAGGTATTGAAATGGTTTAATGTAAATAACTTAGTTTTAAATGCCAAAAAAACTAAATGTATTAAATTCACTTTACCAAACGTCAAACCTGTTGATACAAAGGTCATGGTAAATGGTGAAACTTTGGAAATAGTAGATTCTGTAGTATTTCTAGGTGTAACCCTTGATAATAAACTTCAGTGGGGCCCACATATATCCAAGTTATCAGGAAAATTCAGCTCCGCAGCTTATGCAATTAGAAAAATTAGACAGTTCACCGACATAGAAACAGCTCGACTTGTATATTTTTCTTATTTTCATAGCGTTATGTCCTATGCTATTTTAATTTGGGGCAAAGCTGCTGATATAGACTCTATATTTACACTACAGAAAAGGGCTATACGATCTATATATAATTTGGGACCGCGAGAATCGTTAAGGGAAAAATTTAAATCAATTGGAATTTTGACAGTGGCCTCACAGTATATTTTAGCTAACTTATTATTTGTGCATCAAAACATTGGATCGTTTCAAAGGAAATGTGATGTGCATAACGTAAACACAAGACACAAACATAAAATTGTAGTGCCTGCGCATCGCCTACAAAAAGTGCATGGCTCATTTTTAGGACAGAGCACACGCTTCTATAATAAATTACCAACAAAAATTGTAAACTTGCCCTTCAACAAATTTAAAGAAACAATTAAATCAGTTTTGCTTGAAAAAGGATATTATACTGTAAGTGATTATATTTGTGATAAGGGAGCCTGGGATGTACCTGATAATGTTTGTAAATAATCCCATTGGCACTGTACTTTTGCTACAATTAATTAATCTTAATTTTGCTTTGACTGGCTGGAATTTGCCATGCTCACATATATTTGTACTATATTTTTAGTTTTTATTTTTGACAATTGAGCATTAGAACTGTGTCCATGGGCTTATAGTTGCTTGAACAATTTATTTTGTATTTTTAAAACTGTATAATATTCTTTAAAAGAGTAATTACTGAGTTTCTTGCCAGGTTCTTCTCAGTAAAATCAACCTTCCGAACCTGGCGGTAGCATGTATAATCCTGTGTAATTGTGTCATTCTGACGATTTGAAAGTACTTTGTATGAAGTCTAATCGAATAAAGATATATTTGATTGATTGATTGATTGATTGACATCATCTTAAATCTTGAATTCGACATCTGATTTGCCCATGTAATTGTCATTCACACGGGATAACAGACTTAGCAACTTTCGGCAGCTTAGCTTAAACACTGACTAATATGATGCATCTATTGAGAACTCCGACCAGTACTGGGATAGACAGCTCCCGATTCTTCCGTAATTTATTCTGGAGTTGAGGCAATTAAAGTGATCTACGGTAAAATGAGTCCAAATATCACGTGACATTTAGTGCAGTATATCAGACGTCGGTACCGCGTTGTTCTTCTCGTCCCGGCGTACGTTGTAATCGCAGAAGGAGCGCGAGTCCCGGTGTCCGCCCCACTGCCAGAACTCGTTGTCACTGCGCTGGAGACCCAGACGAGGTTGGGAATAGGGGCTAGAGGGACTGGGAACGGGGATTAGAGGAACTAGCTAATCATACTAACTTTGATCTAAAAATTATCAAAAAGTCTGGAAGCTAGGTCTACCAAAGAATAAATAACAGTGGTGACCGAGTGGTTTTGTTTTTTGGTGAGTTCGAAGTCAACAGTTTGCGCCAATGAGTTTTTCTCATATCTTATGGGCAATGATTTCACGAGCTTTGGGTGAATGAAAACATCGTGGGGAAATTGAGTATGTCTGAGAAAAAAAATCATAGAGTATGTGTGCCACATGCCACGTTACCTTTTCTTCCCTTTTCAGAGATTGTTCTGTGATTTGACCTATTCTAAAGTAAAATTATTTAAATGCGTGTTAATCAGAAGTGAACCTTATCATCAAGTATAGTAAAGTGTGGTATACATAGATGCCGAAGTAGACCATGGAGGGTCTGTGGTTGTGGTTGTACTTCTCGATGAACATGCGGTACTCCTCGTCCAGTGCGTCGTGCTGCTCCTGCTGGGGGACGGGGTCAACGGGGTCAAGGGGTCCATTGGGGGCTTTAAGGCGGGGGAGTCTACGTCCACCTAGTGGTTGGCTCAACTAGTACAGATAGTCTGACCTCTTCTCATTTTTATCATTGGTATCCTGATGTGGCTGGCTTCCTGATAATTAGGCGAAGCATCTCGAATATCTTCTACAGATATAATTTGTAATCTGGGTTAAGCCAGTTGTCTAATTACCTTGGTATGTAATGATTGTTAACGATGTTCTATTCTATTGGCATATGTGACGCAACATAATACGAGTAAATCATAAAGGCTGTATAGACTATTGTTGTCGGTAGATGGGTATTGAAGTACTCACTCGAGTGACGCCCGGGGAGCTGTTCCCGCTATCCAGGTCTGCCGGGCCGGCCGCCAGGTCTGCTAAGCTATCGCGGCCCACCGTCGCACCTGGCGTACAAAGCACGCTTTACTTCATATCAACGACGTATACTCTTAACATTCCTTGGAGTAAGTATTCCAAAATAGACAAGATAACAGTCGTACAGGCAGATTTTATTACATGCACTACGTTACGCGTCAATTAGATCACATAATATTAATTAGACAAGTGACGGACATTTTTCCCATATATAATTATTAATATGGATGGATATAGTGCGGAGTGCTGGTTGTTAGAGAAGATGTGAAGAGTGTATAGAGGAGGTGTTCGTACCGGCCTCGACCCAGCTGTGTCTGGGCAGGCCCCCGGCGGGGGGCGCGGCCCCCGCGGCGTAGGGCGAGGGCCCCGCCAGCCGCCCCGCCTCCGCGCCGCTGCTGCGCAACGACTCCGCCACCGCCATCTGCGCACCAACAACACATTACTGACGGGGCCCAGCTCACCCGACCATCACCTGCTCCAGCATGGGGTAGGGCAGCTTGGCGGCCATGTCGGCGGGGCCCAGCTCCTAGGCCTCCGCAGCGGTTAGTACATTAGAGGGAGGAGCACCTGATCCAGCATGAGGTAGGGCAGCTTGGCGGGCATGTCGGCGGGGCCCAGCTCGTAGGCCTCCGCAGCGGTTAGTACATTAGAGGGAGGAGCACCTGATCCAGCATGAGGTAGGGCAGCTTGGCGGGCATGTCGGCGGGGCCCAGCTCGTAGGCCTCCCGTAGCGGCGGCAGCAGGTGCGGCGCCTCCGACCGCCGGGCTGCTACTATCTGGAACGTTACATTCACATTATTGTATATCTAGTATCTAGTATTGCGTATATCGAGGGGCAGTAGTATGGAAGGTACCTTGTTGACGTACTCGGCGAGGCGCGGCAGCGGCAGGATGTGGGGCACCAGCGCCGCCAGCGACACGCTCACCGCCTGCAGCTGGCACTGCTGCGACACCGACAGCACTGGGTTCGACAGGCTCGACTGCTGGATACTGGAATGTTACGTCACATAAACATTATGTATTGGAAGAAAATCAAATCTATTAGTAACTTACCAAATCCAGTCAAATTATGTTTAGGGGTGCCACAAAGTTCATATCTCGGTCCAATTGCCTTAATATTGTTCTGACTTTCTAAGAATTGATCTCCTATTGCACTCACTTAAAAATTTTGTATCTTACATAATATTAAGCTATACTCACGCTAAAATCAGCAACAGTAGTTCACAGGCGGTCTCTTCGGAAGCGACCTCCAAGCAGAGCAGTGCGAGCGTCGTGTATATCGCCTCTATGTTCTCCACTGTGTTGGACTCCAGCTGGAGACCTGGACATACATACATGGAGAATGAATTTAACTATTGGATTAAAACTAAAGTGGTAGTGATAGAAGTAAAAGGGAGTTCATATGCTCTTGTGACTTAAAAAATCCTTCACCAATATTTAGAACGAACTTTTTTAGGGCTCATAGGTAAATAGGCAATATATTGGCGAGGACTTACTCTCATAGAGCGAGGTGAATATGGAGTATCCGTGCTTGTTGATGAAGATGAGGTCCTGGCGGGAACACTTCTCTATGGACAGGCCCAGGCCCGCGTACTCAACTCTGGAGATGAACGCAAAAACATTATTATAAGCCTCACTCTGTTATTATATTCACTCTCCATCACTTTGGTTATGGTGGGTCGAGCAGCGTGTGCAGGATGCGGGGGCCGTCGGGGGCCTAGTGTTAGTGGGGGCCTCACGTGGGCTGCGCGAGCGCGGGCGTGTTGCGGCGGCGGTCGAGCAGCGTGTGCAGGATGCGGGGGCCGTCGGGGGCCTAGTGTTAGTGGAGGCCTCACGTGGGCTGCGCGAGCGCGGGCGTTTTGCGGCGGCGGTCGAGCAGCGTGTGCAGGATGCGGGGGCCGTCGGGGGCCTAGTGTTAGTGGGGGCCTCACGTGGGCTGCGCGAGCGCGGGCGTGTTGCGGCGGCGGTCGAGCAGCGTGTGCAGGATGCGGGGGCCGTCGGGGGCCTAGTGTTAGTGGGGGCCTCACGTGGGCTGCGCGAGCGCGGGCGTGTTGCGGCGGCGGTCGAGCAGCGTGTGCAGGACGCGGGGGCCGTCGGGGGCCTAGTGTTAGTGGGGGCCTCACGTGGGCTGCGCGAGCGCGGGCGTGTTGCGGCGGCGGTCGAGCAGCGTGTGCAGGATGCGGGGGCCGTCGGGGGCCTAGTGTTAGTGGGGGCCTCACGTGGGCTGCGCGAGCGCGGGCGTGTTGCGGCGGCGGTCGAGCAGCGTGTGCAGGATGCGGGGGCCGTCGGGGGCCTAGTGTTAGTGGGGGCCTCACGTGGGCTGCGCGAGCGCGGGCGTGTTGCGGCGGCGGTCGAGCAGCGTGTGCAGGATGCGGGGGCCGTCGGGGGCCTAGTGTTAGTGGGGGCCTCACGTGGGCTGCGCGAGCGCGGGCGTGTTGCGGCGGCGGTCGAGCAGCGTGTGCAGGATGCGGGGGCCGTCGGGGGCCTAGTGTTAGTGGGGGCCTCACGTGGGCTGCGCGAGCGCGGGCGTGTTGCGGCGGCGGTCGAGCAGCGTGTGCAGGATGCGCTGCAGCAGGAGGCGCGCGGGGGCCTCGGTGAGGGCCCCCAGCCGCACGAGGGCCTCCAGGAAGGCCGCGGGGAACGCCTTGCTCAGCTCGCGCGTGCGGTACGTGCTGCCCACCTGCACAGATACACACCCTGTTAACACTGTATATATACCAGCATTACTACGCCCGCAGGTACTGTTCACATGAAGCCCACAAACGACTCGGTCTATGATTTACTACGAAGTGGTAGAGCAGAGAGAATGGAACTATATTTCGTTTCAATTTAATCTCATCATCATATGACTCATACACTCATAGATTATATACTTTCCTCAATTTGCATTTCTTATAGCTAATACACGATTTCCAAAATACATTGTACAATGGCGAAATCACGATTCCAAATATTCATCTTATTATTACTATCATGGCTTATGTTAATTTCCATGGTAGCAGGTGTTACCTTGAGCAGCGACTTGAGCAGGATGCTCTGCAGCATGGCGTCGGCCTTGGTGGCCTTGGAGCCGCGCTGGCCCGAGGGCACCTTGTTCACGATGAACATCATGATGTCTATCTTCTGGAAGTCGGGCAGGTGGTCCGCGAACTCTCCCAGCGCGTTGATCAATGCCTCTTGGTACAGCTTTTCATCCGTTTCTTTCTGTTACCAAATATACACGTGAATACCTAAATTTAATACATGAAAAAGCTGAATTCTAGAATTTCGCAGATAATTCTGGCAAAGGAAGTGGAAACGGCTAACAAAGATAACACAGAAAAGACGGCTTATAGTGAAATAGAAGAGAATATCATATTGTGCCGTAATGACTGACTGGGACGAGGATATATGTCGATACCAAGATATTTATAATATTTAGCATTGAAGTCACTGACATAAATGATAAGAACGGTAAGTAAAAAATTCATTGATGATTTAATAGTTACCTCGGAGTCCCTGGCGACGGATGCTCGCAAGTTGGTGAGGAGATTGTTGATAATCTCCAGGACAGAGGGACCTGTAACAACGGCAATCGATCGTCATACCTATTACCGGATACATCCAGCTACCTAATAATAACACTTGTATATGGTTAGGTCCCTTGAAGGATTCAGAAAGACTGAGGGCCCTCAGTAGTATAGTAGAGGAGAGTGGGCAGTGTTACCGACGCTGTCCCCGGCGGCGATGGCCACGATGCTGCTGAGCACGGAGGCTCGCGCGGCGCGCACGCGGGTCCTGCCCCGCTCCCCCGCGCCGCCCTCGTCCAGGTGCTGCATCAGCGCCTCCACCACGCTGTACGAGTACTGCGCCTGGAACACAACGCACAACGCACGCCACTCATACCACCTATGTCCTGCCACAGCTCATGACCACAAGTCAGGGGGTGTTGTCGTACCTGAATGGAGAACATGATGATCTTGAACGTGTGCACGGCGAAGTCGTTCGGGATCCACAACTCGTGGCGGTCGAAATGACTGCAACACAATCATTACAACATCGAATCAACAGTCATTTGCAACATCTATGCCGAGTTACAAATACTTATTTTGGAAAAATTCACTTAAACATAATTGTCTGGCTCGGCCCACCGGCTCGTGCGGCAGGCGTCGTGCGAGTACATACGTGAGCACGGGCCGCAGTACGCTGCGGATGTGGCCGAAGGAGGCTCGGCCCACCAGCTCGCGGAGGCAGGCCTCGGCGAGCCGCGGGGGGTGATCCTCCCCTCCGTCGCGTCCATCAGACTCCATACACGATAGTGTCTCGTATTTCTCCGAGCTCTGTAACCACAAAAATAACACGATCATGTCCACACTTGTCACATTTCAATGTCAATTTGTACATAGCTATCCCAGCATACTGCGAATGTACCTGCATGTTGTAGAGCAGCGAGGGCACGATCTTGTCCATGTGCTGGGCCTCCCATATGTTCTCTACGAGGTCGTCCGACACCGTTTTTCTTATCACACCCTGCGACAGTAACACCCATCACATCGCCATACAAACAAATATATTTCAGCAGATTACCTCTGCGTTTTATTCAAGAGAGGACATGTCGACATCTCCCGCAATTCAGAGCTAACAGAAGGGCGAACACTAATAATGTTCCCAAAAAATTGTATTTGTCTCTGCGTGTGTGCAATGTAGCCAATCGCCAGAGGACGCTGTGCTACCTATAACAGGACTCTCTCGTTTTGACTTTGACTTTGACATTACTATCATGGCATAGTAATTATATTCTTTATTAGGTAGGCATTGCGCGACACTCTGGTGTTGGTGATGATCACAGATTGCACCCCTTCCCATCAGATGGACTGCGACTCTGCTGCAAGGGCATAGAAAGGTGGGTGGGTGTTACCTGCAGGCCCTGTATGCCGGCGAGCCGTATCTTGTCCCTGGTGGGCAGGTCGCTGTAGTTGGAGTGGCACATGGCCGAGAACTTGGACACGAAGAAGTCGTACCGCCGGTGGTACGACGGCGTGTCCTCCTCTATGTTCGCGAAACGGACGAACTGAACACACACATTTATTATACATCATTTATTTGCTTTCATGTTATTACAATTGGAAGTTATGGCGATCTTTCGAGTTCAAGTCCTTTTCGACCAAATCAGTTGAGCGGACAAAACATGTACTAGCCATGTAAATATAACAAGTATGTACTAGCGCCCGTATGGAGTCGCGGGTACAATTTAACAAGATCTGAATCGGGGTAGATATAGATCCTCTATCTTTATGCAATTTTAGCAAAAATAATTATGTGCTTTCCCTTGAAAATTGAACATATAGACGGACAAATAGTCGGGAAGCATTACTCTCACATCCATTACAACTTTTGATAGACTAATATGGATAGCATTAAAGAATTCTGAGTATAGATTGTAGGGATAAAATAAAGCAGTCCATAGCCCCCGCCTTAGCTCTATTTCTTTTGCGCAGAACCATAATGTTTACAGCCACTTTATTAGTATAGTATGTATGTAGATGTACTGACACTCTGCGTGGCGAGTATCTGCAGCGGCGGCTCGGTGGACTCGAGCAGCTTCTGCACCATCTTGAGGAACGACTCCACGAACAGGTTCAGCGTCTGCGAGTGGCACGCCAGCAGCAGCTGGTCCATCGCCTCCATCGCTATTATCACGAACCTGACGCAATGCAATATACACCTCTAATTACAAACATCATAAGGCTTATATTAGTTATAAGGGATTTAAGCTGTTTGAAAATTTTAAGAAGTCTTCTCGAGTTCCTTTAGGAGAGAATGAAGGGTCTAATTTATTCTCCTGCAGGAGGAGCATGACGCTGCTCAAGGATTATCGCAATTAAGATAAAGTCTACCGCGTTAGGCTACGGTAACCGCTTACCATGCCGGTGGAATGCTTGTTTGACACCTTCGAAAAATAAACTTAGGTACATAAAATCCCGTCAGCCAGAAATAAGATGGTATTAAGACAGGATGATGACGTAATGACAATATCTCATAGGCTCAACTTAATAACGCCAGTCGTAAAGAGCAAGCTATAAGTAGGAATATTAATTAAGTGATGTTAAGCGTAATGGTCCTTGTTGCTGACGCCATAAGGAGAAAATTAGAACAGCATGTAATGTCATTGAGTGCAAGTTGAACCGTGTACTTGTGATAAGTTATCTGCGAAGGTGACGCGACCTTCTAACAAGGAGTTTTGCAATACTAGATAATCTGCTAGCTTCGTCTCGCCGATTTTCATGAGTTTGGATTGCAGTGCCAAAATTTTCATCACATTCTTCACACAAACTCTATTATAAATAGAATGTCCTCTTTGGCTTCTCTAGGCGCGGTGTGAGGAATATTTATTTCACCAAAAGATCTTGCAATTCTTCTTCTACAAAATTGACAAACAAGTGTACAGTCCACCTGATGGAAAGCGGGTACGGCGCCTTATGAAAGTTTGCAGTAGAATGAAATCGCTGTGGTTACATATTATGACAAGTAATGACTCGTACCCTCCATGGGGACCGACCTCACTCACCACAGGAACACAACAATGGGACCTTATCATTTGTCTGCGATCATGTGCAAGGAGGTGGTACAGTCTCCTGTACGGCAGTTCCGAATATCTAGCGGAAGGTCTCATTATCCCGGTATATCCCTTAAGTTAATCAATTCAGGTTATATACTCAGCACGATAAACCATAAAAAAATCTATCTGAGAACTGACGCAAGTAGCTTAAAGTAAGTGTAAAGTTACCCATGGCGCCTCCTATAGATGTCCCGGGAAGCCTTCTGGAAGAGGTACTCCCCGATGCGGTCGAGCTTCTCGGGGCTGGAGAGGGAGTAGAAGGTGAGCTTCTCCATGTTGGCCTTGACGAGCCCCTCCTGCGGCGACGCCGGGAAGATGTTGTCCACCAGCCGCTTGTACCGCGGCCGCAGTGCCGAGCAGCATCCGCAGCAACCTACAAACCACTCTTCACATTCATCCGATCTTAAGGCTACTTAAAGCAGTCAAGATTGCTATGCCGGGGAGACTGCTTCAGGTACACATATATACATACACGGATGGTCGGCAGCATTTTGTCAATGGCCGCTTCAAGCAGTTGATCTTGACTGATTGAGCAGGTCGTGTATGTTTATCACAGACTAACAGATCAAACTATCTATGTCCGCGGACCCTACAGTCCTGCAAGGCGTGAAGTGGATAACGTGACACAAAGTATGCCGCAAGAAGGCCCACTCTTTCCATACACATATTTGTATTATTTTAACACATATGCGCGGGTTTCCTATCGATGTTTTTCACTATAAAGCTCAAACACATAGCTATAACTACTGGGGTGTCGGGCGCCTTGGTTTAGCAGGACTTGGTCAGTAATCTAAGGTAGAGCTCGGGAGTTCCAGCTTATCACAATGCTGGCAAAGCTATTATTACTAAATAATGTTAGGTAATTACTGTAAAGTGGTTTTTAAGCGCTTTCTATTGTTCCATCATAATAACATTCTTACATACATAGATAGGCACATGCAACATTTGGGTACTTATCATCACAATCCTGTCAAAGAAAGAGGGTTGTGAATTGCCCAAGTATCGCAATTGGCTGCTAAATAACTGGTACCTGGTACCAGATTTTATAATTATATACTTACACGTCAAATAAAGTGTGCGACTCATCAAGAAGCACGCTCGATGCGCTACCTTCCTCGCTGGTATCATGTTACTAGACCACAGGTGAAACGATACACTCTACTTAATCCTTTGCAACAATGCACTAGCACTCGATATTTGTATATAGTAAAGTATGATGTCATACAATGGAACACAATTCACTACATCAAAATATAATCCCACATTAATTAAAAAACGAATACCTAATCCTCTATTACAGAATTTTGTGTATTAAGCCTAAAGATCGAACATGTATCTTATCTTCAAAATCTCATCAGGATTCTGAGACAACCATCCAAAAATCAAACACTAACTGACACTTCAACACTGAGCTCTATATCTTTTGAATTAACTTCCAAATTCCATCGCACCGCACTGCTGTTTGATTAACCTACAATAACTAATGATTAATCAAATCAAACTCATCCCTACATCTTCTATATTATGCTACAATATCGAAGGGACGATAAACACTTAACACTTTAGAAACAACAATAGACTTAACCATTACAAACTTCAGCCTTATTACTTTGAAATAAAGTTTATATTTCAATGTAGCAGTGTAGTCCTAATTTGTTAAGGTGATCCAACATCGTGCGTGCGTACACGAGCCTCATCTGAATCTAGTAGTGTAACATGCTGTTGCGATAGCATCATAGCGCTGATAACGACTGACACTCGTGTGTTATAGATAGCTATGTATATAACATGTCGATATCTTAGACGCACTTGATTGCTTAGCAGGGAAATAAATCTGAGAATCTGACACAAAGATCAGTATTTGTTTGAATCAATAGTTTTTAAATACCTAAGACTATAAATATATAATAGAGGATAGTAAAATACATTCTCCTAAAGGATTAAGTAACTGTAACCAACTTCAAGGATACCGAGTGAAAGCGTTAGTAAATTAGTAAGTACCAATTTACGTAAACAATAATTTTACGGCGTGAAACACCTACACTCTTCAATAAAATCTGTCTAAATGGGTCTGTTTGTAATTTCAAATTTCAAAAGCTTTTCACTAAATACTTATGAAAGTCAGAACCGGCTGCACCGATTTTAACAGGACTTTCAGCGGAAGATAGCTGATGTTACAAGGAGTACTTAGACTACTTTTATTTTAAAACAAATTCGCGTAATATAGTCTACGGACCGCTGCTGCACAGCTAGTAATTAACAAAATGCAGTGTGGTATAGTGAGCTGAGACCAATACTATGTAGCTGCTTAGATTTACAGAAAAAATTAAGGACCTAATCACACAAAACGAGCACCAAATGCAATGCCACAACACTTAAAATACAACAGTATACACATCGCACAAAAGTGTGTAGTTCCCACCCTTGTAGGTTAGTCACACAATATATTATTCCAGTTCCCGACGCATCCCCGTGGGCGGGCGAGGGACAACTGGTTATATTTAGCCCTGTGTCGCCGACGTTCCCTGAAATAGACTGTCGAACGTCAAGTATAAGGGTGAATACTGCGACCTATACTTATATATAAAGCTGGAGTGTTTGTTTGTTTGCTTGAACGCGCTAATAGGGTTCGATCTGAAAAAAAAATTCTGTGATAGATAGCCCATTTATCGAGGAAGGCTATAGGCTATAGGTGTATATCATCACGCTTAGGCCAATTTCGGTCCGCGCGGACGAAATCGCGGGCTTTAGCTAGCTATTTATATACTTGCTTTAAGGATAAGGTATGTTAATTTTACTAGTTTGTACATACAATACTCTATAGCTATTACTTTTAAATGTGAATGCATTTCTACTTGTACTATAATCTTCATGATGTGACTAGGTAAATATTCTTATGAGCAATCATACAGGAATAAATATATGAGGGCAGAGTAACTTATCATAATGTAAGTTGGTAATATTACTGCTTAACTTACCATGTTCTTCATAGATTTACTACATATTATAGTTATTACTGCGGTTTCACCCACCTTTACATGGGTGGCTTAATTACAAGGAAACCTAATTTTAAAATAATATAAAAGTAGCCTAAGTTATTCCTTGTAACTTTAGCTTTCTGTCAGTGAGTCAGATTAAAATTGGTAGAACCGAGATAAGCAGGAACAAACAAACAGACAAACAAACCATCCATCGGTTTGTTAATATATTTTTGATATGAGTACCATATACTTTCAAACGCATTGAGTGAAAAGCTGTTAGTTTGGAATTACAAACAGACAGAGACTCCAATTTTCTTTTTCTGTATGTATAGAATGTTTGAACAAGCTAAGCAAGTATTGAGAATTCCTTATAGTATAGTATCAAAAACTCTAGTGCAAAGTCCAGGTCAGTTCTGTTGTAGAATTAAACACAAGGATATTGAATTATTGTTTATTACCATAGTATTATAAATTACAACTAATTGAAGCTAACATTACATACTAATGTTTTCTTTTGTCATCGCGGCTATCCCTACTAGATTTGCGGTCATAGTCATCATATTTCCTAGAGCCGCGGCTGCGCTTGTCATCCTGCCTGCGTTCCCGTGATCGATCCACCTCTCTATCTCTGGATCGTGACTTGTGTCGTTTGCTCACATAGTCTCGCTTCCTCTCATAAGGGGACCGCGATCGGCGCTCCTTCTTAGACTTATGGTTACTATGGTACTTTGAGGACAGGGGAGGTGTCTTTGGTGACTTTTCCTTCTTACTGTCCCTTCTAGTTTCCTTTGAAGTGGATGCCGTTGGAGATTCAACCTTCTTCTCTTCAGCCTTAGCATTCTCTCTGTCCCTCTGAGCTTGCATGTGTTTGTTAGCTTGATACACCTTACGTAAGGAATCAACCTTGCTTTCTAATTCCTCAGGGTTGACTTTGGATCTTTTGTAAAGCTGTAAAATCCTCAGAGACACTTCCCTAATGTCTTCTTCAGTCACTTTGAATAGTTGGAACCAGTGGGGATTGTTGGGCAGAGGCAGGCCTATCTTACGGGCTGTCAAGTAAATACATGCACAGGCAATCGTCTCCGGTGGGAACCTCATAAAGACATCAGTGCGTAATGCATCATTCATGTAGTTCCAAGCAAGTTGCATGAGTTGGCGGTTCTTTTCATACTGCAACAGCTGCAGGTAGACCACAATGAGCTTGTGAGGATGTTTGACGTGGACACAGAAGCCTAGTTCCTTCAAAATCCGCCGTTCAGCCTTTATAACTTGATTCTTCAGTTCTATGTAATTTTGATCCACAATCAATGGGCTAATCGGTTTCTGAGCCCTCACCTGTTTGATGTGGTGGAACACATTGATCACATCTCGTATCCTGCACGGCTTCTCCTCGACCTTGGACGCCAGGTATATGCTGCCCATTGCCATGGTTTCCATCGGGTACCTGACGAATGACTTGGAGTAGTAGAACCTCTGAAGGTATATCTGTCCCGTAGCCATGGCGACCTGCGGCAGTTTGAGCAGGATCCCAGCTGTCTGGATCATTTCACATCCTAGAATACGTAAGTCTGCCTCGATCTCTGTGTCAAGGCCGTCGGCTTGCGAGGGCGTTTCCTTGAAAACTGACTCAGGAAGTAGGCAGTTATACAACGTTAGGACGATCTTCCCGTAGTTTTTTTGAGGCTTTGCTGGCGTCGCACTCGCTGGTTTTGTTTGATTCTGCACTGTCGTGGTCGTCATCTTGTTTCAACACCGCTTTCTCTTCCCAGAGAGTTTTTAACACCAATAAACGGACTTGTAAGGCAATAACGTGCCCTCTTTGTTTTCGTCACATTAAACTTGAGTTTATTTCACTATTTGTATGAAAATTTAGGTTTTATATTGGAAATCAACATAAAAACACGCACCCAGATAATGCAACTGACAGATAGGGTCCGGCAAGATGGCCACCAACTAACATATTGTCTTGTCAAAGTCCTACTATACTAATATTTTCTTCAGAACCTAGTAAAACAACTCAAATATGCGCATCATAATAACTCACCTTGCGCCATAATCTTTCTTGTCGTTTAATTTTCGCCACTCGAAAATACTTACGAACAACATAAAAAAATAGGGAAAAGCCACTGATTCATCACTCAAACGTCAGTCAATCGATGTTTTTTTTTATGGGCGAAGGGCGATGCGTTCAAACTTCTAACTTCCAAAATTATCTAGGTCTTACAGAATTTAGATTTTTATTGAAATTCATAGTTGAAATAAAGTTTTAATAATGTAGTAGGTTAATAGTTTGAATAAGTTCACGGGATACCGAGTGTCTAGTATAAGATTGCATGAAATCATTGTTACTTATAGCGCAGAATAATATTATTTTTGGTATTTCACAGATTTAAATAAAACAAAGGAATGTTGTCTACAAACAACATTTCTTTGTTTTATTTAATGTGTTTCATAAGAGATGGCGAATAAAAGGTATATATTCTATACACTTGCTTTATAATGATATGATGTTTGTTCATCAATTGGCTTTGTAGAATTTTCCAATAATTTACCGACTTTTACAGATAATGTAAAATATTGCAAGGTTTCAGAACGCAACAATTTAGCTTGGCTTGGCGGTAAAAATTAAATGAAAGAAAGCCGAGCGAGCGAGTGATCAATAAACGTTGCGTCGTCGTCCTCGACAAACTAAATAATGCTCTCTAGTTAGACAGGTACTTGAATAAAAAAAAGTTATGATCTTCTATATTGTATTAATAAGAACTTAAGTAGGTACTACATTCGACACAAAAAACTAGGAACTTAATTTAATTATAATTGACCTTGAACTATGAACAGTGAGCGTTTAATACTGTCTCAGATATAATTTATAGCAATATAAAATAACGAATATTTAAATATTTACTTACACCCTGGGTCCGTGCATTTCTGTACAAAGGAATCCAAAAAATCGTGTCCCTCACCGGGCTCAAAACAACACTTTACGAAAGACATTTCATTGGAAAAAATCTTCTCTTATTCTTTTAATTGTGGTTTGATATTAAATGCGAAATTCACAGCACTGAGTTACGAATGTTAGCCTGTCATTGAACAACAACAATAATTCAATTTAAGTATATTTAGTTATGACACTTTATATTAATAAATGAATTAAAACTGTAAATAGGTATTATTATTAAATTTCCAAGACAATTTTTTAAAATGAAATTAAGCTACTTTTATTTAGATTTTGTATATTAAGTAATAATAAAAAATATAGGTCAAACTAAACACTGTCACATAATAGCTAAAAAGCTAACGCAACGCTATGTATATACATACTCCAATAATGTAACTTATACATTCCTACCTATCTATCGGTCTATGCTATTTTACAAACGTCAATTCGATTCTATCATAACAGAAATATCCTACAGAATACAAAATGCCATTAATCCTGGCTACAATCTTTCACTTTGGGGTCCTCTTAAATTAGTCGCATAATGCGCAAATAATTAACTCTACCACACACTAGATGGCGCTATCTTACATTAAATCTTGAACAAGCAGTAGGCTAATGTAAACTTAGTTTTGCTTTTCGACACAAGGAGGCGTTAAAAAACACTGCTGGCCGCTACGTTGATGACAGCTGCAGCTTCTCATGGTAAACAGACAGCTGGACTTAGGCTGAAGAGGGAAAGGGGAATTTCGGGGAAGGCAAAAATCATTGGAATACATAGGGCCAGGTACAAGAGTGCCTAATTCTTTTCGCTACTCTCCATAGGTTTACCGTCGAACTGCATAGCGTGGTAGTTCGTAGGTATTTAAGTAAGTAGTATAAAAACACAAAGCGTATCGTAGTAATGTTATGATGGCGGCAAGATTGTCGTGAGCCCGACCGTGACCGTGACGGACGCTGAGCTGTACATGATTAATTTATCCAGTTTACAAGATACACCGACCCGATGGACAGGTGGCAGCTTACTGGTTGGATACTGGCCAGACTGAAACACATCGAAAGAAACGTTGGCCATAACGGAATGAAGTAAAGGTATAACGCGAGGATATTATTCTGGCGAGTTAGAACTGCATGCCTGGCCTGTATTTTTCAGTGATGGAACCACTGAAAAATACAGGCCTAAAAATACAGACTTCTTGGAACATTTAAAGACTTACAGGCGACAAGGGAAAACGTCTGATTACAGACATTAATTACTATAGTAGGTAAATCATTTGTTATAGACAGTGCCACGCGTTTAAACAACTTGACCTCAAGAAAACCTTCCAGATTGACGGATTGGAAGCTTTATTTCGTTGCTGCCTCTTGTCTGTAGTAGAAGACCACTGAATATCAAGAAAGATGGAGGAATGATTTTAATCGCATCATTTTGATGAACTAAAAGTCGACTGCAATCAGTATCTCTCGGGGTCGTGCCAAGCTATCTGGCAGCATAATATTTGGGCCAAATAAAATGCTGCGTAACTTCGTGGCACTAATGTATACATTACTCTGTATTCTCTGTGGACCCTATAACAACTAGCATTACAATAAATAGCCCTATCTTGTTATCAGTTAAACGTGTGCCTTTTACATCAATACGCGAAGAGTAATGAACGATCCATTGTGTAGCACACGAGCTGTTCGTTCACTATTTAAGGTAAACTACGTGCTTCAATCACGCGGAATGTGAATGAGGCTCGCGTGTTGAATCAATGATGTTTATTTATGAACTAATGGATAAGTAGCTGTCATTACGTGTTAGCAGTGAATATTTATTAATTATAACGTCTTGAAGTTGTTTGATTAATTGTGGTGACGGGGATGAGTGCTTCTTCTCCTGTCAGGCTATAATTTGGCAACGGTAGTAATCATTAACTACTTACTAATCTTCAAAGTTCAATGAGTGTCCCAAGTTTCAATTATGTTGAATAATTATTTGATATTGAAAGTCGCAGTGTGACTTAAAAATTTGATTTTCTAACTGTCACTTCACGAGATTACAATAGTAAAGCATCGTGTCAATCGGGTATTAAGAGACCATGTGACAGTGCCGTGACCATTTAAATGAGCGATATTCAATCTCTACACACTTACCCCTTCAGACACCCTTGCGTAATATCAAAGTTTGAATATTATGTACGAGTTCTGCCAAAAGTAAATATTCGATTCCCAGTCACGTGCTGCCCCTAGCATTGCAGGCGTCCTTAGGCTGCGGTAACCACTTACCATCAGATGGGCCGTATACTTGTGTGCTCCGTGTGGTGTGCAATTGCTTAAGTATCAACGTGCCGTGAGTATCACACCCATCTATTAATTTATCCCTCGCATTTTTTATTTAACGATGACGAGACGTAATTACATAGTCAGTGTGTAATCTACAAGGATAATCTACATCGAGGACTCGTACGCATTCCTTTTGAGTGTAGATGGACGTCAGACTTTGATATTTCAATTGAAAACCCCGAGGGGTCTTAATCTTAACTCTTTAGCCATCGTGATCGCGTCCGATAAGTTACCAAGAAACTAATTGTTACAAATAGCGGCCGGATCTACCTCCTTTTTGCAATTCAAAATCAGAATACCATTTACATATTGCCTCACATCAAGCTACCAAAGCCTAATGAGTGAGTGATTTATTTCGAAGCTTAAGCATCGTTGTATCCTAAAGTATGACAGATTGCCTCACTGATGCAGTTTACATGTGTCTGATATGTCGAATAAACCGATCTAGAAATACGATTAAAAAGAAATACAAGCTGTTTTCCTTGCAAATACGGCCTCCTGCGGCACCTACGTAATGGTCTCTCTCTCGCCAAATCAGCTCATTCAGTCGACCTCGAGGCACGGACGCGAGCGGCCGCGCGGCCATCTTGGATTCCATCTGTCAAACTTCGCGCTGTTTATGTGCAGTGTTCGAATTTTCAAAACAATATTGCCTGTTTTAAATATTCGGTGAATTCTGTGGGTTCTTGTAATTAAAGTGAATTTCTTTTTTTATTGTGTTAATTTCATTATTTTAGAATTTTTTGATCCAGATCTAATCTGTGATTAGTGTCCGAAGTGTTTTTACTATCGTTAAAGTTCCGTCCACACTGTCGCCGGCGAGGGGCCGAAAGGACATTTTCGGTGAGTTGTGTTCTTTGTCTTCGTTTTTATAGTCGCAATTCTTTAAATGGCATTTCTACCGTGACACAGAACGAGTGTAATATCGTTCTAATGTGTAATTCATAGCCGTTTATTGTGCTCCAAGGTTGCAATAATAATTTATTGTGCGATAAGTGTAACATAAAATCAGAGTTATTGGATTTTTATCTGATTTGTGTAGCTATTGGTAAATTGTATTAGTATCTAAGTAGGTATATTTATGAAGGCAACCTGCACGTTTAGTACTAGTGAAAGTATCGGTGGGTATACTACTCGTATACCTGCGCGCGCGGGTGAGGTAACTTCATGCTTTTGTTTATAACTTTGTACTGCGATAGTTACAAGCTTTGGACAGCCTATTAAAGCTCAGGACACAATACAATCAAGATAATATCTCACTAATCAATTGGTTGGGCAACACGAGGAAGTGAGGGCACACATTGACACATATTGGAGTGTTTCATAGAGTAGGCTTTGAAAGGTTGAAAGGCACGTACTCAATACAGCTAAGAGTACTCGAACGAAGAAAAACATAAGTCACATCACGATGGAAAACGTGCTTAAATTCTTAGTATGTAGGTGGCTAAGATCACAAAGCATTTCATCTATCACGTTGTTGCCAAGGTTTACACCAAATCATCTTTTATGAAAAGTAAGTACCTAAGTATCTGTTTGAAGACACTATTGAAAAAAAAGATATATTTTCTTAACATATTGAAAACAAGGTGGGTGGGCCGATCAACACAAGGGATAAAAATAATTGCAGACTCAAAAAACCTTCACTCCTTTTTCTCAAGTGTAAGTGTAGTTAATCTTAGAACTTAAATATTCGTGGAATATAAAAAACAATATTAAACTAGGTGTCCATAACTGAGAAGGAAGTCCAAAGGTTCTCTTAATTTTATAATGATCATAGCATCACCCTGCCCGTATATCAAAGCCGGTTAGGTATATTTACAACCACGGCTGTAGTGGGTTACACTGCGACATAATCAAATTATCTTCCGCATACTGGCGCCGGCGTCGACGGCCCTATGCCTAGCTTATTACATACTTTATATTATGTCTCTGTGAATTCTATACACAACCAAGATACATTTTCATATTCATTGTACGATCTCATTTCTTCCCATTAAATGAAAAAAATCTCTTGATTCTTACTTAGTACGTGTTTACGAGTACTTGCAGTCGATTCGTTCAAAATTCATCTTTAGTGAGAAGGGGAGATCGTAAATAGATGACGGAACGGACGTAATACGGACATACAAAAAAATCGTCAAATGTGATTATAACCAATCTGTTTATTTTATTGTAAGTATACATGACATAAACCTATCGAAGCCACTTATATGGTGGGCAAAGTGCCTGCTGTCAGGGTAAATGAGGTCCGCGACCTAGGACTGACACTCGACAGCAAACTTAACTTCCACTCTCATATTTTGGCTACATGTAAACAAGCTAGCAAATCACTTGGGTTCATTATGCGTATCGGCTCCCAATTCCAAGAGCCAAGGGTTGCTATAGTGCTCTATAATGCCTTCGTAAGGAGCAAGCTTGAATATGGCTCTATCGTCTGGGATCCAGATACCGAAAAGCATTCTCAGTGCATAGAGAAAGTTCATAAGAAATTTGCACGCTTCCTTTATAAGAAAAAACTCGGATTTTATCCATTCCTTTATCCTTCACTCTTTATCAATGGTATGGTGGGTCTGGACAGTCTGCAACTGAGGCGAAAATTGTTACTAGCCATTCATTACATACTGTTATTACGTAATAAAGTAGATAATCCTGAAGTTACTAAGAGGATTAGTCTATACGTTCCGCGTAACTATATGCGTGGGGCTGGCCGCCGCCGGCATCCGTTGTTCGCGATGTCGACCCTGCGCACGCGCCACGCCAGTAACGCTCCCACAGCCCGGGCCATGTGTTTACTAAACAACTTTCTTTCAAATTGTCAAGATGCTGACGTATTTGCAGACACCATGCCAAGTCTAATTCAAAGAATTAGACTATACATGTCGTAACTATTGTACTTCATCCTACTTATTATCACTGTTGAATTGTTATCTAAATGTATAAATGTGTTGGCGTTAGCTGTAAGTTTATATGTTGTCTAAAATAAATAAATAAATAAATAAATAAGTGAGTAATTGCTAAGTTTATTGCCCAATTCTCAGTAAAAGCAACCTTCCGAACAGGCGGTAACACTTATAATCCCCTTTATTCATGTCATTCTGACGATTTGAAAGTAGTTTGTTAAAATCGTAATCAAATAAAGATATTTAGAATTTGATGGTGTACATTAGCATGTCATCATTGTCTCGGCATGTCACCGAGTACATTATGAAAAGTTGACGCAAACAGTGCATTTGGGGCGAACCACTCGAGCGCGACTTAGCGACGTTACAGGTGTTGACCAAATAATGTGCCAATTGATCGGTCGCGTGAGGTAACTACTGTTATGCAGAGCTCCACTGAGAGATCCACTGGGGACTTGGCATATGGCACTGCTATTGCAGCATTATTTGCTGGCAAATTCACGAAAGTGCGGCGATAACCAGTGTACAATCAATACGTATATAACGATACTATAGAAGTCAAATGATGCTGAGTAGTTGACCAATTATAAGGGATCAGCTTCTGCTCGAGACTTCGTTCGCGAGGAATAGTTATTTTAGGCTAAAGCTAACTTTAACCCATGAAGTCGTTTACGTAACCTGATGATATAAAGCCTTCCTCGATACATGGACTATCTAATGCTGAAAAAATCCATATTATACTGCGAAACTCGAGGTGCTGGGTTCGATGCCCCGGTCGAGCAAAGTGTCATTGGGTTCAGCCCGAAGTCTGGATTAGTGCCCTCTTATTATACAGGACTCAAATATAACGGTGAAATGTGGTTGTACTTTAAATACACCTATTTACAAGTGTAAGCATGTTATGTATAGATGAGAGTGGAAAATGCAAAGCCTAATAATGTTCCTACATCTGTAACTGCGTGTAAAGTAGAGCTTAAAAATTCCATGTTACGTTAAGAAGCTTTGGCGGCGACAGAGTCGCGCGGAGAGCCGCTGGCGGACCTTAATTATAATAATAATGTTTTTGCTGGGTTGAGGCGGGGTGCCAGTGCAAGCGGTGGATTTATTATACCGAATATAATATCATATTTATTATAGGAGGTAAACAGAGTCAAGCATGTTCTTAATTTTGACCGCGTTCATATTTTAATGGATCTGTATTTACTTAATAGATCATAGAATCGATAGGGTTCTACACACATGGCACATTTGACATTATTACTCTTAACGTTCAACAAAAGCATTGTCTAAATTATTGTTTCTATTCTCTATTGACTGTAGTGTAGCAAACATTATCCTTATTTTTCGGTCATCGAAGTTACAAACTACAGGTACAACACCTGCAATGACTGCCGACCTTGAATGCGCAGTAGTCTTGTATTTGTCTGTAAGGCGCGACGCTAATAAAATACAAAAAACAATTTTCATGTGACCGTATTTAATTTTTTTTAATTATTGTGAGTAACACCAGTAGCATATCCGCGTTGTCGCTCGCATTGAGGCCACGAGCTCCTCTATAAAGCAGTGCGCAGGCGTCGCGTGGGCCGGGAGCCGCCGACCGTGTCCCGGTGACGTCACCGCTGCCTACCGTGACCACGCCGTCACATACGCACTTACCACCGTCCTAGTGTTTATTTATTACCAACTGGTTACGTCTTACTTATCTGCTATTATCGTCGTCAAATATTCATAGGGCTTTTAGCTTTTCCTTAGAATGGGTTTGATGCTTTTAGATAAATATTAATACATTAAAAGGTGGACACACTTGCTCGCTGCCACTTAAATTCTACTTCGCAGCAAGCTGGGGCCGCGGCAGTGTGTGCAGAAAACCTCAAGCGGCGGAAATATGCAGACATCAGTCATAATTGTATATTTCTGCCGTTTGGGGTTGAGACTTTGGGACCATGGGGTCCAAATGCGAAAATCCTTTTTAAGGATCTTACAAAACGCCTGGTTGACGTCTCCGGTGACCGCCCAGCTGGTTCCTACCTCGGTCAGAGGATCAGTTTAGCGATCCAGCGAGGTAACGCAGCCAGCTTACTGGGCACCATTCCCGCAGACACTAATTTCAATTCTGTTTTTTACTTATAATTTTTATTGTAGTTTAAATAATCTAATTATAATTAATTAGAAAATGTTAAATAAGTTTGTGAATTATAAGTTAAAAGGTTAATGTTTCAGATCGTAGTTTGATCTCAGAAGGGTCGCCGAAAGGATAAGTACTGGGGTTGTAACAACAACGCCTACATTTCACCGAAGATGATTACTGAATCATATTCAGTCAAATGCTAATTAGACGACAAATGGTGTTCCATCGTCCACTATACTATACATATTTCTGAATTACTTCACAGACATATATACCGGTTTTCTCATGTTTTCCTTCACCGTAAAGCACGTGTGGTGAAATTAGAAAAACTCATTGGCACAGGCCGTTAGGATTCGAACTTGCGTAGCAGGCGACTGCTCAAACCCCAAGGCCACCATAGCTTATTTACTTAAATGGAATGGTGATATTAATCTGTTTATTAAGTCACGTGGTATAATTAAATTCTGATATCTATACACACTCAACACAACTTGCCGTACCTATATCGCCGTCCATCGTACCTTCTCGTCACAATATACTCTGAGTAAACTCACAGATACTGTACGTCCCTCGTAGGATCGTATTAGTACATACATCCGGGACGAGTCCATACATTAGACATCAACGGGAGAGGTGTACCCGTTGATGTCTTTTATATCCCGCGCACTAATTCCCGCATCTACAGATTAAATTTATCACTTACATACGTATATTTTGTATCTATCTTTAACTAGCCGTGCCTCGCAGTTCCACCCGCGTAGACTACATTTCATTAGGGTAGCTTCGCAGAACCCCATTTTTTCTAGCCTAAGTTACTCCTTGTAACACCTGCCAGTGAAAGTCCCGTTAAAATCGGTTCCGATATTAGCTGGAACAAACAGACATTATAGACATATATATACATAGATGCAAAGAGAAAAGTATAGCATACAAATGACGAACAAACTTAATAGCGCGATGCAAGTCTGTTCCTTTCACGAGCGTGATTACCTCAGCCTTATTCTGAGACACGAATACAAAAGTTTAATTTACCATAAAAACCACTCAGCTGTTGTCAAAATTGTTTTCCAATTGAGACTTGACCCGGCGACCCTCGAGCGCGCATCCAATTTAAAATTACTGAACTATTGTGTCATGGAAATGTTATGAGTGTTATATAATATCAGTTGTTCAGTGTGTGCGGGGACAGGTGCCTCAACTAATAACGAATGGAATTCAAATTTTTTTTAGGGTAGTGGTTAGTATAAGTATACTTCGAAGAAACTTCATATAATGCTGTGTTCCATTTTGTTTTTTTTGATAATTAAATCACTATTACAATTGTTATCTTATTATAATAAACAATATGTATGTTGATGCATTTAATATTTATAATACTGCTTAAACTTAAACTTACATGCACATGCGCAGGGGTAGGCAGAGGTGTTGTGATAATAACACCCATTTTTCACCGAAATGATTAAGTTCCAACGCGACAGATGGAATCATTGCACATAAGATTTTAGAAAAACTCATTGGTACAGGCCTCGCAGGGATTCAAACTTGCTCTCTGGGATTCAGCCTGCTCAATAAATGTTTACTCATATATTTTATACAAGAGCGATGTATTCAAAAAGGTATAAGGCTGGAAAATTACAAAAAGAAAAATCAATAACACTACAAAATATACATAGACATACGGAGTTCTTTTAATAAGTCAGTTTACATTAATAAGAATTCAACAACATGTACCAGGGCCACATCGCTCGGGAGAAGGTTGTCGTAATTTAATTTAACTTGAACTCATTTGTCCAAGTGACTTGACAGTTTGAACCATAGATAAAGAAAAATAATCTTTGGTATTAACCAATTAAAAAGTTTCACATGACAAGAGGAGCGCATTATGTATTGTTGCGTGGACTTAAACTTAACTAACGTTTAGTCATCGCTTACGTAACATAAAAGTTGGACAAAAATATCATCGTCATCCCGGAGATTAATGCTTACATCTTTTTTCTTATTTTTTTTTATCTTTATTCGATTAGACTTTATACAAAGCACTTTCAAATCGTCAGAATGACACAATTTACAGGATTATACATGCTACCGCCAGGTTCGGAAGGTTGCTTTTACTGAGAAGAACCTGGCAAGAAACTCAGTAATTACTCTTTTAAAAATATTATACAATTTAAAAAAAAACAAAATAAATAATTTGAGAAATGTAAGCGACTATCAAATATGACGTTACATCAAAATCAAAAGCAAATAATTTAATCCAACGAAAAGGGGACTCACTTAATGTAGTTTTTTAAAGACAAGCTTATGTTTATATATTATTAGTCGAAACTCCACGATTTTGTTACATAGCTGTTTTACAATTGCATTTAAGAGTACGCCATGCTTGGCTTACAGCATAAAAGGCTTTTGGACAAAGTTTTGTTCGAGAAACTGAAGGCATTGAAAACTTTGGCAATTGAGTATGTTAGTTAAAAGTTAGATTAGTATTATAATTATAACCGAATTACAACCAATCATACTATTAGGCGACTTAATTCTTTCTCTTAATTCTTCGGTGTGTAATATGAAAGGCGCAGTGACTATTTAAGGTAAACTAATAAAGACCAACAATCCATTGGACCAATGCCACAAAATAAAGCACAGTCGTTATATCGGCATAAAACAACCGTATATTGGTGTGTCGGTGACGAAATAAATTGCGACAAAATATGCAAAATTTCGCCAAAAGTGTCCGCAAGGAATGTGTTTCCCAATCATTTTGTCAACGTGCTCGATGCCTTACCATGAGCTCTTATCGCCATTTTAGTCATTATAAATCTGGCACTGTCATACAATCGAACTATCAAAGTCTTATAAAAGCTAGTAATATATTCAAAAGAATAAATACATAAATAGGATACTCGTGAATGCAATCCAGTCGGCTCGTATCTTTTAAACAATGAACGCACCGTTTTGTCCGATCTGTGTATAATGTCGTAGATAGAGCCGTTTATAGAGGCGGCGCGGGGAACTCTGCGGTCGCTGACGAAACGGCGATGGTTAGTCGAATGGGTTTATCCTTGAATATAACATCTACGAATGGTAGTGTTTAATAATCCAGAATTATATGTCTTTATTACGAAACATGTTATACTAAAGCAGATAAATTGTGACCCATCTATTGGTGAATGGACTCTTTGCTATGGTGTGGACGCTTGTAATACGAAAATCGGTTGATTGAAATTTGATTTGATATAGGCGAACTGTAGTAGAATATATAAGTTCAGGAATGCTTTTAAATAATATTTTACTTTTAATAATGTACCTTACCCTGTACTGTTGGGGTCGACACTTGATTCAACCCGATATGGCTGAACCTAATGCATATGAAACATAATAAAATGTATGCACCAAAATACTGGCATCTAACCTTCCCAATCCCTTCTAAGAGTAGAATCTGCGTAACACAACTGGTCAGAGTTTCATAGGGTTCCGATGGACTTGTAACGATTGATTTACTTTAGCAGGTTGAAGAGGATATCGTATAACTGGTATTTTATAAGGTTGTATCGTAAGTATATGTAACCTGAGTGATTTATACGAGCGAGCGCAAGGATGTTAGCAGCGTTACAATAGAGACGATCTCAAGTTAATGTTGTTTTTGTTCACCGACCGTTGCTCAAGCCAGGGGTTTCTAATCACCGATGCCAGTCACGACGGCTCACTAATCTAGGTCACGTGGATGACATGTCACATGTACTTTACACAAGGATGCTGCTCGTCAACAGATCATTCGTGCAAATGTGTTGTCTGATACTATATCAATGGTAAGTTAGAGAACTGTATAGTTACATAGGTAGTACATAAGACCATGTGTACCTATGTACATAGATACCCCTGCACGCGTAAAACTCAGTTACAATTTTAATATAGACAAATGTAAATATTTTTACGCTAGTAAACAAGAACATGTTAGCATCTAATATTGTAAAGAGAAAAGATTTGTATTTCTGTTTGTGATAAATAAACTCAAAATCTTTCAGCAATGAAATGCTATCACTGAGTAAAACTGACTATATTATTGTTAATCCTACACAGTTAGAATGGCGAGGCACAACCTGTAATTATATAAAAAACATGCAGAGGGTATTCGAGTTAAATTGAGGAGGCTTTCTTCACTCTCTGCCACTTCTATCCTGTTCCATGCACACAATAGGGCAAATCAGATAGAGCCGTCAGGTAGATGCGTGGGAGTCGCGCACATAATGCGCATGCGCCGGTCAATCATTGTACACGTGCCCCGCGCCGACAACAAGACCAAATCATATTGTATGGTTAAATGCAATATATATCTTATGATTACTGTATGAATATATTCATTTTGCTGCAAGGTGCATTTTCATCTAAAACCACGTGCAAAGTGAACTTGAGAAACTACTTGATTATTTTAAAATATACTTTCATATTATGCTTTTAGAGAAAAGCTTTAAATCTGGAATACATACACTTCAACTTTATTTATCTGTATAGATCTAAGATAATTCTCACAGCTGTATCCCATGGAGCTAGACAGGGACCACTGTTTGCCACGTGCTATTCTTACTTCTCGTCGCTTCAACCACATTCATGCGTCCCTCCACCTATTCAATGTTCTATAATATTGAATGCATAAAAAATATTCGAGCATTATCATAAACATTAGTTAGTTTAGAACCAGTTCTCAGACCTTAGCTCTAAGATCAGATAGCCTGAAGCTACGAACTAGATCTCTCACGTACATTCGGTTTCGTCACCGACCTTCGATATCGCCAGGACAGGTGTGCACTTGTCCTCATCTACATACAGAATACATTATATACAGCACTTGTATTACATTATATTGCCTTCAGAACGATTTGTTTGGATAATGAAACATGAATATGATTGATTCAGTTTGGAAGAGAGGAAGACCAAGGCTAACATACATGGGACAAGTTAAAGAAAAGGTGTCTGTCATGACGTATAAGGAGGTCAAAGAGCTGGCACTGGACAGAGACAAGTGGAAAGAGTTGCATCGAATACACCGACAAGAGTTATTACTCCTAAATTCATGATGATGGGCCCTTACTAACGTCGAAAATTAACCACCGGCTTGAAAACTAGCCTTCTGAGAAGAACCGACAAAAAACTCAGCCAGGCATCAGGTCATGAATACAATACCATATCTTATGTAGGTAATGGTACAAATAGATATACCGAATGGATGCAAGTGGTACATTGTGCAAAAAATCTAATTTGATACAGGTATTAGTTATAAATATTCACAAGACTAAAGAAAGTTGTATATAAGTCAGAAGTTCTCAGAAAAGAAAAGAAGGAAGGCCTGAGTTATTCCGGTCTGATCCCCTCGTTTGCCCAGCAGTGGGATACCTCAGATTCATAATGTCTCTGCATTCCAATTAATAAACCTGTATATTTAGTTAAGCCTCAAGCACCTGACCAACAATACACGTGTGACAGTATATTATAGATGTACGTATATGGACATATGCAAGTATGTTTATTTCAAAGACCTCGGTTCAGTCCGTTGACAATTTGTGACAAGGCAACTGTCTAGGTTACACTCACAATACAATACAATCTTACTTGTACACTATTTTTAAAGTCACGTATTATATATATCTAATTCGTAAAATAAATATTACAGAAACCATTATCAGATAAAATTTCACTAAGGTCCTTAATCCTTAACTTTCAGAAGGAAGGCGGCAGTTATAATAAATCAAATGAAAGAAAGAGTTTAGTTAGGGTTTAAGCAGTCGCCTGCTACGCAAGCATTGAAAGTTCAAATCGCTGCGGAGCCTGTACCAATGAGTTTTTCCAAAAACTTATGTGCAGTGATTTCACATTACGTGCTTTACGGTGAAGAAAACCTTCGTGAGGAAACCTGCATTCCTCTGACAAGTAATTCAAAGACGTATGTGTAGTGGCTGAGACGGCGCTTGACTCACCATTTGTCACGTTGGCACTTAATTATCTTCTGAGAAGAGTGTGTATTGCTATAACAACACTTCTGCCTACCCCTTCGGGGAATACAGGCGTGAGCATATGTATGTATGTATGAAATAAGTATTGCATTGTGTGATGATGGCGGTAGATTTGAGAGAAGTTAGTTGTATCAATCATATCCTAAATCAATAAACAGAACATGTGTTGATGTCTACAAATAAGTAGTAGTACCTAAGTAGTAATTACGTGTTGGCGGTCACTTCACGAGCGGTGTTTGCGCAACTGGCGCGCGACTGATGCGCTGTCCGCATTATGTATTGGATCACTAGAGCACTGCATACAGAGGTTACAGAAGGGCGGTCAGTACCCCAAGTAACAGGTTTTAATATTGACTCTATCGATTTAGTAATTTCCTTAATTTGTATGGGAACACGGGGTGCAGAGCTCAGAGGAGATTATTTTATTCAAAATTCGATATATGGGACACTTGGACACTTATTGAACTACATTTTAAATAAAACCAGCCAGGAGAGGAAATGGCGAAATAAACTCCAATGTTTTTTAAAGATCGTGTTCCGTTTTAATAAAATGGGGATGCTTTGGTCTTCCTTGAGTAGCATACAAAATTTCATGAAGCACATGTCTTAAACTACTTTTTTGAATTAGAGTAAGGTTTAGAAGAATATAAACGTCGAACCCTCTTCTTTCGGCCGAATTTTCGAACGAACAAGAACCGTGGTAGGAATCTTCCGAATATTCGGCCGAACCTTCGTTTTTCGGAGAAAGTGAGTAGGGCCCCTACTCCGGTCTGGGTCGTCGTAGCCTGCGCCTCAGCATACGCCCAGCCCTAAGCGCTTGTACTAACAAGTCGCATAATAATGAATGCGACCGTGTATTCACCAATGTGTGGAAGCCGTCCATATGTAAGTATATATTTTGTAGGTAGTGGCCGTGAGGGGAACACATGACACTTCAAGCAGTTATTGTTCAGCTATTTAGTTAAACAGAACACAAGTATTTATTAGCTGGAATGACTTACAGATCCTCATGTTGACCTAAATAACTGGCTGTTACAATAATGTACAGTTAAATATCTGTGTGAATTACACAGTTTTAAGTAAGTGACTATAAAATATTGTATGCTATATGTATACCTCGTCATCGGGCTAGTTTGTGAACTTTATGAAGTGGTTTGAGTGGTATTATTTAACAATGTTTCCTAGACTTGAAGACATCTAAACAGGCACGTATGTTGATATTAATGTGAAATGAGGAGACTGGTGTCACCTTATAGAACATTTATTATAGTATACAAGTACTTTGAACACGTCACTTGGACTTGCAGAAGGTTAAAAAAAAGGAAAGTAGGTGTAAATGAAAATGAAAATGAAAAATATTTATTCAGTTTAGGCCCTGGTAAGGCACTTATGAAAGTCGAGAATTTACCACCAGTTCGGAAACTAGCCGCCTGAGAAGAACCGGCAAGAAACTCAGCTAGGCATCATGTACATATCATCGAAACAATATAAATCATATTAAATCATCATACAAAATCAAATTTGATAATAGGTATAAATATTCACAATAGTGACAAATTGTATTAGCATGCAAATCAGTATAAAACAAAATCAAACAGAAAAAAAATAACAATACCAGATAGATTTACAAGTGTTTGCACACCATGTATTTGCCAGGAGCTACTTGTGCAGAGTGATTTACCTAGTTCCATATATCCTTATCATTTATATAATCCGAAATTTTATAATATGCTTTCTTCATCAAAACAGTTTTGACATGTGTTTTAAATTTATCATAATTTAACGCGATTATTGAGTGTGGGATTTTATTGTAGAAGCGAACACAGTTCCCCATGAATGATTTATTTACTTTAACTAATCTAAATCTAGGAGGTGTTGTATCAAGAAAGGGGTTTTTATCACCCAAGAGGTGAAATGAGGGTTGAAAGTTTGCTTGTGAAATCTTACTGCGCCGCAGTTGAAACTGCTCGTGTATCTAGTTCATTCCATATAATGCCTAATACGGAAGAAGTTACTACAACCACTTTTAGCATCTTCCTTCCTGGTTGACCTTATCGTTGGACATCTATGTATGTATGCATCACCTAATTACTGTCTCCGCTCCATCATGAGTGTAGTGACGTCACAGTGCCATCATTGTCTCGCCGGTCGCCAGCGTAGGTGCTATCATTGTGCCGCAGTTTTACCATTATTGGCACTATTATTAGTTATTGTACGCCTACAAGGAAGTGTGTGGGTTGACTTTTTACAGTAAGGTAGCTATGACACACTTACACTGACACATTAGGTATAATATTATTATAATGTTGTTAGAAGTGGGTATTTTAGTGTTTCCCGATTAATCAGAAGTCATAGAATTGGAAGGCTTAACAGTGATCTGTAGAGCTAGGCTTCTAGTCCCTATAATAATATTATATTAGAACACAGTTTCACAAAAATGTGTAAATCGGATTGTAGGAATTTTATGATAAGTATATTTCTTAAAAAGGAAAAAAACTCATAAAATGGTTAATAAAATACTTGCATGCTGTTGTAAATATAGTTGTAATCCATAAGTCATAATTTTACCTAAATAACTCATAACTACAGATATTCACTATTTAGTGAGACGAGCCAAAGAACATTCTTGCAAAAACAAGGTAATTCATAAACATTTTGTATTGAATCTTCGTACACCCACTTCACAAGTAGCCAACATAATAAAACCCATCTTATCACTCTTAACTTCTTGTAAATAAAGACCATTTTACTTCATTTAAATAACATTTAAATTGGCAAAAGTATACATTTTCATCAGCTCTACATTATCGACTATGTAACTCTTAATGCGCGGAGATAAGGTCTCAATTAGCTTGCATTAGGTTTAAACGGTTGGTTTATCGATAAATAATGATTGCAGTGTGCGTGGGCGCAAGGTGACACGATAACGTCATTGATACAACCTGCGCTGTACATAAATAAATATATAGATGTCGTGTACACCCTTGGGTGTGTAGATGTTTCTACATGGACACATTTTGTACTATTATTGGGAATTCCGTCCGAAAAGTAATTCATGACGCATGTATAGTAGCTGAGACAGCGATGGACTCACCCTCCGTCATGTTGGCACTTAATAAATTCGGTGAAATTTGAGTTTTGTTGTTACTGAATAAACCCTAAGTTTACCCACAAATGTTTTCTTCGGTACTTGTATTTAACCAATTCGCCAATATCAATAAAATAGGCTAAACTTCCAATACCAATATTCTATTTAGACAAAAACAATAGCAATTACATTTACACAAGACCAAAAATATGAAATTCAATAGCAATAGTAATGTGTGTGTGTGTGAGAAAAAACAAAAGACGATCGCAATTATTTTAAATTTAAAACATTCTTATTTTTAATTATATATGGCCAGTATTAAAATAGGTCCTGGCCTTCTTGCATACTACAATATAAATTAAACTGTAACAATACACACCTCTGCTTACCTCCTCGGGGAACCTTCAAGGATGCCGTGATAATATTTAATTATATTATTTATTGGGAATTTGAATCTCGCTTGCTGACTCATTTGCCTTAAAGTAATCGCTAATAGTAACATCCACTGCAATCAGAAAAACTCGCGATAGTTTATTATTCAGAGGCATGTCCTACAAAGGTACTTAATGTCCCTAAATAGATAAATACCTGGTAAACCATTCTCATGTCAATGTAATGTGTTCGTGAAACAGCCCGCTGGAATATGGTGACCATATTAGTATGGGTGACGATGCTTCCGACCTTAGTTGGCAGATGTACAATTCTAAGTGGATAATTGCATATCCTAATGACCTATGGGCGCCTGGTACTTCTCAAAACTCCTTATTTATACTTTAAATAAGTATGTGAAATAATTACATCATCTCAAAACTGTCCCCGAAAGAGTAAGCAGAGGTGTTAAAACATCCACTCTTCACCGAAGATGATCAAGTACCAACGTGATAGATGGTAAGTCTATCGCCGTCGCACTATACATGTTTTATAGCGATGGTCTTCTTCACCGTTTATTGAATTTTTATATTTTAGAGGTTGCACTACAGAGGAGCTCGTAGCATAGTATATCATTCGATCACTGAAGCAGCCCCACCTCAAGCCAGTAGTTGTATGGGGACCGCCACATTTCTTGCCTTTGCCTTACAGAGCATGCTTAAGTCCTTGTAGGCAATTGGACATCTCAAAGCATCTGAAAACGTATCACGTGTCCCCCCTAAAAAGCGAGTTGGAGAAACACCATAGGGTTTAGCCGGTGTGGGTCCGGCATTAACATTCACTGCCCCCGCAGCGAGTGTGAATCCTTAATGGATTCCCCATGTAAAAAATAATTTAAAAGAGGTTACGATGGTCGCTTTATCTAAAATTCCGGTGATGATATTATCGATAATATCAATTTTTTTTGATATTTTTAGGTACATCATTTACTATAATTACATAGTACTAAAGTACTTATAAGTAGTTGTCAGTCGCCTTAATTCATACTTCATATCCTATACTGATGTCACCACACTAATCCAATAACGTCACGAACACGTAATACGCTAAATAAAATACTTTTTTTTAATGATTACACATTCCTATGTAAATAAATAATATATGAAATGATTAGTGCTTAGAGCACGCTACAGTATGCAAGCACCCACAAGCAACAGCTAACCTTTACGGATTCCCACACTAATCTCCCGGATGTGTGCGTTACATCAAACACTAGTTATACACTTGCTTCCATTAGTTTGCAATCAGCTGACAAGTGCACGTGAAGTCAGCGAGGATGATTAGTGAATGTATGACGCGTCATGCAAAGAGGCCTGAGAAGCTAACTTAGTCATATGCTTTGCAACAAGTGTAGTCAAAGGGTCACCCACTTTTTACTGAAAATAACAAGGTGCTGAAGAGACAGATAATAGTCACCAAATCTTCTGCACTACTTGTAGCTACGTCACAAAATTTCATTTTACATTCTCTCTCACCTTAATATTTAATCTCACCTTAAGATTTAAACACGACACTTATGCTTATCTACACTTTTACACTAATATACTATAATTTTAAAGAGGGAAGATTTGATTGTTTTTTTGTGTTTGTTTGTTTGCATTGAATAGGCTCCGAAACTACTTGACCGATCTGAAAAATTCTTTCAGCAATGGATAGCTACGTTATCAGCGAGTTACATAGGCTATATTTTATCCCCGTACTCTCACGGGAACGGGGACTACGCGGGTGAAACCGTGTGACGTCCGCTAGTTGTTCAAGAAACTAATCGTTCACTGATAAAGATTTTGTCCTTATATTCAGAAACAGGTGGTGTTATAATAGTGGTATAAAGGAAGTGTTAGACACAGTATAGTTTAGCTCACCTAGGCCTCAGCACAGGTGAGTGCGCACGAGTGACATAATGTGTTCCGTCGTTGGCCTCGTCATATTGTCGCATGCGTGGCGTGACCCAACGAGTGTCAAGGGCACTGTCTAATTAATGCAAGGTTCATTCGCTTTGTATATATACAAATTCAATCACTACAACTAATATAACTACGTCTAAATGGCTAATAAGGAAAAGTCGTTATTGTCGGAGCGACAGACAGACTTGACAGCGTATTATGTTACAGTATCGCCCTGGCCCCTAACATTGTTGAGGTCAATACACTTGTTCTAACCAGATATGAGTCGCTACTTATCTTCGCTAATAAGTTACAGGAAAAATATATGTGACAATTTCTTAAAACTTATTGTCAGATTGCTTAACCATCTGACAAACATCTAACCATAGGCAGACATGGAAAATTATAATATTTAGCCAGAAGGATTTCGTACACTGGCGTATAATGCATAAAATAAAAATAGTACCTGTAGCTCCCAAGATTACAATTTTAATTATTCTACCACCATGATGGCACTTATTACCATTTATATATCTATACTCTATACAGATAAATAAAATTGAAGTGTCTGTTTGTAATTCCAAAATTAAAATTAATATGAAAAACTGACACCGAAAAACTAAGTTTTAAAAATGTTCTCTGTGTCTGCCTGTCTGTCTGTTTGTTCTGGGTAATAACTCTGAAATTTAATTGGCAGGTAGCTGATGTTTCAAGGAGTAACTTACGCTACCGTTATTAGCCTTTATTAGCATGAAACTAAATCTACGCGGGTGAAACCGCGGGCCACGGCTAGTATCCTACTAATATTATAAATGTTAAGCTTTGTGTGAGTATGGGTGTTTGTTACACTTTCACGCAAAAACTACTGAATGGATTTTAACGAAACTTTACAACAATGTAGCTAATATATCAGAATAACACATAGGCTATATTTTATGTAAAGGATATCACTATCTACGCTAGTGGCATCCCTTTTCTATTGTTTATGCACTTAGTATATAATCTATGGAAATATTAGCTGCCAGTGTGACGTGAGTGCCAAATATTGTGTGAATTTTTCAAAATATATAGAAAAGTCTAATCCTGCGCGGACGGAGTCACAGATACTACTTAGTAATGATATAATTATAATTAACCCACAAACAACACTCAATGCGACATACCGTCACATATTCACAGCGCAAGTAAAAATGAACTGTTAATTTGATTGAAGTATTTATGTCGTAACGTTCATAACGACCGCCCGGACCTTGGGGCATTCGCTCTGCATTCATTGTTTATTTTATACTTATTAAAAATGTATTTATAAACAATAGCAGATTCTATTCTATCATAATAATTGAATACAGAATGGTATTAAATTGCTTCAATTTCGTTATAAAATTGAAAGACTGAGCGTGTTGTACTGAATGTGTAATTAAAGTTCAATATGTATTTCACCACCCCAATAACCGACTAGGGATTTAGCTCTACAGATCACAGTTGCACTATTTAAATCGGATCTGTCAATTCTGATAGAAAAAAAAAATTTAGTTTTAGAATTGAAAATCTGTGTTGTGTTACTTAATGCAGAAACTTGTTGTTTCAATATTTATACAGATAAATAACATTGAAGTGTCTGTTTGTGATTCCAAATAAAAAGCGTGAAACCGCGGGGTACAACTATTAATTAATATTTAGCTAAAAGGTATAATATCAGTGGTCACCTTACCCAATTACTGACCGTGAGCGACGTTACTTCACACATCCATTGATAAGTGCAATGTCTATTGTAGCATTTGTACCCCTCCATTGAAAGTGGTCGAAATAGTTGAAAGTGTAATACTGCACATTACTTATAATTATACAATTGGCTAGTTCTGTAAAAGTATATTATACTGATAGTGGAATGAAATCAATACTGAATCAAACTCTAAAGCCCGGATCAGGTATGGGAGATACATTAGATAATTATGCTGCGTGCCTTAAGGGACCCTATTAAGTTAAGTTAAGGACTTATATTGCGGATCTGCAGATGATAACCTTATGGAAAAAAATTAAGCTACGCTCTAATCGTTTTGCATCCACATGCTGTAGGTACTGGGTAAGTATTATAATAAAGATTTTAGGAAGCAATTTTATTAACGCGTTTAGTTCTGGTATATCCAGGTCCAGTACAATATGTAAAGTATTTTTTTGCCAATTGCCTTAGGCTTAACCTATCAGATACCCAAAAATATTTCTTGTAATTTAATGCAGGTGAGACCGCGGGCTACAGCTTGTGTATTATAGTAAACGATCGACGTCACAACATTAATAATTACGACCTAATTAATGACCACAGATAAACTCGAGCATAGCGGAACTATTGATGATATCACAAAGGAATAATGCTCCAATTTTTTACTGAACGTTATTTAACTGTTTTTTCTAGAGGTCTCAAGGTTGTCCGTGAGATTGCAATCTGCATATAGGAACTGTTACTACAATGAACTCGATAACAAGCCTACACTGGTACTTTTGCAAAAACAGTTCCGTGAGACACCGCTGGGTTACGATTTGAAGTATCGTGGGATTGCCGGTTTAAATCATTAATCCATCAAACTGATAAAAAATACAAAGTACTAAATAATATATTTAAAGAAGATAAGAAACGAAGAATGGATTGAAAAGGTGATATTATGGCTGAAAAGGGAGTGAAAGTCGATAGAGAGAAAATAATAGAAAAACATTGCACCGACCATAAATAATATGGGATAAGGACAGGAGAATGATTAAAAAATCTGAGTATTGTAAGGATACCTTGATAAATATGAATAATTAAATTGCACTATGCTATAATAGATTCCAGATACATTATAACTGTATGATTAACGCTGTCGATATCGATAAGTTTATGTCGCAGCTTAAATGGAAAACACACAAATGTTATGAATGGGATGCCTTGTCAGTTGTTAGATGTGGAGAGCTTTTGCAGATTCAAGTGTAATTATAGTATGATGTAAGTGACGCGAGTCCATCTTGTGGGTAAATAAGTAGTCTGTGTGTTTGCTACCTTTGCACGTCCGAGCTTTCCTTAAGTTTATAGTCACGGGTAAAATCTAGTATGGAATTATTGAACCAAATTATGAAAGTTTTTAGGTTTTAGGCTTCAGCTTATATTCATAGTATTTTCAGGAAGCTATGGTCTGCTGGTAGTCTCAATTCAAGTGAAACATAGCTCGACATCACAATTAAACAGACCCACAGAACTGCGGAAGTTATCCATTACAAGACGTTACGACTGATTTGTAAAAAGATCTCGCCTAATAGAGCCAGTTAGTTTTTGTTGCAGATGATTGTATTGGACACTGTACGCGGAGGTATTTCAGTGTTCACAGTTGACACGGGTTTTAGGTAAGTCCTTGTGGACTTTGATCCGGATATTACTGGGTATGACCGGCTGGTTGTGGAGTTAGGTGGATTTAAGTCGTTGAAGCTGAATCTTATCTACTCTGTCAACAGCTTAAGTGGCCGATAGATACGTATTAAATATAGAAAACGTATACTAAGAAATTAGGAGAGGGAATGAAGGGAAACTTTGTAATAAAACCCGTAAACTTTGAGAAGTTAAATGTTTCGAATAAGAGTAGGCAAATACACCATAAGGTACTCAAATTAGGATTTTTGAAAGCAAAAGCAGGTGACTACGCACACCAACTTGCCCCCTTGGTTTCTTTTATTAACTGTTAGGCAAATACTAGCAAATTCAACCAAGCACATGTGAGTCAGACCAATCGAGGTATCAGCATCGGCAACAAGTTCTATCGAGCAGGTACTCGTAAGTACAGAATGCAATGTGGATCGCGTGCGGCCGCGCAAGGTCGCCGCGCTGCGTTCACTTCGCGGACCGCTGATAGAAAAGGTAATACTACTCGTAATGAGGGGCCAAGTACTGTGATAAAACAAAACTATATCGCACCATTCGATTTGTACCTACGTATTATGGAACTTAATGAATCGGTTTATTTCATAGGAGTTATTGAAACTAGTTTACGTAATGATTTACCATAGCGTTAAAATAATATAAAGCAAGTGTTAGATGTATTTCGAATATTTGTAAGAAGTGTTTAAAGAACAATAACAATTTACAAGATTATAATGTCATCAATGTAAATTAATGCTTTGTTAGATAAATAGTTATATCCTTGATGTACTGCAGAAACTATTTAAAAATTTTAATAACACGCACATCAAAATTACATACAAACATTGAATTTTGAGACACGATTCAAAAACAGAAAAGAATACGAAATGATTGTATTAAATACAAATCTGATAGAACCCTGAGTGTACATCGAAAGTCCGAAAAACTTATTTAAAATAATAGCTCATTCGCAAAATCATTAGCCATCAATAATACAATATAAAAGCAATCAAGTTGATAGAAACAGACGAGTCTAAGCCAGGAAGTTAGCGAAGGCCGATGTTACGTAAACGTTTATAGGTCAGCTAATGGTCGGGATGCTGAGCAGACGACAGGCGGGGAACTAGTTTTAGAGGTGGTTTCGTCTGATTAACATTTAATTGCATTTGAACGGAAATATATATACAAAACTGGTCTTCCTTCATTAAGTGCATCAGTTAAGATTATTGCGTAATACATATCCATTATGAGAAATTGTAAAATTATAAATACCAGAAATCATTAAAGTATATTCTTGAGAAAATTACTCATTAAGAAAATTATTATTGACGACCTAAGCCCCGCGGTATCTCCCGCGAATAAATTTAACTACCACAAAAAAGTATTTTTTTTCGGGTAAATAAATAAAAAGTCTAGGATACTCACAAATCACGTTACTTTCTATTGATAAAATAATTTTGAAAATCAGTTCACTTGATCCAGAGACTCCTTCAACCTCACAAACTCACAAATGTTACCTCTTTATATAATTAAGTATATAAATCATCAATACGGTCAAAATTTCCACTTCAATGAGCTTTAGAAAACCACAAAGTTTACGTAAAAGTCCTGACAAAGAAGAGTTAGAAGGAAGATTGCCAATCCAACGCTTCTAATGACAGTCATGACAAAAGCAAAAGATGATTAAAGACTATTAATAATTAATCAATAATGCTTACGTCTTAGGTTATTGCAAAATATTTTGTTTCATAATACTTGCGCGAGTAGAACAAATTCTTAACCTTGCATTTACAACTAGCCTTCCTGGGATCACAATAAGGAGTAAGGAACTTCATCCTTACAGGGTATATTATTATACATCGTATAGCAAAGGTAAGGTTATTGTAAGCTCTTCCAAAAGACAAATGACGCATCTCAAGCCACACGGAGGCTTATCAATCAATCAGCCTGTCGTCATTGTACTATTTTTTGTTTTCACTTATGGTTATCAAGTGAGTCGTTTAAAGACGAGCTTACACTGGTGAATAATTATTTAAGTTGAATTTATTAATGTATGCCAATGAAGAGACATTAGCAAGTTCGTATGGCTTGTAGCCGCCGCATCTTTAATTACACTAAGTGATGTTGATGCATTTCACACAAACACGTTTTTATCAAGGTATTTACGCCGAGAACCCTTTTGTACAAAAGTAGCAAACATGTACATAACTTGCTTGTTGAAAAACGCCTGTTTAATATTAGAAGTGTAGTTTTGGATAGAGTTAAATTGTGGTGGTTTTAAAACTTTAACGATCATACTCACATCGCGCAAGCATAACTCTCATACAACAACCTCATTTACCTACAAACAGTTTACTGCACCAACACAGCATTAGCCACTCAAAAGCGTAGCGTAGCGTAACGAACAACCGAAAGGAAAGTTGTTGTTATTTTATATTCTATAAACATTATAATCAGTTTGCAAGTGTGTATAATAGCGAATATTAATTAACAGCGATACAATATTGCAATACTTGAACAGTATAAATCCAGCTTAATGCGCCTCGATCCAACCGGTTTGTTGGTCACAACAGCCCAGCAGTTTCCTGCTCCGACGTGACAGTACAAATAGACTGGACATAATTGCTTGTATGCTAATGCCTTCGGTGTATTTTAATCTGGACCAGCTCTTTACGTTTGTCAGCTGGAAAATAAATATGGGTCCGTTCACGGATCAAGGATAATGTTAAAATATTGCAGCGCCTCGGTGGCAGGGCTTAAAAAATGTAATATAGTATTACTAAGAATCACTACAATGTCAAAGTCTTAAAAAACATATATTGAAGACCATGTTCATCACAAATATATACTTAAGTAGGTGAGAAAATGGAGTGTAAGAGGTTGAATAGTGCTCTTAGCTCTCGGCCCATCACGGGTTGAGGCGTCCGAGCGTATTGTAAAATACGCTTTTTGAAAGGCATTTTTACTGAAAGAATCTGATAAAAGGATCAGATGTATTTTGACGTAAATTTGTAGCGAACAATCTCTGTTTCACATCAACAATATGTAACCAAAATGCCTTAAAACGGCCAGATTTAGTCGCAACCCGCTAATCTACTAAGCACAGCTAAATTAAAAACTCAACCACATAATCTGCACAACTGCGGTTAAGTACTTCGTTTTTGGCATACATTCCATTTTTAGCTGGATAATTGCGCTGTTTACATGCCAGCCGTGGCTCGTGCGTTTTCTTTTATTCATTTTAAGCAAAACTGAGATGCAGGCGCGAGATATGGCGTATACAGCCTCTGGTGCTCGCACAGATTTATGCTCATTGAGGAACGTTGTTATTAAAGCTAGAGTACGCCTCTATTAACGTGCCGAAAAGGCATGCCGTAAATATCTGGATATTGTGTTATAAGCGCCAAGCATAGTGCTTTGTTCATCTCCAAGCTCATTAGGATCTACTCTGCCAATATCTTGTGAAGTAATCTGTTGAAACTTTAAATATGGTTTTGAATTCAAGTGGTCTCTGCTTAACCCCATGGGATACAGGCGTGAGCATAATGTATGTATGCAGTATGTATGTTGTCAAGATCATTCGACTACATATAGTTTACATGCATTCAGCAAATCTTTGAACTAAGAAATCAATTAATAAGTTCTTATAAAACTAGCCAATCTTGAAATCAAATAATTATTTACCTACTGCTTAACTTTTTCATTCAACCACAGTTTCCTTTCATATTTTTCCTCAAATTAGTTGGAGGTGTAAAGGTGAGCTTTTTGCATTTCGTTTCGCGTCGATGCTGAGAGGAACAGATTGTTCGTCAATTTCTTAGAAGGTTGAATGTCACTGACATTTATTTTCAAATCTGTGTACTACTTTTCAGTATTATAAAGAGTTACAGTTTGTTAGTTTACAGTAAGCATTTTCAAAAATTATTCATCCGATTTCAATAGTATATCATCAATATTTAGAACTAGCACCTTCCTACGACTTCACTTTCGTGGTATTTGACACAAAGAGTAAAAAAGTTCACAAAAAATGTAATCAGGGGTGGAATTTCGGAAAGCCCTTTCTTAGTGGATACCTACACGACACCTCACAGAGAACTCACAAATCCCTACTAATATTATAAATGCGAAAGTAACTCTGTCTGTCTGTTACGCTTTCCCGCTTAAACCTCTCAACCGATTTTGATGAAAGGACAGGAAGGAAAGAAAGGACATAGGCTACCTTTTATTTATTAAAAATATTAGGTTTCCGCGACCATAAGGATGAAACTAAATCTACGCGGGTGAAACCGCGGGGCACAGCTAGTCTATATATATTTTCTATACGCATAGGTAATCTGGGAGGAAGCCTCGGTTGAGAACTAGGGAGTTCACAAGGTCTCATAAGGTCATGTTTTCTGAATTCGGAGGTCCGCTAAGCATTATTTAACAAGGTGCATCATATTATACATATTTCCTACCTAAAATATCAAGTTATAAGTCCGTTACATGGATTAGCAGTACCAATTAAATGCTAGTCACCAATCCACGTGCTCAACAGTAGTTGATACCAATTACGCTCGTTACCAACTGCATAAGAAACAGTAATAAAAAGCGTTGCACAATTAACGTGGCGTACAATGTATGGAGATGCTATCGTCGCGCCAACACGGCATTTTATACTGATATTCGTACAGAGTTCAAGTGCACCAGTCAAGGTTAATTATCATCTGTTTACATCGACTGCTCGCTGCTGGAACAATGCGTTTTGATGTCGCTACTCTATTGGACATCACCAACTGGACTATGTATTACATTTCAATAAGTTTATTTTATGTTTTCTGTGGACGGGCAAGTCAAAAAAACTTCTTGTAAAAATTCGATTCCTAATTTCGAAGAGAAAAAGATTACGAAGTAATAACTATTATGGAATGGTCTCATTGTTCCTATGTGGTTCCCACAAAAATGTAATCAGATGACTGGGACCACGATCCCAGTTCTTCAAGGTCCCAATCACCTGAATACTCGATAAAAACTTTGTTTTCCGTAGTGCCTCTCCATCTAAAATGGATCGAAACTTATACATTAACTGGAGATTTCGCTTTCCCTTATTAAGACCATGATCTAAGTAGCTAATTGCAGATCGAGTTGCAGGCTTGGGGAACGATCTTCTAAAGAAGTTCAAAATGCATTAAAATACAGATTATTTTCTTTTTAACTTAGTTTTTTAATTCCAAGAGTATATTAATAGCCCCGGGACACAACGTAAAGCACCCTTTGTATGCTTTACGTTGTGTCCCGAAAAGTAAGTCCCATTTACACTATGGCCTCAGCTCATTATTTTTCATTTTCGTTGAGGCCCGCACGATCAGGCCACAGAAAGCATCGCCTTAGATAATCCTTGGTTTAAATGTAGTCTCATCTCTTGTTGTGATAGCGATTTTTAAACAGATGCACATAGTTTTAGCCAGAGTTTGGTCTAGTCTAAACCATGTTTTGTATAAAAGAGGGTTTTTGTTCCAAATTTCCAGTTTTATTTAAAAGCTGTGTATCGGTATTAGATTTTACCTAGATTTATTGTATATAAAGATTACCATAACGTGAATCGGACGTCTTCACACCAACCTGTCGAACTGGGTTTATAGTTTTAGGTGTGTTATGTTAGATTCAAGGCTTAAATAATTTACAGCCAAGTTTTATAATCCTAATTTTAAAAGTCGTGAATTAAATTGACCGCATTTTAAATACGGAACAAGTTTTTATTTTTGTGCCTATTAGACGTTAGGGCACTCGCACACTGAGGGCCTAGAGCGAGTTTTCTTAAAATCGCCGTCACAAATCACCATGTTGACATAAACGCAGATTTGTGTGGGATCAAAATATTACCGTCAGTGGGCCGACAGATGGCGCTGTTCCGATCCTATACAAATCTGCGTTTACGTCGACGCGGTGACTTGTGACGGCGGCAGTGAAAAACTCGCACTAGAATCTCTGATATCATAACTAGCACAATATATTTAACATTTCATTAATGCGGTAAGATAAACTATATGAGTCTTGAATACATTATAAAATTAGCTGAGTAGTATTATAGAAATTTCGGGTGCGTTTTCTTCAGAGACACTTAAGATACTGTTCAACATTTAAAAAAAATTGCAAACATGCAGGAAGAACTTGCATGGAACTCTTCAAATATAAAACGATTACTATTATTAGAAGAAACATTTGCTGTCAGTGAACGGTAGTTATCGGGAGTGTACGAAGAGCCTTAACATATAATTCATTATTTTGGGTGCTGTTTACAAGGTGCCATAAAGCCAGGCCAATTGTGTCGTGTTATTTATTTAATAATTGTAAAAAGGACGCGCAATCACGCTGCGTTGCGTGTCTCCCGCAATTACTGCGATGTGGACTTTACACGATACTATATACGAATTATATTATACACTTGAATAATGAAACCAAATTGGAGCATTGGTATAAATGATTGAGCCTCTATGGAACCATGCGCTGCGGGTCTGTTATTGATTAAAATGTGTTATGAAGTGCTGAACGAATCGCGACCGATTCAATTGCACCCTTCAAAAAGAGAAATTAAAAGTATGCGAAATAAATTAGGTTTGTACTTACTTTGAAGTTGATGTTTGATACCGAGTTTGATGCTACATGAGGCAACAACTTCAAAAGTAAGTAAGTAATTTATATCGCATAATTTTATTTGTTTTATATATACAATACACACATTTATATTTAATTCTAAATGCGCAAAAGAAGCAAGATTCCAACTCGCCTCACTATTTTCAATGAAAATAGGCTGTTATCTCTGTCATCAAGGGCTTATTTCGACGAATATCAATGCTCATGGAACCATAAGGTACATGGATACGTAACCCCATTTCACATACTTACCTCAGCCCCAACCCCATTAAGTAATACTGTCGGTGCCGCCCACCTTGACCGCGGTAATCATAATTAATCGCTGCCCCCCGCCAGTGTCAGTTATTGAACACTTCAGTGTGGTCCCACCTGCATCTCAATACACGTTTACCTTCGAAAGGATTATGAACTTTGACTTGAACCAATTGCGTACAACCGCTTATTAAATAGCTTAAATACTTTGCGAAAAATTACACCGAGCTGTCTCAAGGTGACGAGTATCGGAAGACGTAACGTTAACCTGCATACATCCATCATCTGAACGTCGACGCTAACAAATCCGTATGTTACACCTTTAAACGAGCAATTATTGTATACATATACATTTGTGTACGCATACAAATACTTACAATGTAACATATTGTAAGTATTTGTACTGAATCTGAAAAACGCCTCAAAGAACTTTAGCGAAATTGTGTTTGCGGGGGGATTCGGGGGCAATAGATCGATTAAGCTAGGATTCATTGAAAAAAAAATACCGATCAAAATTGGGTCATCCACGCACTTTATACGAGGGAAAAGTGTCCTGTCTATTGTCAGAAATAATGAACAATGACATACAAACAATAGTTAGATCGTGCAATGATTATGTATTCTTACATCTGTAAACACTCTCCATTTACAAATTTAAGAAATCGATGTATTTTATGTTTTCACGGTTGTACTGTTAAACTGATTCTGATGACATTACGAATAAGATCGCTTTAACCCACGGGCGGATACATTAAAAATAATTACGCTGCCGAAATTACTTTTTGCTTAAAACGTTATAAAAGTTAGTTCATAATTATTCGATCATAATAATGTGTCATACACACAGTTTGTAATCAGTACTTAATACCTTTTCGGAGAACAATTTTGTCAACGCTATGTCGAATGAGTCCACGCAGTCGTTGGCTACCTACCATGTAATTCAATGACAATTATCTTAATATTTCGCAATGTCCTCATTAGCAGTAATTGTGCGTCTCGGCGGCCATAAGCCGATTCTTACTAACTGATTACTTTAATATAATATATTACTATTTTACTGGAGTATTGTGAGTGAGATTGTTTGTCGGTTGCAATTGTAGTGAAATATCACCATACCGAGACCTAATGACATTGTTATTTATTTAACAACACAGGTGTCATGACTGCAGCGTGTATAGCCATGTGTGCCATGACTTTATTTGACATTTATTTGTACATAACCATTGATCAGCTACCCACATCAAATTAATCTATACATATAAATAAAATTGTTTGTTTATAATTCCAAATTAACTACTAATAACAAATTATTATGAAGATATATGCGGTAATGAAAGAAAAACATTTTTTTTAAAATTCACTGTCTGTCAGTGCGCTCCAGGTAATCTACGATACGGCGGGTTCGATCTGAACAGGACTTTCATTAAGAAGTAATTTAGGATAATTTTATTTTTTTAAACAAGAGAGAGACACAGTATATTCAAACCACGTTATTTTATACAGAAGGTATTTAATCATCCATATTAATATTATAAATGGGAGAGCATCTCTGCCTGTATGTCTGTTACCTTCTCACGGCTAACCAGCTGAAGTGATTTGGCTGAAATTTAGTATGAAGATAGCTTTGACCCCGAATATAGTCGCGACGAGTAAAAGCCAGTATTAATGTACTGAATTGTAAAGTTTAAATAATGTATGAAGAGTCACATACTTAACACTCCATAGTGTTGCGTCAGTAGCTTTATTTGATGTTCATGTAAATAGCAACCTTGCCCCGACTACCCAACACTGAACACCCCACTGAAACATACATTGTGACATACATTATCTAGAGTTGTTTTTGTGAAGGTATTCGCACCAGTCATATTGGTATTCAAATGCAACTTGCACTAGTTGACTTGTGAATAGTTAATCTGTGTGTTATTGTTACACTTTGTTATTTAGTCATGCTCGACAGATTCTAAATAATAATCAGCAGTGCTGTGCCCGCCGTTTCATTCGCGTAGACTTTGTTTTTATTTTATGACTTTATTCGCGGACCCCTATCATTATTTTTGAAAATAATAATCACTTTAGTTACTCCTTGTAACACCAGCTATCTGGCAGTGAAAGTCCCGTCGAAATCGGACCAGCCGTTTCAGAGATTACACAGAACATAGAAATAGACAGAGCAAACATATTGTATTTTTCATATTTCTAACGTAAGTATATACTTTCATATGCATTTAATAAAATGCTGTTAATTTAAATTACAAACAGACACTTCAATATTTGTTGTATAGATGTATAGATTTAGTCCGAAACACAAACATGGTTTTATATAGTCACCTGTCAAGCGACGACACAAGTTTAAATCCCAGTGGTCTATCTCTATAGCAATGATATTTGTAATAACTTAAGTGAAGCGAAAGACTATAATTACGTAAGTATTGGTGCTCGACACGGCGATGAACTCACCATCTATCCTGTCCCTTTAGCTGAATTGTTAGTACAATTTAACATTTCTGCCTATCCCTTCGGGGGATCCTTTTGGTAAAGAGAAACATTTTATGAAAAGAGTAATTTTTGAGTTTCTTGTAGAGGTATTCTCAGCAAAAGCAACCTTCTAAACCCAGTGATGTTATTTATAATCCGTTACAGTTTAATGACAGTCTAATCAAATAAAGATATTTAGGTATGTTTTGGAAAATGTCGTAGCTATACCGTCTCCTATTTTGATTTCTCTATCGATACAAAGGAACATCATTATACAAAATTACCCACTCAAGTACAAGTACACTATTTGTTGAAACAGAAATGCGGCAATTGTATTTTTAAGTTGACATTGTAAAGGCGATAACTAACAATTATTATCGCCTTCCACGTCAACACGCAAATGAGCTTTCATTTGCCTTCGTTTCAAGTTACGACCGTTTTCAAACCCTAATTAATAAGCTTTAATGAGGGTTTGAAAAAGGTCGTAAAAGGTTTGTTTATTTGGTAATATACCCAAAATATATTGGGCATTTTACTTCCGAACGCTGGTGTATGTATAGTGTTGGAGGGACCGGTTTGGGAAGGGTCTCTGACCTAGTGCTCGGGTCACCTTGCCCCGAGGGAGGCCGGGGTACACTTTCCTTGCCTCACGAGTGACGTCATCGATACACTAAAATATTTACCCTCTATTGTATTAAAAACATCCCCCGATTGATACGCGTAGCGAAATTTACAACCTAATCAAGGAGGGTAGCTTTGTAAGTACGTATACTTAACAGTTACTATGAGACTAATCTCTGAAACGGCTAAACCAATTTTACGGGACTTTCACTGGCAGATAGATGATACGAGAAGTAACTCTGATATAAGGTGCGTTGGTGAAACCGCGGAGCACACATCTACACTACTATACAACGAGGAAAGATTTGTATTTTTGTGTGTATGTTTGTAATGAATAAACTCAAAAACTACTTGGCCGATTTCAAAAATTCTTTCACAATTGGGTAGCTGTATTCACCCTGAGTAATATGGGCTATATTTTATCACCGTGCTCCCACGGGAACGGGAACTACGCAGGTGAAATCGCGTGACGTCCGCTAGTACTCGTATATTTATAATATAGAGTACACACGCTAGTGGGACCCCACGTCTCCCCAAATGTAGTAAATCCTTGCCAAACGTACCAGTTGCCTTATCTGGCGGCCTCGCTCTTCCTTATAAGAACACTACATATAAGACTATACCACAACCACACAATTTTAGCACACAGGAGGTTGGCTCCCATTCATATATGCACAATTATTACGTAAATCAAGTACACATTAACGGTAACATGTTTACGAGTGTTTTCTTCTTAAACTACTGAAATTAACAATACTTTTATTTTTACTAAAAAGGTGAATAAGAAGTACGTGTGTACCCTTCGTCTGTAGTAAACGGCTACTGCAGAGTGCGAGTGATCATTTGATTTGAATTTCTTCCTTATAAATAATTAATAGTTTTGACATAAAGGTAGTAAACATTGTAGTACATCGGAACCACTTCTCCCATCTCCTCACATATCAAGCACTAGTAGAACACTGCACCCCAAATATAGGTTTTAACGTTGACTATACAAACTATTATTTTGTTGTAATTTTATTATTTTGTTGTAATTTTATTATATTTTGTTTAAGTACTAAAAAGCAATAAAGATCATTTATTTATTTTATTATTACTGCGAATTTCTTCATTTTGTATGGGAATATAAAAGCGCCCCTTACGGCGAGTGTACGAAGTTTGACGCTTCCTATTACAACGGAAGATCGTTACGCCATGTCTCTCCTAATCGGAGTTTTGATCGGAGTTCCTCTACGTCTGACCAACCTCAACCACTATAAGAAGTCGCCCTTGTGTATTTTTTTATTCTGTACCCCAATAACACTTGCCTCTTTATAAGTCTTTATACGTCTGGCTGGTGGCGCTTGTATGTAGTCGCGACTGTATCAAATACTTAGATCTGTGTATGGTAGTGGGCGCGTGCCAGTGAATGGCCATTCTTGAGCTAATTCTGGCCTTATATCGTTAGCTTAGAGTTTGATCTGCAGGACAACGTGCTCTTACATTTATTTAGTTTTATAATTTTATTTTGCTGTGATTGTATGGTCTTCAAAATGGTTATACTACGAATATATGGTGGGATACGAACCCTAGACCTTCTGCAAACTGTGCAGTTCCTCCATTTAAGCTAAGTGTGTCGAAATATTACTTCCCTTGCGTTAAGTTTATATAAATTAACGAAAAAGACTTGCCATGGTAAGGCACTTATGATCGTCGAAGAACTAACCATAGGTTCGGCGACTAGCCTATAGAGGAGAACTTGCAAGAAACTCACATGGCATCATGTACATTTCTTTGCAGAATAAATCATTATTGATTATAAGAAAATTGTGTACATAGTAGTTTACGAATAGTTCGTTTTATTTTTATTTAATTTTTTTCAAATTATCACCTGCCATGTCTGTCTGTGCATCACCCAAAGGTTGACTGGTAGAGAATGCCTATAGCATTAAGTCCGCCTGTGCATTTATTATAATGCAGGAAGTTTTTAAATAAGTAAAATTTTTGACTTTTGACTTTTGAAATAATAGTAAATAAATATCGTTAGAAAAGTAAACACAATATCAATCTTGTTTTCACTTATCATTGTCCGAGAGTAAGAGAACAAAATGTTATACTAACTAAAGTGATGACACACCACGCGTTTTACGGTGAATTCCTTCACCTGGATATTATTGAGAAGAAATGTAATTGCACAGTGCCCGAGACGGCGATGGACTCACTCATTCAAAATTAAGTACCCACGGCATGCTATAGTCTGGTGAGTGATGGCGATGGTGTTCAAATAACAGGTTCTTCCTAAAAACAACCGAATATGCAATGCAACCGAGTTGAATATAAAGCAGCGTTTCTGTCATTAATTCATGAGATGCAGGTTTTTGCTTCGTTATGTGTTATTTATGCAGCCTTCGTTATACAATAAGAAGATACTTATAACCAACATGTACGCGATCGGAGTCAATTTTTAAATTAATTTGATTATTTACTATTTGAGCACGCAACCACGTATCCGTGAAGTTTATAAAAACACCTACTTACATATAAATTATGTTTATACAAGAAATCTTATTAAGCACTTATCTGCACGTGGTAAGTAGGTGTTACCCGACGTACTTTTCATCGCAAATAATTAGGTGCCAACGTGACAGCTGGCGAGTTGGGTCAGGGCCCACTGGTCCTCTGAAATTGAAACTGAAAAGGGGAAGAGTGGGCTCTTCCCCTTAAATGGTTGAGGTTTCTACTCGTCTCCTGATCTTTGTATCTATATGTATTTAAATCATTCATATTTCTCATCCACTAATTTAAATATCTCTATGTCCTATGTGATATGCCCGTATCTTAACGTAACTTTTACACCAGGAGTCTAGTGGGTACTTAATAATAAATAAATTATTGACTGATCTCCTATCGGGGGTCCTGTAAAGTCAAATCTACAATTTTTATTCTAAGAAAACGAATATTATAGGATGAGTGAGTCCATCGGCGTTTTAAGCACTATTCATTTTCAGACATGTTTTCCTTCACCGTAAAGCTCGTGATGTAAAAAGAACCCTTTAGTATAGACCGATATGATTTGAACTTTAGTGCGTCACTTTTGTTGCAGGCACCACAGCTCTCCTAGTATATATTTATGTTACCTTACTAAAAAACCAACTCATAATCTGATGTCAGACAAGCGTGAGTGGCTATTTCGCAAAACTAAGTAGCTATCCGTCAGATTTATTTTAAAACATTACTACTGAGTATTGTGCAATATTTATCGATACTCGGCATACTTTTGGTGTAAATATGTAATAGTAGGCAGCGGGCGTAGGACGGACTGCGTCACCCGACCTCCGCGCAGCCTTCCGACTTTGTTTTCCTAGTACCTTATTTGCATTCATTCACTATGCCAGCTGTTTTCCTGGTAAAATTACAATAAAACTTAACAAGATGTCAGGTTTGACTTAGGTCACTGAAAGTCTTAATAAATGCATTGTGTTTCAATATCATTTAAGGAGAAACTACTGGAGCGGTATTTTTCTTCACCTAAAAGCTCGTAGTTAAAAGCCAAAATAGAATACTACTGTACGTGTGTATGTCACTGAACTTCTCCTAAACGGCTGGACTCATTTGAATGAATTTTTGGATGGATTAAATTCAAAAATTAGTCCGCCAGGTGCCGCTGCAGTCGGTATGCAGAACAATGTCTGTCGGGTTCACTAGTATATATACAATTCAAAGCTCCAAATGACTGAAATCAACGCGTAGCCTAAACCGCTGGTACAAGAGCTGTGAAATTTGGACGGTGTGTTCTTGGCGTAAATATACACTAAGAAATTATTTTCAAAGTTCCACTTCTAAGGAGCAAGGGGCTTAAGTTCTGCAAGCGAGTTAAATAGAAGCTTGATAAACATAACAGCATAAAATCACAACAAACCCAATAGGTACATATTTATAGAAATCTAAGCTCTCACACCACTATATAAAGGCATTCACTTCTAACCAAAAGTCCGCAAGCCATTTTCTTTTCACATACATTAGTAAGTGTTAGTGCAGCATTAATACGGCAATTATCCATTCTCTCTATCAATATGTCTGTAATTGAGATAATTATTCTTTTACTGAATCGAGTAAATGCTCGCAGTATAATGACACTTGTTGGGTAAGCTTTCAACTTGGAGCAAGTCACAGAAGTAATGTATACGAAAAGATTAGTCGACATCACCGGAGACCGAAGAGCTGGCAGCTACCTCGGACAAAGAATTAGTTGAGCTATTCAAAGGGGGAATGCTGCCAGTATCTTCGGAACCTTGCCTACAGGGACTCCTTTTAATAATATAGTTTAGGTTATTATATTAGGTTATTTTAGTTTATATATTTCTTTTTAAGGCTGTTAGTGTAATAAAACATTTAATTTCATGTATACAGTATAATATACCTGACTGTTATTGTGGTAGGTTAGATTCTCGCGTCAGCCAAACATTTTATGCAATTAGTCGTCATGCTTGTGAACAGTTTACTTCTTGTGGGCGCAGATCATCTATTCATCACCATGCCTATGCTCTGTTCGATGGCTTTTGACATTTGTCAATTGGAACGGTGTAATTGTCAAATTTGTAAGCATATTTTTGGAAACAGCTGAGTTTCTTTCCGGGCTCTTCGCAGCAAGTTTTGATCACTGCGGTGTTTATATAATCTTGTATTAGTGTCATTCTGGTGACCGACTGACTAAATAAGATATTAACATTTGAATTTGAATAGTATGGTAATAGTTCGACCTCTCATCACTTGAGCCACAAAGCGGCTCCTGGCGAGTGTCGTAACCACTTGACCGCACTCGTGGGAAGATTGGCACTCCTCATATGTTCTGAACTTGAGTGATGCAAGTACACACTTATAGTCCACAGCCTGTAGGTCAGCTATTGGCCGATAACTGATGGATATATTAGTTAAGTATATTTGTTTGAAAGATTTGCTGTCACTTTTTGTAATGACTCGATTGAATTTATGAATCGTGATAGTTGGATAGTTGAAAATTTCACAGATGATTTTTTTATGTTGCCGTTATAATAACAAATACTAAAAAAGAACTAAAAATATTAAATCCTACAACAAACGTGTTTTTTTGTCGTTAATAAAGTCGATAATAAACCCTACGTGCGCGATTCCGTCTTACACTTGGCCGGCTTTATTTTCTATTACATAATATTTTACGTGCGGAGAGAGCGGGTGATCACGCTCTTCCCTAGCAAAGGGTAGATTTTGCTGCCAGGCGGGTGTCGTGTCTGGAGAATCGCGGCTCTAATCGGAGACGTATACTGCAATGCGCTCGAAAACTCTTATGACGCGATTTAGTTCCCATAGTAATTTGCGAGCGAGTAACATAGTATTATATAGAGCGAACGCAGAAGCGCTGCTAAAAGGATTTTTTTAAATCAGTTAGGTACATACCGCTCCCAAAAAATCCTTTCAGGAGCAGCTTCTACAATAGCAGTAGGTATGTATAACAAAAAGTTGTTGCAGCACAAAGTAGTAGGTAGTAGGTACCTACCTTCACTCACTTTGCCAAACGTCACTCATCAAAATTCACTTTAAGTTCTCGTTTACCTTCGTCATCTACAAAAATGGGAAAGGTCAACAAAATGCGAGTAAATAATACATCAAACATAGTTTCAACATGGCATCCTACGCCGGCTCTGATTTAGATCTGAACTTATGACCCGAAGATTGAGATGTGACTGCCAGCGGCGCCTACAACGTGATGATTAATTAGCATACGGCAAAGGTTAGGTTATGTCATGATGTCGTAGTGAGAATATATGAGGAGAAAGTGGTATGGCTAGAGATAGACCTTCTGCCATCTCTGGTTTTGAGGCAAAAAAAGCGTGTCTATCTTAGCGTAAGCAGCTACTGTACAGTGGCGTGCATTGCATATAAGCAGGTAAGCAGAAGTTAAAATTTGTGATCACTGAATACACTCGTGTCGCGTGTGTGTGGGTTTATGTTCGTATGTGTATCTTTATCAAGACGTACGTACCTACGCCGCGTCACATAGGTATGTACTTAACCTGCCTACCTACCTACTTATTGTTTATGCCTACCCCTCTGAAATTCCAATGCACGCTACTGCTACTGTAGCCTATAACAACATCGATAATGGCTCGCAAAATGACATGCTTTGTATTACAACTCTTTACTTGATTTAGTCTCCAAAAAAAAGTTATATAATATGAAGGAAGTTCCAATGATCCAGGGAAGATAGTGGGAGTAAAACTTTAAGACGTAACGAATAAGAAATGATGTAAATGTATTTTGTTTCAGATCGATCAAAATGCGGCTCAAAACACCCATTGTCTGATGTGACCGACACACAGACACCCATGTTCGCGAAGTACACGACGAGGTAACCCATATTACACCATTCACTCCACATTGTACCATTAATCAGGCCCATTTCAACAGCCTTCATTACATTCTGATGACAAATGATCGAGCACACAAATATTTATCCATTCTAGAGCACGCTTGTTGCCAGATTATCAAAAGATCTTTGCATATAATTATGCAAGCTTTTAAGGCAAACGCGTTCTGAATGCTACATTCTGTCTCGCAGATGAATTGGACAGTAATCCTGCAGTCATTAATTACCAAGTCATTAGTGGATGTTTGGGAACTATAACAATGTGAACTATGCAGACTGAGACACTTTTGACATTTTAAATGTACAATTACGTAGGTAAAACAACGTTAATTATCTAAGGACTTTTATCAAAGTAAATATTATAAAATTAGCAAAATGGGATAATCTGCATCGAAGCGATCAAAGAATATTCTGACTGCTCCATATGTTTGGGGACGAGGAAAACATACACAACTAGCTCCGTATTTCAGATAACCAAAGCCCCATGTTACGAACCAACGAGATAAAAGCGGAAAGTTAGCACGGTACCAGCGGGGGGGTACCAAGTACCAATGACTGATGAAACTGAAGCCATACAGCCCGAGAGAGCCGAAGATGGCGTGAAAGAGGACAAGCCCGAGGGAAAGGACAGGGAGAAACCGCGATCCGTGTCCTTCAATAGAGACGTGCACGTTAAACGATTTGGTGAGTGCCCCGTCGTGGCTCCACACGTTGGACCAACATACACCAACGTCTAACTTAGCCAATTATTGGCCAAGCTTCGCTGGCAATTGTTGGCCCAACGCATAGTGGGGCTATGACATGGCTCTGGGGATTGGCTGTGTGGATCTGTTGTGTTTCTTGATAACAATTTTTGTTGAATGCGTTCTAACATTTAGTTACTAAACCTCATTTCTTAATACTGATGCTTGATAAAATCTAAAAGCCTAAATGTGTAAACTATCTTCTCTATATTCTTAAAAATGGTTAGGAGCCAGGACAGTGTTCGTTTTTTCCTAACCATTAAATAAAAAAATATATTTAATAAACATGTGTGTCATGCATAAAAATGGAATATTAACATTTCTATATATTCCAAAACACACATTACAAACAACTTTCGAAATGAACAATTGAAAGAGTCCTCAATTACATACACTCAGTTAAACGATCCATTAATTCTAGTTGTTAATTTAAAGAAATATCCAGTGAATATTGAAATTGTATCAAGAACACACACTGATGTACACAACTTCATAATCCCAATAACACCTAACGGCTTTGGTAACCCTATCCTCACCTGATACTTGTCATGCAAGAGTGAATGACAACGTGACGAGAGCGTCCTTTAACACACTAATGGAAGCTCCTGTTATATCAAATAGAGCTGGACAATAGAGTTATAATGAGTTTGTAGAGATAACAGATTTAACAGTAAGACCAGAAGGGAACGAACACTATAAAGTGATATTTTAATTCTAGAGGATCATACAATGGGGATGACTTAACTTTTGTTTTGATATTACCGGAGCTCAATCTACTTCAAATAACAATGAAAAACTGGGCTTTCCTGAACTAGCATGGATAACTAATACACCTTCTGAGAAGGATGACTAACGGACAACACAATAATGACTAATCCTAACATGTGGACTATTTCATAGCGTTTGTCTTTTGTACATTATCTATTGTTGGTTGTTATATCATGTGTAATAACTTTATTTTCTGCGATGTCTTCTACACACTGTTGTATTTTCTTAATAATTACTATATTTACTATTTATATACAACACACAGAATATATTATTATGTTATGATCTTTACTATTCTAAATATATATATTATAAATTATCTCTTTATCCCACTTAGAAATTATTATGCGTGAGATCGGATCTTAGTGAAAAAATTATAAGCTAAATATATAAAATCAGGTTATATTATAAGAAGATAGTTTAACAAACAAATTTTATTCATATAATGAACCGAAAAAGAGTACGAATGCAATCAATAAATGCTGATATGAGGAAGTATCTATTTCCTATTGCATCAGTAGAATATAAATTAATAACACCATACACGTAATATTAGATACGTCGAATAATACATCAGATTATAATTTATAGGAGCAAGTTATAAAACGAAACGCATGAGCCAAGTGCACAAACAGATTTGAGATTACATTCTTGTCGTAAATGACGAACAAAACACAGGGGCCTTACCATAAGCTCTTATTGCCATCATAGTTCCACTGTGTGACAGTGACAGACTTATACACGTCATATACATCTGTCTCATTATACGAGTTAAACTATCATAGCAATAAGAGGTCATGGTAGGGCGCTGTTTATATGCTCTAGAGAACATTGTGAATACATTCTTATATAATCCTAGTTACAATGTAAATGTAAAAGTTTGTACGTGTGTATGTTCTGTACCCCTATCATGAGGTTTGCACCGTTTTCGGAATCTATACTCGCTATCGTCACTGACAATATTTGTATGAGATATTTTAGTTCTGCACGTCACCGCTTGGAGGCGCTGTACAATTCCAAACAACTATTCGGCGGCTAGCGACTATAGATTACGAAAACGGTAGCAAACCCGTGATAGGGGTACTGTACTCCTAGCCCGAATGGCTGGACGGATTGGTGATGCATTGTGAGAGCAGGCGAAGAACTTTAACTGTTTAAATCCTGATGTCTATGCAGACAAAGTCGTCTACTTAGATGTTTCAAATAAGTAATATTAGGTAACATGGTCTTTAAAGTGTTATTGACGATGTAAGCGGATGTAAGCGTCAGAAATCAAAACTAAACTTCTGATTGAATTGAGTGACAACCAGTGATCTTACAAGATGTATTTGATTATTTGACATTTGTGGGAACGGATACATAAATAAGATGTTTAGGACTTTAGAATCGACCCATTATGCTATATATCCTACTTCTAGTACATAATATAATATATTACTTTATAATATAAACTTTACATATAAAAAAGCTTTAACATCAAAATAGCACATAATTCATAAATATATTGTGTAAATTATCCAAAATATAACGATAAAATATGCAGTAAGTAGGAAAAATTCTGCCATGCGCAGACGAAGTCCAATTAGTCGGATAGTAAGAACTACTATGACCAAATTAATAGTATTATTCAGAAAAGTCAAATTCTGAGCACTCGCGCTGGAAGTGTATGAAGAGATGTATGTGGATGAAGCTAAAGAAGTATATAAGGATCGTAGCTTGTGGCAAACGGCTCTGCCTACCTCTATGGGATACAGGCTACCTTAAGCCCTAATTGAAAGCTAGCCTCAACACAGATATATGACTGTTGTAAGTCTTCAATAAGAGTTCACGGCCGCAGTTGGGCAGTGGTAATTATAGTGAAATTCTGCTCTCAAGGATAAAATTCGACAACTCAACTATTGTTTACGTAGTGAGTTTGGCAATAGTTAATCTTTCTAGTGAAGCTGCTGTTATATGAATGCACCTAATGAGGCAGCAGTCAAGGTTTCTCGGGGTATCGCTTCATCTCGCACTCGTCTCCGCATTGTTCCAACGGACACGTAATAAAAATAAACGTATAAGGCTGCATTTTTGGTTTTAGACACCAAGTTCATTTCTTAACGTAAATACGTGTAATTTGGAAGAGATCTGAGAAGTTTGGAGTGAATTTACATTTGTTTTTCTCTGCCTTGAGGTCTATCATCATCGGCTTAAGCAGAGCGTATTAACAACTTCTTAGCTTTAAAGTTTCAATTTGTGAACTATGATCGTTACATCAGTGACGTCTTACTAACTGCATAGCTTTGACGTAAAATTGTTGTATCACAAAATGATACGTCAAAGCTAAGAAGTCCTTCGGTAATACGCTCTGGTTAAACCGATGATGGTCCCCCCCTGTACACTGTTATGATGTAAGGTATACTAATCTATACATCTATATCTATACAGATAAATAAAATTGGAGTGTCTGTTTGTAATGCCAAAATAACACACTTTTACTAAATGCATATGAAAGTATATACGCTACCGACACTCAAAAACCAAGTTTTAAAATGTTTCTCTGTCTATCTGTCTGTCCGTCTGTCTGTCTGTCTGTTTGTTCCGGGTAATCTCTGAAACGGCTGCACCGATGAATGATGAATTCATGAAGCATGAAACTAAATCTACGCGGGTGAAACCGCGGGGCACAGCTAGTTAACATAATAAAATATCGAATACCATGACCTCTGAATGAACCTGAGAATACATGAAGATCGCTGCAACGTGCGTATTATTACAAAACTATCTTGTAAGTGCATGCTATATATTTGTAATAAGCAATTCGCTAATATTATATCAATGCCTTATAAATCCTAGCCGTCAATTTAACAATAATGTAATTACCATTAAACAAAAACAGTGCAAAAACTTGAACGAACCACAAAGGAGCGGCGTAGATGTTATCTAAGGCCCGGGAAGTGTTCGCGGGTTTTTGTCTCAGATCATATCAACATCCGGACACACATGACAGATATAGCTTTATCCTCATATTATGTACTAGTTAATTCACTCCATAGTCCAACTTTGGTCTCACTTATAACAGGTTCTCATAGTTTTTTTAGCCCCAGGAAACCATTTGTTTTGCTAATCTTCGTTAACCATTAACCATTTGTGATGGTGATATTACAACCTGACAAATCTTTACCAATTTAGTCATCTGTATACTAATATTATAAAGAGGAATGATTTTATTGTTTTTATGTTTGTTTGTTTGCATTGAATAGGCTCCGAAACTCCTTGACCGATATTGAAAATTCTTTAAGCAATGGATAGCTACATCATCAGCGAGTAACATAGGCTGTATTTTATCCCCGTACTCCCACGGAAACGGGAACTACGCGGGTGAAACCGCATAACATTCGCTAGTTTAAAATAAACTTGAGTGTAGCTATTTCATACCACATGACTTAGGGTGGAGGAAAACATTGTGAGGTAACACTTCTGAGAAGAAATTCAAATATATATTACTAACTTTTACCCTCGACTTCGTCCGCGTGGAGAAGATTTATGCGTACGACATTATATTTGAGGTATGATTCTGACACCTTCGCAGGCACTGATGCAGTGGGTACTATTACTGTTAAATAAACGATTATAAATTGTAAACAGGGAAATATGAGGGGAATAATTACACGCGTTAAGTCGCGGGTAAAAGCTAGTTGAAACGCATCTAAATAATGTTCAATATCCATTTCAAAACAAACAACAGGTTTGTGTTAATTAATTGTTGGACCACACAGAGAAACAATTAGCCACAACGGAATATCTCGGAATGTCTGCTAATTAGAAGAATACAATGTTTATTGCCTCTAATGGCCGCTCACATAGTACAGTAGCCGTGTCATGGTACTGTTAGCTGAATGGGATATCAATCAAAGCTAACTAGTTTTGTTGTTCGTCGATTGTCTGTCGGTTTAACACTACCTCTAGCTTATCTCATCTTAGGCATAACAGGGGGCCAACTATGATTGTTTAAGCAGCGCGTATTAAGAACTTCTTAGCTTTGACGTTTCATTTTACGGTATAAAAATGAATCGTCATAGCTCAGCAACCTTGGACTCACAGGAATATGCCAATTCTAGTAAACTAAGGTCTAGTTGCCCATTATCATCATCATCAGATGAAGGTTTATCATAGAAACGAATACTTGACCGACACAAAGTACGATCTTATTGAAAATGTCAACGAACTGATTGTCGCAGAACCCTAATATATTTAATAAATAAAAGTAGGCCAAGTTACATCAGTTACCCGCCAGTGAAAGTCCCGTTAAAATCGGTCCAGTCGTTTCAGAGATTACCCGGAACAAACACACAGACAGACAGAGAAAAATTTTAAAACTTTGTTTTTTAGTGTCAGTAGCGTGTATACTTTCATATGCATTTAGTGAAAAGCTGTTATTTTGGAATTACAAACAGACCCTTCAATTTTATTTATGTGTATGTATGTATAGAAGATGTATAGATATAGATGTATAGATTTGATCCTTATAATTGTCCGTTCGGTGGTCAGTTCTTTGACATTAATAAGTGCCTTAGCAAGCCCTACCATAGGGTATAGGAATTTTTTAACAATTGGGGCCTAAATTTAATAAAGCACGTTCATTTTCCGTGTCTCGAAACGGTCAGAGTGATTTTCCTTTCAGGGTGTAGCCGTAGATAACCTAATACCAGTAGTCGAGGTGTAATAAGTCCGACCAGTTGTTGCGCCAGCGCACACATCCGTCGTGACTTGTAAGTGCTTAACGCAGACCGATTTGAGAAATATTTCGCACGAAATACATACCTTGGTTTGAATTCGTTTTGCTTTGGGCTCATTTCGGTTTATAAATGTTATTTGGCTAAATAACAGACATTATGCACAAACAATGAACATAATAATAATATGGGTAATGCCATACACCACACAGCTATCAATTTAAATTTCCTAACGCATATCCATCTCATGGTTGTTTGGAAGATATTGCCTAGTGATGTATAAACCGCTATGAAACTTAGGGTGTACAATAAAGTTTTACTATAATAAATAAATAAATGCTAAATGCAAAAGAGCAGTAAAAACTGAAAACATATGAATAGAGTCTAGTTCAACGTCCATAGCATCTGATTTAAATCATACTGCAATTGACAAAACATCCATAATCATCAATCAATGGTAAAATAAACCTGAATGCTACCGTATTGACGAGGAAATAATATAAGTATTATAAAATTACGGCAAAATGTGTACAATCCGGAACAATGTATGTCAAAGGTGTTTTCTCGTGTGGTAGGTAATGTTTGTTATATATTACATAAGCAATTGTAATACAAAATGTTCTTAAACTAATGTAACGCCATTGACTCGATTATTGCGTTACGTAACGCAGCGCTCAGCGGCTACTTTTCATTATTGTGATTTTTCATGGTTAATGATTATGACTTCCACATTCCACATTAATTTTTGATCTTATTTTGATGAAGGGTTTGTAAAATTACTAATGAGTAGTCAAACTTCACTTAACACGAGGTTTATGTAAAATAGCAGATACTCTTCAAACCGCTAAGACTGCTGATGAAATATATACTAAAATGAATGATGATGATTTTACTATAATTGGATGATGTTCAAACGAAGCATATCGCTTGATAGCAAAGGCACAAGAGTGAAATAACACTAAGAAAATAGATTTGTCTTTTATATAGTCGGTTCCTAATTCCTAGTTCCTAGTACTTACTTATAATTAGGATATGTATTAAATGTAAGATGCTTTATATTACGTTATAAATGCAAGCTGCTTATAAGGAAGTATTGCAATATAATTACATGTTAAGTCCAACTAATGCAAATTGAAATGATTGGTGAAGTAATATCACTGTTATGGTTTCTTAACCTATTGCCAATGTGTTATTACATGCATACGCCAGTACACACATAACACTAATAAATATATATACATTGGAAGATTAGAATGGTTGTAAGGTTTTATTTAGTGCAACTTAAATTACCTTGAAAAATAACAAAATATAAGTATAGCATCAACCATAACAATTATGTTTAAAGCAGACAGTCCAAAAGTCTCAGATAACCCGAAAAGGCGTTTTTCGTTCCTATAAACATTATTCGAAAAAAAATAATGAGGCAAGACCAATTCAAAAATATTTTCAACCATTTGCAAAAACTATAAAATTTACTATTCTCGTTATAGCGTAATATTGTATCAGTGCAAAAAATCGGCACGCGCGCTTCCCCGAAACCATTACTAAATGAAATTACAACATTAAGTGAGTAATAGCTACTATATAGTATGCAATATCAATAAAAGTGGTCCAAGCACATTACCCTGAGGGCGCCCATTTAACAATCTTCGCGGGGGAGGAGTTTTCGCTCTGAAGTCACTGAGACGAGCCAAAAATGGACTGGGATGACGATATTATGAGCCATTCACGAATGGTGCGAGTTGGCATTGACCGCTCGGCAAGTCCTTATGTGGTCGGCCGTTTCGAAAGCAACCGACAGGTCTGAGTAATACCAGATTATGTTTATGTTAATGAATTTCTATCGAATTACTGTAATTAATCTGGTTGTTAGTTAATAATCAATTTTAGATTTAATATAGATATACATAGAGACTATTTCGACAGATTAGATTAATTTAATTGTTGTAAAATGAAACGAGTACTGAAATTATAAAGCATTAATGTTACTTAAATGAAAGATATCGCCAGGTTATTTACAAGTGATTGTTTACCTTGATCACGCTGTGTTCATGTTTATATTTTTAGACTCAATGCTAAGTCTTTTATTCCAATTTTCTTTGACAGTTAAATAATAGCAAAGGCATTTATTAAACAATTCCAATATCATAACTTCTTAGCAGTATTTAAGGAATGTGTTGCCTTTATGCACGTATTAATGTCTGAAATGCATCAACAGCTCGTTTATAATAAACTCTATTTAGGTTATATACGATAATTAGCAACATACGGACTAGCCACTGTACTGACTTCCTTATTAATACTAACTCAAGCAACTAATAAATCATTTAGAATTAATGTTCTCTATCAAGTTAGTTATGGTAAGGAAATGAGCATCTTCCTATTTTCCGTAATTTTTATCAAAACATTTGTATAGTTATTCATTGTGCACCTGACGGAAAGGCCTTCAAGGTTACAATTCAATTGATTTTATTATTATTAAGAACTTGCTTTTGACCGACACCGCATCCGCGTGGAAGTAATAAAACATTGACTGGTAATTATTCCCGCGGGAGCTCTTGACCGTTATTAGATTATCCTATATTGTAATCTAGATTATAAGCTAATGAAGGTATCATTCCAAACGATATCAAAATCGAATAAGCCGTTGGCACGTGATTGAGTAACAAACATGCAAACATTTATAATATTAGTAGGATAATCGCAGAGCAATTTGCCAGCACGTGGGCTGCTATACGACCGAGTGAAGGATGTCACAAGTGGCATGATAACAGGTAACAGTCGACCCACATCTCAAATTCTTCGCATTGACCTTCGTGGAGACTGGTTTGATGTAATATGGATGTAACGCGCATTTCTATTGTTCTCTACGACAGTGATGGGCCGTGATCAGATGCTTTCAATTTACAAATCGCTTCACTATTAACGCCCTTTTAAACTTGCACTTGTATATTGACAACTTAACATTTGTCTTGTTATGACTTTTGACGCATAACTTGAAAAGATACTTCATTATTTGGAATTAGACTAGTCATTTCCCGCGGCTCGCGTTGTGTACATTATAGCCTATGTCCATCCTATATAAATTCTTCAAATTTTGAAAAACAATCTTTCCATGCTACGCACATTCAACTCTTCTCGCCAATTTCAGCTCAGTAGCTAAGACGAGTTCAGACACACAACAAAATAATGATGATGTTCATCATCATCATCATCATTTATTTAAGAGCTAGGCTCTTGTCGGTGAAGCAATCGCCAACCCTCTCTATTCTCCGCTAACACTTTGACTTCCTTGTACGACATGGCGCTGACTTTTTCCTTCAGCTGTTGTACATAACTAATCCTTGGTCTCCCTCTTCTTCGCTTTCCTTCTATCTTCCCTTCTATGATGTTTTTAATGAAAGCGTCATGTCGTAATAAATGTCCAATCATGTTGCCCCTCCTGTTTTCTATTGTCCGGATTATCATTCTTTCTTCTTCTACTCTCTCTAATACTTCCTCGTTTGTGACCATCTCTGTCCAACTTATACCCTCCATCCTTCTCCAGCACCACATTTCAAATGCCTGCAGCCTTTCCCTATCTCTTTGCGTGAGTGTCCACGTCTCACATCCATAAAGTGCGATGCTCCATAAATATGTTTTTATGAATCTTTTTCTAACTTTCTTTGCTATCTTGGATTTAAATATGTGTTTCTTATTGTTAAATGCTTGTTTTGCTATAGCTATTCTTGTTATTATGTCTTGACTACATCTGGACTCACAGTTGATGATACTTCCCAAATATTTAAAATGTTTAACTTGCTCAATCGAATTATTATTAAGTTTGATGGGTGATTGTATTGAAGTTGAAGTTATTTTGGATGTGGTTAGTGTTTTGGTTTTGTTAATATTAATTTTTAATTGAAATGGATTGAAGATATTGTTCATTGTGTTTATTAATTTTTCTAGTTCTGATCTGTTTTCTGCCAAAGCTGCAATATCGTCTGCAAATCTGATGAATTGTATTCTTTCCCCGTTAAATTTAACCCCTCCATGTTCTGTTTCTGCTATTATCTTAATCGCTGTTTCTATAAATACATTAAAGATAAGTGGTGAGAGTGGACACCCCTGCCTTACGCCTTGTCTAATTCTAGCCTTCTTTTTTACTTCTCCTACCTCTATAACTGTTGTGTGATGTACAAACAAGTACAAATCATAAAATGTCAGGTGTAGCACACTCTTGGTGCTTTTCTTGAGAGCTTTATGTTCTGCTAAAGATGTACAGTTTACTTTTACTGCTATCTTCAGTGTTAGAGCGTTTATTTTTATGTTTCTCAGTAAAAAAAAATCCGGTACCTACCTACATAAAACAATTGACGACTTTTTTTTAAACTGGAAAATAAAATAAGAAACCAATTCAATAGTCAAATGTGGAGTATAGAGGATACAAGCGACTGGGAGCCACTAAGATCTGTAACGCCAATCCAGTCGCCTGATAGTATTTTTGAATCGGTAGACACCTTTTAAAATGTATAATAGTTATAAATAAAAGTATAATAGTTGCAAGCTAATTAAAAAAAAACATACAGTCGAATTGAAAACCTCCTCCTTTTTTGAAGTCGGTTAACAATAGGTAATATGGTAATATTTTACTAGTCTGTTACAAAACTTTAATCGGGTGAAATCACGCTGTGAACTATTTTCGAACTAAGATTCTGAAAAAATATTACATCTTGCGATCGATAGAGTATTTAAGTGTAAAGAAACAGTCTGAGATGTGGAAAAAGCGCAGGGTATGCAAGTGTTGACTGAAGTGACTCGCTGTCTACCCACGACAGATTTGTATTTGAAAGAATACTTTGTATAGCTAGAAAAGTCGTTATGAATAATAAAGTCCAACATTCCTAGCAAGGATACCTATCAAATTGACACTAACAAAAGACTTGAAACCAAATACGTTAAGCATACAAATCAAAATATAATCGCGCCATTAGAGGTTCAAACCAGTTCTATTCCAGTGCCAATATTTCTCCGAATGGCTTTTTATTCACACTCGGATAATGTCGCAGATACGGTAGATAACTATGCAAATAAATCTAATTAAAGTGTGTATGCGGACGATGTCCCGTTGGATGCTTGGACATAAATAAAAGGTGTTTTGAGAAAACCTGACTGCGAGGATGTTTGTGGCGTGTCCGGGCGATATATTGTTAATGATGGCGATCACACTCAATGTACTCCATCGATTTATAGTATTGCTTAGAATTAGCCACATTAATTAGACTGTACCGTTACTTGATAGTCTAGGGTCAAGTACCTTTAAAATTAAATTCTGTTTCTTAATTCTATTAATAGTAATGAATTACTTTATTGAATAGCAATCGTGTGATTGCTTCGGTTGTCATTTGAGGCGCCACGAATCAAAGGGCAAATTATTTCCGTTTGTCCGTCTGTCTGTATGTCTGTCAGTGTGTCTGTTTGTTCCGGCTAATCTCTCGAACAGCGGGTCCGATTTCAATGGGACTTTCCCTGGCAGATAGCTGATGTTACATGGAGTAATATATCAAAAATAGGGTTCTGCGAAACAAAGCCACCCATGGAATTAAGTCTCGCGTGGCACAGCTAGTGAGTCAATATTATTTATGCATTGTGACGTTAACATCTCTCATAACCAAGATAGCACCTTTATCGACTTCAGCAGAGCTTATTAAGTACTATCGAGCTCTGACGTTTCATTTGTGTACCGTAAAATGAAACGTCGTAGCGAAGAAGTTCTTAATACGCGCTGTTTAAACGATCACAGTTGGCCCCCAGGAGCTCAATAAAAGGGCACTGTAACCGCAAACAATGAATTCTCAAAAATAAGTACTAAGGATAGTTTACAAGTGAATGACGACACACACCCGCGGCCCATCGTCCATCGCCCACTCGGCGGAAGCGCGCGAGGCCGCGACGATCGCAATGGAGGCTCTATTTAGCACCTCAACAATAACACTTCCTCACACATTGTGATCGTTCACAAGGTTCCACTGATGATAACTGATCTGTACATAACGCTCCGTGATTGACATCATCTATGTAAACGTAGCAGTGGATGCTAAGGTCAGGTCACTTCTGAGGTCATCTGCATTATTATTGTAAACCAGCTTTGCCCCGCGGTTTTCCCTACGTAGACTTAATATCACGGATGGTTTTATTTCGTGGATACCCTACAGACTGACAAAGGTTTTATTATGTAGTAATCTTATAAAATGTTTGCTGAAGAATTGAGTGAAAACGTAATTGTTTATTTTATTTATCTGTTCAGTTTGCCTCAGTCTGTCTATTTGTTACCTGAGACAGTTTTATATATACATATAGGTATAATATGGTCTTTGAAAAAATATTACGAGGATGATGTGGTAGAGGAAAACTTGTATAATTATCTGTGCACTTCGTACTAACAAACTTTAGTTTAGTTTAGAAGAAGAAATTTCTGAACAGTTATCTAAAACACCCGGAAAAAATTGCTAATATTATTTGCATTATGGTAACATTTCAATGATAATTGTGCGAAATGCGTTCGAATGCCCCGCAGTGGCCAGTGAAAGGCTATTCATATTATATATATCATATTAATGAAACACTTTTAAATGCTTTCTGTCGTCTGACATAAAACATGACAAGATTATCATATATTCCCAGAATGTGACAAGAATTATAAAAATATGTTGACCTATGCTAATTGAGACTTCTCGGGAATGTCATGATTCTTAAAATAATTAGTAACACCAGCTTAGATAACGTCACATCACTAAGTTATTTGTGAAGTTTAAATAGCAATATACATATTTGGACAACGTCTGTGATACATACATTCCAGAGATATAATTTACTAGACACTAGTTGTTTCACCCGCGTGGACTTAACTTCATAGGTGTCTCGCGGAAACCTTATATTTTTTTAAGTAACAGTTAATCCTTGTGACTTCATTTAGAGAGTATCCGGAACAGACAGACAGATATTTTTTTTTGTAATTGGTTTTTTAATGTCAGTACCGTATATGATTTCATAGTATGCATCTAGTGAAAAGCTGTTTGGAAAAACAAACAGATACTTCGATTTTATTTATCTGTATATAATATGTAAAGATATAAGATGTAAAGATAAACGACACGAAAACAGTCGCAGGTCAAAACAAGTAAATCTCTCAGTTAGAAAATCTCTTAAATGATTGACTAATCCATCACTCAGAGAACATGAAATCATGCCAATCAAGAAACATCAAACAATCAATTATCAAACAAGAAACCTTTTATCGTCACGCCACGTATACTACAACTACAAGCGAAAAGAGAACTAAGACTTCTCACAAAACTACTTAATAAACTACAAATTGTAGCACAGTGGTGACGAATGCAAACAACATTAGTACTGGGACCAATAACGTTTCATATTTGCACAAGTCATTATGAGCCTGAACATGTGTACCTACAGTCAGAGGCAACAACCTTGCCGACGAGTACAGCTGAGCACACGCGGCGAGACTTGTCCATGACGTCACCTGTTCAACACTTGTTTAGGCAGAGAGGGAAACAGCCATGTTAAAGATGTCGTGTCCTATCTTGATTAGGCAGAGTTAAAAGAGACACTTTGAAGGCAAATAAGCGGAAACACCGCTTAGATGTTAAGCTACTTCCTAAAGCTTGCAATAAGGGCAAGACGATCTTGTATCAATCTCTTCACAACATACTCTAAAATGTCCATTCACTCGCATGAGAAAACTCAGGGAACTCATTCTAAAAGTCGGCGTCTAAGGACATAATTGTCTTTTGAAATCCACAATGCACCACATTTTTATTCAAGGCATAGGTATGAAGAAGTTAACGAGGATGGCGAGAGTAACTTTCTGGGTTTGAGCCAACCCTAATAAGATGAACAGTGAAAGTCGTAGGGAAACTGAGTGAGAGACACTGCTAGCTTAAGATAATGCATAGCTGGTGGTAGCTTGCATTATTGGTGGCAGCCATTAGATGTTCCCGCGTGCAGCTGGTGGGGCACGCAGGGCACGTGTTGGCGTCACCAGTGAAACCCCACCATCATACAGCTACTAATACCACAGAATAAATATAAGCTTGCTACAAGAAGACCGGAATCTCTGAAATGCTAGTACACAACATAATGCTAGTGAATAAATTGATTATTTAACAATAGGACTAAAGATAGTAGACTTGTTTTTTAGCCATTCTTAAGAACCTCTAGATGGTAGGATAGTCGACCTCAATACATATAGACAAGAACCAGGAATGCATGCGTTCACCGGTGTGTGATGGCGATAACGTAGCGCCATTCAAATCCATAATCTAATTTGGAACCCAACCAAAAAATGGCCTTCCATATTTTTTGCGTGTCTAGCAAACGTCGCCATATTAAGACTTTGACAATAATTTATACGAACACCTATCCTACTACACCAGACACCTACATCGGCCCTGTAAGATGGTGATAACGAATTAATTATATCATCGCAATAAACATTCCTACCTGGGCTTTTAAGAAACATTTAAATACATACATAGGCCAGTAGTCTATCTATCCGTCTGATGGTAAGTGTGTGCACTTGAACTTACCAATTTTATCAAGAACTAGCTTCAGCCCGCGACTTTATCCGCGTGGAATTGTTACTTTGGGCTAACGCTAACTTCAGCCCGCAATCGTCGTTTACGTAGCGCGATGATATGTAGCGCTCTTCAATCAACTATGGGCTATCTAACATTGAAATATTTTTCAAATCGGTCATAAGTTCGTGAGATTAGCCCGTTCAAGCAAACATACAAACTCTTCAGCTTTATGTATCTTATAACACACAGGGTCCAGCTCGCATATTAAACACAATAGTGACGGTGATAATTCACAGATTACTTTTAAAATTATTAATTACTGTTTTAAAAAAGTCGAAACAATTTTTAGTGGCTAAACATAGTCAGAGTGCCTAGTGCGAGCTTTCTTAAAATTGCCGCCACAAGTCAGATTTGTATGGGATCAAAATATTGCCATCACTGGGCCAACAGATGGCGCTGTTCCGATCCGATACAAACTCACACTAGGCCCTCTGATAAATAGAATATAATCGAAAAACTGCGATCCTGACTAACGTATCCTCCCTAACCCCCTATATTGACTGAATATAGAGATAAATGGCGTTAATATTTCCCTACCCTGTTCGGGACCGGTGTGTGATCTGTATGAAGTCGGTCCTAGTCCCACCCACACGAGTTACTCACCTCACTCGACACTAAATGCACGCAAAAACAATACCGCAAGCCGTGAGGTCATCGCAACTTTCAGCCGGCTTTTTATTATGGACTAAAACTCCTTAGACTTTGCATGTACCCGTAACACAGTATATAATCTTACTAAGCAGTATGGAACATAGATAATTGAAAAAAGAAACGTTTGCTTAAAAATGTACATAAATTCATTTACTGTTGAATTAAAGTTGATTTGCCACTTTGAAGTTTAGAAAAAACAAGCGAACGGCTACGGCGTGACACCCCTTACTGACATTATGCCTTGGTCGCTTGTAATCTTGTAGGTGCATTTGCGTGAGTGGATTATTTGGAACGATTTGTTAACGGATTAAGTACTGATTGTAGTAAGCTCTGTACACTGTGCCCGTAATTAAAATTGCTTGCTCAATTTACTATTAAACCCATACAGATACAATAGGGTCTGACAAACCCCTGTTTAAAAATGGGTCTCCACGTAGAATGATGTTTCCAGTACCCGATAGTAGTAGGTAGAGGAATGACAATGCTGTTGGTGTTATCAGAGAGGAAAGTTAGCTTGGAACTCCTAATGCTTTCAACTTGTAGGATCAAAGCATGCAAAAGATCGGTATCTATTTATCACCTCTTATTGGATAAAATTAACGAAGTAAATACGCAGTAAAATATAATATTACGAGGCACACCGCACGCGTAAGTGTTTAAAAAGCAAACAAAAAGTCGAATGAACCAAAAAACGGGTCCAGAAGTTGTTTGGCGTCAACGCTAAAAATATAATTGTGCTGTTGACTCGCATATGTGACGTCACATCGGTAAAAGGTCTGTGACAATCTATAATATACATATTCTGACAAATATATGTAACATTTCAGTCCATTTAGTCCCAAACATTATTCAGGTGTTAGAGGTAGATTGATTACGAGCGACACCAGGTCTAAATCCACCGATGTGTACCAATGAAGTTTTCTAAAAACTTAAGTGTAATTTATACGAGCTTACTCGTAACTAGGAAACTGTATACGACTATGACTATAAAAGAAATTAACATTGTGATCTAATTCTTCTTGAAAAGTGTGTTTTAGCGTAAATTCGTTGATTCAACACAGAGAAATTAAGAGCCTCCGAAGCCAGTCCAAAGGATCATAATCACTTCCACTTATGCCAAGATATTCGAATCTTATGAAATTATCTTCCTTTTCGTTCAAGTCTTCGATTTATTTTCCTCGTCCAAATATATATTTCCTTCTCCATTCACTCTTAAATGCAAGTTTACCCAAAACAGTAATCACAAATTTCTCACCATCAGATACAGATCTCAATCTAAAATTCATTAAGATCTACAAACACAATTTGCCTCAGCGTTCACGGCTATCAACTCAATCCGAGTGTTACATTCAATCTTTTCACATGTAAAAGCAATATTTAAAATAGATTAAAATCTCAATTGAGCTTGTACACGCTCTGCGGTAGGTAGCTATTTTAAATAGACGTTCTTTTTTCCATTGCAATTTAATTCTGTTTGCAAACTGTATTCTTTAAATGCTTGTCAGTCACAGCCCCAAGGGTTCTTTGTGTGAGGCGTGTAGGGCACTGTCATTAAAACTGTGGCAAATATCATCCAATGAAATTGTTGTTTTGAATCGAGAGCCAACACGTTACGTCTAGCATTCTGATTCTGAGCGTCTGTCAATTTGATTGGATTTTTTTATTTGAAATCTGTGAGAAATTATCACGAGTATAAAAACGCAAAGAATTGGTACCTAATAATGAATTATTTGCTTAAGAGTTTTATCAACACGTCTCTTTATTAACTAACTTTTATTTAAAAAGAAAATTTGGGGTTCCGCGGGAATTAAATTAACTGTGCGCGGGTGAAACCGCAGGGCACAGCTAGTTCAAAATATAAAGATAAGTCAAATCCTGTGCAGATGAAGTCGCAGGCACCAGTTAGTATGTCATTGTATGATAAATGAAGCTTAGCAGAAAGCGACTATAGTAAACTCTTGTTACAATGTCTCAATTCAATAGCATCTGCTATCAAAAGAGACGCGCTCCAAGAGACCGGTGTTATTAATTTAATTAGTTGTTACCGCAATGGTATAACAGGATACCTAAATTATCCAAATGAGGACCCGGACATTGTTAAATGATTCCACAAAAACTGTGACACCTTGAGTAATGCTAGTATTTATTTACGAAACTAATACACTAATTATTCGCCCGCTGTGCCTGGCCGCTTTATCTTCTTGCCAGATTAACTTTTTTACTGTACAATGTGGTCATGGGGATAGTTTCGTCACTTTGTGAATCACGATCTTACTTTATATTGCGTACATGCAGTGTAATATATTTTATGACCAATGACCTAACTTAAATACGACTTATATGAATTATGTTGAAGATAATATTATATTTTTAAATTGTTCCGTAAAAATAAAGCCTTTTTCATTGCAAGCACTACAAATTGTTACTATTACGTAGACACAGCAAATAAACAAGTATATTTTTCTTCCAGGTAAACCGCGAGAGTCGCGGGGAGCCTCAAGCGAACCATCATCCGTAAGAAAAGAACCGTTCACCCACTTATCAGAGCAAGAACTCATCAAAGAGGCAAACAAAGTCCGCGCTCAGGCTGACAGCGTCACCTGCACCGCTGACCATCCTCCTGAGAAGTTCTTCTCATTGCCCCATAGGAAGAAACTGAAAGAGGACAAGTCTGGTAGAAGGAACAGCGACGACACAACTCCCGACGGGAAGACTCCTCTAGGAAGATCTACGAGCGATGTAGGTTCTAAAAGAAGGAAGGAAAGAACATCCCTATCTACATTGTTCAGACGATCACAAACTAATAAGAGTCCGGATTCTCGAGCAGCTATCTCTAGTAAACCTGTTATCGTTAAAAGAAGCAAAAGTGATGTTTCTGATTTAAAATCTAACACTTCTTTAACTCCTGATAAAAAGCCAGTACGCAAAAGGTCGGGCAGTGAGACAGAAGAATTTCTCAAATCGCTAAGAAACAAAAAAAGTCAATTATCTCCTATAATAGAAAGTTCTCCGAGAGAGGACTATTTCAAGAAAACACCTCCACTAGAAATATTTCAGAAGCAAAAAGAAAAAGAACAGAAGGAAAGTAGTAAGACCGAAGATAAGGCTACTAGTGAGAATAAAAAAGTTAATCCAGTTGAAAAACCTCCTCGCTTCAAATCTGATAAACAAGAGCCTAAGGCTCCAACTAGAAATAAAAGGGGAAAGTCTTTAGAAAAAGAGAAAGAAAAATCACCACCAATAGCAGAAACACCCAAACGTAAAACAGACGTTAAGAAAACTATACTGGTAGATGAGATAGATTCCTTCAACAAAAAAGACCTGAACCCTATTGAAGTAAAAGACAAAATTAAAGATAGCATAAGGAAGATAGAGGAGAACGTGTATGGTAGCAAAGACATGATACATAGTAGTCAACAACCTCCCGTCAAGCCACCTTTGACTAGAGGGCACACTGTCGACCACATAGTTAAGATACTTAAAGAGGACCAATTTTCTCCTCCTCCAAAAACACATTTAATATTACCACCAAACGGTTCTAACGTTAACCAACCATTCTCATACATTAAGCCTAGTACTAGTCCGGATCCTAATTTATTTGTTAGGACTACTAGTCCAGAAAGAGTTCCATCACCTGTTAATAAAATGGACAAAGGAGTAGTATATGCACAAGTCATGAGGGATAATAACACATTAACAAACAGACCAGTTTACAAGAAATATTCTCCTGTGAGAGATAAATACGGGAACTTATCCGATGAAGATGAAGGTTTGGGTTACGAGGACCGACATAAACCTAGAACTCACATCTCCGACTACGAATACAAGAACAACGAAAATGAAAACTTTAACAGTATCGAAGGGTACAAGCTCACAGACTCACCAATCAGGCCGAAATTCAGAGAATATAAACTAACAAGCTTCGAGGACTTCGAGCCGACTTATGCTAATGAATTTCCTTCCAACAAAGATAAAAATCATGAACTAATCAACACATTCAGAGGTCGCGGCGATGGCATGGATACCAAACGAAAATATTACGAGCCAGAACCGGCAAAGGTAGATTTAGATTTCAATGAGTTAAGCCACAGACGGCACCTTTTAGAATCTCGCTTGAATGCAAGAAAGTTGGAAAGAGAAAAATCTAATTTAGACGAACCTATAACAAGGTATTTTACAGAAACAGACCCTATTTATGAAGCTGAGAAGCGCATGAAAGCAACAGAAAGATATGTGAACGAGATGGCACGTTATTATCGCCACACTCTGGAAAGAGACGGCCTTGCTGAGAGCAGTGTGACCGAAGACTACAGTAAATATGACTCTGACAATCAAAAACTGAAATATAACACTGAGACTAGAACCTTCCAGAAGGTACCTAAAGGTGAAGTTGATAGACGGGAGTTCATTGACAGATTAGAACCAAGGTACAAAGATGACAGGAAGGAATTCCCGCCAGAGCCTGAGTATGAGCCTCCTAGTCTAGAATCTAACGTGAACGTAGTAAAGCCAGTCCTTACAACAGATACGTATAAAGAGAAAAAATACAAAGCAAAGAAGCACTTAGCGTCTAGTCATGATTTGCTTCAATCTGGTCAAAAATACAAAGTCAAAGACGACTGGTTTGGTAAGAGAAAAGGCCACTACTCGTCCAACCCTGAGATAGCTCAGGAAAGAGAAGAAGAATACGCGAATCTGCCTAAATATTCAGAATCTTACCACAACTCGCTGCGACGTGCTAAGAATAAAACTAAGTATAACGAAGAGTTTGAAATAAGGCGCCACGATTCTGGAGATAGTCGAGATTACTATCGCGATGATAGATCACCGCGTCGATTCGATATTGATAATCGATTGGTCGACTCAGGAATCGAGAATGATTTTCGTAAAGACTCGAGTGGAGAGATCCATAGACGGCACAGAAGACATGAGAGTGACGACGATGTGCGAAATACTTCCATGTTTCTGGATAGTGAAAGAAGGCATACAGAAGATAATTATCCCAGCGAACAGATTTATATAAATGGGGAATATTTAGCCCGGTTCAAGGACTACGGGGACGAGTACAGGAAGGAGTACGTCCCGAGGGAGAAGAGCGCCGATGACGGGTCACAGTTTGAACCTAAAGCAGACAGGTTTGAGAAGAGTTCCAGCAGACTGGATGAAAAAGTCAGTGCGAAACCGCCTAAGGCGACCAAAAAACTTTCTGGACTTGAAAAGGTAAAGTATTACTTAATCGAATTCAGATTCTTAAGCTTCATATAATAAATCTTGACATTTGGCGCTAAAGGTTAAGCAACCCAAAAAAACAGTACTCAAAAGCTTAGTGTTTATCGAAAGTTAATAAAGTTTTTCACATGCTTAATAAATGCAGTAAATGTCGCCTATGATAAGGATGCAACAGACTATAATGTATTTTGCTTCCCTGTTCGAGCAGGCCTTAAAAGAAAATAAGACAAGTATTAAAGATATTGGTGTTTCAGGTGAAACAGCTATTCTCTCGCGACTCTTCTAAGAAGAGCAAGAAGGAGAAGGAGCCCGTCCAGCCCAAGACTCGCACGCGGGTGCTCAAGAGCCCTGAACATCTTGCCAGAGACGACTCTGAATATAGAAGGTACGGGCTTACTTTGTACTTAAATTGTGCGAAGATCAATTGAAACGTAACACTACAACGTTCCCTTTCGAAAGTAAACATTATCTAAATTATTCGAATTACCCTATTTTGCGATGACAGACGTTGACACAGCCACAAAAAAGGGAAAGACTCTTTGATAAGACCTGCCTTTTTGAAGACCTTTGACAGAAAAAGTAAACTTTAAACTATATTATATTAAAATAAAATTTTGAATTTAAGAGAATTAGCATGTATATATACTGCCTACAGGTACACGGACCCCGAACCGAGCGAAATCATCGTGCGGAAGGTGGTGGACTATGAGTGCAAAGCAGACGAGGGGAGGCTCAGGTCTTCGCGGGAGGACCTTGAGCGGTACCGGAGCCCTGACTCTAGGGAGGACCTAGACACTAAGTACCGGGAGACTGACTTCAATGGACGGTAGGCTATTTATACTGGTAGTCTTTGTTTATCACATGGGATTCTAATTGAAACTGAGAAAAAAATGGAGTGGATGGGATTTCAGTAAGAATATCAGTTATTTAGAATTCATCAATCGTGTGTACATCAAAGTGGTATGCGTATATAAACAGATGATGACTAATAGTGATCTGAGGGCCTAGTGAGAGTTTTTCACTGTCGTCGTCACAAGCCACCGCGTCGACGTAAACGCAGATTTGTATAGGATCGGAACAGCGCCTTTGTAGGCCTAAACATGATACTATTGTGAGCCCTTACAAATCTGTGTTAACGTCGACACGGCAACTTGTGACGGGGATTTTAAGAAAACTCGCACTAGGCACTCTGTGTGTGATGATGCAGAGTAGAAAAGGCGCCCTAAAACTTTTAAAATCCTTCTAGGTATGATGACACCCTGAAAGAGAAGAGGCGTGTTGACGACCGCCGGTACCAGGAGCACAAAAAAGAAAGGCGATACTATTCTTCAGACAGAGAGAGCGAGATACGGCCGTCGGACGCGGAGAGCGAGTTTAGGAAGTCACGCTCCAAGACCACTTTGGGCCCAATGGACTCTCCGGCTTTGGTGAGTACTAAAATAACATAAAAGAGTGACAGCTGTCCCATTGTACGACACTGCTGCATAATGACGTTGTTGTGTCCCTACATTAAGGTAATCCACGAGGATTTAAATATTTATTTGCTGTGTTTTAAAAGATTCCTATTCTGATAGTGCCCAAGTATTTAGGCATGAATATGCCATATAATACTAAGGATTTTAGAATGCCTGCACATGTAAATTTCTTGCGTTGGAATTCGGTAGCCCATGGTAACACTATTTGAAACTAGGTCATCTTAGAACTGGTAGCTCAGACATTCATAAATTGCGATTGCGATTCAATATACGAAGAGATATATTTTCTTGAACATATTCACAAATAACTAACAAAAGTAAATCCGATGCATTCACGACAATTGTATTTTATCAGTCTGTAAACACATTGAAGTCAGAAATGCGGAACATTGGTTCGCAGGCGTACCTTCGAACAATACTCTCACTTGGAACTGACCTATAGCGTAAAGGTCGATCAAACACCCCTACGAAGGGTCGCAAACTCGCGAAAATTAATTAAGTACCAATTCGAGTTTCCCTTTGTCCATGCCCTTCAAAGAACTAAATTTTTAAAATCACTTACTATTGCATTACTTCCTTCATCATGAAATTACATTAGTTACACACATGAAAATGTTAAATGAAGTGTTTGTTTGTAGTTCTAAATTAAGCAGCTTTTCAGTTAATGCATATGAAAGTATGCACGGAACTTACATAAAAAAATGTCGGTCTGTACGTTCCGGGTAATCTCTGAAACAGCTGGACCGATATTTACGAGACCTTCACTGGCAGATAGCTGGTTTTATATATGTAGAAACTAAATCAACTTTTATAAAAAAAATTACAACGTATCATAGTTTTTAATGTTAAAACTGAGCGTGAAAAAAAAATAAGGGTTATAAGGCGAGGCAAAGCTACCGAGTCATTAATATTTTAAAATATATACTGGTATAGGCAGTGCGTTAGTCATCTTCCTTTCAAGATAACCAAAAAATTCTTAACTAAAAATTCCCTTTAATTGTTTATCAGCATCTCATAATATCGCTACTTAGTGAACTTGTTCGTTCGATTCGAGGCCCAACAGTAAGGGCAGTTACTCAACTACACCATAAACGTATCAACAGCGTGGTACAGTCGCGCTCTTTGACTGACGCCTCGGAACCAAGTATTTTATCTTTTATAGTCAAGTTTATGTTATTAGTGGCTTTCTTATATATTAACTTTTATTCACCATTTAATTGTTATATAGTTAAAATAAGAGTAATAAAGCTTCTTATAAGTTAAAGAATATTCACAATATTGTATCAACTCCATAAATGTAGACGGCGTAAAAGAGACATGCAGGTTTTCTCACGATGTTTTCCTTCACCGTAAAGCACGTGCTGTGCAATCACTGCACTTATGTTTTTTGGTTTAGGCATCCTTGGAATTCAGATGATATAATATAATATGTTCAAATAGAGGTGTCCGCTATCATGTATGATCATTTCGTTACTTTTTCGGAGTTCTCTAAAAATGCTTCATAGCTAGATCATTCGCGCCAAAACATCCCTGCATAATAAATTTTAATGAAAATCGTTAAGCCATATTTAAGGTTGCTCTTTCCAAACGCTAACAAAATCTCTTGACACTCTTCTTTAAAACACCTAAGTTTGCTATACTTGTTTGGAAAAATGACGTCAAGTTACTCATAGGTTGCCTGAGGAAAGACTTAAAACTGTGAGACTAAAATACGTTTTTGTATTGAAAATGATTTATTCGGTTTAAGCCCTGGTAAGGCACTTATGAGCGTCGAGAATTACCACCGGTTTGGAAACCAGCGTGTTATATGAATGGTATTACAGCTACACAATATATGGCACGCGAAGTAGGTTAAGTGGCCACTACGAAGCCCTGCACCGGTTGTAAGAGGAACCGCGCTAGAATGCATTGACGTATGCTCCAAGTTACATTACCTATAAAAACCAATCAGAGATACAAAATGAAAATGATTTATAATGTTTAGGCCCTAGTAAGGCGTTTATGAACGTCGAAGAACTGACCACCGGGTGGGAAACTAGCCTTCTGAGAAGAACCGGCACGAAACTCAGCTGGCTTCATGTGAACTTCATTACTTGATAAATAAGTATTAATTATAATTACAATTATAATTGCTTTCGTGACAAATAGCAGAATCATAAAAAGTTACTAAGGGACCAACATCTACAATTATTGTAATCATTCGTAGTATAATCACTCGTGAATTGCACTTAAGTGATAATTTTTTCATTTCGGCGATGAATCATATTCGGATCACATTATGATTCTCCCAAAGTGGCCTTTTTAGACCAACTGTAATCACGGAGAAATGAACATTATATAGTGTTATGGTTACACCCTCATCATTATTGTAACCACTCATCAGAGGCACTGCACAAATCCAAACCTACTCATATACATATTCAGCGGGGACGTTAGCGAGTATCGATAACGAACGCTTATACCTTACCCCACACTCCAGGAGTCGATGGAAAGTGAAAGTATTGCGGAACTCCCTCCTGTTTACTGGCCTATATCTCTACGTGCACATTATAATATAATAATTAGTACTAGCTACACAAGCGACATGTTCAAAGCCCAGTGGTTTGTGTCTATTCGTTTTTAAAACTTTAGTGCAGTGATAACATAACGCGATCTCGGTAAAGGAAAATATCATGAGGAAACCTGTATATTATGTTTGAGAATAAATTTAGATTTAGATTTAGATAGTTGGGGCCAACTATGATCATTTAAGCAGGGCTTATTAAGGACTTCTTAACTTAGACGTATAATTTTACGATACTATAATGAAACGTCAAAACCTAGAAGCTTAATACGCGCTGCTTTAACCGATGATGATAGGTCCCAGAGTGACAAATGGTGAAGCATTCAAATACGTCTTTGTGTGATTTAGACGGCGACGGACTCACGGTATGTCACATTATCCAATCTTTGATAAAAAGTAGGTGGTATCTATGCCTACCCCTTCGAAAACCCTTCTGTTCTTAAGTTATTGTGCGTTTATCCGACGTCCTAACACTCTTGTACGCAATATACTTCGATCGCTATATCATTAGTCATTGCGATACATTGGGAAACGTTGTATTTATGTGTTGTTAATTAGTATTCCAGCGGTGGCCAGCTGGCCGGATCACGATCTGCGCTATGTGTAGTAAAGTGTTCAATATTTCGGGTCATTCCTCTCGCAATACATGCAAATAGTGTATCTGGTTTCCTCGACCACATATCTTGTTACTTCAAATAACCTGATGAAACTGTGGTCATGTTTAGGGCTCTAAGATAATAAAGATCACAGCTTATTTTTTTATTGAACCTTAAAGGCTATTATAACATGAATTCGAGACTGTTTGTGATACCTTTGTCGCAGCATTACTCTACTCGCTGCATAGATGGCGCTACTCGCTAGTAATTGCAAAGTTCGAGTACTGATTCACTAGAGCCCAAATCGCGCTATGAGAGTTTTCGAACGCATTGCAGTATATATACAAGTTTCCAACTAGAACAGTTGGAGCCGGTGTTCGCCAGACATGGCACCCGCCTGGCTGGAAGAAAGTCTTCTCTTTGGTGGGGACGAGCACGATCACTCGCTGTCCCCACGCTTACGCTGTACGCACACTTATGACAAATTAGCTGTTCAGAATAAAAATCAAAAGAGCACACTTTCATAGTTCCCTTATAAAACTCTAAACATCCAATATCTTCTTCGACTCATTCGCAATCGAATCACATTGATGGTGATTATTTAAGAAAACGTTGAGTATGCAGCGAGTACCTTATACTTAGTATATACTAGGAGAGAGTAAATATTATGAAGATCGCTCTTGGAGCAATAGTGACAACAACTCGAATTATGTCAAGGAAAAAGTCAGTAAAGTGCCGAGACACTTATCTGATGAATTCTAGATTCCCTACGAGAATAATCATGACGACAACTGCCGTAGGCAAGTACCTACGCACTATCCATAGTTGTGCAAATTCAGAATCGACAGTTATTTGGGTAGGCATTGCACAACGTTGTTAAGTAAACAGACACAATGTATAGTGGCTAGTGGGTGGAGTGTCGACAGCGGATTAAACAAACATTATATATTATGATTAGGTAAAAGATTAAATATTATACATGGCAGAGGCAGAGGCCTTACCATAACCTCTTATTGCCATCATAGTTCCACTGTGTGACAGTGACAGACTTATACACGTCATATACATCTGTCTCGTGATAAGATTTAAACTATCTTGGTCATGGTAGGGCCCCTGAAGGAGAAATATGATGACGTAGTAAGAGACTAAAGGATATCACAATAGCAAAGTTAGAATCTTACCAAGAAGTATGGAAACCAAGTACTTAGGAACAAATCGTTGGAAACGCCACACTCACACAGATGCACATCCACTCTACCCTAACTCAATAAATCATGTATGGTTCCGAATCCAAAGGATATTACTATGACTCCGCTGTCCGTCTGTCTGTCTGTCTATCCTTCTGATTTCTCTATTGATGTATTTCTGTTGTCTCTATAACAACAAACACTTTTTGTATATAATGGCACGACTCGGACGCGTGCTATGCCGGTTTTTTTATTTAGTTAGGTTTACCCCTTTGCAAATACTGTAATTGATAGATAGCGTACATTATTAAATTCTGTACTCGTTTAACACACTTGTTTCTTATTTATAAACTAGCTGTGCCCCGCGGTTTCACCCGCGTAGATTTAGTTTCTTCCTTATTGTCGCGGAACCCTAATATTTTTAATAAATAAAAGTAGCCTTAGTTAGTCCTTGAAACATCAGCTACCTACCAGTGAAAGTCCCGTTAAAATCCGTCCAGCCGTTTCAGAGATTACCCGGAACAAACAGACAGACAGACAGAGAAAAAATTTAAAACTTGGTTTTTAGTGTCAGTATCGTGTATTCTTTCACAGGCATTTAGTGAAAAGTTGTAATTTTGGAATTACAAACAGACACTTCAATTTTATTTATCTGTATAGATGTATAAATTACTCTCTGGCGCAAAACGCCTTACAAACATAAAAAAAATTAAAATACATAAATTAGCATGAATGCAGTTTTCTTAAAACAAGTCTCAGTTTTCTGATGATAAAGTAATTATGACTAAACAATTAAAATGCCGTTTAACAATCTCCCATCTGGACATAAACTGAACAATTATCGTAATTTGCTGAATTGAAATATTTAATTCACCGTTGTTAGTAATCTGACTGAATATCTAAAACGTGGGAACTACCTAACGACGTCCATTTTACTATTATGTACTATGAGATTCTTTACGTGATTGTAACTTACAAATTAAGTAAATCATTTAAATATTTAACTAGCTTCTGCCCGCGACTTTTCACAGCTGTTTTGTACAGATTCTTAGTTCCTGGAAAGCTGATCAAACAACTGGAACTTTAGCTGATGTGACGTATGTTTTACGCCTTAAAATACGGTTACTCTTAAATTATTCTTATCCTGGTGACTGATAAATGTTACCAGACTTAAGTCATGCTCACATAATAGTTTATCGTCTAGTACATCATGTAATAAGAGTGCGATACAGACAGACATCCGCCATAATACCACACATCATTAACATTAGTGGAGTGTCATGTAAAGTTCACGAGAACATCGGATAGGTGCGTGATACGATTGATAAATACAATATACACTCGGTTACACAAGTACTATAAGACTACAATTATTTGGTGACAAACGAACATTATATAAAAAAACTAGCTGTGCCCTGCAGTTTCACCCGCGGAGATTTAAAATTTTATAGGTGGCCGCGGAACCCTGTTTTAAAAAAATCAAAGTAGCCTAAGTTACTCCTTGTATAATCAGCTATCTGTCAGTGAAAGTCCCGTTAAAATCTGACCAGCCATTTCAGAGATTACCCGGAACAAACAGACTGACAGACAGAGAAAAACTTTACAAATTGTAATTTTTAAGTGCGTATCGTATATACTTTCATGTGCATTTAGTGAAAAGCTATTGTTTGGAATTAAAAACAGAGACTTCAATTTTATTTATCTGTATAGATGTATAGATAACAATTTTTTATTGATGTCCATGTCCATAAATGGATATTTTAAAACTATATTAAAATTTCCAGAATCATATCTTTAATCTGACACGTTATCACTCAATCGTCTTACATTATTTACAACACCTCTACCTACCCCTTCGGGGAATACAGACGTGAGCATATGTATGTAAATCTTGAATATTCTTGTTCAACAGAATTTTCATAAGTAATAATACTTCTAAACATATTATATCCAAACGTAACGGATAAATAACGGTATAAAGCTATTATTACATTGACCATTGACTATATTTCTTTAAGCTAAAACAATAACGCGTCATTTGATCCTTTTGTGCCGCTTATGTCAAAGTATTGAAACGTTAAATAAATGATTTGTGTACTGTTGGAGTTCATCTAGGTTGTCTGTCGTATTGTCTTTGGTCTGTGTATGAATCGCCTACGCTCGCAGGTTTATTGTTGTCACGCCTATTCAAGTTTCAATCATTATCCTTTGTGTAACAGTTCAGTTCATCTTTGTTGCTATGTGTAAGAATTATATTTGCGATAGCTGTGCCCTGCGGTTTCACCCGCGTAGATTTAGTTTCATCCTAATTGTCGCGGAACCCTAATATTTTTGATAAATAAAAGTAGCCTAAGTTACTCCTTGAAACATCAGTTACCAACCAGTGAAAGTCCCGTTAAAATCCGTCCAGCCGTTTCAGAGATTACCCGGAACAAACAGACAGACAGAGAAAAATTTTAAAACTTGGTTTTTTAGTATCAGTAGCGTGTATACTTTCAGATGTATTTAATGAAAAGCTGTAATTTCGGAATTACAAACAGACACTTAAATTTTATTTATCTGTATAGATGTATAGATAATTAGGTCCTTAAACTTAGCAACCTGCGTGTCCATACCAGAGAAATTTAACACTAAGGTTTTGCTTTGATTCTGCTTTATATTCAAGTAGTTATCTCACTTCGCGGTTTTTCGTCTTTCACGCGTGTACTTACACTCGCAGACTACTTAAATAAAAGGTTATTTAAACCAATTAAAAATATATTTCTTACTATCGTTTTGAAACTAATAGCTACAATTTAGATTGCCCCATTGCTTGTAAATAAATCAAAATATCAATGCTCATAAATAATACATAGTCCAATTAAAATATAAAGTGTAACAGCTATGTGGCCGAGTGTACTGGATTACAATTCCATGCTGTTCGCTACCGATCATTGATTGAATGCTTAGTGAAGAGATTTAAGTATAAATGTTAGTCATAATAATCAATAAAGAGTATACAGATCATAATAATAATATACTACGTGATTTGGTAATTCCTTGAATATGAAGTACTCAAAATAAATAACTGGCTGTGCCCTGCGGTTTCACCTGCGCAGTTTTAGTTTGATGCTTTATTTCACGGAACCCCTTATATGTTTACTAAATAAAATTGTCGTTGTCACTGCTTGAAACGTCAGCTATCTGCCAGTGAGTACCGGTAAAATCGGTCCAGCTGTTCACGCGTGATGGCGTTACCAAGGGAAATAGGGATTCATTTTTATATATATAGATGTATTATCGCACAGCGCCATCTAGTCTCAAATTAAGCAAAGCTTTAATACTCAAATACTTATTTTTGGAAGCATTCGGCCATGCCTTAAGTAAAATTAATAACATAACATTTGTTACTAGAGTTGACTTGATTAGAATTGCGGTGGCGGAGTGGTTTGAGCGCCAAGTTTACATCTCATCGTTGGATTTTTACCAGTAGTGATTTATCACACAAAGAGTTGTACTGCATTAAAATAATACTAAAATAATACCCGGTTGCCAATTTAACATCTTTGGCAATCGTTACAGGTCAGTCAGAGGCCTAAGAAAGTCTGACAACTGGTTTAAACCAGATTGCCGATTTTCCTCGAAAAAGGGGTTACGAAGGTCAGAGAGCATTCGCTTCGTATAAAAATCAGGTGATCAGCCACATCGGGTTGAATCAAGTGCTGACCCCAAATACATGGGATAAGGCCAGGGAGATGATGATGAGTTTTACTGCAATAAAAGCCATTTTGAACCATCATTGTATATGTCTGAGAAGAAATTCAAATAAAAGATGCTCACGCCATCGCAGATGGTTCCCGAGGATGTGTTGTACAAACATCACCCACTTTATACAGAAGATTATTATTAAGTGCCATCGTGACAGATGGCTATGCCGATACATACGTCTTTGAATTACTTCTCAAACATATACATACTCGTATTACCTCACGATGTTTTCCTTCACCGTAAAGCACGTGGTGTAATGATGTAAAATCACTGCACTTAAGTTTTTCGAAATTATTTATTGAGAAACTATTTCAATAAAAATATCCAAGATTCTTAAAGTGTAGTATAATCAAACTATATACCGATATAATGTGGACATTAAGGCTTCTTATAGTCAATATTAAATAAGGATACGCCCAATGTGCCGTCCACCGGGGTCAATGTCACATGAGATCACGGATTATATTAACACCTCGTACACTCGGCAGAATCTATACGACTTGATCAACTAAATATATATTATGGTATTTTACCAATAACATGAAACTGAAGAGTTTGTTTGTTTGCTTGAATGTGCTAATCTCAAACTACTTGTCCGATTTGAAAATGCAGTGTTAGATAGCCAATTCGTCGAAGAAGGCTATAGGTATATCTGTACCACTGTCATGAGTTTGCTAACGTTTTCCTAATCTTCACTCGCTAGCGTCTCCGCCGAATATTTGTATGAGACATTGTACAGCGCCTCCAAGCGGTGACGTGAAGAACTAAAATATCTCATACAAATATTGTGGGTGGCGCTAGCGAGTATATATTACAAAAACGATGCACAACAACTCGTAATAGGGGTACTGCATACTAAAACCAATAGTGCCTTAAAGTTAGCGTAAGTCCAAAACTATTCCAGACGAAGTCGCGACCAAAAGCTAGTTTTACTAATAAAATTATAGAAACACTGCTTATTGTGAAAGTTGAGACATTTACGATGTAGATAATATAATTTTCTTACATTTTATGAGCTTGCAAAGCTAACATGGTTTCAATTGCTTATTCATTTATTACTAAGTATATTGACTTTGTTTTCTAGCTCAGTTGACCATATTATGGCCATAGTTTACATTACTAGTCTTTAACAGCGACTTCGTCCGTGTTATGTATCCTTTTCAACCTCATTTTGGGGTTAAAGCTTTCAACAAATGAACAATTTTCTAATAAAATATAAGTAACAATGCAATTAAAAATTGTAATTTGTTTCTTTAATCTGTAAACACTAATCATCATCTGACGACTGATAGGATCTCCCATTTACAACATGAACTACTTCGCTGTGCCCCGCGGTTTTAGCCGTGTAGGATTAACAATAAAAACGATGTTACTTTTTCTAAAATAATATCAAATTTACTCCTTACATCAGCTATCTGCAAGTGAAGATCCCGTTACAATCGGTCGAGCCGTTTTAGAGATTAGTCTGAACAAACAAACATACATAGTTTCGTAATATGGCATATACTTAGTGAATTTGTAATTTTTTACAGGCACACACTACAATGTTATTTATCTATTGTAGATTTTCGACAATTGCGTATGGCTGATGTATGTTCTCTCCCTTTTACCTTTTAGTTTATGTGACTAAGCCGTTCTATGAGGTGAGGAAAAATAGATATGTTGAGCCGACTACAGAGCATGTGTATGAAATGTATTTACAGATCAATCGATCCTTTACAAACACGCCACCGGTTCAGCGGCCCACTTAGGGTACCACCACTTAGCACCACCCCTCTAATTGGCACCACTCGCCGCCGAGTTAATAACACTTTATTTGACATTTTAAATATACATGTATATAGACAAATTTAATGACTAGATGATCCGTTTGCTTACCTGCTTTAAACTGGTTGAGATTTTGGACAGTTTATACGAGGTATATGTATAGTATAAGCTTTACATATAGGTACTGAATTAAAGCAAAGTATAAAAAACAATTAAGATATGTTAAATGTTTTATACCATGTGTTACTTTCTTTTTTACTTTGAGTTCAATGTTTTGATTTTGTACCAAAAGAAAAGAGTGTTGCTAATATTATAAAGCTGAAGAGTTTGTTTGTTGAACGCTCTAATTTAAAAGACTACTCGTTTGAATTGGAAATATTTTTGTATTAAATAGTGCCTTTATCAAGATAGGCTTTAGGTAAAGCCTACGTCACGCCGCGACCAATAGGAGCAAAGTATCTATGAGAAATGTTGCAAAAATTAGAAAAATGATCACCAAGTGCACGTCCCGTCATGAGTTATGGTTTTTCATTCGGCTACTTTACAAATCTGACTCTGTCTGTCGCCAAATACAGACAGGACCTAAAACATAGTTTTTAGCTAGTAAGTTGTAAAATTTGTAACTCGAGTATATGTGCAGAATCTGCTATACAAACATCCAGGTCGACGGCCCACTGCGATACACTCGTGCGATATATAACACGAACACCTACGGATTTTAGCTAAACATCCTGAAACTGTGACATGAATGTTAATTGCACGGATTTTGTCATCTTTATCTACTCTCTCAGGTTTAAGTGACATAACGTGCGCTCTAAGAAATATAGATCCTGGTACGAACAAAGATTTATTCTGAGTACGGCTGTTACCATTGAATAAAGTAATAGCTTTTTGCTTAGGAATAATATTTACCAATTGTTAAGATTTTCATTTATTTTTAAATTAAGTAATATGCACTAGCGTGATAAACAGACTCCTTTTAATATTCGACAGACAATAGGCAAATGCAGTTAGAACAATGTTTAAAACTACGAGTTCCACCGTCGGTTCAAATCAAAGTCCAGAAGAAAACGTGCAGAGCTAGAGTGTCCCTATTACCTACCCTCTTACACAAGATAAATATTTAAATGTAAGCTCATACTTATTCTGTGCGCAAGGTAAAGCCCATATTTATAACTTACTGACGATTCTATGAAAGTTATAGTTTCAATTACTGGGCAAAGAGTAATTACTGAGTTTCTTGCCGGATTCTTCTCAGTAAAAGCAACCTTCCGAACCAGGCTGTATAATTATGTCATTCTGACGAATTGAAAGTACTTTATTAAGAGTCTAATCGAATAAATATGATTTTCAATGCATGTAGAATCTATTCAATGTCATTGTGAAACGAAGCGCACTTGACCACAATTTTTTTTAATGTCATTAATATAAGTGTCAATTGTAAGTTGTGAATACATGAGTGGCACAGGTCTTCACGACATGATGCCTAGTAAGGCAGTGCCAAAATGGGAGCCGCGCGGGCGACGAGGCCAGCCGCCAGATGGCGCGAGACCTTGCCTCAATGAGAACTGCCCGAATTATCCGGCTATGCGATAATGACCTTACTCTTAAGAGGCTAAGGCGCTAATTAGGGGGGTGACTCATTGTGGTTGATTACAATATACCTAGAATGGTCACCTGATGAGCAATCGAGAAACAAAATCGTTTTAACCTTACAATTAAATCTTTTGTAATGAATGCCCTTACAAGAACTATACGTTTCACCATAAAATACTAGTCATTTTATGAACTAGAGGACCTCTTATCGGACAACGATGCTTTTTTGATTATTTTGTTGATAAAGTTTGCGTTAAGTCTATTTTTTTTTCTACATATATGGCAAGCATGCAGTCAGTCTGTTCGGGTTTATGGATTCGTACAAATTCTACTGCAAGCCAGCTTTGTAGAATCGCGCGATACGACAAATTTTTGAAATATAATTTTTGCATTTTATACCCGACTGTATTTTATTAAAACTGTATTCCATTAAACACAATGTGCGTAATGATAGCCCACTACAAACTTTTGGATGTATCGATTCGCACGCCAGTACATTACCTACATGCGAATCGACTACAGAAAAAATATATTTAAAATAGTTGTCGATTCGTACGTTTTGAGTCAGCCTTAGTGCGAATCATCAAATAACCCCTCTGATCGTTAGCTACTGCTCCCTTATTTCACTGTCACTGTGCCTTCATTGTGCTGATGCATAGACAAGCTTATAACTGGCGTGCGGATCGATACCAAACGATTGTAGTGGGCAATTGGCACACACATTGTGTTCAAATAAACACTCAGGTATAAAAATTGTCGATACGCGCGATTCTACAGAGCAGTCCAAATGATAATTTGAAGCAGTCAAGTAACGCCGTAAACTTACCCTTTAAATAACTGCGCGGCAATTAAATGAGACAATACAGCAGTTTAACAATACAATACAGACAATATAGCAATTAAGTATGCACTTAATTGATTTTTTCTCTAAATTTTAATAATACATTACAAATACTTATGTGTTAAATACATATGCGTTAAATACAAGCGCGTAAGTTATCAATCAATCTCTTTATAAATGGAACCTGTTACAAACATACCAGCCAGTAATTAATTATTCATCTCATCAAAAAACTCGCAGATTTAAGCAATCATAAAGGAAAGCTTAAGTTTTTTTTTGATAAAAAATAAATTAATAAAATACATTTTTTTTGCTCACTAAAAGACGTGCTTTTCTGTTAAGCTTAGGGTTCCCTCAACTAAATTATTACTTTATTTACAGAAATATGGAAATTAATGATTGTGATTGATTTTGTATTTAGAAGAATTGTAAGATATTTTTGAAAAGAGTAATCACTGATTTCTTGCCAGGTTCTTCTCAGTAAAAGCAATCTTCCGAACCTGGCGATAGCATGAACATAATCCTGTATATATGTAATTCTGACGATTTGAACGTACCTTGTTAAAAAGTCTAATCAAATAAGACTTTTTTAATGTGACACAGTGCTTTACTAAGTCTACGTTCGGAAAATACGATCCCTTGTATTCGAACCTCGCTATCTTAAAAAACATGACAAGAACACGGGTGTGACCACAGGGTATAGTTAGCTAGGTGATGTAATAATCATAAAAGAGTGCGGAATCATTACCGCGAAGTTCAAGAAACTACATTTTTTGCGCGAGTGTATTGTAAGCTAACACTATAGGAATGAGATACATCATTAACTACATACAGCGAGGAGTAATTGACGTATGCGCTCTGCCGCGCAAAAACATGGATGATACATCCAACACAGTATTATATTGGATGGTTCTGTATGGAAAATTCCAAAATCCCTCTACTTAACAGCAGTCAAACAACAATGCTTAATTACTGTTACCTGCGTGTGGTCTCGCAGAACTGCTTTATAAGTTGTGTGCTGGCTTCAAAGGAATCCCATCGTGTCTTATGGCAGCACAATCATTTCACTTGACACAGTTGTCAACATATCTATTACGAGTTTGTCACCGTTTTCCTATCACTCGCTGGCGTCTCCGCCGAATATTTGTATTAGAAATTGTACAGCGGTGACGTACACTCCAAGCGGTGACGTGAAGTACTAAAATATGTCATACAAATATTGTCGGAGACGCTAGCGAGTGTAGATTAGGAAAACGGTGGCGAACTCGTGATAGGGGTACTGATGGTGACAGTCTGATGGTAAACTTAACTTATGACAACTAGCAAAATGTCTAAGTTGAGCCGCATTCCATCAAGCACGTAGTCAACATATTCGTGACATATGCTTGTCAAATTAATCTACCAAAAGGTTTCTCCTCCCCCAACGGAACCCTAAATATGTTATTGAGTCAATGAACCTCATCGTGATCTTTGCTCGAGAGCTGCTTATTAAATAGATAAATAAATATACGCGTAATGCGCCGTCTGGGTGTCTTCAATCATTTCGGGTAATGGTACCTTCCTAATTGAGTTTGCATATTTACACTGAACTGCGAAGGGACGGGGCCTTGAAGGGGTAAGCATTTGCTTTACAACAATACAATTTCACTCAACAATATACTGAACTAATATAGTGTGATCCTATATTTCCAAACGTTTTCGAAACGTATAATTTCCATTCTTAAATATGCTAGTAAACTGATCATCATTTATTTTAGAGCTAGGCTCTTGTCGGTGAAGCTATCGCCAACCCTCTCTATTGTCCGCTAACACTTTGACAACTGTAAACAAGTAAAACTGATAAACCTGACAAATAATTCATAACGTTTTAAAATACACTATGGACATTGAAACAGCATAGGTAGATCTTCCGAGTCCCATCCATCTTTATAATTAAGATTATAAGGTTGACGAGCGACCCCGTCTCTAAGAATTCATCGACAGTAACCTCAATATTGTATAAGTGGGTGAAACATAATCTTATTCGCTAATGCATTGTCCTCAGGCTGAACGGTACCGTGAGAGACGTCGGCTGGCCACCCCTAGCCCCACCCCCTCCCCGCCGCGCCGCCGCGCCCCGCCGCCCGTCTCCGCGGGCAACTGGTTCAAATCCCTCGACAGACTTACTAGGAAGAAGGGGAAGAGCACTAAGGTAAGCAGGATCTTACAAGGGTTTATAAAGTTACAGCCCCAACTTTTCACCAAACATTTAAATAGACATCAGTTGCCATCCTGACGTCAGCTCTATCTACCAGTCAATAGAGGACATTTTGCTGCACAGAAATTTAGTTTCTAAAGAATCATTCAATCCCACAGAGAAAGAACACATTTAACGCTGTGATCAGCAACTCAACTTACACCAATTGGTGTAAGTTGAGGACTTTTCCACCAAAATCGGTTTTGAGACACATGTTACTAGTACACGGGGTGTTACATGCTCAAGGATTGAGTCTGGTTTTATGATACGACGCCTTTTATTTCAGGTGGAAAAAGAAAACGTACCAGCAGACGATGCCCCCCGCAAGACCTGGTCGAAGACAGCCAAGCCGCTCAACTCCCCAGCGAAGAACCTACGCTTCTTCGGCGACACCGACCAGGACTCTGACGCCAACACCAAACAGACTGTCACCAAGTCCAAGAGTCACCCTCAATCCAAAACACACGGCACTTTGAGGAAAACTATCTCCAACTCTAGCACTGGCTTGGATGAGGTCGACCATAGTGAGCTATCCAGTAAGAGTTACTCTTTATCAAACCTCCATAGGGAAGAGAAGGAAGATCCTCGCCGGCAGTACTACAAGAGGAACTTGCAGAACATCTCGGAAATCCACAGGAATTCAGAGACAGAGAGTCAGTTCGATCGGAAAGTGAAAGCCAAGCCGCCGATAAGCCCGTATGATCGCTCCAGGAGTCACAGCAGCTCGAAGACCTTGAAAGGCAGCAAGGGCGACCTCAGGAAGTACAAAGTTGAGGATAGAGGCAGTTCTTCAGAGTTGAGGAGCAGCAAACCAGAGCTACATAGAGAGTTGAAGTGAGTTTATATAACTGTAGATGACTTTTATCCACATTTGTGCATTGAAACTGTGACTATGGGCTTACATTCCTTTTATGATTTTTGATAAGAGAATTCCTAAGCTTCTTGAAAGTTTCTCCTCAGTAAAAGCAACCTTCCGAAACTGGTGATAACATGTACAACCCATTATATTGATGTCATTCTGACGATTTGAAAGAACTTTGTTAAAATTCCGATTAAAAATAGATAGATAGATATAAAGATAAATAGATATAAATTGCCATCACGTGCATAATATTTTCAAAGACTTAGAATGACATTATTTTCATATACCACTGAAGCACTTTCGCATGGCCAACAAGCATTCAGCCCACCGGATGCTTGGTATTTCTCTGCACACCGCAGCCTATATGGACTCCTTAGTCCTGAAGAACCCTATACTATGCTCGTTCTATCACACGCTGATACTTCAGACCTTCCAAGAAAGCGAGACACGACTGTGTAACCAATTCATGAATGAATGTTCCATTCGCAGACCTCGTCGCAGGACTCCCGCCACCAACTCTGGGGAGAGCAGCACCGAGGGTGACTCCAGCCAACAATCACAGCGCAGCGTCGTCTATCTGCACGCTACTACTGGTTAATATCTTATATATCTATACAAACAAGGTGGTAAACGTGCAGACCACCTAATGACGTAACTGCACGCGTTACACGTTTGTAACACCATCATAATGAATATAGGTGTCACTATCCTCTCTCATACGCCTCCTCTCCTACTCCCCCACACCAGTGAGCACCGGTGACATAGACTAATGCAGATTACTGAAGTTACTGAGCATTTAGCTCTCATGGATCCTGGACTACATTCCAGGATTTAACTCAATCTTAAGTCAGAACCAGCCATAAGTCAAAAATATTTATCATCAGAGTTGAAAAGGGGTGATAAGGTTAGTGTTAAGAATTAAGCCTAGTTAGCTGAAGTCACAGAACAAAAAGTTTTTCGCTTTTAATCGAATTCGAAAGGTTATGTATGAGGTGTCTTGTTGGTTGCAGTGGGCGACATCCCGGATCCCGGGCGCATGACGCGCAACCGTTCCCGAGATGACGTATCGTCGGTCAACTCCTCCAACCTGCAGGTCCGGAGCACCACCAAGAGCTTCTCCATCTTCGCCCCCTGGACTCCCAAGCACTACAACGACCAGCACGACGTTCACTACGCTCAAAGACCAAGAAAAACTAAGGAACCGGTCAAAAAGGCTTCTTCCACCAAAAACTTGGTAGACGAAAAGCCTTCGTTACAAAAGAACAAATCCTACAGTCAGACTACTTTGACCAAACGTCCACAGACCAACAGATTAACCAGTTCCAATACTACTCTATACAAGAAACCTGAAAAAAGGATAAGTAGCCAGAATACGATGAGGAAGTCTACTGCGAGAGAGGGAAAGAAGAGTCAGTCGAGCGACGTTGTCAGTAGGGAGGAGAGAGATAGAGTATCAAGGTCTATCTCTATGCCTAAAGATGATAACAAGAAGGCTGGCTGGTTCAAGATGTCCAGTAAAAATAAAAAACCAGAAGTTAATACTAGGGTTCGTTAAGCGCGCGACTGCTGACTGCTACATCTATACAGATAAATAAAATTGAAGTGTCTGTTTGTAACTGCAAAATAACAGTATTTCACTAAATGCATATGAAATTATACACTCTACTGACACCAAAAAACTAAGTTTTAAAAATTGTCTCTGTCTGTCTGTCTGTCTGTTTGTTTCGGGTAATCTCTGAAACGGCTGGACGGATTTTAACGGGACTTTCACTGGTAGGTAGCTGATGTTTCAAGAAGTAACTTAGGCTACTTTTATTTATCATAAATATTAGGGTTCCGCGACAATAAGCATGAAACTAAATCTACGCGGGTGAAACCGCGGGGCACAGCTAGTATAACATAACGGATACTACTTGCTTTTGTATAAAGTCTATAAATACACGTAACTTTATAATTATATTTCTTTATTAATATTTTTACTATCACTTCAATAATACTATTGCTTTTTTATTTTTAAGAACTGTGTAAATCTCATTCTGTTTCTACAGAAATTATAGCAGTTTATGCTAAAATATGGATTATTTTATAAATATCTAAATACATACACACATTGGTATAGCAATCCCTAAATATGACATATATTTACAGAGGTGCTATAATATTATCTATACCTAACTAAGTTAATTTCTAACAAAGTAGTGGTAACTACTAAGTGCCATTGACGGAGTGTATTGAATAATGTTACCATTTTAGTTGATAATGTTTACTTGTAACATTTTTTTAGATTACAAATATTACTTTTTAATATCGCAGATAATATATTTTTTTCTGAAATAGATGCCAAAATATAATCCGTCCAAGTAGGTAATATATTTTAAAACTACCAATATTAATTTTTAAAATCTATTTTCTTCTATTAATAATGTTCGATGATTGCGTAAATAAAGTTTCGTTCGATCTCAATAACACGCGCTTACTTTTTTTTATTCGAACGTTACTTTATTCGAAAGCAATCGAAATCTTATACATTTTAAACTGCGCTTGAGAATGGTTGGCTTACGACGAAGATCTAATATAATTAATTATATGTAATTGGAATGATTTAAAAATAAATAATCTAATTTGATTTTGGTATTTGTGTTGTCCTTCCTATACTGAAGTCCTTTCCTAGTTTTTTCTGATAATATCTATAATTCATTTTGGTTCCGATTTTGTATTGACTTTGCTTTTTGATGTACCTTTAGTGCCATCTCTTGACAAATAGCCAAATACTTCCGTATGTAACGCCATCTCTTGTCAAGTAGACACCCATATTTGTCTGACATCTGGATGAGAAGATGAAGTGCTGGTTTAAAAGCATTTGAAATGTCTACTGAAAAATATAATCAGAGATATTAAAATAATTAATAAAATAATATTTGTTTCATTAACACAGGAAATCTAAAAATGTTTTCATGGTATTTTTTTTTCATTATGATACCAATGTCAAGTCGCTGTCAGTCTGACTCGAACTGTCAAACTCGTCATTCACGGTCATTGCCATTTGGAAGCCGTCACCCAAAAAGGGATGGCGATTCTTTCCAAAAAAGATCGATTTTTAAATCGATTCGAATCGTAACTTGATGAATCGATTCATAAAAAATCGAGGTCAAAAAGATCGATTTCTAAAAAATCGATTTTTTCTCAAGTCTGCATTTACAATGTAAATACAAATCCATTTTATGAAAAACAAGATACCATAATAAGCGATCACTTAGTATTCAAATCAGGGTTTTTTTTAGTTCAAGAAATTCGATGATCACAGTCATTTTTATAACAATATGAAAGTATCAGGTAAAAAAGAAGACATAATTTTACTTTCTAAATGTATTTGTTATATTAAGTAATAATTTTAACAAAAAAAATACTGATTTCAAATTTTAATTCTAGAACTACTGAATAGATGAAAATCGTGTCGTGAATACAAAAAATCAAGTGTCGATTCTCTAGGGTGAAATATCGATTCACTGAATCGATTCAGTGTTACATATCGATTTATTAGGCTCGAAAAATCGATTCTTCGATTAATCGATCTCAGATCGCCATCCCTACACCCAAATTTGACAGCAAAGAAAGACACGAACTATACATGCGAAAGAAATGAGCAATTCAATAAAAATTGTCTCGTATTCTCGATATACGTTTTCTATAATGTAAACAAATTAATGTTAAGTACGTGAAGCTGAGTGAAGCTACTATTAGTATTAGTACAATACAATCATGTCGCGACGCTACAGAGACGCAGCTGCGAAACTGCAGCAGAATGTTCAAAAACACTTGAAAGAAATGAAGGACATATCCTCTTCGGAAGATGAGGATGGGTGCGACTCCAGCGTGCTGGAAGGAGTGTTCCAGAGCTACTGGCGCGGCGGTGGAGACACCCAAATGCTCAACAGGACGAAGAACCTTCTAGAAGAGGCCATCAGCGGCCGGTCCGTGACCTGCCTTATTTGCATCGCATCCATCAAACGAGCTGACGCGATATGGACTTGTGAGCACTGCTACTCCTACTTCCACCTCTCCTGTATCCAGAAATGGGCCAACGACAGCATTAGTTTAAGATGCGAAGAGAACCACGGTCCAATTAGCGTAGTTACTCCTAAAAAGATCGAGTGGTGTTGCCCTAAGTGTCGGCAGGCGTACAGTAAGGAACAGATACCGCGCAAGTATCGTTGCTTTTGTGGAAAGGCTGACGATCCACCATATCACCCGTGGTTGATACCACATACTTGCGGAGAGGTTTGTGGGAAGCAGCTCTCTAAAGGTGACAGTTGCCACCACAAGTGCCTGCTGCTGTGCCACCCTGGCCCCTGCCCACCGTGCCCGCAGACCGTCAACGAAGTCTGCTACTGTGGCAAGGAACACAAGAGAGTCAGATGTAGTGCATCCAAGTGGACTTGTGGACAACAGTGTAAGAAAACCCTACTCTGCAAAACACATAAATGTGAAGACTTATGTCACGATGGAGACTGTGCTCCCTGCAGCTACACTAGCCTCCAGTCTTGCCAGTGTGGTGCTGAGAAAATGAAAAGACCATGCAACGACCCTGCCTGGCAATGTCAGAAGCCTTGCAACAAGCAGTTCTCATGTGGATACCATAAGTGTGATAAAGTATGTCACTCAGGCAGCTGTAGTACTTGTCCCAATTCGGGCATGAGCTCTTGCCCCTGTGGAGCCAACCAGCGCTTTGTACAGTGCCCAGACACCATGGACACGTGCCTGGGAACATGTGGTAAACAACATTTTGACTGTGAACACACCTGCCCAGAGAAATGCCACAAAGGGCAGTGTCCTCCGTGCCAGGTTTTGATTCAAAAGCAGTGTCAGTGCTCCAGTCATACCCGGTCCTTGCCTTGCAGCAAGGAGTTCAAATGTGAAACTAAGTGCAGAGGCATTCGCCCTTGTGGTAAGCACTCCTGTGCCCGTAAATGTTGTAATGGGAACTGTCCTCCGTGTGAGAAGATATGTGACAAGCCCCTGCAGTGTGGCCGCCACAAATGTGCCAGTGTCTGCCATCGTGGTCCATGCTACCCCTGCTCCAGAGATTCTAAGATCACTTGTAGATGTAAGGAGACATACATCACAGTGCCATGTGGCAGAGAGAGAAATGTCAAACCTCCAAAGTGCAGCATTCCATGTAAGATTAAATACAAATGTGGACACATGGATGAGAATAAACATTCCTGCCATTTTGGAGACTGCCCCCCATGTAAAGCTATTTGCTATAAAACATACCCCAACTGTGGGCATGAGTGTAAATCCAAATGCCATGAGTTTGTGGCAGTGGTGTTCAAGCAAGTGGAGAAACCGGCCACACCTTGGGATATACAGCCTCCCAAGACTAAAATAATGACTCTGGAATGTCCTCCTTGTGAGACACCTGTCTCTGTAATTTGCTTTGGTGAACATGAGACATATAGCCAGGCATGTCACTTGGCTAAAAGACAACCCTGTGGCCGGGAATGTGGCCGTCATTTAGCTTGTGGTAATCACAGTTGCACATTACTCTGCCACCTGCACAAACCCGATCCTGCATATCCTAATGTCCCACACAGCTGTAAGCCATGTAACCGAGAATGCTTAGTGAGTCGTCCAGAGAAATGTTCACATAAATGTGCTATCAAGTCCTGCCACCCTGGTGCCTGCCCACCTTGTGATGTTCTTGAGAGGATTCCGTGTCACTGCGGTCTCACAGAACTGTACCTCTGTTGTAGAGAGTATTGCTTAGCTAATGAGGCAATGTTATCTTGTAACCAACAGTGTCCTAAGAACTTGGACTGTGGTCACCGATGCAGGAACAACTGCCACTCTGGTCCCTGCATCAACCAAGTGTGCACAAAAAAGACTAAGATACATTGTCCTTGCGGGAACTTGAAGAAGGAAGCACCTTGCAACTTGGTCAAGATAGGGGAAGCTAAAGCAATGTGCGACGATAGCTGTGAAGCTAAGAAAATAGCTTTGAAACTTGAAAAAGAAAAGGAGCAGAAGAGATTAAAAGAGCTAGAAGAAGAGCGGAATAAGAGAGAGTTGGCTGAATATGAATGGAAACTCAGTGGCAAGAAGAAGAAATATAAAGAGAAGAAAGTTCAAGTAGCCGTAGATGACAGGAGCTGGCTGCAAAAGTACTGGCTAATAATAATGTGTTCCTGTGTTGTCATATCAACTGCACTTTATTATGTCTTCTATATTTAAAGAGCTAGGGAGTATTTTGCAATGACAATAATTTATCAATATATTTATTCATGTGTTTATATAATTTGCAACACTAGCACAATTTTATTATTCTCAATGGAGACCAATTTTTATTACTTTAAGGTACGTAGGCAGAGACACCTACCCACATGTGATATAGGCGTGAGCATAATTTGTTTGTTATGGATACCACAGGCTGTTATTAACGTGTGTATATGTAATAATAGTGAGTGGAAGCAGGCCAATTTAATTAATGCTTGTAGCACCAGGAGGTCAATTGTATATCGCAATAAAGTAGGCTCTACTAACAATATAAAAAGACAAATGGGCCCACCTGCTAGCATAGCAGAACATTGAAATTAATATTCCAAATTAGAAATAATTTATAATATTGTCATGTATTTGTAGTTGGGAACTTTTGGAATTTTTTGTACTACTAGTAAATAGTTTATAGGCCCTCTTTAGACAGGGTTTAAGCTTAAGTTGGTCTATTTATTTATTTAATCTAAGCTAGCAAACCACAGAACCCTAAATTATACGAAAAAATACTGAATGACAAATTCGTCCAGTTTTATCATTATGTGTGTGTGTGTGTGTGATGTAGAAAATATTTGAATTATGCTCCATATTTACTGTATGCTTAGAAAGACTAGAGTGTGGAAAATAAACCATGTTTTTTTTAATGTTTATTTGAAAGTGATTATATTAGACCCACTGACCTACCCTAGGTTTTTGCAGCCGTCACTATCATAATATTATGATGAACAAAAGTTACGGGAGACCACAACAACGATGTAAGTTCAAAACCCAACAATCTGAAAAAATGAGATTTTTCAAGAATCTGCTATGGTTCTACACTACGTAAGATGACGAAAACCATCGTGAGGAAACCTTCACATGTCTGAGAAGAAAATCAAAGACGTATGCACGTGTAAAGTTATTTTACTTTAACGTATACATATACGTTAACGTAGCGAGTGATGACGTGAGCATATTATTATTTTACTATCCATTAAATAAAATGCTAATGTAGTATGGCGAATTTTTTTCTTTATCTATGGTAGTATGTAATCAGTATATTCTCATTATGGTAGTCAACCCCGACTGTCAATCAATCAAACAACTGTCACACACAGTATAAACTTGCAGTAGGTCTGCTGTCATCCTTAAAATAATCTATAGATTTTTTTATTTAAATTGTGTTAGTATGCAAGGGGAATAACCTGTGACGGGACAACGAAATGATACAGTGCAATCCAAAATGAACGAATGACGTTGGACCGAAAACAAAACTGGAAGGGCGGTCATAACTGACTAACATGTTACAAGCACTAGGTAAGCTACAACTTCGTACTTACAGGTTTTATTTATATTATGGCTCGGGTCGCGACCTACGTATTTATGGACTTGGAAACTACTGGCCTGCCTTCTGAGGAGCTGAACAAGACGAGAATTACGGAGATCAGCATGGTGGCTGTGAAGAGGGAACACCTACTGGTGACGAGGCGCGGGAAGACACCTCGCGTGAGACACACGCTCACTCTCTGCCTCAACCCTGGCCGGATGATACAACCCACCTGCTCCGAGGTCACCGGCCTCTGCAACGATCTATTGGAACATGAGTCACTCTTCAACATGGAGGTATACACCATGATTTGTTCATTTCTCAAAGTTCTCACTAAACCAGTCTGCTTCATCGCCCAAAATGGATTGAACTTTGACTTTCCGATACTAAAAAATCATGTCGAGAAACTGGGCATGAGTTTACCGAATGATTTGAAATGTTCTGATAGTTATTTTGCCTTCTACAATATATTGGAGAGACCGCGAGAGGAGACTAGAAATACTGAGCTTGGTTCAACATCCAATGTTACCATTACAAATGGGTGTGCGCTGACTTCAAAGCTGGACGAAATTCCATTTAACATGCAAGCAGTCAATGAGTCAACGCCCAAAAGTAAGTCAAGTTTGAAGACACCAAAGAAAATAAACGCACAGAAAGTACGCAGAAGATTTCCTTGGGGCGCGGGGCCCAAGCCTAAGGAATCTTACAAATTAGCAGAAATCTACGAGAGGGTGTTGAAGCGTCCTTGCTTGGATGCTCATCGAGCGGAGAACGACTGCCTGATGGCATTAGAATTGGCGGTGGCTCTTGGTAAAGACTTTGTGGAGTATGTTGATAGTGACCACTACTTGTTCAGTGATGTGGAAGCTATGACCCTCGGGGTCCCATTGGGGAACATTACAGGACCCACTTATTGGGAACCTAAAGATAGCAAATAACATAATTTGCCTATCTATAACTAAAGTCAAAAGTCAAAAATATCTTTATTCAATTAGACTTTTTACAAAGTACTCTCAAATCGTCAGAATGATATAATTTTACAGGATTATACATGCTACCGCCAGGTTCGGAAGGTTACTTTTTCTAAGAACCTGGCAAGAAACTAATGTTTTAAGAATGAGGGTTGTGCAGATTTATCAAAGACAGTAGTAAGTACATAGGTTTTGTTAATAGAATTGTTTAAATCCTTTAGATGTATTTATACGATCTCAAAATTTGCATTTCTTTTTTGGTCTTGTATTTTCATTTTGATATATTAAGCTTATTTGCATTATATTACTTTTGCTATGAATGTGTTTGTCATAATAAATGGTTATTAATTAAGAGTTATGTATAAAAAAGTAGGTAATATTAGTTTCCTGTAATATATAGTTAAATTTACTTAAAAGATTATTTTCGGAAAATATTCAATGGATTTTTACTGTTCAATAAAAGTTTTATACAATTTAATGTATTTTTATTTTGTGAGTAAATAGTTAATGGCAAATGAAAATGAAAATGATTTATTCAGTTTAGGCCCTGGTAAGGCACTTATGAATGTCGAGGAATTTACCACCGGTTCGGAAACTAGCCTTCTGAGAAAAACCGACAAGAAACTCAGCTGGCATCATACACATTTCATTACACAGTAAACAATGATAATTACAATAAAAACATTCACAATAGTGAAAATTGTATCAGCATGCATGTGTGAAAAATAATAATTAAAAAAGGTAAAAACAATACCAAATGATTTACATAACATGTTTGCATACCATGTCATTGCCAGGAGCTAGCAAATATTCGGCGGAGACGCTAGCGAGGGTAGATTAGGAAAACGGTTGCAAACTACCCTACAACTACCTATAGACACGATCTCTTCAAGAACCCCATGTTTATAAATCTACCTACTTGTAAACATGCAAATTCGTGTTGAGTCCATTTATCCGCTGAGTACCTAATATGTCAGTCTTGCTTACACCTATTTTAAACGAAAAGAGGGGTTTTAGAATTACATGTGTGTCTGTCTGAGTCAACGATTTTGATAGAGTAAATAATATATTTGTGTTAAAGTTCTGGTGGTGGTGACGGGCGTGCTGTGGGGGTGCACCAACCCGTTCATACGGCAAGGCACGCGAGGCCTGCGCCGCGTGAAGGCTGACACACGACTCGCGCAGGCGAAGGCTGAGCTCGCCTTCTTACTGACTAACTGGAGGGTATGTCTTTGTAATAATAACACCGTGAGGTGATTTGAGATGAAATCTGTGCCTCTATCGTGAGTTAGCCACCACATTAGTTATCTTACTGGACACGTCATGCATAATATTTGGATTGTATGGTTATTTTGATTAGTTATTTACGTGACCGCTAGGAGGCGCTGTACGCTTTCTCAGAGGCTTGCTGAACCTGCACACACACAATATTATTGTCCATAAAGTATACTTTTTTATACGACTACTAAGGTGGCAAATAAGAATACGGCCCATCTGATTGTATGTGGTTGGTTACCCCAGCCAGTACATCTATATATACATCTATACAGATTAATCAAATTTAAATGTCTGTTCGTAATTCCAAATTAAAAGCTTTTCAATAAATGCATATGAAAGTGTTTATCTCCGAAACGGCTGAACCGATTTTAGCGGGACTTGCACTGGCAGATAGATAATGTTACAAATAATTTAGTAATAATTTAATTTCATTTAAAAAAAAAAAAAATACCGTGGGCCACGCGTGCAATAAAGTCTACGCGTATGAAACCGCGTGATACTTACATAGTCTAAAATGGGAAAATAGGTGTGTTTGGAATTGCTATTTGTATATGTGTGTGTGTGTGTGTGTACAGTACGTGTTGCCGTGGGCAGTGAACCAGTGTGGGTCTCTGATGTACCTGCGCGCGGTGCAGGTGGCGCCGTTGTCGCTGGTGATGCCGGCGGCCAACGGACTGGCCTTCGCCTTCACCGCCATCACAGCAGCCGCCGCGCGCATCGAGGAACCTCTCGACTCACGTAACTACATTAATTTTATACTAGCGGACGTCACGCGGTTTCACCCGCGTAGTTCCCGTTCCCGTGGGAGTACGGGGATAAAATATAGCCTATGTTACTCGCTGATGATGTAGCTATCTATTGCTGAAAGAATTTTCAAGATCGGTCAAGTAGTTTTGAAGCCTATTCAATGCAAACAAACAAACAAACAAAAAAACAATCAAATCTTTACTCGTTGTAATATTAGTGTAGACTGTGTAGTGTAGAATGTGGGTGTTGAAAATTACAACACCTCTGCCTACCCCTTCGGGGAATATAGGCGTGAGCATATGTACTGCAATACGCTTGAAAACTTATTGCGCGATTATGGTTATGTAGATGGTGCGCAGAGTTATATAAGGTGTAGCCGTATTGAAACCGTAACGATATCGAAGCGACGAATAGTTGACAGTGTGTTTGTATTCAATATAAGTATCAAACATAAAATTTATTCATAAATAATTTTAATATTATTATTTATATAATTTTATTTATTAAAATTTTGTTACCATCCTAATCAGTTAGTCGTATCGGACTACCCACGAATTTGAAACACGTGAATACCACATTCGAATAAGCTTCGATCGAACGAACGATTTTAATTGATCAACGATATTTCGATTGTAGATTTTACGCGAATAATAAGAACTATGCTATCACTAACCTTGGTCACTCCAGCGTTCGTTCCCAGCTCAGCCCAGCAGTAAGCCAAGTCCACAATCAGATTTATTTACCGATTTATTGTATTACCAAGTTATAGCACTGCTCAACCATCACATAAATAAACATATATTATACACATTTGTGTTGCTTAAATAGTAGCCGCGTTTCATCGACCGAGTGTGACATTTGAGGCGTCTGCACTGTTCCACGTCTATAGACCAACTGAACATTATCTATAATGGCGGCTGCGTTCATGTTTTCTCCCGTAAATTGAGGGTAGTCGAAAAACGTTAATGACATAAACCCACGTTCAAGTTCATAGACAATTTAAGCAAATAAAGAGTTTAATGATATCTGTTTAATTATAATACAAGAAATTTTTTTTATGTAAATCCGAATTCATAAATATTTTTACAAAGAGTTGTTTATATTTTTCTTGCATTCGGTAAAACTCCACATAGGTAACAGACAATATATGTTACTTAAATCTGTGACGCCATCCGCCATACTTTATTTTTCATAATTAATTAACGTGTTTGTACTCTTAATTAAATTACTCTAAACTTCACCTAAGTGACTTATTATTAAATATTGATAAATTTTATATTACAGGTTCGATCCTGGGCGTGGTGGCCATCGTGGCTGGCACTGCGCTGTGCTGCTACGGCAAGGCTGCCTGACTTGTTACACTATAATTTAATCATTAATTTTAGATATTAATTCTTAATTATTTGTACAAGATATTTACTATTTGATATGCTAAGTTATTTTTATTGTTTAAGTATATTTTTATTGGTCTAAACCTGTTTTTTATTTACCTGATCTTTTCACGCTTGTTCAGAAGTATTCATGACTTAATTACCAGATTTAAATGCAGAGAGCTCTCCCAGTAAGAAAGGAACGCGCTATAGTTTCCCTGGTGAATAAGACATGCAATATAGAGACGCCTGTATCTCATGAGGGTAGGCAGAGATCACCGCCAATAAAAGACAAATTATTATTGCATTTTCTTTATTAATTCTTAGGTACATATGTTTTATATTAAAATATTACGATATTTAAATTAACATACAACCTACATCATGGTTCGACCATATTTATAAATAGTTGTGCTCGCACATGAGGTCGGCCAATAAAGTGCTTCACCACTTGACAATGTCGTTACGGCTCAAATCCCCATACGATTTAATCTTCTTTTTGATCGTCATAGCAGCAATTATCACATTGAATGTGCAAATAAAAATAGACCTTATCCTGTGAGGTGTTAATGACTTTCGATAAAGTGGTGAAGGACTTTTAGGACCGACTTTACATAACACGATCCTAACACCTATGGTATCTAATAGTTTACTTATTAGTTGAGAGTAAGGTGTTACAACACCCACTCACCCAAGTTTAGGTTGTGGTAAGTTGTGGTGGTGAGTCAATTTCCATCTCAGGCACTATACATACGTCTTTGCATAATGTTTTGTGGTTGTGTATTGCTTGTATTTAAAGCTCAGGGTATGACTAATCTCTGTAACTTAATACTTAAATTACTGTATTGATAAGTTTAAAAACTCAGTCGGTAGTCATAGTCATACATGCTTAGCTATATGCTATAGCAACATTCGTAAATCAAAACAGTTGAATTTCAATGGAATTTAATATATGCAGTGTTTATTATTTCATTGAACAAGGTGCGATTTGCGAAATTTTTATATTACATATTATAACGAGAAAAGATGTATATTGTAGTTGGTAATGAATAAACGTAAATATAAGCTGACTGAATTATATCATAATTGAGTAACATAGTAGGTACATTGTACACATAGTACATTGGTAATTAGCCAGAGATTAGAAGCCAGGTGTAAATAATATTATGGTGAGTTATTACACAGATTTCAAATAACATTCAATCAACCGCGAATATAATTGTGCTCTCCCAATTGTTTTTCTTTTCTTTCCTTTTCTTGTGTTTTTAATCGGTGCAAAGACAATGAATACGAAACACCTACATGAATAAAATATCAGTTTACCGACAAAAACCTGAATGAGTATGACTACCATCAACAGTCTGATTTTCCTCACTTTGCGACGCAAGGTTTTACTACTGAATAACTCTCTATGAAAGCTAAGAGTGGTTCAGTAGTTCCTGATGGCCCTGACAGCGGCGCAGAGGTTGTGTATGGAGCGTCGCAGGCCGGCCTCCTCCTTGGCCAGCAGGTGTCTCTCGGCGAGCAACGCGCGCGCGCGGTCCGAGTCGCGGGACGCCGCGCGGGTGATCATGGCGCCCTCCACTCGCAGCGATGTGTTGCGCTTCTGCAGCTCCACCAGCTCGCGCTTGCGACCTGCAGTCGATGACGACTGGATTAGTTGGGAAAGTGATTCGTAGACATTCACAAATAGCTTGACCACAAAAAAAGATTAATAAAAAAATCAGGTTTATCACTACTAATATTTGTTTGTTTGTTTGTTTGTATTGAATACGCTCCGACATTACAAGACCGATCATGAAAATTCTTTCAGCAATGGATAGCTACATCATCAGCGAGTAACAGAGGCTATATTTTATCCCCGTCCTCCCACGGGAACGGGAAATACGCGGGTGAAACCGCGTGACGTCCGCTAGTTAGTAAATAAAGGATCTGTTATTTAGTGATTTTTTACTAAAATAAAAGCCGCCTTTGTTACTCTTGATAACTTCATCTGTCTGCCAGTGAATGTAACAAAAAACAGAATAAATATAAATTAATTAACTCTGTGTCCATTTAGTAAAAAGCGACATGTATAGATAAACATGATGTATTGTTACCTGCTTCGTACTCCCTGTAGCTCTTGATCAGCGCCTCCACGCCAGGCCAGGGTCCCGGCTCGCTCACTTGACAAGAGAACTCCTTACTCTCCACATTAGGCCTCACTTGCTGCAGCTGCTCCCTCTCCTCGACATTGTCCTCGGTGGGGACATCTGTCTTCGCCACGGGACTAGTTTTAACAGACACTGCCTTATTATAACAGGGTATATTAATTTTGGGATAATTCTTAACTTGGGGTTCGTATTTTACTGCTTTTTGAATGTTCTCGCTGTCAAAGCCAGGATTCAGGTCCCTTTTCCTAGTATTTTGTCCGCTGAATAATTTGAGACTTTTATCAGCCATCTTGGAGAGACGGTCAAAGTCCGAGAAATTCTTCTCAGCGAGGGCTTTAATTGAGTATTTATTGGAGTTCTCGTCAGAGAACGTGTCTAATCTCTTTTTGATAAAACTATTCGTTTCATGAACGCATTTTTGAATTTCGGTAAGAAGTTGTAGCGTGCTGTTTGGGTCGAAGGTTGGCGTCGCAAATGAATTGGTTTTCTTCTCTATGTCAACAACATTATCTATGATCTCTCCGTTTCTTCTTTTCCTTTCTTTCAATATTACTTGCCATGAACGTTCGTAATCTGAAAAATATAATTTGCAATCAACGAAGTGTAACTTCAATAGGTATTCAAATAACCATTCGTTTGAACATATAATTAGTAGGTAAGAGGTAGGTAGGTTATCATAAAAATGCATTTCGGTTCTGTGACCAATCAACGATCTTCTAATTAATGATTCATCATCATCGCAAAATTCCATTTAACATTCAGCTCATGGTTACTCGTATGCATAATTTCCAAGACAATGACTACACTAAACTCGGCCTAAAACTGCCATTTCTTTTGGGATCCGTATCAAAAAATGAGATGGAACTACTTTTAAACCAAGTGTCTCAGACGATGTGTTGTAATAAAGGGGATCGTGTTTTTGTAAACAATCTCATTTTGTCCTACCTTCCTTGTACTGCGGAGTGACGTGCGCCAGTCGAAGGTGCGATAGGAACACGTGTTTCTTATGTAGCGCCGGCGCATCTTCCTTCTCCAAGCACCTATTGTTATCAACTTTGTGTTCATAATCACAGGACTTCTCCGAGTGAACTTCATGTGTCAGCCTGTCGAGGCGACCGGCCGCGACGTACGCCGCAGCTATCGCGTCTGTTCTCAGCGTTCTCTCCTCAAGTTCCATTGCTTTTTCTGGAAATTCCAGCATTTTTGTTATCAATTCTGGTTGTTGTATCAAATTTAAAAATGTTGCATTGACGATGTCTTATTATTAACTGGCTTCTGCCCGCGACTTCGTTTGCGTAGCGTGATATAGGCTATATATTATATAGCCTATAACCTACCTCTATAAATAGGCTAACTAACACTGAAAGGCTTTTTCAAATCGGAGCAGTAGTTCCTGAGATTAGCGCGTATAGAGACATTTGAAATTAATGTATCTAGTAAATGTAACTGACTTCCGAAGCCTACCTCTAACTACCTAATTTAATTACAAGAATTGCACCTTGAATTGATACAATCATAAATATTACCTAAATTTGCACATTTTCTTCGTCTTTCTTCAACTTAGTAGTAAAACGTTTACCTTTGTACACGTTGTGTGTAGCTAATCTGAATCCAGCTAGAAACTCTGCTTGTTTCCTTTTATCTTCTCTTGTTAAATTCCCAAACTCATTTATAATTGAGTTGTATTCGCCAAGTTCACCTTCTCCATAGTCACTGTCGCTGTCTTCAGTAGCTTCATGAGTGACCATTTTTGTTTTAACGAATTCTTTACAAATCTCCACTTCCATCTTCTCTGGAGTTATAATATTCTTTAAACTTTCTACTTTATCTGATTTCTTTGATTCTAATTTCGATTCTTTATTGTCGCGGTTCGTGAGATATTTCAATCTTCTGTTCCGACGACGTTTCTCATAAATGTCTAGAGAGCTGACTTCGTCTGCTTTAGATATTTTAGGCCTTATATTTGTTATTACTATCTTTGGTTGCAGCTTGTTGTCCATTTGGTACGGGCATGCGATGAACACTTTGTCATTTGATTTCGTTTGTTCAGTTGATTTGGGATACTCAACCTTTTGACTGATAAATTTAGGGTTTATTATTTGTTGATTCGTTTTGCTCTCCGCGTCTACAATCATAGGGACTTGGTAGACAATCTGAGGACTCATTATAACCTTCTGATTCGTTTGAAGCACCAAATCTGGTTTATTGGATTTATTGGAAACTGTTTGTAAAACAGTGTTGGTGGATTTCAACACATGTAACTCTTTACTAACTGCAACGGTCCTGGGAGGCTTCATCGTCGTGTTACTCTCAGTGGCCGTCGTCACGGTATTCTCTTCGCTCAACACTTTGTTCTCACTAGTCGTGACTATGACTTTGGTCGTTTCATTGTTTTGGTTAATTTTGCCGCTGTTCTTGATCATCATCAGGTTGCCAGGGAACTGTACATTACTCAAGTATAAGAAGTTAGGTTGGAGCACAACGTTCTTAGTCTCGCTTTGTACAGGTTTCTCCGGCACTTTGTTGTTGTTCTTCAAGTCTTGCTCCTGTTGGGTTCCTTGGGACTTCTCCTTCACGACTATCTTATTGCCATATATTTGATTTTCAGTTATAAGGTTCTCGAAGTCGTTCTCATCGCAGTTCTCCTGATGGAGTCGTTTCAACGCGACGACCTTCGACGGCGCCTCGTTCGCCTCTTCCTTACATTTTTTACTTTGGCTTGACAGTCGTGAAGGAGCTTGCAAGTTTTTTGACTCGAATGTGGTCCTCTGTAACAACACTTGCGGGTTCTGCTGTTGGATAGTCACCAGCATCTTGGGGTTGGAAGGGTTCTGCTTGTTTTGGATGAAAACAATTTGATTCTTTTGTTCACTATACGGCGTTTGTATACTTCCTTCGGCTTTATTCGAAAATGTTACCTTACTCGTTTCCAAGTTGATAGGATTGAACACTGGTTTGGGTTGAGATAGAGGCGTGTGTGGAGCGTGAGGGGAGCCCACTGCAGGCTCGGAAGTTTCAGTAGCCACATCCATTTTTTGTTCAGCTTTCCAAAACTGATTTTCATTTTTACTGATAGCTTCAGCTGCATTTATCAGAGTACTGATACTGTTCGAGACAGGCGGTTGGACTGCTGGAAGCGTTTGACTTTTACTCTCCGTTGTAATTTCTGGTTCTGGCGACGCCGGTTTTATAACGATGTTGCTTTGGATTTCCACTCTAGGGTTGGACTCCGCCTTCTGAATACTAGTATTATTTGTTATTTTAGGCGAAACGTTTTGGTATATAGGTTCAGGAGGGTTGTTGACACATTTCATATCAATTTTGCTGATCGGTATACTGGTTATCAAGCTGAATCTCTCGCCCGGTTTTTTCTTAACTCTTTCTATATCTTTGACCGCATACTGCGATGGGATGGTGACTGTTGCTCCGGAGCCTTGTATTAATGACGTGATGCTTAGCTTTGACGCGCCATTTGGTTGTACTTTCTCAGGTTCAGGGGCCGCTGGTGGTATTATTTCAGTTGCAAAATTTTCCTCAAAATCCGTTTGTGGTTTAGGTTCATCCATTTTGGGCTCCGGTTCCTCGGGTGGTTTAGTGGGTTCTTCAACTTCCTTGAGTGCTACTGTCGGGAATGGTATGAAATCTGGCTTTAAAGGTTCAGGTATTTTAGGTTCCTGATACAATGGGGGTATGCTAGGACCGTAGGAGAGGGGTTGAAAGGCTGAGTACCCCGGTATGTTATACAAGTACCCTCCATAGTTTGGGTACAGCTGGTCCATCTTCGCCGTCGTTATACTTGGGCTAGGATTTGGGATTGAAGATGGGGAGATTTTAGGCGAATGGGACACTGGCCTGGGAGGTAGGAAGGTGGGCTTTTCGAGGAATAAAGACTTGTCAGTCGCCTTGAATGGTTCTATAGGTTTTGGTTTCAACACGGTCGGTGGTTCTTGTGGAGGCGGTCTCTCGTGGTCCAGCGGAGTGGAGGGCCGGGCGAAGTTCACTAAACACACAATAATATATTAGTATCCTATGTGGTTGGTTGGAATATCATATTTGATAGGAATCATATACCCTAATCTTCTAGATTTATCGATTGACCTGTGACGCATTGTGTAAGAAAACGATTTAAAATAGCTACTGGTTGTATTTAACTCATATAAATATTCAGCTACATAATCCGATTATCTAATTAACGCTATGCAAACCAAAAATAAAATAGCATCTAAGAAATAGCAGTTTGTAAAAGCAGCAGACGAGGGGATGAAGTATCAGCGCACGATAAGGAGAATCGCTTGCAATGATCAACTGTAGACCAGCGAGTAACTATTGATTGATATGCCTTGGACCAATATTTGCTTTATTTTACTACAGTAGGTATCGTTAAAACCATTATAATAACAATTATTTTTAATCTATGGTTAGTACAACTGAATTTCATAGAAGCCTGGCTGGACTAGATTCAATTCAGTGAAGGGAAATATGGTAGAGAAGGTACTCTTGCGAACTAAGAACCTCGCAAGGCTTTATTTTATCATTTGACAACGCTGTTTCAATTTTGTACCTAGTATAATTTTGTACCTAGTATAATTTCGATTAAAGTCGAATTTGGTAATCATCTAAACTCATGATCATTGTTTGAATTTCAATAGGCCTAACTAATTATTTCGGAGGCAATTATGATAATATTGGAAAAAAAAATGGTATTTTTTTACCAAATGCCAATTTGAGTGTCTTGGGAATCGAACCCAGGAATTTAGAGTGTCCTCATAGCAATTCAACGGTTAATTTAGGAACGTTCATTTCGTATCGTTCTTTGGGGATATTTTCAATACTTACAAATACTTACGACATAACAAATTCGCGGCGACGCTCGATGCTACGAGTATCACACGAACTCCTTGTCACGCATGCAGTGGTGTCGCGAGCTCTACAGACATTGGGTGTCTGTACGTCGCTTTTATTGTTCTACCCGTCTCTATATCTACATGTTTAGCGAAGTGCTCACAGTATAAACACAAGACTAGGTACCAAACAGTATTGAAAATAGATCATTTTTAAACTAAGTACTGCTCCATCGAGCGTGAGCTTCGTCCAACAATTTTTTTTTAATTTACTGTTAATAACTGTCAAAGTAAATGTCGATTTGAAGTTTAGAAATATGTTTGTAAAGCACGTACCTAGATGACGTATACGCAATAGGCCATGACGTGATACCCCTTACAGACATTACGCCAGGCTCGCTAATTTAGCTCGTAGATGCGCGTGGCTGTGTGAGTGGAGTCATTTCGAACGATTTGTTTCTAGATTCCGTACTGGTTGCAGTAAGCTTATATTTATACTGTGACGTGTTTGAAGACACTTGGATGTCGGGACTACTAGTGGAAAATCTCTCTCAAGTATTGCTTCCAAAATAGGAGCTTGAAAAATTATATTAAAGATATTACTTTTTTCTACTGGTTTTTCTTTTATGTATTCGTAAGCAGTTCAAATTTGGAGGGTATCTTGTACCTCAGATATGGAATGGAGTGTAAAACCTTATTGCGTGATTGAATGAAGTTTAAACTTGAGCATAATTACAATGCTCAGTATATATTACACTGCCAGTCAAAAGTTATTTCAACTCATAAAGGAAGGAATAAGATATATTTCGCTGCTGATGCTACCTTAGAAATAGCTATTATAAAAGTTGAATATTATGGTCTAAACTCTATTCTCTCTGCCTACTGCCTACCCCATCAGACTCGGCACAATATGTAACATTAATTGCATTTAAAATCGAAACAACACAAACGTCTACAACTTTTATATTCCATGTCTAAGTGGAAGCGACGCCGAAGAAAAATCCGCCGAGAAACCCTACGGAGAAACAGCTGTTCCTCTTCACGAACACCACTGCCCTATCGAGCCACGCCTGGCTTTCTCTGGAGGCTTCCTTGATGCGATCCCAGTTCACATTGATGTACCCACTCTCCGTTGCAAAGTGGAGTATTAAGATTCCGCCCCCTAGGCCGAAAGCGGCCACCTTCCCCACTTTGACTACGGTCACGCCCGCTATCCACCCCGAAAGTGTTCCAAGAACTAAATCCTTGCTGGATTTGTTCCTTATACTGTCAATAACGATGTCTAGCGCTGTTTTGGACTCTCTCGGTTTGATATCTTCATCGTTTAGTTTGGTAATGTCCCGCAGCCGACTGTCCGGGATGGGTCTAGACATCTGAGCTCATCCTAATTTTATATTTTTGTGTTAGATTTGTTTTGGTTTTACTTTGAAGGTTTGACAGCTTGCGACAGCTGACCATCAAGAATATAGAAGTATCTATAGAAGTATATATCTCTATAGAAGTATCCATAGAGTATAAGATACGAGATGTACCTACTTAGAAGAATATTGATTTATTTATAGATCACGTACTTTGTATAAACTGTTTATCGGAGACTTAAAGTTGAAAACCTTTTAATATTTTTTTTACGTTTCGGCCTGGGAATCGAACCCAATTTTCATTATAGGTAAGGTTTCAAAGGTTGTGGGCAGAGCGAGTGATCATGCTCATCCCCAGCAAAGACAAGATCTTCCATTGAGGCGGGTGTCATGTCTGGGGAACACCGGCTCCAACTGTTCTAATTTGAAATTTGTATATATACTGCAATGCGCTCGTTAACTCTTATAGCGCGATGTATGTTCTCGTGTGTTTGTACTCAAACTTTGAATTATTAGCGAGTAGCGCCATCTGTGTAGCGAACGGAGAAACGCTGCTAGAATTGATATTTTTCTTGACACTTTTCCATAATTAAATAAATTTCATTATATAGTTAGTGTGATCATTGCAAGCGATTGTAGTCCGCAGTAGGGCACTAGGGCTGTAACGACACATCAATATCTAACTATGACAGTATAACATGCTCTAACTGTAAGCGAGGGGACGGGGGAAAACAAAATAAAAAGCAAAAGGTCCCGGGCACAGCGTACTGTACGCAGTAGGCAGTGGCCGGTAGGCAGCAAGCCGCGCCCGCGACCCCACATGCACACACACAAGTAAATTTCATTGAATGTATTTTCAATAAAACCATATTTTCACTTGTTAGGTATTGTCCATATCATATCTAACTATTAAATATAATATTTACATGACACCGCGGACACGTGGCTATATACCGTATGTCGTCCGCCTAAATGCTGCTCGTGAATTAAAAAAAAGAAAAATATTGAACACCTATTAAAAGCTAAAATTAATAATAATAACTATCTAAGTTAAACTTAAAACGAGGTTGTTTTTGTTATAAAATGTAGTATTTAGTCAATGTTCGTATCAACATTGCGGGCGGTCGCGCGGGCTCCGCCGTGAAGGGCGCGCTACGGGGACACTGCGAGGGGAAACGAGTCTTATCACATATGCAGTAGAGGCTGGATTGCATCGAGCCCGCGCGACACACGCCGCTCCTACACGTACACTGCAACTGGCACACACGGACATTATCACATTATCATCCTAAAATAACATTTCACCTTACAATCCTAAAAGACATGTGTTAAATTAAAATAATACAATATACAAGTTGCAACTGTTTTTGATTACAAATAATTATTCCTTGTGTGAAAGTTTATTCATACGAGTTGTTTTAAGATATGATTTCATTTTTAATTACCGACAAATATTCTTCTCAAAATATCAAGTTAGTAAATTTTTTCAGCAAAACACATACAATATCATCACGAAACACGCACTTCAAAAAATTCATCGACATCAAAATGAATTGACAACTTTTATGTGAACTAATAATGTAAATAGTCTAATTAGGACACTGATAATATGATATTAAGAAGGTATAATGGTATAATTGCCGTGTGGCCACGCTACCTCCGGCTGCTCCAGGCAGCGCCGACTCACTACGCTCCTCCCAACACACTTGTAATAGGTGTGTGCCACACACCTTTTTGATTGCACTTCATGTAAATTATTATGCATGAGATCTGATAAACGTCTGATTACAGTACCCCTACTAACGTCTTCCTAATCTACACTCGCTAACGTCTCCGCCGAATATTTGTATGAGAAATTGTACAGCGCCTCCAAGCGGTGACGTGAAGAACTAAAATAGCATATACAAATATTGTCGGAGACGCTAGCGAGTATAGATTACGTTAGTTCAACACTCGTGATAAGGGTACAGTAGCATAGACGAAACATCTATATTTAAAAAAGTATGTTTATAATTTTAATTAAGCACCCAATTACATGCACACTAAAATGTTCCACAATAATTTATTAGTTGCATATTTGTAGCTGGCTTAGTACAAGATTAGTATGATTTTAGTTCTTCGCGCGACCGCTGGAGGCGCTGACTTTGTCATACGAATAATTACTCAATGACGATAGATAATAGCGATTTTGAAAACGATATCAAACTCATTCACGTTTTAAATCCGTATCACAGAGAGAGATGGAGTTACTTTTAAACCAGGGATTATTTGTACATGGCTCGTGCATAGCTTTCTACAAGTCCAGTATAAGCTGACCTTAGCACAGCTGCTAATACAAATGCAATGGTCGTTAATTTAACCACTAGTATGTCGAGTTGCTCATCCAAGTGTTATCGAAGGAGCGTAGTCATAATGCAATGCTATCATATTTCGAGTTCCAATCCTCCCGCTTTGGCTCGACGTCAGTTCAAATGGCGTATATATAAGCGTAATCAAATGTCATATACACAGTTCCAGACAACTTGGCTTTATACACATCAACAGCTCAATGAAAATCAATAAAAATTGCCATTTCTAGTATGTCGGGTATCCGAAGGTTGCACATTTTCACCGGTAGATGTCACCACTTGCTAAATGATCTGTTTTACCGACATAATTAAAAGTGTGTCGTGTTCCAATGTAATGTATGAAGGCAAGCGGCCTGGAACACGCGGCATAACATGTTTGGTCTCCTTCAAGCTTTATTGAAAGACTAGACAAACTGCTATTTGTTCGACAATTACTATATAATGTATCTGAAACTGCAAGGGACGGAGTCAACAACGAATAATAAAGCTTACTTCAACGAAATAAGACACAAAATAGCTTTGTAACATTAACAAAAATAATATGCACCGGATACTGCACCGTATCCCAACGCATTAGAGTTCATTATCAATCAAATAATCTCATCACGTCATTAAGACGAACACACAATGTTTCATTTACTTTATTGCATATTAAGTACTTTCGATGTGTTCACATAATATAGTCAATAATAAGGTTAATAATGATATATACAATAATAAATAACATGATCATCGAGGGCGGTACATTGCGTGTGTATATAATACTCAACAAACAATATAAACTAAGTCGACATCAACTTATCCATACATACAAGCTGTGACGTGTACTCGCGTCAAATCAAGAGAAAAACATCTTTATGGTATACACAATAGGGGTGTATGTAGTGTGTCTCGCCTTTTAACAATGAAGTCAAATATAAACCTACCGATGTAGACAACTGATGTACAACAATATAAATAAGACGAAAAGCGTCACAGGTCCATCGATCAATCCAATTTGAATCTTACGGTTAAGTAATAAAGAGTTCAGTCGTTAAGGTCACCGTGTAGGCAAGCGGCGTACACAGTAAGGGCGTGATTCAGTACACCAACATTATGTTTTCATTGTAAATGTCTTGTGATACTGCTGGGTGGTACATTTAGGCCTCTCGTAACATCTAATATAGATATCACATATTTTAGAATTTTCGTGCATATTCCCCACGTCTATATATCGTAAAATTTATTTTGTAATTCTAATCTGCTCTTTACAATACAATGTAAATGTACCTAGTGTCCGTTACATACGTTACAAGAACCCCATATATTTAAAGCACAGGTTAAGGCCTATTGAGATTTGAGCAAATTTTCGCGGAACTACAAAACTTGTCGGAATTCCACGCTTTATTTCTCTCCAACCAAAGAGGTAGCGCTCAAGTCTGAATAAGCCTTCAGAGACGTGTCAAAATTGCTTTGCGAAAATTCTAAAAAAAATGGATATTCAATACCCCAAGTAGGTTTTGTCACGTTTCAAACGTCGACGAATCGCGTTGAGTATAGTATAGCTCGAAATACGTCGATATACATTTGAAATTTAGCTCATCAACGTATTCGAGCCACGTCAAGACGCAGCAAAATCCGTCGGCGTCGCAACGTGTGTGCAGCTATAGTTGGGGTACAGTCGGGGGTATTATTTGGGGGCGTCGGTGGGGGTGTGCGCGGGGGGCTCGGGCGCCTCACCGGGGTCGGCGGGGGGCGCGGGGGGCGCGGGGGCGGCGGGGGGCGCGGCGGGGTCGGCGGGGGGCGCGGGCGGCGAGTAGGGCGGGTAGGCGCGGTAGGGCCGGTACAGCATGGGCGGCGGCAGGCTGCGGTACCCGCCCGCCATGCCCTTGGCGCGCTCCCTCTGCTCCTTCTCTCTCTGCTCCTTCTCCCGCTGCTCCCGTTCGCGCTCCCGCTCCCGTTCCCGTTCTCTCTCCCTTTCCCGCTCTCGCTCTCGCTCTCTGACGAGGTTAAGAGACAGGAATTAAATTAATTTTACGCGCCGGTAACACAACAACACCAAGGAAGTTTTATTTATGGGAAATTTAAGGCGAGGCTAACCTCTATTGTAAGACTCAGCGACGGAAGAGTGGGTTCCAATAAGCTAATTCGTCAGCTTTACACCACGGACAAAATTTATAGGTAACTTTAAATACCTCTAAGCACCATTATAGGAGATTCTTAGTGCGAATATGTTTAGTGTAGGTTGAATAATACGACAACGTTTATGATTTGCCCACGTCCTGAACAATTGATTGAAAAGAAATAGGCTATAATGTGATTTCCCGTTCGATATCCAGCCCAGTTGGTGACTGTACCTCCACTTTCCAAAAGGTCGCAGCCAAATAACTATCTTAGAGTAGTGTTGTCAGTGCTTCATGGAGGAGAGGGAATAGTTATCATTAAGTTAGCTAGTACTGGGACGCGCGGGTGACAAGCATTTATAGTCTGCTGTAGCCGGCTGGTAGAGGAATGGAAGAGAAGAACATATTGTATAGGGGCAGGAGGATGATGATGATTTGTAGTCGCTTATCATTTTATAGAGGATTTTACGTTTGTTTGTCACATAAGAAGCATACAAAAAGTAAGGACAGTTGTTGAAAGCAGTTCAGGTTTCCTTCCTACACACATACATATGCTCACATTTGTATTCTCCGAAGGGGTAGCCACACTTAGCACCCACATTTCACCGAAGATAATTAAGTGGCAACGTGACATATAGTGAGTCCATCGCCGAGGCACTATAGTCCTTGAATTACTTCTTAGACAGATGGCTGGCATTCTCGTCATACTTGTGAACAGATGTTGCTTGTGGGGGCTGGTCATCTTAAGCTACACAATTATACGTAGTACCTACCTACTTTTCGTTTCTATATTTTTTTATCGACTTTTGTGCACTGGAACTGTGTTCATGGGCTTACGTATATTTTTTTATGATTTATATTGTATTACTCAGAATTGCTAAATATTTTTTTTGAAAAGAGGAATTACTGAGTTCGTTGCCAGGTTCTTCTCAGTAAAAGTAACCTTCCGAACCCGGCGGGAGTATGTATAATCCTGTGTAATCGTGTCGTTCTGACGATTTGAAAGTACTATGTTAAATTTGTAATCAAAGAAAGATCATTTGAATTGAAGCCATGAGAACCATAATGGCCAAATTCAATGGACAATCTTTTTGAATACCATAGATAATAATCATCTAGCATTTTGAAAGTATACATACTTTCTATTACTTGTATGTTTTATTTGACCTATTAACTTTATCACTCTTAGGCCACTCTGGTTCTATCAAAATGATCAATTTGAACTGTAAACAATCATAAACTCAATATTGTAAAAAAATGAGTTAGGCCACTATGGTTCTCATGGCTTCAATTAGAATTTGGCACACGTGAGTTTCCTCATGCTTTAGTGTATGTATTAGAGAGGTGAGGTGTACCGGTCCCGCTCGCGTTGCATGGCGATCTCCTTGTCGCGGTCGTCGTGCAGGTGGTGGGTCGGGTGTGCGGGGTGTGCGGGGTGTGCGGGGTGTGTGGGGTGCGGGTGGTGGTGCAGCGCCAGCGGCGGGGCCAGCGGCGGGTAGAGCGCGGCGTAGGGCGGCAGCCAGCCCACGCCCACGCCGACGCCGCTGCGGAACATGCGCTCCAGGTACAGCTGCTCCTCCGCCGCCAACCTGCAACCATGCACCTCGCTTCTAATCACCGCCAATCATTGTACAGTGCGACGAACATTTACATGTTTGTCTTTAAACTAGCTTTAGCTGCCGGGCAGTAAGGATTCACATAAAAACTTTCAACCCCAATTTGGGGATGAGTTACCTTCGTCATTTGAGGAATAAATGTGCCAAATTAAAGTTTCCAACCTTAAAGTTTGACCTGTGCGTTGATACAACAGTCGATCACTTTTGTCTGTTATATATAAATTGAAGTCACCATTTCTATACAAAACTATTTTGTCTGTTTGAATGCATCGTTCTTCTAAACTAAATCACGGATCTTGGTAAATTTTTACCAACATGTAGGAAATGAACTAAGATGGATTTATAGCTAAAAAACATAATATTATATTTATAGATTAATTTAAAAATAATATCATCTTGAAATGAAACGAGTGCTGGTCGCTGTTATGTGAACGAAATCGTAGATACCTACACCTAAGATATCGCTCACAAAATTAAAAGAATACTTGGACTTTTCTTTACAAATGAGTATTTCATAGATAGAGACACGTCTGGTAAGATCGTAAATACCTCTCATTTAACAACAGACAGACACCTATAATATAAATATGTATTACATAATGATGTGTTCAAGTAAATATATATGTGGGTAGTATGTACCGGTACTGCAGCGCGGCGCTGGAGTAGAGGCCGGGGTGGTAGGGCGAGTACGGCGCCTCCAGCAGAGGGAACGACGCGGCCGCCGGGTGCGACAGCCTGTACAACACACCAACCACATTATCACAACTGCAAAAACTCCTCAACATGCCTACCTTGAGGTATCGTGATAAGTTATGAGAGGTGGGGCTTCTCCAAAAAACGAAGCTTCGACAAAATTCTTAATATCAAAAATCAAAATTAAAATTATCTTCTTATTCTACCACTACTTAAGAACCACGGTTCTTATTCGTTCTAAAATTAAATCCGAACCTGGTCCGCTAGAAATTTCTTTGACGTATATATTTCTTAACCTACTTTATTGAAATGATTAAAAGAACAAAACCTTTTGTTTGATAAAAACAAAGCGATACTGAAACTACGTTTGAATTTCGATCGTTTGCAAAACTTCGTTTTCGGAGAAAGACAGTAGACCTCTTGGCTTTGAATGCGCAGTAAAGGTGCCGTCACGAGTTATGAGCGATGACCTAGAATACCTAGACATTGATGTTTGGACCAAAAGATACCAACCCTTTTGTTGTAGGGCCGTGGAATCAGCTCTCAGAAATGAATTGCTCGAAGTTCAGATTGGGGTTCCAAGAAAGCATGCAAGCGTCACTTGCCATCAGAGGTTATTATGCTTGTTTTTGTTGTTTGCCACCGTAGTGGTATAAAAAAAATTGGGATTTTGTTTAAATCCTCATCTCCACATTCAGTCAATGAATACACAAGTGTAAAGGCTACAATACATATGTGTGTGTGTCTTACCTATCGTCAGGTCGGTAGGGCTGGAAGCCGGTGGCGGGCAGGTGATGTTCGGGTCGCTTGGGGGGCGGCTTGTCCTTGGGCTCGCGCTCGCCGCCCGCCGCTGGCCCTGGACACTCGCACGGTCAACACACCTAACTACACGCCTGCGCCTGCGCTTAGCTCACACACCTACCACACTACTACTGCTGTTGTCACATACACTTTTAACCATCAGATTCAGAATACATTTAACAAATTATCTACTTTCATTCATTTCATGTTCAAGTTGAGAAATGTTATATAGTTACTAACTAGTATTAAAGCATTCTTTGGTATTTAAATTAAGGTATGAATAGATTATGAGAGTAATTCTAAGCTTAAAACAGGGAAGTAGACTCTACACACACAGACACACCATTCACGCTCACAGAAGTTGATATGATATATTTACAATATTATTCAATAGTCAATATTTTGCATTTGCTTCGGGAAATCTTCAGCCCCCTTTTTACGAAACGTGGTTTAAACGAAGGCTAGACTAAAATATCCAAACCTTTTTAAATCCGTATCACAGGAAGAGAAGGAGCTACTTTTAAACCAAGGACTATCTTAGTGCATGTTTTGTAATAAGGAAGCAGATAAATGTTTTCGAAATCAATAATCACAATATTTACCCTAAATATACAATAACATTTTCTTATCGTTTCATACATCATACTGTTAACTAACTAACTAACTCCCTACAAACAGTGTCTAGCTCTTTTATGCCATACCGCACTTATGCCTCGTACCAACTTGGTCCGCAACAATACACCAACTACGAATAGTTCTCAACAATAATTAAGCTTCGAATCTGTCATACTTGGGTGTCGTGTCGTGTGAACTTCCACGTACACAACAATAATATACCGAGTCCATACTGGCCACTTCTCAATTAATTTATACTTATTTAGGAACTTCTATAGATTGTTGTAATGCAACTACTTAATATAACTCCGAATAAAATGGGACATGTTTTTTTGTTATTGGGACTGAAATCATCCTTCTTTCCATAGCTATATAAGATAGATAAAGAACATATTAATAGCTATAGCTTTCCAGGCCTTATCCCAATGTGAAAAGGCCCAAAAAGCTATTAGTTTGTAAAAAAACGTAAAGTACACACTTATTAATGCATCTCAAAATCACATAACATTTAGCTAACTAACAAAATGTAACTTACTACTTAATTATTGACAATATTATCTACTTGGATTGACAAGAGGGCATGTACAGTCCTCTGGTCACCCATCACAATACACAAGCTACCATAATTAGGGTACACTCACACACATTAACGTAACGTTAGCCTGGTAAACGGTCACCACAGGTTATACCCAACAAGTGTCTATCTGTTGGTCGAAATGATAAAATAAAACAAATGGGGATCTTCGGGTTTGGAGAGTTGTGAACTGTTTCCACATACCACATTTAATATGATTATATTACAAAGAGAAAATAGTTATTTTTTAATTAAAATTATTTCACTAATATAATTGGTAATTATCACTAAGTAACATAGTCTTTACTAATATTGTAAGGAAGTAAAGTTTGTGAGGTTGTGGGGGGTAATCTCTGGATCTACTGAACTGATTTTTTCCAAATTCTTTTACCAATATAAAGCCACGTTATATGTGAGTGTTATACGTATATATCAACCCGAAATATGAAAATACTTTTTCGTTGTAGTTAATTATACATCACATATTTAAAAAGCACTTGAATCGTGGTCCATCGTTTTCATATAAAATGACACGATATTTACCAATATCGTCAGTATCATATTGGCAGCCAATCGATATGGTAGCGACGGCTCCGCGACGGTTGCTAGGTGAGCGCGAGACACGAGGGTGCCCGCGTATCGCACTGTACACTCATCGTTAACGCGTATCATTTAAAAGGGTCTCTAAGGGTACTTTATTGTTCGGTCTAGTACTCAAACACAATAACAACGGTAAAAAGTGAGAACAATGTCTGTTCTAATCCTAAAATCTGGTAGTGTGTTCAACTCGTAACTACTAGCTAGTATATTAGTCTGTGTTTGAAATTAGTCTCAAAATAGAAGTTTCTATAGAAATTGTAAAATCATAATTTATACGTATTCTACATATATCTGCCCGTAGCTTCGCCTGCGTGACAGTAAAATTTCACATACAAAAGATTTCACTATCAACCTCTATTTCATCCCTTTAGGGGTGAAAATCACACCTCATGTCTGTTAGTCAGTCAGGACTTTCAATTTAATATAATAAATAATTATAATCCAACAATAATTGTAACAAAAATGTAACCTATATTGAGCCTTGTAATGTTAGGTCACAGTTCACAGTTCCCCAGACGTAGGGATAAGGGAGTGCAATGCAGGGTGTAAGGGACTTACCATCTTTGGCGTCAGGGCCCGCGTTCTTGGCTAGGGTCCGGAGGGCCGCCGCGAAGGGCCCGCCCTTGTTGGGGCCGATCTCCGCGCGCTTCGCTATCTTACTGGCACTCACACCTGGAAAGAGACACGCCGTGTTCACTTAAATTGGTCTTCACCAGTGATTTGCAGTACAGGACCCTCTCATTTTTTTCACCATTAAGATGAAAAACGAGGATATAGCTCACGTGTTGTTGTCTCAGGGACGCACTTACAACACTTGCTTCTTAAGAGGAATTACAAGATATATAATGATGGTGTTCGGTGGAGGAACTGTCAACCAAGTTAGAGAACAGGTGGTTGTACCGACCGACGAGACGGTTATATTTTTAGGAGAACTTACATGTAACATCAAGTAATAAACAGACAGAAGTTTCAACAGCTTTACAGAAGAGTTTTCCAACCCTTTGAAAGGGTTTTAAAACATAATTTATTTTTATTAACTTGCAATGTATGTTTTATCCGGGTTGAATATTACAATAGCATTTTAAATTGAGTAAAAATTCGGTATATACTCTTATTTTTGACGACAATGCATGCTTAGCTACTTATGTGTCTAATTTCCAATATAGCGGATCATCCAAGATGGCGGATTAGTTATTTTTTCTACGTTACAACGATATGTGAATCAAATGAAAGAGCTTGCTAAGGAGAACACGAAAAATGTTATCTTAAATTGATACTTTCATGAAAGCTTCTATTAAAAATCTTTTGAAATAGCTTATTAGTCTTAGTTTGGGAAGCTCTGTTTAAAATAACCGCTACATAAAAGCAGATATAACAATTATACGTTAAAATATAATAATATCAACAAGTCCAACAACGGTGATTGCGTGCCCCTCGATACGAGGACGTCAATTATTCAGTCACATGGACAGCGCAGCGTGAAGGGTGCTCCACTATTGTGCCGCGGCACCCGCATCTACTCGGGCACTGCTCCACGTGAATACATTTATGTTTTTAATAGGCATATGCATTTTTAACTGTTTTGAATTACACGGGGGGACAATTAATCCCAATGTGGACCTTATTTTGGGAACCATGGATGATTCTTCATGTAAAGCGATTATTAAAATAAGGACTCTACTTCAAAGTCAAAAATATCTTTATTCGATTAGACTTATACAAAGTACTTTCAAATCGTCAGAATGACATTAACTTACAGGATTATACATGCTACCGCCAGGTTCGGAAGGTTGCTTTTACTGAGAAGAACCTCAGTAATTACTCTTTTCAAAAATATTATACAATATTAAAAATACAAAGTAAATCACTTGAGAAATGTAAGCCCATGGACACAGTTCCAATGCACAAATGTCGATAAAAATTTACATAAAGAAAAATCGAGTAGTTCTACTTATATCTAAATGCGTAGCTTGAGATGACCAGCCCCCACAAGCAGCACCTGTTCACAAGTATGACGAGAATGCCAGTCATCGCCCTCCTCAACCATTATAGAGGGAAGTGAGCGACCCGTCATCCTGACGCCGCCGCAAGCAAAGGCATTTTAGTGAGCATGACAACTTCTTCGCCACACTATTCGACCCGATGTTGCTGATGACAATGATTTTTGTACAACCTTCTGTTATCTTGCGACTTCTTTTAGTAGGAAAATTGATAATCTAGCCTTTTTGGACGGCGAAAGATGTTCGATTGGCAAACAGGACCGACACAACCTAACGTCCAGGACATGGAGTCAATTACTAGCGTGGTTTGGGGTTTCTTAATTTCGCAATTGAAACTGTGCTACGAACACCTCCTATCATCATTTCCCTGGCCTTTTCCCATACATTGTTGGGGTCGGCACTTGATTCAACCCGATGTGCCTGATCACCTGATTTTTATACGAAGCGACTGCCATCTGACCTTCGCAACCCCATTTAGGAGGAAAATCTGTGATCTGGGTTAAACCAGTTGTCAGATTATTTTTAGGCCTCCGACTGACCTGTAACGATTGCCAAAGATGTTAAATTGGCAACCGGGACCGACGGCTTAACGTGCTCTCCGAGGCACGGAGGGAACTCGGGCGGTCACCCATCCAACTACTGGCTAGGCGTATGGTTGCTTAACTTCGCTGATCGAATGATATGCGCAATAGCAACTGTGCCACGAGCTCCTCCTACGAACACCTCCTAACAAACTGGAATACATGAGTTAATTTTCAAGTTGCAAATAAATTTTATAGCAATCATAAATATTGTTTTGCTTTAGAAGTAAAGATTAGATTTGTGGCCACAAATCCACTGGTCCCGTGTGTAAAATGCTCCCTATATTAGAAACTCCACTGAACCGACACGACACGACCCACTGCAGATACAACATATGTGCATTCAACGGAAATGACGCTGTAATATTTGTGTTGACATCATTAATGTAACATCTGACAAATTATACACTTCCTGACACCCAAGGTTCACAGGTGTGATCGTGTAACGGTGAGTCCAACCACCTGCTGGGGGCACACAATGTTTAACGTAGAGTTATTTTTTATCAAAATCTTTTGTATTTTCCCCAACAGATGTCGCTGGACATTGCAGCATCGCGCTTTGGAAATTCTCCGGTAGTATGTCAATGTTGAAGTCAAACCATTACAATATACCAGGACTCGATAATTTTTGTGATTCATTGCAACCAAGCTCGATCCTGGTTCCCAGGCCTCTAATTTGTAGTCATACACGCAATTAATAATACATATTACTTTTGTAGGTATGACAATATATACAAGCATACAATAGTGCCTGAGAGAGCTCGAGATAGACTCGTTAGTACCCCGGGAAATTTAAATATTATGCCCAATTCGACTATATATTTGATTACAAACAAAATCGACATGTGAACATATAACCTTTATTCGAATTAGCCCCACAAATGATCGTGCAAACTTACTGATGGTCTTGCAATCAAATTTGAGCGCACGAGGTCGAAAATATTCCTCAATTAAGTGCCGTTACAATATAACAAGGTAGCCACCCACTACACGTACATGGCATTTGAAATGGCGCAGCGTCCAAAACTTTCATCATTAACTCTGATAACTTTACAACGCCAAGCAAGAGTACTGTTTGATGAAACGATGTATTCAATTGACAAAAGTGAATACTGTATTGTTTCAGCCTACAATAGAGACGACATGATGTGCCGAATTCAGTGAGCAGCCGCCAGCAAACAGCCACCTTCACAGATCCACAACTGCTATACCTAAGAGTAAGCACGTTGCTTAAACAATATATTATAGGTTTAGAACAGCCCTATAACTATGTACTGTCTAACTGCGTAGGAAATAAATAGTGGGAGAGAATCGAAGAAATTATATTTTTAGATCTTGGATCATTTTTATGATATTTAGGACACGACGACTGAAGTAAGCGATAGCGTGTATCTTATTAACATTAAATAATACGTCTCTTTTTGGCATTGGATGGAATAAATATATTGAGAACACTTCAATTGAACAGTCGAATAAACGTATCAGCCATCTTCTAGTCGGATTGACAAATAAACGCCGAAGATAATTTGTAAATTGAGTTCAATTAGGATGCGTAAGTAGGCAAGTGCGGTCCGTGGTGGAGGAGCAATAGAGAGATGACGCACGCGCACTGAGCGGTGTGGGGTGGTGATGGTGTAACGCGGGTCGCGCGGGTCAATTGGACCGTGAACTGGCGACCCCGCGCTATTGGATCTAAATGCGTTAGCGGCGCACTCGTGACATGACGCTACTGCTCTACCATCCACCTAATTGAACACAACAATGATACTAACTATAGACAATACATTTTATTTTTAATCATTCAGTCATTCTGCTTCATAAGTAACACATTATCTTCATACCTTAGAACCAAAATGGATAGTACTTTGTAAGAAGTCTAAATCAAATAAAGATATTTTGAGATCGGTTCGATTTGTGAGGTTCCAGACCAGCTACTTTCTTCGAACGCTCACTGTGAAATGGGTAGGCTGCCGTGGCAAAAACTCCAAATAGGATTCTTCATAGGTGAGAGAAGAGTTTTTAATTTCATCGTAGTTGGGCTGTATGCTTGTTAGAGCGTTATATAGGTTGCAGACCGAAAACAAAGCTATGCTAAAAAAAGCTAGCCAGCTAAGCTAAGCTGAACTGTAAATATGGGACATATTTCCATGCACACTAAGAACTATGGTAGAATTCAGTCCGTGTTGTAAATGTAAAAAAGGAGTTGCCAAAGTGGCTTAGTGTACTTCACTTCGCATATTTCAGTTAACTCGCATGGTAGTTTAACATCAGTGATATATATTTTTTTAATAAAATGATAAAAGTGTTCGAGACATCGTCCTAGACGGAAGCTTACACGTATTCCAATGCATAAACAATATGGTATCGTAGGGCAATTAGTCACGGCGCTTCCACCGTGGTGAGGCTGATGTGGGGCGACGAAGCCAGCAATTAGCAAGGCGCTCGCGGCCCGCACTTGACCCCGCCAATTAATTTGACCCTCGCTAACCCACGCTCCTCTATTGCGAGGGACTCTGTCTGTACCTACCCAAGCGGATTGATGCGACCGATCTATCCACTCGATTGGATTTGTTTATTACCTAGTTATTTAAAGAATTTGGTATTCGTACTATTCGATTGGCAGAAAGACATACGTTTTTTTTGTCGCACCGTTACTTGCCTGACTGCTACACTAGGTGTCAGTGCACCACGAACCCAGTGGTACGTTCGATTCCCGCGTCAGGTCAAATATAGTATGTGATGTTCACATGTTTATATTAAAAAGTATTAAATTATTCGTTGCCTTCTTTGCTTAGTTGGGGACTAGCTAGCTGGCTTTATGTGATAATGATCCAAGATTAAGTATCAATTCATTTTATTTTTTATTTTGTCGTCTCAGACAACTCTCATTCAGAAAAGCTTTTATTTAGTTTAATTATTATCAGTTGTTGTTAATTATTATTTATTTTTGTCTTTTTAGGATTTTACGGCTATGAATACCGTGCATGTCTGAACAGACCTTTACAAAACGGCAATGGTGAAATAAATAGTGATAAATATCCGGAGTTCGTGTGTTGTGAATTGTTAGAAGACGCGGTCAATTGGCCGGGCGGCGGTCCGACCCGCGGTCGCCCCGCACAATTAACTCCGCCCGCGCTAACCCACTCTATTTGACTCTTGTTACACGCACTTAGCTGCCTCTACGCAACTACACAACATTATTGACATACCAACTCTATTCTATCAAAATTACTTATTTATTACTTCTCAAAATTCGAACTTTATTAGGACACTATCCAGTCGAATAATGTTAAAATACATCGCGTAACAGCATAACTCATAAATGAGACAGACATAGAAAAGCAATATTTAAATAAACTCCAATTTAATAAAATGTTAACAGTACTAGTATGTTATAAATAAGAGGCATACGTCACTAGCCAGCATCATGGCGCACACAATAAGTCAGAATTAGCCCGCACAGATGTTACGTGTGTCCATCGCACGTCAACTGTTGGTTTTACTGCGTTTTGACGGCACCGCACGAGTCCCGTCTAAATATACGTTCAATCCCTATTAGGACATTCACTCATTTTTTATTGCGTTCGTTTACTTGTCAGAGAAAGAAAAAGTAATGCTCTCATAATGTTTGAGATGGAAATAACTAGTAGAATCGTTCATACTTTCTTACAAACCACGTTTCACTCACCGCACCGGGGGAGTGGAATTTTTATTACACAAAATTAATAAGCGTTATGTATGACGTCTCATCTCTTTAAGACACAAGCATTACAAAGGTGCCGTCAAGAGATATAAGCGCTGACCTTGGATCTACTGTAAGAATATTTTTTATCCCCACTATTGTCGCCGAGCGTTCATAACTTGTGACGACACCAGAGTGCCTAGTGCGAGTTTTTCACTGCCGCCGTCACAAGTCACCGCGTCAAAGTTAACGCAGATTTGTATAGGATCGGAGCAGAGCCTCTGTCGGCCTAAACATGACACTATTGTGAGGCCATACAAATCTGCGTTTACGTCTACGCGATGACTTGTGTCGGCGATTTTAAGAAAACTCGCACTAGGCACTCTGTACATATCTTTCAAATTGATTACAAATTGAATAAAGGTAGATTCAACTAGTGCAGCGCTGCAATAGGTATGTATAGATATAGTATAGTAGCGGTAGATGGCAGCACATCCCGACAGTGCCACGTAGTGCATTAAATTGTGTAAGCAACGCAGCCGGCGCTACACGAGGAAATTACACCCTCCGCCCTGTACCACGGTGTGAGTCATGAGCTTATAGGGGGCTTATTCTTCTTCAGGATTTAATATACTATAAAGACAGTGGGACATTAGAAAATGTTGGTTTAATTGGACAAAGTTGTTTACATTCGTATAACAGACTAGCTGTACCCCGCGGTTTCATCCACGTAGACTTAATTTTATGGGTAGCTTTATTTCGCGGCATCCTAATCTAACCGTTTCAGATTAGACGGAAAGACAAAATATTCAATCTTTTTTTATCGACATAATTAATTTGTAATTACAAACAGACACTTTAATTTTATTTATCTGTATAGATACAATACTCGTCTTATAGTGCAACTATATAAGAAAGCAAAAGTGACTAATCAATCTAAGGTATGAGGATTATTTGGTTCAGATCTGTCGATGTGTATATGGATTAGAGCGACACATTAATTATCCACATGAGAGTAAAATCGGTAAGGTCCGCTCGTCGCTTATGACTTGACGAGGTCAGGAGTGTTACGTCTGCGGATTTCCATTAGGAGCGAACAGCGCGCCACCCTCGCGCCGCCCCTACGATGTTACCAGTGATGAGACACCACTGTTGCTCCTCACTCTAATTGCCTACACGCGGCGAACATCTGTGAGGCTTTCATTATTTTTTGTAATAATGAAAGTAAAACTAATATTGGTTGAAATATAGATTCTGCGGCGTCAAACCCTTCGTAAACTTTGAAATAAGAGTGTAGTACATTTTTGAACTTATCCATTACATTTTATTCAATTTTGATATAAATGAGAAAAGGGAAAAATTTAAGCTCTTTAAAATTTTAGAGTTTTCCTGTAGAAAGTACTTTACAGAAGTGTCGAGTTCCTACTTGCTATAATATCTAGCCTATTGTAATGTTGGAATAACGATATCTTTTTAAATAAATCACACATGGGTTAAATTGTATATGCCAGATTTGTAAACCGAGTGTCCCATCTGTTTGTAACAAATCTACACGCCGCATTGTGCCGCGGCACTCTGTTACCAACTTCATTGGGATCAAGGCGATTACTGTTGGTAATCGTACACCCTCGCCACTTCGGGAGTACTCGCCTCCTCGACACTACAAAGCTGTATGTACTTCACAAAGGCTGGAATAACCACTGTAGCCTCAACTGCCACCCCTCCCTCAACTATAGTACTATCACAACAGCGAGGGTGGAAGAGCCATCCACAGAGGGATCTTCATAAACTGGACACCGCGCTTGTGACTTACGACCTAACGCTTCGTGGCGAATCAATTTCCATCCGAGCGCCTCCCGTTCTCGATTGTGGAGAGGCGTGACTCGAAAAGTAGACTTGCCACGCGACGATAAAGCTTCAATTACTCCAACACGGATTTCGTTCAGAAACCCCCGATTTGTTTGTTGAGGTAATATCTGATTTGCGGTGTTGACAGTAGAGTTGATTTTCGCGGTGAGTTGTGATAAAATATATTTAGCCTCAGCGTATTTTGGGGATGAATTTTTATGAGTGGTGTGCGGTTATCCGTTCCACAGGCGTCCCGCGCCTCGCGTTATAATTAAAACGCTTAGTATTTGTAAGAAGACGCGTCAGTCTGTTTTTAAACGGCCTTTGTTTTGTCTGTGGCTGACTTTACGAGGGGTTTGAGAACAATAAAACACGCACTACCGTTTCGTCGTTTGCTCCGTCTCAACGCTAACACAATACATACTACTTTACTTGCATGTTCTTTTAACCAGAATAATTAATTCACAATAAACTTATACCTTGTTTACGAAACTAGCCATACAAAACGTATGGAAATTACACAAATCAGGCACGTGACATATACATTAAGTATTTGCGCGAGGATAATGTTACTTTGTCTATAGGCTTTCAGCGCACGCAGTGTGATATAGCCCAAAGGGTGTTTATTTGATGCGTATACATATTGCATCAAGCGTCAAGCTGACCGATGCATATTTGATTACAAACTTCTTATTACGTAGCTTATGGAGCGACCAACTCGAGTACAAAGTGGAGATAATATAATCCGTTGTCGTTCCAAGTAGCCCCAAACCGCTACCGCGTAAACCTTAAGTCATCTGAGCACACCGTAACAATAAAATACCAGTGATGCGGCTAAAAATGTTACATATAGAAGCAAAGTTGGTCCGCTTAGTGGTTCTTTTCGCCCCCTATATACCCTCGCGGGGTGATTGCGCCCCAAACCACGTATAACGACATCCGCGCTATTTCCTACAGTTATCCGGGGGTCGGTGAGTGACCATCACTTGGTGACGTATTGAGATTAATGTCACTTTGCGGTCACGGGTTTTCGACTGATCTTATAAGTCAGGTCCATTTGAGATAGGTAAAGTAAAGTTCTGTGCACGGAATATGTGAAGGATTTTATACGGAATAATGAGTCCAAAACGGATTTAGGAAATAATAAGTAGCAAGTAAATAGTTAGTAGTATTAAGGCAACGATTCGAACTAAGTTCTATTTTCTATTAGTTAGTTCTAAGAACTAAATTCTACTTTAAATAGTAAAAAAATCACCTGAAACGTATAAAGAACTAAAGAAACCAGGTTTAACCATATCCAATTTGAAAGTACTAGTCTTCCAATGCAAATGCAACCCTATACTCTAAATCAGACGTTAGTATTCAAAGTGCCAGTTCTGTCAGCATTACATTTTAATGGCTAGAGCTGAAGGCGGTTGGGGCTAACATAATAATAACCTAATACCAAAGTCAGACGGTACAATATTGTGTACCAAGTAGCTGGCTACCCCTCAGCTAACGACGTGCTCGAGACAAGAATGGGATAACGATACAGGGTGGCATCATTTCGGAGTTTCAATTAATTTCCTCTTAGCCTTTACAATTGAGCCACAATAGACGACTTAAGATACAACTTGGTGGTACATAACTATGTTAGAAGAAGAGCAAATTAAGGATTACCGTCTAGTTATTATTATAAGGATTTAAAGCTAAGGCACTACTGGAAGTGTACCTATTTTGTATGTAGAGAGTTGAGACCCAAGGTTGCGGCATCTTGTGGTTAAGTTGAAGATGCGTGGCCGAGTTTGTTAATTGATCTTTTCAAGTAGAACATTTTCGACGCTTTAAAGTGTCTCTCACTGTAGGATCAAGATTTAATATCCAGATTACATCAAATCTCATGTAGTCACGAGTAAAACCATCATGCTGCTCTTAGTTTATTTTTATCTCTTCATAAAATCTCTGTATTAACCGCATATCTATATTCAATCCCTTTCATCATTCACACAATTCATCCATGGTTGTCTTCCTCTCCCCTCGTAACCATTCATATCTATACAGATAAATAAAATTGAAGTGTCTGTTTGTAATTCCAAAATAACAGCTTTTCACTAAATGCTTATGAAAGTATACACGCTACTGACACTGAAAAACCAAGTTATAAAATTTTTCTCTGTCTGTCTGTCTGTTTGTTCCGGGTAATCTCCGAAACGGCTGGACGGATTTTAACGGGACTTTCGCTGGTAGGTAGCTGATGTTTCAAGGAGTAACTTAGGCTACTTTAATTTATTAAAAATATTAGGATTCCGCGACAATAAGGTAATCAACAAACTAAATCTACGCGGGTGAAACCGCAGGGCATAGCTAGTTCCAAAATAAAATTAGTTTTGCTACATATACCATGGCAATGCTTAAGTTACTCTCAGACTTCAATTATGAACTAAGTCCCTATCAGTTCATACAATCTTGACAAAGGTCAGCTCCAAGTCACAAGTATCGCTGGTACAACATCATAGCTATAGTGAAGTGTACGTCATTAGAGCTAGATCCATCAGCGTCAGCGTACATAAGGTAGGCAGCGGCAGATCGCGCGGACAGATAGTGTCTGCGCGGTAATTGTCGGTGCGGTGGGGCGCGACAAATCTGCCGGCCATTCCCCGCCAGATACCGTTACACCACCCACACCCCGAGTGGAACAACTATGGTCTATGTTACCGGCTTGCCTTCACTACATATTACAAACTTGTGACACTTGGTATAGCTATGTGTCTAACATCTGATGGAGAGTGAGAATTATAGTATGAATGGGTGACTTCCTACATATATAAAAAGTAAAGTTGTTATTGGACACTATTTTAATCAAGAATTGAGAGAATGTATTGACAACAAAACAGACCACAATAAAAGAAACCGAATAAATTGCAGGCGACGTCGGCAAAAGGTAGTTTAAATTCATAGGAAATTAAATTAACTATCTTCGATTTAGAACTCTTAATAATAATTTCGTAAAAAACTTCAGTCAACTGCCCCGCTATAAACTCATTGCTTGGGCCCACGGCTCAAGGAGTCGGGACTAGAGCATGCGCGCGCATCGCAGTAGGGGGACTATAATTTCATGCTTGTTGGGACTTTCCTTGTATGACTCCACTTATTCCTTGAATCGGACTTGCAACTCATTATGATGTATGATTTTCTCAAACCACGTTCGCATTATTAGGACACTTGACTTAACGAAGGCTAGGAATATACTTATTGTGCGTAATATTATAGCACTATATCCTTCATGGGGTAGGCAGAAAAACAAGAGCACCACTTTAGAAATGGAAACTAACCTTTAAAAGAGTTAAAAGTATAAGGACCAAATGCGTGTGCATTATAAAACCGTATCAGCACCATAAGTCATTAATTGATTAGACAGCAAAAGTCTAAGACCAATTTTTGAGCTTTTGTATCTTCCTAGAACCACCGACACGAAGCTGTAAATGTGTAAGTGCGTGGTTACGTCACGAGTTCTCCTGGCTCAATTACCCGCAAGTGGTCACACAATGGCATGTATGCGCCGAGTTCATTACGCCAGTTCACGCTGCGTTAACAGACTACGGCGGAGACCACGCGCACGATGCTACATTCTAAAGTTACATAAGGATGGCTTATATATTTTTACGGGTAAAGAATAATAATATGGAATCTTTTAAATCAGCGAAAAATTTATTAGGCTCCCTTTAGTCATGTCGAATATTTTTTGAAGTTGACTTAGCTACAAAAAAAATATTTTTGTAATTTTTTCTTTTCACTTTTCAATGTCTAAGGAAGACTTTTCTTAATTGTACGGTTCCAAAAAGTATTGAATATTATAAATGACGCGAGGCAAATAAAAAAACATGCACAGTATCCCTGCAATTTTCGCTGAGCGCTCATAACTCGTGATGGCACTATTCGTAAATAGGCCGTGTGTATATATTTATTTCGTGTCCACGAGTACCGATCAGAAGCCGACGGGGAAGTTATTAATTGGTGTTTATACACTCGTCTGGTTCGGCGGATCGATACGTATAATACAAATATAGCGGTGCCATAAATACACTCATTTCAATTCAACCCACGGGGTTCAAACTATCAAGGCTTTGAAATACTTCAATTTTACTTTGAATAAATGTTGAATCTTATAAAACATATAACTCAAAGGTGACTGACTGACTGACTGACATAGTGATCTATCAACGCACAGCCCAAACCACTGGACGGATCGGGCTGAAATTTGGCATGCAGGTAAATGTTATACGTAGGCTTAGAAATGATTTTAATTAATTCTACCCCCAAAGGGATAAAATAGGGGATGAAAGTTTGTATGAAACTAAATTTACGTGGGTGAATCCGCGGGGTACAGCTAGTTTAAGAATATGAACAAGCCTATAAGGTTTTGGCAAAATTGTGTAGGCCTATAGCGAAATAGAATTGTAAATTATTATTAATTATAAAGTTCTACAAACACTAACTTATATCTTCTACATCTACAGAACATGAAAATAATACAGTATATGTTTTAACGTGTTTTAACATTGACGAATTCGCGTATCTCGTAATGTGTCGATCGGTCACCGTTGAAATGCAACCAAAACCAACCCGCCTCTGATAAAGTATTCAATATTTTTTTTTTATTTATAATTTGAATATATAAACTTACAGCTATTGCCAAAGCGCTTATATATAAAACCAAAAGAGAATTATAATAGAGACAATTTACAAAAATAGATTCTCAAGCTCTGTATGAGCGACTGAATATCTACCCACCCCCCCCTATTCTAAGGTTGTCTACGAGAGATCGTTTATATAATTATATTAACTATTATTTTATTTTCGTTGTGTAACAAAAAGTTTCATTATTATAATTAACTAGCGGACGTCACAGGGAGTACGGGGATAAAATAAAGCCTATGTTACTCGCTGATGATGTAGCTATCCATTGCTGAAAGACTTTTTAAGTTCGGTCAAGTTGTTGCGGGGTCTATTCAATGCAAACAAACAAAAAAAACAATCAAATCATTCCTCTTTATAATATAAGTGTAGATTTAAAACCTATAACTAAGGGCAGTGTGACACAAATTAGGCCTGGGAGCCAGGATCAATCGGAGCAGACCTTGGGTGGTTGAATGAAACTACTTAACTTGAGCAGTCCTGGTTTATTGGTTCGACTACTATTGGTTTGTTTACTTGACAACCACACTGATATTGGTTTTGATCACTTGATTTGACTACTTAATACGTAAATAAAGGAGTATCTCTACATCGAGATGTAAAATAATACAGCGGCATCTTGTGAGAAGATGGCTAACTACTTACACAATAAACTACGTTAAACAGGCAGAGAGCAGAGATATCAAATAAGTAATAAACTGCAACACAAACCTGGGTGCGGTAAGTAGGGCGCGCCGGCGCTCATCATCGGATGAGGCGCGCGGTAATCCATCGCGGCGCTATCACTTCACGCACATCACTAGTCTAATGCGGCACAACACTACGCTTGACAAACGACCGCGTTTCACACTGAACATTATCACTGTTCTATATTACTTTCAGCACCTGCCTATATTCAGATACGGTATATTAAATAAGTAAATGTAGCGTTTTGGAGAAGTGAATATTATGTAAGAAAACAATATTCGTAGTGAAACTTAGACCTTTAACATCGGATTGACGCTAATTGAGGAATATGGTATCCCGTTTCTAGTAAAGTTATTTATTAAGTCCTATCTTATTAATATCAAAATTGGCGTAAGAGTTAGTAGGTACTAGTACATTATCCTAGCCTTCTGACCCTACCCTCAAATATATCCTATAATTTCATGAAAAATATTAATAAATTATTCCATAATTTCCCTATTTATATAACATTCAACACTTATCTCCCTGGCTTTATCTCACATAAACACAGACAGAGGGTGAGGCCATCGCCGTCTCAGGCACTATACATACGTCTTTGAATTTCTTCTCAGACATATGCAAGTTTCCTCACGATTATTTCCTTCACCATAAAGCACGTGGTGTGATTCACTGCACATAAATATAAATTTCATGCGATCGTAAATTACTCTTAACTCATTGTAGACTCAATAGTCATAAACATTCAAATTATCAATACAAATAATGCCTCTTCTCATCCCTAATTAATTAATTTAAGGCTGGTTATATTGTAGTGACATCACATTAATGTTTCATCCATCCATGGCCAACGTTCAAGCCAGTGGGGAGTGTGGTTAGCGCAGTGCCCGGGGCAGTGCCGTGCGCGCCGCTGCTAAATAATTACCGAACTCCGGACATACGATGGGTTCACACGCACTTTGCGGCCACTTCGCTTTTACAAATGACTTTCTATCCACGACTCTGACTGCGGGGGAGTTTCTATCCTATCCTTTATTGTATTCATTACGAAAAACAATGCTCAACTGGATATCGAGTTTTTAATATATATATTGACCAGTTAAAAAAATTGCCGAAAAAGATACTAACCACATGAGAGGTTAGCGTAGTAAATACGTCTAAAAACCAGCTCATATCGCACGACCTTTAAGACATTGAACATTTTTACTTCTCTTACAGACGCACTCCGGACACATGACGAATGTGCAGTAAAATCTACGCTCTCCATAATAGCTTAGGTGTTACTGAACATGCACGCAAACGTCAGAGGTCCTCATAACCTAAGTATTAGTTATTAGGGGAGGTCATTGATAATCTACAACTTCGCATTACAGGGATATAAGTCCTCAATTACAAGAGGGACTGTTCGGAATGTAGAGCTCGTGGGCTTTTCCCAGATCGACATCGTATATTCCCCATGTTGAGAATATAGTCTAATGCCTATCGAGGTGAACCGACGACCTGGTGAGGATCACGGGAGCCCGCTGGATGTGGGAGGCACAAGACCGGTCGTCGTGGAGATCGTTGGGGGAGGCCTATGATCAGCAGTGGGCGTCTGTCGGCTGAGATGATGGCTGTCCTATCCTGAAAATTCCCGCCTCAATTGCTCACGTTACACAAACAAATCGGTTCAGCGAGAAATAACAGACAGTAAAAGACACTTTTGCACGTATAATATTGACATAAAATTCGCCAAAGTGCATACTACAAAGTGCGACTTCCCAATGAGTATTCCCAAAAAATTTTGGACCACGATCTTTAGTGTAGGAAACTTCGTGAAGTAATCTACATATTTTTATGATTCAACACCGCTGTCTACTCCTTCGAGAAAGCATTTCCAGAAAGACGTGATGAATATCAACGTAAATTACATTTCGTAGAGAAATCTCACCAAGTTATTAATTTAATTGTTCTGAATATCCTTTACAGAATATAATTATATTAACATCAAAGCTACCACAATTTGAGAGCCGTACCTGATATTATCATCACGCAATATTCAACTTTATCGTGTCGTTTTTACAGTTCATTATCGTTAGAACCGACACGTGCATCACACCAGTTGCAACCACTCGAACTGTTGAAGCTAACTACTCAAACATTTTGTTGACTTGTCAATAGCATCTTTACGTGGTCGACGTAAGTTTCAGATTAGATTGCAAGTTTGTAATCGTCGGTTTTATTCCCCCGAGGGAGCCCACAGGTTCTAATGTAAATGCGGAGTAAGTTCACGTTTTAGTATAGTAATTAAAATACGCCCCGAGACTCGTAAAAAGCGTGAACATGACAACATAAGCTGGGATTTTAATTAAACGAGAGACAACTTTATTAACGATATCCCATTTGTAGCTCTACTCAAATATGTTCATACGCTCTACAACTAGCATTGAATGCGACTTTGTCTGGGCAAATTATATTTCTACCCCATGTCCGACCTTATGCTTAAGGGTTAGTTAAGTGATAAAATTGTGTGAAATAACTTTCTTACTTTTGAAGTTGGTGTTTGATACCGAATTAGATGCTACACTTGGCACCAATTTAAAAAAAAGTAAGTAATTTATTCCCCATAATTTTATTTCTTCCAGGTTTGATGACTTCCAGCCTCCCGAATAAGCCGGTTTCCGAAAAGGGTTTTAGTACCATACACCACATTCACACGCTCCGCCAGATTATACAGAAGACAGAGGAGTATAATCGGCCATTATGTCTAGCGTTTGTGGACTATGAGAAAGCCTTTGATTCAATCGAAACCTGGGCAGTATTGCAGTCCCTCCAACGATGTCAGATCGACTATAGGTATATCGAAGTGTTGAAGTGCTTGTATAGAAACGCTACCATGACCATTCGACTTCAGGAAGAGAGCACGAAGCCAATCCAATTGCAGAAAGGTGTGAGACAGGGAGACGTTATTTCTCCGAAACCGTTCACGAACGCATTGGAGGACGTTTTCAAGCTCTTGGACTGGAACGGATTCGGCATTAACATCAATGGCGAATACATCACTCACCTTCGTTTTGCCGATGATCATCAGTCATCATGTCAGAGTCGTTGGAGCACCTCAATACTATGCTCAGCGACCTCAGTATCGTTTCCCAACAGGTGGGCCTTAAAATGAATATGGACAAGACGAAAGTCATGTCGAATGTTCATGCGGCACCCGTACCGGTTGTTGTTGGGAGCGATACTATCGAAGTTGTAGACCATTATACTTACCTTGGACAGATTGTGCAGCTAGGTAGGTCCAACCTCGACAAAGAGGTCGCCCGAAGAATCCAACTCGGATGGGCAGCGTTTGGGAAGCTACGTGACATCTTTTCATCGAGAATCCCGCAGTGCCTTAAGACTAGGGTGTTTAACCAGTGTGTGTTGCCAGTGATGACATACGGAGCTGAGACGTGGTCTTTGACAGCTGGCCTTTTAGAAAGACTAAGGGTCACTCAACGAGCAATGGAAAGAGCTATGCTCGGAGTTTCTCTGCGGGACAAAATCCGGAACAAGGATATTCGCCAGAGAACCAGAGTCACCGACATAGCTCTTAAGATTTGCAAGTTGAAGTGGCAATGGGCAGGCCACATCGCTCGTAGAACTGATAACCGATGGGGAAGAAAAGTTCTCGAGTGGCGACCACGGACCGACGGAAGACGCAGCGTAGGCAGGCCTCCCACTAGGTGGACCGACGACATCGTGAGAGTCGCGGGCAACCGATGGATGCAAATAGCGCATTGTCGTTCGGCGTGGCGGTCCAAGGGGGAGCCTGTTCGGGAGGATGTTCAGCAGTGGACGTCTTCCGGCTGATGATGATGATGATGATGAATTTTATTTCGGTTAACTTTATTGTATAATTTATTTTGTTCCGCTTTCGAATGTCATCTTAAAAATGTCAACAGACAACAAATATACAGATATACCACGTGTCAGTTAGATCGCACAAATAATTTAGTGTTCTCGAGCAATTTTTCAAAATCAATTTTATACTGTTAATAGGAAGTTTTTTTTCATGTAATAAGTGTATAGGACCTGTGTCACGAGATTGCACCACGGCGCAACAATGCGCGGAGACACGTGACAGGTGGCGCATTGTCTGCGGGACAACTTGACAAAAGACGGCGGAGCCTGCATTCATAATTACTTTGTTGTGTATTCCTCCACTAGTTGAGAATAGACCACGAGAGGCGAGAGGCTAGCACAGTACAGTGCAACTTAGCGAACACAGGATGTATCAGGCCACGTCTTTATAGCAGACTTAACTGAGCACTGTGATTTCGCTTACTATATAAGCATCGCATACTATCATGGTTGGTTTTGCTTACTATATTTTTTTAAATAAAAGTAGCCTTTGTAAGTGGGCAAAGTTGAACAAATTTGCCGTAACAAATAGATGGACAGCCAGAGAAATATATTTTTTAAGGCCGTATAGTTCATTTACTTCCATATGCATTGAGTGAAAAGTTACTTACAAACTTACGTCCTACCATAATTACTATCGAGATTTTGCACTTATTCCTTTGCACTTATTCCTGAAGATATTTGAAGTAGCACAGTTGAATTAAAAGCAATTCATTAAAGCTATCGTTCGCCTAGTTGATACTGCACTAAACAAACACCCATTCAATCTGCGGTGTATAATTCCACGAGCAATTACGAGGCATCCTAAAAATGATTACTTCCGTACGCAGCCAGAGTACACAGGCGTCTCATTCACCCCCCATGTGTGTTTACATTGGCGTGTTTCCTCACCAAATTGCCTCCGCCCGCGTCGGACCGACAACGGGAGATTAGGGGCTATTTGTGATCGAGAGCGGGGCTAATAGGACGGGGGGAAATAGAAACGTCAATACACATTCAAAACTGTCAGAGGTATCTTTATGATGCACTTTAGAAGATTAAACAAACGCCTCGCTCGGCTATTCTTAGATGTTACATTAGCTTATTATTTATGTGCCACGAGTGCCAATGGAGTAATGGATCCGTTCTCGGGACGGTGAAATTGAAACGGGAAACTGATGTCCCTATTATTCAGGATATGATACGAGTTATCCCGAACAATAAACAAGCCATGGGCGCACTATTGTCACCCGCCGGCCTCCCGTGACACCCGTCTCGCTAATATCTCCATTATTAACCTATTAACTACTCCACTCCGCTAACTATCAACACTATATTTTAATAGTTTTTTATTTATTTAAATCACCTTTCACTTCGTTTCGTATTATATTAAAATGTATAAACACGACACATATCGAGTGATCATCACATCACTTTATCTCGTGATCGCAGCGAGCGAGCGCGACGTGTGCACATGGCCGCGTCCAATGGCCAACTGACTCCGCCGCTGGTGATATTGCGCATGTCCCCCACTTCTCAAAATTCTATCAACCAAAGTGCTTATGTAATAGAGTTGAGATTCAAGTGTAGCCACAACCAGACACCTGTACAAGTACGCTGGAGCCGGAAGCGGCGGTGCAATGTCATTTCCCGCATATTTTTCATTCTGCCCGCAGAAATGAATTGAAAGCTCTGTAAACTGATTATGTTCAGTGCGTGGGGGCTCCGTTGCAATTTATACACTATCTACAAGCGCGTAGGTGCTATTGTTACTAATATTATTACTATAATTATTGAGGTGTATTTAGCTCGGTGATGACCGGAGGGGTCGGATTTGATACATACATAGTGAGACTGGCTGCATTTGTATTCGCAATTTATTGATTTGTGAAGTATCTTTGTACACGGCGATTCACAAGCAAAACGTATTACAAATATTGCATTGCCTTTGAATATGTGGGTAAATCTCTGCTTAGTGTGGAATTACGTTTGTTTGTTATATCACCTGAAGTGAACTTATAAGTACAGGTATCGAAAGAGAGAACTCGGCGAAAATAGAGGCGCATGTATTTTACTCGCGCCGTATACAGACAGACAGACAGACTCATAAACTGACTACATTCAAGATCAGCGCTTACAACTCGTAAAGGGATCTCAGTGAAAGCCTAATGGTCTCTGAAATATGAATTAATATAATATCAACCTCCGGGCTAGACATCTCCCGTGTAAACCTCAATACCGACGTCAACAAAGGCTTATGCGAGCATCTATACACTTGTGTGTACATAGCACGCTGTGTGCGTCACACACAACCAATACATTACACGGCTTGGATTATACCGATTCAATATTGCAGCTCGATGTCTGGGCTATTGGATAGCCGGGCTGGGATAGCCCGGGGCTCTTGTCTCTGTTACGCGGGATTCCGTGCAAATGACGTGGGATTGTATGTGAAACAAACTTATATTTAATAGCTTTCATCACATAGTCCTTACTTCCTTTACTTATATACCTAACCTGTAGATGTCTTCAAGTATCATAAAGATTATCTGTCAGTTTGTGACGCGCGTGCATCGAGTTTTGATGCATTTTCAAAATAACGTAATAAATATACTTCTGTGAGTCTGTGTGCGACGGTACATAGTTCGGATCCCCACTTAGGGCAATTATTATTTTGATAACTATTAGTATATCAGTGTGTATTTGTATTATATCTTTAGTTTTTTTCATTTTAAATACATCTATCAAAAGGAAAGAATAACGTCAAATAATTGCAATTAAAAACAACATTATTATCATCAAAGCCCTACATAGTACATAGCATACGAGTACGTACAGTGAAATTGGCAGCAGTGAAAACACTCATTCCCCGTATAAAAACAAATACGTCGACTTCCAATATCCGTCTACGGACGCAGTTTCACAAGTATGCACGTACCGCTCCTAGCATAGCGGTACGTAGCGATACAAAACGATACACACGCAAGGACAGCTCCGACACGTTGGCGGTAACAGGTACACACTTAAACACATACCTACATGTGTGAGCTATAAGACCAACGTGATTTGAACCACCATTTTTATAATCAACTAGCTGACGTCACGCAGTTTGACCCGCATAGTTCCCGTTCCCGTAGGAGTACGGAGATAAAGTATAGCTTATACAGCATTCAAATGGTGAACGATTTGAAAGTACTTTTTAAAAGTCTAATCAAATAAAGATATTACGAATTTGAATTTAGATAACGCTCAACGGCTACGTAGAGAAAGTAAAATATCTCATACGCGCATGTCTTTGCGTAGTGCGGGGACGTTGGCAGGCCGCCCTTGTATAACATTATATTTGCAGCAGTACGTACTTCTACAAAGTGGTACGTACTTGTAGGTTGGGAGGTTGGGAGGGGAAGGGAGCGCTCTGTGGGCGCTGTTGGGGCTATTAATGTTTACATTCGTAGCTCACGCAGGTGTACACAGCTCATTCCAATCCCGAGTCACACCTCCAAGCGGTCCCTCCCGGTAACTGACGTGCAGCAATAGATAGATGAGTCTGTCTCGTGCTGCACGTCAGGCCAACGTGACAGGAAGACTCACCAAGACGCCTGGCCAGCGTGGTGTTTTATGGCTAAAAAACCCCCCGAAGAAAAATGAGACGTGACACAAATATACGGCCCTCAGTCCCCGGCAGCCCCGCTATTCCTGGCTCCGGCAGCGGTCACGGTTCCGGCGGGGCAGAGGGTGCGAAGAATCTCCGGAAGAGATCCCGCTGCCAAACAACGAACCTGGCTACATTGAATACACGGACTTTGAACACTGAAGAGCGGCTATGTGAATTAATAGAGGAAGTTAATGAGATTAAGTGGGATATAATAGGTTTAGCTGAGGTGAGACGAAAGGGAGAAGAACTGAGAAAACTGGATAGTGGCCATCTGTTTTACTATAGAGGGCATGAAGATTCTACCTACGGAGGAGTTGGATTCCTTGTGAATAAGAGACTGAATAACGCAATCAAAAATGTAAACAGTGTGTCTACTCGAGTCTGTTACATTATTGTGACGCTCAACGAGAGGTACTCTCTCAAGGTGATCCAAGCATATGCACCCACCTCCACTCATTCTGATGAAGAAGTAGAGTCTTTTTATGAAGAAATAGAGACAGCACGTGATCAGAACCCATGCTATTATAATGTGATCATGGGTGACTTTAATGCTAAAGTTGGTCAACCAATAGAATGTGAAAGATCGGTAGGGCAATTCGGTTACGGTAAACGTAATGCTCGGGGACAGACCTTAGTCAATTTCCTTGAACGTAATCACCTTTATGCGATGAATACATTCTTCAAAAAACGCCAATCGAGAAAATGGACGTGGGCTAGTCCCGACGGCAGGACGAAGAACGAAATCGACTATATATTAAGTCCACACAAGAGCAATATCACCGATGTAACTACATTAAAGCGGTTCAAAATAAGCAGCGACCATCGTTTAGTGAGAGCCACATTCAAATATAACCTAGTCAAAGAACGATCAAAACTAATCGGATCACAAAAACCTAAATATGATCAGAAAGCCCTTCAATATTTAGGTAAAGATTATCAGATTGACATAGAAAATCAGTTCAAGGACCTCCAGGAGATAAACCTAGATGTGGATTCACTAAATGATGTATTGTGCAAGACACTTATAGAAACGACTAAAAAACACATGAGACCAGGACGACAGCAAGAGAGAAAATTAACAGCAAGCACGTTGGCTCTACTCACTCAACGAAGAAATCTTAAAAACAACACCACAATAGATCAGAGACAATTAGAGCAGTTAAATAAAATTATACGAAAATCCATTAAAACAGATATTCGAGCTTACAATACAAAAATTATTACTGAAACCATCAAAGAAAATAAAGGACCAAAGGTATTTCGGAGAAAGATAAATAAACACAAATCAATAATAAGTAAACTAAAGAATAATGCAGACGTCATTGTCACGGACCGAGATGAGTTGGTAAAAATTGTTGAAGAGTTTTACGAAGCATTGTACACCTCCAAAGTACAAGAACCAACCTTACCGGAAGGCACGGACTTCAGAGCAATGCCAAATGAACACCTCAATCAAGACACAATACCAATAATAACAAAGTCGGAAGTGGAATTTGCTCTGAAGAATACGAAGACCGGTAAAGCATCTGGTGAAGATGGAGTATGCACCGAAATGCTCCAAGCTGGAGGAGATACAATCATCAAGTGGCTGGCTAAACTCTTCAACAGAGTTCTAACGGAAGGTATCACGCCTAATGCTTGGAAAAACGCCATCGTGACCATCCTCCACAAAAAGGGAGACAAGACTAGACTTTCGAATTACCGACCTATAAGCCTCCTCTCACAAATCTACAAGGTATTTGCAAAAATTTTATGCAACCGATTGTCTAGTTCCCTTGACGAATACCAACCAGTCGAACAAGCGGGCTTTAGAAGCGGATATTCAACAATCGACCACATACATGTTGTCAAGCAACTGATGGAAAGGTGCAGAGAGTATAACCAACCCATATGCTTCGCTTTCGTAGATTACGAAAAAGCTTTCGACAGTGTCGAGCATTGGGCAGTGTTCAATTCCCTCCATCGTTGTAGCACGGACAAGCGATATGTTGATATCCTTCGAGAGATATACAGCTCAGCCACACTGCAGGTGCGATTGCACAGGTTATCTCGTCCTCTGCCAATCGGCCGAGGCGTACGACAAGGTGATACTCTTTCTCCCAAGCTATTCACAAGCAGTCTGGAAGACATTATGAAGATGCTAGATTGGAGTGACAGAGGGATCAATATCAATGGCACTCAACTATCGCACCTGCGATTTGCAGATGATCTTATCCTGATTGCCGAAACCGTCACAGATCTCCATTGTATGCTAAAAGAGCTATATGAAGCATCGCAGAGAGTTGGCCTAAGTATGAACATGTCTAAAACTAAGATAATGGCGAGTCAATCAACAGACCAAGTACCGAACACAGTGGTGGATAACAGCCACATAGAGACCGTTGAGAACTATGTATATCTTGGACATCGTTTATCTTTTGACCAGGACTGCCAAGCAAAGGAGATAGCTAGACGCGTGCAACTGGGATGGGCTGCATTTGGTCAACTGGACGACGTATTTAAATCGAATATCCCGCAATGTCTGAAGACCAAGACATTTAACCAATGCATACTGCCTGTCCTCACATATGGCGCTGAAACATGGACGCTCACAAAAGCCAATATGCACAAAATTAAAGTTGCACAACGGGCAATGGAGAGAGCCATGTTGGGCATATCACTGGTAGACCGTGTAACAAATGTCGAAATTCGACGCCGGACCAAGGTCGACGACGTGGGTACACGGATAACCAAGCTAAAGTGGAGATGGGCAGGACACTTAATGAGACGGAAAGACGGAAGGTGGACCAAAGTGGTAACTGAATGGTGGCCGAGAGGAGGGCGAAGACTAACGGGCAGACCACCCGCCCGGTGGGCCGACGATATCGCGCGGACGGCTGGGAAACTGTGGTGGAGACTAACTCGGGACCGAGAGCGGTGGCGTGTCACAGGGGAGGCCTATACCCAGCAGTGGGTGCATGTGGGCTGAATATGATGATGATGATGATGACTTGTAGGTAGAGGAGTTATATTATACGTGTACAGGACCTGTTAGCGGAGTGTAACCACTGCTGACGGCGCATGCGCTACGACCACCGCGCAGACCTACACACCGCGTAGAGGTGCTACGGAACACATTTGTAATCCAAAATAATTTAGAAAATTTTACGAGTTTTTCTGCGGATAGTTTACTTACGAAACTGAAGTATTACCTGCAACAAAGATGGTATTTATGAGTAATTTAAAAACATATGAATAATTAGCTTTGCCTGCGACTTCGGCCGCGTGGAATAGTTACATTGAGCTAACGCTATCTTTAACCTGTGATTGATCTTAGCGTGATGATATGTGGGATATCTGGCACAAAATTATTTTTTCAAATCGGACTAGAAGTTCCTGAGAATAGCGCGCTCAAGCAAACAAACAAACTCTATACATTAAAATAGATAAGAGATAAAAACAATTCTCTAAATGAATAGAAGAATAAGTCTTCTATTCATAGACGTAGTTGTGAAAGTAAATAAAACTTTTACAGTCGAATAATGTACGATCACAAGAAGATAAAAGTGCCAGGTGTAGTAGTATGTGGGTGTATGTTCCGCGGGCACGGGGGCGCGGCGGTTGCATTAACCGCGCCGTGAACCGGCTGCCGTCGCACTTATCATTCCGCCGATACACTCCACCGCGCTACGCTGCCCTACCACCACCTACCTATACACATTACACACTATACACATATATACTGCGACGCGTTCACAATAACTCATCATTATCTTGGCACTACAGTGTGTTTTTCACCAGATACAGTATTGCGAAATGAGAGCTTTGGTTTGTACAAGGGAAGGGCGGAGGTGTATTCACCGAAGCTAATTTAGTGCCAACGTAACAGAGGGGAATCTATCTTGGACACTATACATACAGTCTTCGAATTACTTCCCAGATTATTTGCAAGTTGCCTTACAAAGGATCCCTTCACAGGCTTCACATAAGATTTTAGAAAAACCTTATTGGTGCAGACAGTCTAGTAGCAGGCGATATTTCGAACCACTCAGACACTCTAACACTATATAACAATATTACTAGCCATATAGAGCCGTTACCAAAAGCCAGTAGAGCCATGTAATTGTATACTCAAAGCCAGCTACGTCAATAAAGCCGATGAAAGCCCGGAGCCAACTAATTGTACGTGGGGGGTAGCCACGCAACCGGGGGATTATATTTTTACTCAATCATAGTCGGGGAAATGCTAAGAGCTTTGAAACGCCAACGCGGACATTTATAAATAAGTCATGACGTGATGTAATTATAATAAAAGTGAATATCAAACGATGTATTTTTATGAAGTGCTATTTGCTTATTACATCGAGTGATTGTATAAAAATATCAAGTCTTATCAAATATTATTGTTGTATGAACTCACTTCAAATTCAACTTTAAGAAAACACCTAAAGAGTAAGAGTAACTGTTGCATTTTACGATGTAAAACTCTTTTCTGTCCGTCAAAAAATCTAAAGATAGGAGATGCTATTAATTTAAACCCTGTTAAGACGTTTATAAACGTTGAAAAAATTACCATTGTTTTGGAAACTAGCCTCCTCAGAACAAAGGATAAGTAAACATCCAGCTGGAGTCAATTAATGAGTCGTTGTGAAAACGTTACTACATTGCATACTGACACTTCGCGAGGTAGTGTGTGGGAGCGACAGCGCGTCTGCTAATCAGGACCAACTTTGTATCTCCTCACCCCCGTCCACCTCCCACTCACCCCACACGAGTGGGGACCGACCCCCTTGCAAGTGCCACATACCGGATATCGATACAACATGTTATTGAAAATGTGCGCCGGTGAATAATGATGTTCATCTGTTTGTGTTGCACGTCTAAGGCTGTTACATTCATCATGTTTCATACAAAACCCTACGGCCTTATATTTGTCCAACTCACTCACGTACAATAAATCAAATACTGTTCAATCATTTCTTATACACTTATCATCACGTCGTCGAGCCGGGGAATGCAACGCAGCATTTCACTTGGTAAAGGAATTAATTTATAAGGGGATGGAAAAGTGGCACCGGTGACTGAGAAGTTGAAGAATAAACATTTGTCGTGGTATGGACATGTTATGCGGAGGGAAGAGGACAATGTTGCCACAAAATATTTTTGGGGAGTGGAAGAACTAAGAAACGATGGATGGATTATGTGAATGAAGATGCGCAGATCACAAATAACATCGGATAAGGACAGGAGGATGATGACTTATGAAATTTAACTAGTCTATAATAAGAGACTGTCACTCCCATTATGCCCATACCTCCCAAAAGTATGCAATTTAATTTGACAGATGACTATCTTCACAGGTGTACAATAAATCAGTGTGTGTGTGTGATAAAGTCAGTGGTCCAGTGTGAGCCGGGGTGACAAGTAATTAAGCCACCCTTGCCACTCGGCGGCTTGCTGTAACGAGACCTGCGCACTGCCGCGATAATGGCCCGCTGGGAACAAAAACATTCTGCTACTGTACATATGCTTTGCGCGTTTTGAGGACATCGACCATTAAGTATCCCAGTTTTACGTTTTCACAGAAGAACAGTTTTATTTTTAAATTGTTATCCCTAACGTTATAAGGAGGGACTTGTATTATAAAAGTGGAACTGACTGTGTTTAGCTAAATCGCTCTTCAAATCCTCAAAGAATATGAACTTGCAATACTAGAATAACATAGTAAAACTCTTATTCAAGATTCCATCTAAAATACAAAAATACCCCAAGTAATGGCAGGTTTAGTTAGTATTAATGTAGCTAAAAATGGTGAATATAGAAACATCCTAGCCTTAAGGAAATACACTAGTGGCAGTGTGAACGGTGCACCCGGCGAGGCATCGTGAATAATTCCGCGTCGCAGTGGCGAGTGTTGCCACGCTGAATAAATAACATAGCACCCACACACGTTCAACTTATACTGTCACCGCGGATGAGCCGGCTCACTTGAACGCTTCTCAATTAGGAACAAGTCAATAAAGATTATTCACTCTGTTCAAGGTCGGACACGATACCTTCCGAGAAGAAAATTGCATTAATATAATACAGTTGAAATGTGAGTGGCAACAACCTATCCAGTTACCCCAGACAATATATATTCATCGAAATATATCCCGATAGTAGATATAAATATCCCTAGTAGTTGTGCTCATTGTGTTTAGAATCCTAATGTTCGACTTTACATGCTGCTTCTTTTTTCATCCATTTCCATACAAAAACATTTTGTTTGTTTGAACGCATCGTTCTAAACTGCATATGTATGTATTCTTTCATGCAAAAACGACAGAATAGATTTTTATTAATAGTTTACAATAATATAGCTTAATACGTCAGAATAACACACAGGCTGTAATTAATAAAGATATTGTGTGAATTGTCCAAAATATAAAGATAAGTCAAATCGTGCGCAGACGGGGTCGCGAGCACCAGCTCTTGTATAAATAATCTAAATGTAAATATAAGACTATTTGCTGTGTTTGTAACGATATAGGATTAAGTAACAGATATCCGATAAGGATATCACCAATATCAATAAATATAGAATGATAATTAATATATCAGAGAGCCAGTGTCGTCGAATTACAAACGCCATGACGTACATTCGAATAAAACAATAGTTCCACAACAGGAATAAGGTATTATTCCGGTACAATCCCATTGTTTCCAGGAAACCAGCGGTAAATATAGAAACAGTATTGAATAACAGAACAATATCGAATGACAAGCTTCCCACTGGGAGGGGAGGGTCGCCGGACGCCTTCATATAACGAGATGAGTAGCTAAGCTGTTAATTAGGACGCTGCAGGGGTATTAAAGATAGCATTTATACAGATAAATTAAATTGAAGTCTGTTTGTAATTTCATATTAACAGCTATTCACTAGATGCATAAGAAAGTACTCATCCAATTTTTTTTTCTATCTGTCTTTATTCTAGCTATTTCTGAAACGCTTGGACAAATTTTAACGAGACTTAAAAAAATGGGTTCCGCGAAATGAAGCCACCCATGAAATCTCATATCTCACATCTAGTTCTCAATAAGATGGCGGTACGATACTTGGATAAAAATAAGGCTGTGTATATGAAAATGAAAATTATTTATTCAGTTTAGGCCCTGGTAAGGCACTTATGAATGTCGAAGAATTGACTAGTGGGTATGTATAAATATCAAGACAGTGATAAATCGTGAGTATTACAATATGAGTAGAAATATGACTTGATACCAGAACAGATTGGTGGGCACGCATAGAGCGCAACTCCATTAAATGCTAAATATTTATGAGAATAAAAATAGTTATTTGTTATACAAGTGTGCAAAGTTGCTTTTTAACCGCGTGTTCAATTTTGATGACCGAGCAAGCGAAGGATCCTAAAATTGAATCACGAGCGCAGCGAGTGATTCAAAATTAGAATCCTGAGCGTTAGCGAGGGAAACAAAAGAGCACGAGGTGAAAAATCTTTGCACTCGAGTGCAACACGTAACTTTTCATTCCACCTCAGCGAGGAAATGACTAAATGAAAAAAAAAAACGTTTACAATCACAAGATGGGTACATTTTTATTTCAGTTTAGGTATTAATTACTACATTATGACAGGTAAGTATTACAGAATAATCTTTTTAAATCACAAACTTAGTGCACACGATGTTCTAAATTCAATTTACTTTATCCTCTAGAGAATAAAAACGGCTTTTCCACTCAGATATTGAAGATTAAAAATACTCTTTCCGAGATGGTGGGATGAAAATGTAATTTGGCGTTTGGCGCCACAACCGACGAAGCGCAAGAGATCCGCCGTTACCCAGCCAACAAAACTCTGGCAGGTGCCCAAACGAAATGTATCTTTGCTTACCAAGTAATCGTAACACAACAAATACTACCAAATGATTCACGCGGCATATCCAATAATTAATGTTACAAACAGACACAGCAATTCCATTACATAAATGGATATCACCCGCGCGTGAAACAGATTATCCAACGTGAAAGGTTATTGTGCGATCAAATCAGCGGACGGGCGCGGCTACGGGGCGTAGCGCTACGACGCTACGTGCTACGAACACGCTACGAGATGCTACGGGTACACGTCATGAAATGTAACACTCAAGTCATGTAAATATAATTAAGGGTGTTAAATACTATATAATATTTCATATTATTTATTGATTAAAATTTCGATTTAAGCATTGGCAATCCGCGATGGCAAGAGGTTAATCGCGATTGTTTTTAATCTTGGTTTGGGACAAATTGAATAATTCGCGTTGCCAGCTTTAATTTTTTTTAATAATATAAGTAATTATTTTAATAATCTACGTGTGATGTTCTAATGTCCTCATCTCAAGTTAAAAATCTTAATGAGAAAGAATGTGTAGATATCAAAGTAGCGCGTGTTGAGCCCTAGCGGCGTGGATGTACACAGGTATACGAAGTGGAGGCGATGGGTACGTGCCGCTACATAGCAGTGCGGTACGTAGAGGCAACAGAGTGGAGGCCGACACCCCTGGAGGCCGCATTGCTGCCGCACATGCGCACTACATCGGCGCGTTCCCACTACACACTATACCACGACATTTTGTTCAACGAACATTTTATATCACGGTGAAGATGATTAGACACGTAAGTATTTAGTCGCCATGTACAGTTGTCTTAACTGTAAATACGTCATTTTTGAGTTTCTCAGGACCTCGTCGTTTGACACAGACTTCATCCATTCGGCCACTACGGCTTGTTATCGCTAAATAGTCTAGAAATTAAACTAGGCTCAGACACAGTAACATTATCTGTACTTTCGGTAGTAGAAACGATACAAAAATGTATGAGAACGGCATATGTTACTTTGTCTAGGTCTACGGATATTAAATCGGCTACGAAAGAGTCTCCCAGAATATAAAGCGCATGAATAAAAGTACACAAAATTGTTTAGTTTTCTTCTTTCTACCAAACCCGTGTTGTAGGATTGTATAGTATCTGTTATTAAATCCCCGTATCGTGTGTGAATGGGCCCACTCCCGACCACTACAGCGACCCATGGATTAAGCGCTCGTAAAACGGGGGTAGCGCGGCAATAACGTCTTGATACCGAGACCCGATTTAACCACCGCCTTCCGTACGCACAACACATCTTTATTCCGTAGTAATAAGGTCTAATATTGCTTGCAGCAGTTTGGTAGTATTTTACCATTTGTATGAAACATGTCCATTTAGCGGGGCCTCAAGACTTCCGACTGTTTGTGGACACGCTTGTGCGGTGATCGATACACTGGCCAAATATAATTGTCTGTGGTTTATAAGGCCGAGTGCTGCCGCTTGATGGAGCAATAACATTACCGTTGGGATTATAAGCTTGACTTGTGATCAATGTCGCAAGCAAATTGTTAAGAGGAAAAGTTTTATGTAGAAATTAATCTTTGAAACTGTTACTGTTTCTAATATTTAGAGTAGGTATATTTTTTGGGACATTTGAGAATCGACAGAAGCTTATGAAGTATATTATGCCTGTAGATAGATTGCACAGGAGACAAAGTAAATGTGCCTCAAAAGCCATGTATAAAGGGTGTGTTCCAAGTATCGTGACTAACGCCATCGCTAGGGCTGCATAAAGCTGGCAAATTAGCTGTAATGGGAGGCAATTTAGATAGGGCGGATTACGCCGCGAGCCCCGCGCCGCTACGGACATAGTTCACATACCCAACTACCACACAAGTTCTTTGCCATTAGAAGATTTCTTAAAATATTCATTTTCGTTTGCACTTTAAATGCAATAAGTAATTGTCCTAGTGATAAACTCTTGAATACAATTAATTGTTTTTAGATAGATACTCTTGCTGACACGAGATATGAGTGCTAAGCTAAAATAGTGGCGGTAACTGCGTATGTATTTTATGCGTGTTACGAAATACAGACAGACGGAGACACTCACAAAATCACTACTTATCTCTCGTGACGGTATCATTAATAAGAATTTATTTTCAAATTTGAACTTAAGAGACTTCACTAACAATTGATATCAAAACTAGCAAATCACTCTAATAGATGACTCATGACTGAACATAATGTGACTTCTAGTTATAAATAAATATAGCTCCTTCAATTCGTCAGATCTGTCAGAATCTCGCGCTCAATTGAGAAAGTATTATCCGAGAAACATATTTACGACTTCAGAATTGATCGTAGTTCGAACGAGAGTCGTATAGCATCCATTAGCCAATAACAAGCGTAGATAAACGTTAAATCCAGCTCGGCGGCAGGCTAAGTTATAAATCAACAAATCATGTTGGCGCTATAGCGAGGTGTGTGTGTGTTGTATGACAAATGTACGGGGGTGAGGGTGCATGAAAATAAACAAGTCGTCGGGCGCCGACAAATAGCCGCCGCGCGTGCGCACCGCGGCCCGCCTTAGGGACACTACACACACTCGGTAATGCGCTGCGATATACACGTAGCGTTAAACACGGAAAAAAATATTTATAATTTAGAGAATTTATTGAATTTGAAATGTTGACCGCCGAAAATTTGCTATTATCTGCGACTTCGCACGAGTACCCCCTTGTCTATCCTAGCAGTTTTTCAACAAATCGGCTTTGTTGTTTAGCCGTGAAAAGGTGGCATGTCTGCTCTCGAATCGAAAAGTCGAAAGACAGAGATTTTCCCACTTATAATTAATAATGTGCAAGTTTAGATTTTACGAGTCCACAAGGGGTCTTAGAAGTAAGGGTTATTAGAAGAACAAAGCACACTTGTCATTCAAGATAATTTAGTGCAGACGAAGCGAATAGTGTGAGGTCGCTGTTTCACATGCAATTTCACTATCGTTAGCTTTATCTATCACAATAAAAGTAATTGAGACGAGTAAAAACAACCTATAAGTAAACATTGCCTTGAACTTCAAGTCCTACGTCCTCAAGGTGCCTGTGCCTGCAACGTATCTAGACATGTTCTACCAGTCGGATTTCTGGCCGACAGGAATAGTGTACCGGCGTTATAGGGATGCGCGCAGGATCGCCAAACCCTAATTATGTATATTATTATTGTTATTATTTTATTATAAATGTTGTATGTATGTTAGTCTTTAAGGTATTTATTGTATCATTGTTATACCGTTGTCTGGTACCCATAGTACAAGCTTTGCTTAGTTTGGGACTAGGTGGCGATATGACATGTCATGTACTTATATTATTAATAAATTGATTTGATTTGATTGCATAAACTTATACAGAAAGCTTATTGTTTTTAATCTTTACAAATAAAAGTTACGCGTTACGTTTGTCCGCGATGTACTCCTAAACCACTGAACCGATTTTAATTTTGATTTGCACATCGTGTGCATTTTGATCCAACTTGAAAGATCGTAACACTTTAACCGGCGATTGGTGTTAGCATGCTTATTATAACGTACTAAGTCATGTCATAGTCGCAGGCAAAAGCTAGTGACAAGTATAAAGCTTTAGACCAGTGTACAATCCCCTTGAAGCGAGCCACTCGCCGGCAGCGAGGCAGCGAGGCAGCGAGGCGGGGAGCAAAGGGGAGGCCGAGATGTACTATCAACTATCAACCATACTGGTGTCTGACGTGTCTTTAGCTTTAACCAACCAACCGTTCATTTATTAGCACCGTGTACATTACTTTGTTGTGCAAGGCTGTGGTGACCGATCACTTACCATCAGATGGTCGCGAATTGAAGTGTCTGTTTTGAACAGCTTTCCACTAAATGCATATGAAAATATATATACGTAACTGACAAAAAAAAAGTAATTAAAAAAAAATACTCTGTCTGTCTGTTTGTTCCGGGTAATCTCTGATATTTTAATGGGACTTTCACTGTCAGACAGCTGATGTTTCAAGGAGTAACTTAGGCTACTTTTATTTAGAAAATATATTTGGGTTTCGTGACATAAAGCATGAAACTAAATCTTCGCGGGTAAAACGGCGGGGCACAGCTAGTTAATAATATTTATAAGGATAAGGATTTAAAGATGTTAAGGCGCACAGTGGAACCCAGTTCCAAGCGGCTTCTTGAGTCACACGGCTTCCACGGCTCTATTTGATTCAGGTCTAATTAACATTTATAAAGTTTTAATTAAGCCCAGGATAAGCCCGGCTCAAAGCTAATCATTTAGAGGAGTTTTCGCATCGTGATGTAAATCTCTCACAATTGAATCTAAACCAATTCTGGGAATCGTGAAATATATAGATGTTTGAGGAATAAATTTTTTTGCTGATTTTTATTTCAAACAAAACCAATGAAAATTACAATTCTTCCTTTTTCGGCACAACTACTCAACAGAATTGTTCAAATTGGATATAGAAATAGTTTGATTGATTGATCTAGGACCTCGGGACATACAATCACCGTTTTATAGCAATGACGTCTTACTAACTCCTTAGCTTTGACGTTTGATTTTTGGTATCTCAAAATTACTAGTCAAAGCTCAGAAGTTCTTAATACGGTCTACTTAAACCGATGATGGTAGGCCCCGAGGCCAAAGGCTTCTATTATTTTATTTATAACTAGCTGTGCCCTGCGGTTTCACCCGCGTAGATTTAGTTTCATCCTTATTGTCCCAGAACCCTAATATTTTTAATAAATAGAAGTAGCCTAAGTTACTCCTTGAAACATCAGCTACCTGCCAGTGAAAGTCCCGTTAAAATCTGTTCAGCCGTTTCAGAGATTACCCGGAACAAACAAACAAACAGACAGACAGACAGACAGACAGAAAGAGAAAATTTTTATAACTTGGTTTTTTAGTGTCAGTAGCGTGTATACTTTCAGATGCATTTAGTGAAAAAGTTGTTATTTTGGATTTACAAACAGACACTTCAATTTTATTTATCTGTATAGATTTGAATATATAAATTACTTACAGCTATTGCCAAAGCGCTTATATATAAAACCAAAAGAAAATTATAATAGAGACAATTTACAAAAATAGATTCTCAAACTCTGTATGAGCGACGGCAGCCAACATACGTCAGCATCCTGGATCGTGGCGACAAAGTCGTTGGGAAAACTTATCAAAATAATACATACAGACGAAGCTAGAAGCAATAATGCTTATTATTCGCACGGCTGTTTAAGCCCGGCTATTGCGAGTGCCGTTTTAGTAATATACATATAAAGTGATTCGCAGGTACCCACCCGCTCTATCAGCAATTTCCGAACATTACATGATGACAGCACATGCCAATCTTGTTGTGGCTATACATGTGTGTGTGCACGTGACACAGACTCAGGGTGAGCGAGGGCCTAGGTAGGGGGTGTGACGTCACGATGCCTTAGGACATGAGAGTTCAGCGATAAGTGCTCGTTTTGCATTTACAATATTACGATTCATACATATTATAGTCGATAATTGCATTGTCAGCCGAGCCGTGGTGGCCTTGGGGTTTGAGCAGTCTCCCGCTACGCAAGTTCAAATCCCAGCAGGGCCTGTATCGATTAGTTTTTCTAAAAACTTATGTGCAGTGATTTCACACCACGTGCTATACGGTGAAGGAAAACATCATGAGGAAACCTGTATATGTCTGAGAAGTAATTCAAAGACGTAAGTATGTATAGATAGTAGGTACCTGAGACGGCAATGGACTCACCCTCTGTCACGTTGGCACTGAATCATATTCGGTAAAATGTGGTAGTTTTTACAACACCTCTGCTTACCCTGTCAGGGACCGTTCTGGGATTGCGTGAGCATATATATTATATTTATATATATTTAGTACATACGGTAGTCTTATCGCTTAAAGGCAATTTCATACATGAAGTTCTAACTTACAGTTGTTCTATCCGTCTATTAAAAACGTACAACGTCAGTATACGCCGGCAAGTCGCTATCGCTTGTAACAGTGACACCACGCAAACAAATTGCAACAACGATGTATTGCAATAAGCGAACTCCCACCGAGTTCCTCCCACTAGAGCGGGCTGCGCTTAAAACATCCACTGACAATGTCACAGCACTGTGTAACCACACGAGGTTAGCTTCCTTATATTGGAGGTGGCAGGGGCAAACCTCACGAGCTTTTAGCTCTGAACGATGTACTAGTGCTAGCCTGATTCGGTCCGAGATCCACATTTACCACACTATCTATTACCTAAAATATTACTAGCTTCTGTCCACGACTTCGTCCGCGTGAAGTAGTTACTTTTATTTAAAGCTAACTTTGGTGATTGGTTTTAGCGTGATTTTAGCTACGTAGCCATACGTAGTACATAGCATTCTTCGATACTATTCCTGAGTTTAACGCGTACAAGCAAACAAATAAACTCTTCACCTTTATATATTAGTATGGATAATATTCAAATTCAAATTTCAATTTAGAAAGTACCTTCAAATCATCAGAGAATAGCATTATTATTATAAATGTTAACGCTTCCGAAGGTTGATCTTGCTGAGAAAGTCCCGACAAAACAGCTATTACTCTTTTCAAAATTCGATACAACACTGAGAATTTAAGTTCAAATGCCTATAGCAAACACAGTTTTTACAAATTGTAAGTCGCACAATAAGTACCTGTTCACAAGTATGGCGTAAAACCCAGCCATCTAAAATAGAAGTGAGCTATCTGTGTGGGAAGCCGGCCCTCAGTTTTGCTTTTGCGATGATAGACACGCGTGGGGCCGGGTCGATATATCGAGGGTAACATCGCTGCGGAGATACGTACCCTTTTGATTTATACATATAAACGTGTGGCCTTTTACATTCCTCGGTATTGGCGTGCTGTTCTACGCTAATATTATAAAGAGGAAAGATTTGATTGTTATTTTGTTTGTTTGTTTGCATTGAATAGGCTCCGAAACTACTTGACCGATCTTGAAAATTCTTTCAGCAATGGACAACTACATCATCAGCGAGTAACATAGGCTATATTTTATCCCCGTACTTCCACGAGAACGGGTACTATACGGATGAAAACCGCGTGACGTCCGCTATTGACTTTATGGTGCTGACATTGCCCAAGGGGTCGTCTGTACTAGCTGTCAATGATAGGCGATCACTTTTCATAGAAACCTGAAGTTCTAATATTAGTTATTTTGTCCAGAAGCGAGTTGTCTCTAAATACGTATGAATATCGATAACTCAATAAAAACCCTGTTACTTAGTGATATTTTTCGACGCTTCGCCGCTATTGGTCACAGCGTGAAGCCTAGAGCCTTCATTTATCAATGAACTATCCAACACAAAAATAATTTAACTCAAACCAGAAGTTCTTGAGATTAGCGCGTTCAACCAAACAAAAAAAAACAAATATTTCTAATATTAACATAGATTAAGTCATTTCTATGCTATAGACCAGAGAACCAAAATACATCCTACCAAAAAAACTAAACCCAAAGATCATCATCTCCCTGGCCTTATCCCATACATTGTTGGGGTCGGCACTTGATTCAACCCGATGTGGCTGATCACCTGATTTTTATACGAAGCGACTGCCATCTGACCTTCGCAACCCCGTTTAGGAGGAAAACTAAACCCAAAGATAACATACAATAATCAACCATATTGCCAATACGTAGGCGAACAATAACATGCCTATAACAAAGTAATAAATAGCACTTCCACGAGTCAATCACTCACGAATCAATACCCTCTGAGGCCTTTGAAAACGTTACAAAAATAATTGAACATTATAACAGAGGAGCGAATCAAAGAAATCCCAAACGCAACATTATTCGGTTCACTCCCCTGTTCCTCCACCGATACTATAGGTATAGGTGTGTATTTACTGTAGACATAATACGCTATAGCTTATCGCTACCAGTGAAGAGGGTTACCATCATTCTGTAAGTACTTTAGCAAACTTTATAACTTTGTGACTTAAAATAAATACTTAAAAAAATTCTTAATCATCTTTATTTGATTCAACTTTAAAAAGAACTTGAAAAACTGTAATAATTATATGATAATTTATGTGTGAGGTTCGAAAAGTGCTCTTACTGAGAAGTACTTAAAAAGTCGCTACGTGGAACTTAATTAAGAGGGTGTTATACCTAATATGCCACATAGGTATAGTGGTGAGACAATAACTGCTACTCTATTGCATTGTCTCAAACTTGCTATGATTGACGTAAGCTTATTTGTGTTAATAATTAAAATGTAAATAAAATGTTATTTCGGGGAATTGTTGTGATTAAACATTTTCGTTAACATGGTATCCCTAGTAGCGAGGGCGCGACACGGCCTCGTAACGGATACCCTCTTGCACTCGAGACGGTATTGAGTTGCGCTAAGTGAAGTACGCGGGGGATACACTACGTGGCCGTAGAAGGTGCTGTTCGTATTGATTATCATCACAACGATATATTCGTGAGTACGGAATTAAACGCCAAAGGTGAAAGAAAGCCGTGGAAGGAAGTAATATTTATGCTTTGTGTCGTTAGCAAAAGCTAGTGGGGAATAGTTCAATTCTTAATCGTGATCATGCCAAAATTTTTTTTGTGGTCGACGCAATGCTATGGCTAATATCACCAGTTATGGACACATATTTAGCACTCCGATATAATAATAAAGGAATTAGATACACCGACAATGGTAAATTATAAAATAAAAGAGAAAATTAAAGAAAAATAATATTTTAATGTCAGTACCTTCTATACCTACTTTCATATGCATGTAAAAACTGTTTTGGAATTACAAACAGACACTTCAATTTTATTTATCTGTATAGATGATTATAATATAGCGTCCATTTAGTTAAAGTAAATCTCTATAACTTGGCATAAAAAGTAAAAAAAATACGTATACTTCTAAGGTCAAGCATAATTGCCTCTGAGAGACAAGGCTTAGTTAGTAATTGAACAGTGACCAATGTTATTCTGTGGCGCATCCTTTGTGTAGGGGGAGCTGGCGACTGGCAGCCACAGGTGGTTACCCATCCAGCAGGCCGCCAATGTTGTACATTATTTACTTTAGAACCACGTGCCGCTATGCCAGCGACCATATTGTATGATCGTTGGATTATGTTGCAAATAAATTGCAAATACTTATGACCTATCTTCACCCTATTATTAATGTCCTCTCAGACTTGTACCAATTTTTCCTTTATCGAATAGAAACGAGTCTTCGCTGAAGACAACCTGGCAATCTCTGAAATTACTTTAATCTGGTGAGACGTGAACAATCTACACTAATATTATTAAGAGGTTGGTTGTTTGTTTGCATTGAATAGGCTCCGAAATCGATCGATCTTGAGAATTCTTTCATCTCATCAGCGAGTAACAGGCTATATTTTATCCCCGTTCTCACACGGGAACGGGAACTACGCGAGTGAAACTGCGTGACGTCTATAGTCCCCAATATTTGTGGTAAGCGCTCGGTGAAAGTTCGTGATGTACCTATACTTTTTTCTTAATACATGTTTTTGTAGGTAAATCAATAAAGTCAGAATGTATGAGTATGGTGACTGACCTTGGTCGACCTTGTCCTTGAGTGGCGTGTTCAGCCGCCGGTCAGGTAATGTGGTGGGCTGCTTGGGGCTGTTCCTCTTCAGAGAATTCCGTGACACCACCAGGGATTGAGGTATCTACGAACAAAATACACATTATTATACTCGTTGTATTCTGAGTCTAGTGCGAGTTTTCTTAAAATCGCCTACCAACTTAAAAGGGCCAACAAATGGAGCTGTTTCGATCCCATACATACATACATATGCTGATGCCTGTATTCCAATTCTTCACCGAAGATTACTAAGTGCCAACGTGACAGATGGTGATTTTACCGCCGTTTCAGACACTATGTCTTTGAATTACTTCTCTGACATATGCAGGTCCCTCATGATGTTTTCTTTCGCTTTAAATCAGGTGGTGTGAAATCGCTACCTACATATAAGTCTTTTTTAGAAAAACTCAGTACATATACCTGTACCTGCTGGGATTCAAACTAGCGTCGCTCTCGTAGCAGGCGTATCACATAGCGTTGTGTATTCGCAGCGGGCTGATACAGGTAGTATAATATACTTAGTATAATTATGTGTGTATGTAGCAGCGTTTCTCCGCTTGCTACATAGATGGCGCTACTCGCTAACACTTGCAAAGTTTGAGTGCAAATACACGAGAACTTAAATCGCGCAGTAAGAGTTCTCGAGCGCATTCCAGTATGCACACAAGTTCCCAACTACAACAGTTGGAGCTGCGGTTCCCCAGACATGACACCCGCCTGGCTGGAAGACCTTCCCTTTGCTGGGGATGAGCGTGATCACTCGCTCCCCTTACAATGCCCCATATGTATGTCTTGGTCCTCGGGCGGCGGGGGCTGCTGCAGCCAGTAGTGCTCGTATAAGGTACAGTGTAAGAGGTACCAGTTTGTCGGAGCGGTCGCCGGAGGGCAGGCGCGCGATGGTGACGTCAGCACTGTCCTCGGGCGGCGGGGGCTGCTGCAGCCAGTAGTGCTCGTATAAGGTACAGTGTAAGAGGTACCAGTTTGTCGGAGCGGTCGCCGGAGGGCAGGCGCGCGATGGTGACGTCAGCACTGTCCTCGGGCGGCGGGGGCTGCTGCAGCCAGTAGTGCTCGTATAAGGTACAGTGTAAGAGGTACCAGTTTGTCGGAGCGGTCGCCGGAGGGCAGGCGCGCGATGGTGACGTCAGCACTGTCCTCGGGCGGCGGGGGCTGCTGCAGCCAGTAGTGCTCGTATAAGGTACAGTGTAAGAGGTACCAGTTTGTCGGAGCGGTCGCCGGAGGGCAGGCGCGCGATGGTGACGTCAGCACTGTCCTCGGGCGGCGGGGGCTGCTGCAGCCAGTAGTGCTCGTATAAGGTACAGTGTAAGAGGTACCAGTTTGTCGGAGCGGTCGCCGGAGGGCAGGCGCGCGATGGTGACGTCAGCACTGTCCTCGGGCGGCGGGGGCTGCTGCAGCCAGTAGTGCTCGTATAAGGTACAGTGTAAGAGGTACCAGTTTGTCGGAGCGGTCGCCGGAGGGCAGGCGCGCGATGGTGACGTCAGCACTGTCCTCGGGCGGCGGGGGCTGCTGCAGCCAGTAGTGCTCGTATAAGGTACAGTGTAAGAGGTACCAGTTTGTCGGAGCGGTCGCCGGAGGGCAGGCGCGCGATGGTGACGTCAGCACTGTCCTCGGGCGGCGGGGGCTGCTGCAGCCAGTAGTGCTCGTATAAGGTACAGTGTAAGAGGTACCAGTTTGTCGGAGCGGTCGCCGGAGGGCAGGCGCGCGATGGTGACGTCAGCACTGTCCTCGGGCGGCGGGGGCTGCTGCAGCCAGTAGTGCTCGTATAAGGTACAGTGTAAGAGGTACCAGTTTGTCGGAGCGGTCGCCGGAGGGCAGGCGCGCGATGGTGACGTCAGCACTGTCCTCGGGCGGCGGGGGCTGCTGCAGCCAGTAGTGCTCGTATAAGGTACAGTGTAAGAGGTACCAGTTTGTCGGAGCGGTCGCCGGAGGGCAGGCGCGCGATGGTGACGTCAGCACTGTCCTCGGGCGGCGGGGGCTGCTGCAGCCAGTAGTGCTCGTATAAGGTACAGTGTAAGAGGTACCAGTTTGTCGGAGCGGTCGCCGGAGGGCAGGCGCGCGATGGTGACGTCAGCACTGTCCTCGGGCGGCGGGGGCTGCTGCAGCCAGTAGTGCTCGTATAAGGTACAGTGTAAGAGGTACCAGTTTGTCGGAGCGGTCGCCGGAGGGCAGGCGCGCGATGGTGACGTCAGCACTGTCCTCGGGCGGCGGGGGCTGCTGCAGCCAGTAGTGCTCGTATAAGGTACAGTGTAAGAGGTACCAGTTTGTCGGAGCGGTCGCCGGAGGGCAGGCGCGCGATGGTGACGTCAGCACTGTCCTCGGGCGGCGGGGGCTGCTGCAGCCAGTTGTACTCGCGCTTGTCCACCGGCACTCCGCGCCGCTCGTAGTCCTGAGCTTGCGTTCTGTACCACACCACACACGGCTCATTATTTATTATTATTTATTTATTTTATTTTTTGCCTGGTCCACTCTCATGCCGGTTCTTCTCAGATGGTTAGGGTCCGAACCGGTGGTCAATTTACGACATTCACAAGTGCCTTACCAGAGCCTAAACCGCAACCTCGCACAAGCAACAGTAGTGGGAGCGAGGGTCGACTGACACTAGTAATTAGCATGGAGCACTCTAGGCGCTTTTATCCATGAGGTTAAGTTAATATTCAAAAATATGTTTAATTAATGAAGTAAATGTTGCCAGCATCTTACCAGGAAAACGCTAAGACGAAAAAAAAGCAAATTCTTTGGAAAAAAAAACTTTTCCATTAAAAAGTTCTATCTAAATAGTTGCTTGAAGTACTTTCAAATCTTCAGAATAACATGATTATATAATGTTACCACAAGATTCTGGTGATAGCCCATACTAAGAAAATCCGGCAAGAAATTCAGCAATTACTTTTTCAAATCAATCACTCGTGAAGTTCGAAGAATAAATTAAAAATAAACAAGGCTACGGTAACCGGTTCAAGCAGGGTACATACATACAAATGCTCACGCCTGTATTCCCCTAAAAGGTAAGCAAGCTGTTTTTAACTGGCCATAAGTGTAGGTGTAAATGTGAACAGAATAGTGTCGACTCACCGTAAACTTTCGTAACAGTCTAAACATACTACGGCATAGTCGCCATTTTCTAATAATAATGAGTTCTCATTCCGCCTTTGTACTAAGAATGGAAATTCCTGCAACAAAAACATCTGTTATACTGTGTTTCTCTGCTAAATACAAGTCAATACATTAAATTACAATGACAGTAAGTACAATTTGTTGTGGTGACTGTCGTGTTTCATTCGCTCCTTACTTAAATTCTTATTCATTGCTTTTGTTATCACTTCAGCTACAGTTTGTACCTTGCCCTTCGGATAAGAATGACCATACACCTGTATTCCTCAAGGGAGTAGGAAGTGGTGTACTAATAGTACACCCACATTTCGCCACTTATTTTAAAGTCTCATGTAATAGAGCCTAATGCTATTAACCAGGCATTAATCCACATTCCGGACTGCTACTGGGAAATTACAGATGGAAAAATGTTATAACACTGTCCGACCTGGGGATTGAACCCAGGACCAATGAAGTATTGTTATCGAAATTTGTACAGGCGCCGTCACGAGTTACAAGCGCGAACGTTGAATGTGCAGTTGTAATTTTATGAGTGCATATAAAAACATACATACATACGTATGCTCACGCCTGTATTCCTCTCGGGGGTAGGCAGAGGTGTTGTAATAACCACACTTTTCACCGAAGATGATTAAATGCCAACGTGACAGATAGTGAGTCTATCGCCGTCTCCATCACTATACATATGTCTCTGAATTACTTATCAGACACATGCAGTTTGTAAAGCACGTGGTGTGAAATCACTGTACTTAAGTTTTTTGAAAACTTCATCGGTTCAGGCCCCGCTGGTATTCAAACTTGCGTCGCTTGGGTAGCAGGCACCAGTGCACCACGACTCTTTATACACTTCCCATCCCCACTATTTTCGCCGCGCGCTCATAACTCGTGTCGGGACCCGTACAATACCATGATCTCCCTTTTTAATAGCTGAAACGGGACTTACTCAAGTTGGACAGATTTTTTTTTACTAACCGTCTTCAAAATAAGGTGGTTTCTCTTACGTTACTTATTATTATTTAGTTAGTGATACATGAACAATGAATATATGATTAGTAATGGTATATAGTGTAGTGGACGAGCGTTACCTTGATGGGCAGCGCGCGCACCCTCTTGCGGTAGGTCTTGATGCCGCACAAATGGCAGTGGTAGTCGTGCGTGTTGTATATCCGCCGGTCCGCGCCGAACCCTCCCAGCGACTCGTACCTGCACCAAAACATTACTAAGCAATCTAAACAAACACAACGAAATGCTCACAACATACCAGAAGAGACCGGTTGTTATAACAACGCACACTTTTCAAAAAAGATGATTTAGTGAGCCAACGTGACAGATGGTGAGTCTATTGCCGTTTCGGCTAGCGATGGGCAACTCGAATAACTCGGGACAGACCGTAAGCGAGTCAGCCCGAGTTAATATATCTGCAACCCGGGCTGACCCGAAGAGCTCGCGCGGCAAGCGGTGCAGTGGGTCGCGAGTCGCGAGGCCCGATGCACCGAGTTGAGCATTTATTTATTTATTGCGTTTATGTTAGTTACATTAATATACAAAATAATCGTAATTATAATTATATATTTTTTTATTTACTGACTCGGGCGGAATCGCGGCGACGCGACGTACCTTAAGGCAGACAGAGTCGGCTCAACTCGAGTTGCAGCCCGAGTTGGTTACCGAGTCAACTAGAGTTACTAGAGTTATCAAAACGTCGCGCTAGTTTCGGTCACTATACATACGTCCTTGAATTACTTTCCAGACTAAAGCAGGTGTAGCAGCGTTTCTCTACTCGCTACATAGATGGCGCTACTAAATGCAAAGTTTGAGTACATGAGTTTTCAAACGCATTGCAGTATATATACATATTTCCAACTAGAACAGTTGGACCCGGTGTTCCCCAGACATGACACCCGCCTCAATGGAACATCTTGTCTTTGCTGGAGATGACGCATAGGTTTCCTCACGATATTTTCCTTCACCGTAAAATCATCGTGCGTAATCACTGCACGTAAGATCAGAAAACTCATTAGTAGGCGACTACTCAAACACCAGGATAGCCACGATTCTTCTTCAAAAAAAAATCACATAATAATGTAATTCCTTCGGCTATCCTTCTGAGAAGGCGCGAGCATGTTTTTAACATCAAAGTAACAACTTTTTACCACATGCTTACGAACGTTTGTAAGGTTCGCAACTATCTGAAATAAAGAAATGTATGTCAGTACGATATTTACCTCCTCCACTGACTTAATAACGAATGATAACAAAATGTGCAGACTAGTGCGGAGCCGTTCTCTCTCAACTGTTCCGCGTTTGGATGACTCTGCGAACACAACAACACAATACCTATGTATTATTTACGATGGTTTAATTTATAAGTAGGTAGGCATCGCCGTAAAACGTTGCTATACATCTATACAGATAAAAGATTGAAGTGTACGTTTGTAATTGAAAATTAACAGCTTATCACTAAATGCAAACGGTACATGCAGAAAAAAATATTTTTTAAAAAAATCTGACAATCTGTCTGTTCGTTCCGGCTATTCTCGGCTGGACCGATTTTAACGTGACTCTCACCGGAATATAGCTAATGCTACAAAGACAAACTTAAGCTACTTGTATATAAAAAAAATATGTTTCCACAAAATAATGGGTTTATTGAATACTAGCTGTGCCCCGCGGTTTCACCCGCAAAGATTTCGTTTCATGCTTCATGTCGTTCAACCCTAATATTTTTAATAAATAAAAGTAGCCTAAGTTACTCCTTGAAACATCAGCTACCTGCCAGCGATTAAAGTCCCGTTAAAATCGGTCCAGCCGTTTCAGAGCTTACCCGGAACAAACAGACAGACAGACAGACAGAGAAAAATTTTAGAACTTGGTTTTTCAGTGTCAGTAGCGTGTATACTTTCATATGCATTAAGTGAAAACCTGTAATTTTGGAATTACAAACAGACACTTCAATTTTATTTATCTGTATAGATATTGATGTATAGATATGAATGAATGGACCCATGAAATGTAGTCTACGCAGGTTAAGCCGCGAGACACCTGTAGTAATGTGTATGTATGTGATGGTGCAGGCGGCGGGTACACGGGGAGTACCTGGTGCGTGAGGAGGCAGGGGAAGTAGGGCGCGTTGCCCTGCGGCTGGCCGTACAGGATGCGCGCCAGCGTGAAGTCCGAGTGCAGCCCGCACAGGAAGCAGTAGATCGACGTGCACGCTGACAAACCACACATACACATATTACTAGCTGACCCGGCGAACTTCGCACCGCCCAACAGTCTATATCGATTGTACTACAAAAAATATTCTAAAAAAAGAATTAGCAAAATCGGTTCAGCTGCTCTCGAGATTTCGAGATTCATTTTTATACTTTTAGATTATACTTACATTCGAAAATACGATGACACTCAGTTTGACATTGCATGCGTGATTACGACACAGTATACATATGAGCTGTACTGAATCTAAGAACAAATCATCTATAAAGCAACCTCGGTCATTTACGTATTTTACAGACATTTTTCTAAATAAAAAAATAATAACATACAACCGATCAATGAAGCCACAGACTGACCGTAAGTAAAGAAGCGAGCTCGAATCACCCATCTACTGTTTGTTATATTCTTTTCAAACAATTTTTATGAACATCCAACGAAAAGCCAACGCGAGTGGCGTTGGCTTCTTGGCTAAATTTTTGATGAAATAATAAGTTCGTAAGTGACACTCACCCACAGTTCACTAGCGCTGTCTCACTGTTTGAATAAGTTATAAGTGTATATAGTGTGTGCGATGTTGTACTGACCACTATTGCTAGCGACGGTTCTGTCGGAGGTGGTGGACGGCGGGGTGGGGATGACGCGCTCGCCGTTGGCGGACGAGTTGGACGGCAGCGGCGACGGGATGTTGTACCTGCGCACCACACTGCGTTACATATACACTGACCACTGGTCCCCCCCTTCGCCCGCAGCGCGAACAGACCAGCACTGGTCCCCCCTGTCCGCCCGCAGCGCGAGCAGGCCAGCACTGGTCCCCCCTTTGCCCGCAGCGCGAACAGACCAGCACTGGTCCCCCCTGTCCGCCCGCAGCGCGAGCAGGCCAGCACTGGTCCCCCCTTTGCCCGCAGCGCGAACAGACCAGCACTGCTCCCCCCTGTCCGCCCGCAGCGCGAGCAGGCCAGCACTGGTCCCCCCTTCGCCCGCAGCGCGAACAGACCAGCACTGGTCCCCCCTGTCCGCCCGCAGCGCGAGCAGGCCAGCACTGGTCCCCCCTTTGCCCGCAGCGCGAACAGACCAGCACTGGTCCCCCCTGTCCGCCCGCAGCGCGAGCAGGCCAGCACTGGTCCCCCCTTCGCCCGCAGCGCGAACAGACCAGCACTGGTCCCCCCTGTCCGCCCGCAGCGCGAGCAGGCCAGCACTGGTCCCCCCTTCGCCCGCAGCGCGAACAGACCAGCACTGGTCCCCCCTGTCCGCCCGCAGCGCGAGCAGGCCAGCACTGGTCCCCCCTTTGCCCGCAGCGCGAACAGACCAGCACTGGTCCCCCCTGTCCGCCCGCAGCGCGAGCAGGCCAGCACTGGTCCCCCCCATCGCCCGCAGCGCGAACAGACCAGCACTGGTCCCCCCTGTCCGCCCGCAGCGCGAGCAGACCAGCACTGGTCCCCCCTTTGCCCGCAGCGCGAACAGACCAGCACTGGTCCCCCCTGTCCGCCCGCAGCGCGAGCAGGCCAGCACTGGTCCCCCCTTTGCCCGCAGCGCGAACAGACCAGCACTGGTCCCCCCTGTCCGCCCGCAGCGCGAGCAGGCCAGCACTGGTCCCCCCCATCGCCCGCAGCGCAAGCAGACCAGCAGTGGTCCCCCCAGGCCCCTGTACGTACCTGCGATGTTCGAGCGGCACCCTCTCAGCGTCCATGAGCTCCCACTGGCGGGCGAGGTGCCGCACGCAGCGCGAGCAGGCCAGCACGCGCCCCCCGCGCGGCCCGCCCCCGCCCCCGCCCCCGCCGCCGCCCCCGCCCCCGGCCCCTCCCCCGGCGCCCGTCCCCCAGCCCGCCAGGCAGGGGAAGTGCATGGCGTGCGAGTTCATGTACTCCGCGGACGTCGACAGCCACTCCATCGACTGCTGCGGGAACAGCCCCGCGCACACGTAGCACCTGCACCCACAACCATTAACATAATGTGACGACCGCCACTCTCGCAGTCGGACGACCAAAAACTCGGGCCGATTGCATTTTAACCAAAGTATTACCTAAACATTCTATCTGCAACTGGAGGTGCATTTTGAGCGGACCAATATCTTGATCATAATCGCTTGCTTCATAATGTCATATGAAATCATTTGTTTTTTCAGTGAAGTCAAAAGATGATGTAGTTACCTGTACAATCCCATGCCATTCTCGCCGGAGACTATCTGACTATGTGGACTGCTCGATAACGCGTTCGAGGGCCGCTTATTCGTTTGGCTTGAACTAGAAGACTTAATTTCATACGGCTTAAACCTGCGACATAATCCTATTGGTTACCGACCTTATATCATTTTGGGATCCACTATTTAATGTTTGTATCGTAAAATGCTGTCTGTCGCTTTGTCCACGATTTACTTATATATTAGAGAAATCAATTAAAATAACTTGGATACCCTACAAAACAGAATCAAAATAAGACCATGAATAGTAACATGAGCATAAGAAAACCGTGAACAAACAAACAGACATGGCAACAAAACAAACTCCATATAAATACGAGCAATAAGTACCAGGAGCGCATAATTTGTAGAGTGCATAACCGGTGCCCGCTAAAAGCCGTGCAAACTCACGCGAGACAAAATCAATATTGAATCGGTTGCAGGTTACATCTAGAATTTGCAATCGACTGTGGACTTTAAATATGCACGTTACAAAGTGTTTTCTTGATTAATATTAAGGCACATTGAAAAGTTTACAAATTGATAAGTACTTATATATTTTCATTGTTAGTAGCGGGCGATAAAGTATAATAATTCACCTAATATTATTGGAGTGTGCGTTGTTCTGGTTAGTGTTGGGCTCGCCATTCTCCCCGTACGCAGGGAACTTCTGCGGCATGCCTTTGTAGCACTGCGCGCAGATTTGCACCATACCTGCCAACATAATGTTCCTCTTTGCTTTCCGTGAGCCTCCGAGACCACCATACCACCTTATCTAGCTAAAGAATTCAAACTTTGTTGGCGATTCCTCAAGATTCAATTACTTTTATAGATGATATTGTTACTAATCTATGACCAAAGAATTAATTAAATCAAGTGGGGGTTTTGAACTATCACTGACTTCTATATTTGATAGTAATAGTAGTGGTCCTCCGAGCCGTTTGTGAGCCAAACTATAACCTATCTACATAAATGATGGAACTACACTACCATAATAAATACTCACCTTGCGGACTGATAGGACTTGCATCTGGATGTGGTTTGAGGGTAGTGATGAAGGGGTAATACGGTTCTCTTTCGGGATTTGGACAGCAGTAGACGAGTCGTAGTTGCGAGCTAAGGGCGTTGACCCCGCAGACGTAGCAGACGAAGGTGGCGATGGGGGGAGGCTGGCTAGCAGGGCGCTCGAGGGAGGGGGAGTGGGTGTGCGCGGCGAGCGACTTGTCGCCCGACGACGCCAGGCTGAGCGGCGATGGCGGCAGCAGCGAGGGCGGCCGCGTGCGCAGCGTGTATACCCGCTCGTTGCCCGGCACGCCGCGCATCTGAGACAATATACAAACTCGCTATAGGTTTCACTGATAAATTCTTAAGAATAATTAGTTACTCTTTCGTCACATAGGCGGTTTCATACATCGCTTAGCTAGTGATGAATCAGTCAACTAAGATTAGCTATCAAAATGTTTTGAACACATCAGAACCAGCTTGCAGGACATTTTAACCACTCATCAATGCAATGCAGTGACTCTATATAACACTAACAGATAATTTTATGTTACTTTTCAGATCGCATGATCACTATCATTCAGATCATTTTGTTTATGACGACCATAAAATAAGCGTATGTACACTATGCTTACAATCTCTCATACAATATAGAGATAACATTCAAGTGTGTGTGATACGATAACATAACTGTATGATGTATGCTGTTTCATATAAGTTTAATAGATATTCAGGTATAGATAATTGCTTACAGAATCAATCAAGGTGACAGATGGTGAATCTAACGCCAATTTTTCACCTAAAACTGCACTTATTAAAAAATCTGCAAAAATTTTGCACTTTATAATGTAAACGAAATTATATGTCTTCAGCTTTCTAACAACTGCAGGCATAAGGTTTAATTGAAGAAAACTTCAGGTTGACGACGACTATGCAATCACAAGCACGCGTCGAGTCAGTGGTATTGACGTACACTCAACGTAGTATTTCGACAATAACACAATTTATATCAGTAAAAGATGACAACCGAATCATAGCTTATATGGATTAAGCTTTATTATATCCATTTAATACTGCAATAAATTAATCGGACTGAAATAAACGAAGATTAAGTTGTTCATGTGATCGAGTGATCTTCTTGTCGATGTCGTCACCACTATGTTTGGGGTACAATGGCCTAATCAAAAGCTCTTCAGCATCAGCCTCGCTATGAGTCTTGCTGTATGACAGTGACAGACGTTTACACGTCATATACATCTGTCTTGTCATACTGGCAATCAGAGGTGGTAGGGCCCCAGACTTTTGTTTCAAGACTTGGTAAATTTTGGTTAGAAGTGGCAGCCTCCATAAAGGTAATACCTATGTGAAGCGTTTTACTATCATTAGCTTACAAATCTATGGGTTAATCTGTAATCTATAGGCTACAGTAGAATGGCGCTATCTTCTCTGTTTGCCTACTTCGGGCGTTCAGTAGTTACAGATAGTACATCCTACAAAATAAATCGTACAAACTTTATCTCTTTAAAATATTATCAGTTTAATAATACTTATAGAAGTATAAATGATCTGATAACAATCGCTACTGAAGGCCTATCTATCACCTCTAAATTTATTGCTCTGAATAAAATACAAACGCTTGATATACAAACGAATATTTTTTACTCGCGCAAACCATTCGTACCAGACGTGTATGTAATCCGAATGAATCGACGCTAATATCTCTAAGGGATTATAAATACGATTAAACAGGTGTTAATAATGTAGATAAGATAAATTTAAATGAAATCTAAAAGGTATAAAGGTGGGCCAAACTTTTCCCCTTGAGGAACTCCACATTTTTATCGGTGCGTAGTAATGAAATTCGAATGCCAATGTTGAAATATTTAAACGGAAACCAGTATAAATGAATATCTTTATCGCTACATAATTATAATCGCACTCTAAAAACAGACGACGGGTGTGTCGCGTCACAGTCAACCAATCAAATGCCAGAGCATGTACGACGCGATGTGCTGCCAATCAATACTAAATTATGCATTGGGGCTCGTCATCTTCTTGCTAATATTATTGGGTAGATTTCGATTTCTTCTACAATTATATATTAAATGTGTATTGAAATGGCTACCACAAACTGTACGCACATTTACCAAACTAAAAACACCTTTCACATTACCATTAAGTTATTGCAGATACGCATTGCAGTTTCCAACTGGAATAGTTGGAAACTGTGTGGAACCCGCCTGGCTGGATATTTTATTTACATCTTCCCTTTGTTGGGTATGAGCATAATCATTCGCACTCCCCACTATATAGTTTATAGTTGACCAAAGAGGCATAAAACCATGTCAAATAGACTTATCCAAATTTGTTAAATAAATAGGTAATTGTATAATAATACCTACGGTCTGTATTTCGCTTAATTTTAGATCCAATATAGATTAATTAACAACGCTCGTTGCATCTTCTATTACACATTGGACGATAACACGAGTAGATGTCAGTATTACACGAGGTCAGCAGTTATCGCCTTTATGGGGTCAACTGTTTTTTCCTCCGAGGGCAGTGATCTTGTCGGGTCGAGCAGGTTCAGCGAAACTGATAAACGTTTTTAAACCATCGCTATAAATTTATCAGCATTATCGTCGCCAGTGGAATATTATATTGTAGTAGATATTTGCACATTCGAACGATTAGCTCGAGCCGTGCCCCTTTGTGTCACGAAGATAGAAAACATTGTACTTGTTTGATTGTCTTTTGGAAAGAGAAAAATTTAACTTTAAAACGCAAAAAAAATTACATAAATAATCTTGATATACATTTTTCACAGACCGATGTAAGGTATAAATGTTCATGCAGTCCAGAGGCCTACGCTTCGATAAATGGATATGCATACAATGAAAATGATTCACAAATCACTGGGGCTACCCAGGTGGTAAATATTAACGAATGAATAAATATTAATGAATGAAGAAACTAAATAAATAAATGAACGTCGAGAAATAACCATAGAAACGAATGAATAGAAAGAACGAAATGGCTAGATTATATTACAAATCGGGCAAATCATGTCGAACGAAAAATAACGCTATCACACACTGGACGCTAACTCTATCACATGCTAAGATGAAAACATATACACAAAAATTTAATCTTTTAGGACAGCCAGCAACGAACCATAAATGGGGTCTTATACTTCAACATTTAAGGCTCAAAATTGTCTCCCAACGATCATCCATCAGACGACACGCGGCTGTCTCGTGACCGTCACGCACGTGTACCGAAGAACAGAGCTTGAACTCTTCCCTAGATTAAACACTAATACTTATTAACGTTATGTTTGAGAACACAACATAATTAACCTTATCGTCTGTGAAGCACGGTGTCAGAGTTTAGAAAAACTCCAAATGATAATTTTGTGATCATTAATTCTGTTTGTATGTTTCGTTTCTTGACTATTTAGTTTGTAATAATGTAATTTATGATAGCCAGATTAATTCACGTCACACATATTTAAGCGTCTCCGACAATTGACGCGTAAATTGACATTATAGATGAACTTGTCAAGGTAACATGATTATCATCCGTGATGTAATGGTACACACCGACATGAAATTTTATATTAATCTAACAGCTATGACGGATAAAGATCTTCAAAGGAATTAATTTAAAACATTGTGATAAAAGGCTGCATAAACATTGAGCAATATTTACGCACGATTAACGAGAATATTATCCAAACACAAATAACGTATCGGAGTATTAACAGAAAATAAATATCAACATATTGATCTGGTTGGAACCGGCGCGTGATAACGTTATCATCGTGAGGCGACGTCACAATCCACTTCCTATCAGATACGATCATAATATCAAGAGGGAACGATTCATGTACGAGTGATAAGCCTGATACCTGTGTGATCACGAGGTGAGATGCTGCTGCCACTTAATACTTTATTTCAACAATTTATTCCAGTGATTGAGAGACTGTTGGTTTCTCGTACTATCTCAAATGGATTTTTAAAAGAGAAAAGAAAGAAAGTGTTACTTTAAAAGGTTACTATTAATTTGAAAAAATCGCCTCAACATTACCAGGATTTCTTTATAGAGTTTAGTATTTTTATCAATGGGGTCATTTATAAAGGTAGATACGAGATAGGTATAAGTATGCTGATATAAAGGAATTTGATAACACGATCAAATGAAACGATTAGAGAAATAAACATTGTTTTAATAGATTAACACGCGTGACACGAATTAATAATAATGGTTCCACATTTCTTATCACGGCCAACCATTGATAGGGCCAACCATCAATGAAAATTAGAGCAACAGGCGACTAGTGAAACGATAAGCGAAGTAACTTTTAGACAAACTGACATAAACAATTATCTGATTAATACAATACACATGTCTAATTTTTATTTGATTGATTGATCAATTTACATTCACACCATGTGCTTTACGGTGAAGGAAAACATCGTGAGGAAACCTGCATATGTCTGAGAAGTAACTAATAGTGTATGCATAGTGATTGCGAAAGCGATGGACTCCCGGTGAAAAGTGGGTGTTGTTATTACAACATCTCTGCCTACCCCTTCGGGGAATACAGGGATGAGTATATGTATGTATTTTTTGGACGGGCAACATTGGCCAGACCTGTCAAGTTTTTACGTCTCCTTAAATTTTATTGTTATTTAAATTAAAATAAGTAGTAAAATTAATTCATAAGTTAGAAATAAACATTATTTAGTGCTTTAATATTATCGGAAAGTGTTTGTGGAGTAAACAATTCAAGAATTTCGTCGCAACAACAACTTTAAAAGTGCGACCCTTGTGAACTGTCAGACAAATGGACGTTATACAAACTTTCAAACACAAGTGTGACTCATTGCAATAAAATACAGGGAAGTATCGTGTTTATTTATCACATTTATATTAAAAGTGCTACTCATTACTACATAACACTGCTCATAACCTATGAGCAACGTCCAACACACACCTGGCCCAGTGACAGTCTCACTTTACTTGACTTTTTTTGTGGAAGTAAAGTTGAAGACGACTACTACCGCCTCATACAAATATATACTACCGTTTTTTACCAGTCTTCAAGCCATTTATTTGCTCAAAATAGTTGTTAACTTACACTTACACATTGTTTATTGTGGTTATTAATAACTACTGTACACAAACAACTTCACATCTCAGTTAAAACTTCTACATATCTCTCACATCTCTTGTTTGCATTCCAGTCACTCCGAAACAATGACTACCATGATGACCCGAAAAGCAACAGCTCGGGATTTGGAGGACAAACTTAGGAAGACATTGCACGAACTTCACTTGTCAAAAAACCTCAACAACAAACTGCTGCAAGAGAGGGATGAGAGCGAGGAAGAGGTAGCCAGCATTGTTAGGAAAAATAGTCAATTAAAGAAGGAAATGGCTGAACTGCATTTACAATACACTGTAGTCGAAGAAGAGCGGAATCAGTTGCAGGACATTGTCTCATCATTCAATGAGTGCAGCGACACCCACGAGAGGGCCCTGACTCGCATCTCTGAGCTAGAGAATAGCTTGAGTCATGCCCACACACAGGTGACCAAACTGGAAGAAGAGAGGGACATAAACCAGACCACCACCACGCTCAGCCTCTACGATGAACTGGTTCGCACTGACTCCGGAGCCTTCCCAACCGAACAACTGGTTACAATTGACTTAACCAATGATATTTCCTCTCATGTACAGATGGGTAGCCATAATAAATTAAAAAAGTATGTTAAGCTAAATAGGTTTATTAAGAAAACTAGAAATTTAATAAAAAGGCAAAGAAAGTTCCTTAATAGTATTAAGTTAACAAAAGAATGTTTATCTTTAAGAAACACTTTAGATTCATATAAATGTAAATTAAATACTTTAAAGGTCACACATGATATAGACATTCAACGATTGCAGTCCGACTTGCAGAGTAAAGAGCAATATTTAATAGACTTAACTAATAAATATACAAGTGCTCAGAAACAGATTAGTGAACACTTCCTGGCTACCACCGAGTTGGTAGACCTCTGTAACTATAATGTGGAGCGGTTTGACTCATTAACAAACAAACACTCTTGTGGCTGTGGGCTCCCATCATCACCATCCGATAGTGAGCCCCTGCCACTGCCCTGTAAGTTGGGGGTTGCTGAGTTAAATGACACCATTCAACAAATAAGTGTATGTCCACCTATACACAACACCTTAGTGTTTTCAGATAGCCTAGGTAAAAACATAGGTATATTACTCGATAGACACATTAGCGGTACAGTAGTTAATTATTGTATGCCAGGGGCCACATACACACAAATAATTAATAAAATCAAGTGTATGACAATAGATCCTCAATCTGTTGTGATTGTTTTGATAGGTGAGGGACTTAGGGTGCACAAAAGTGAATTAATAAGCGGCTTAGAATATCTGTCACAATTAAATGTACACAACATTATGTTAACTGCTTTCCCCTATAGTAAGAGCTACACTGACAGGCAAAATGATTATATAGGTAGGTTAAATAATGTAATTTATAGGACAGGTTGTCATAGCGACAATATTATTTTTTTTGACACTAATAAATTTATTAGTGGATTTATTATAACTGGGGACTTGTTTTACATCCCCAAAAAATGCATGAATATGATCGCTACATTGGTAGCATATAATATTAACGGTGTTATAGCAACTATAACAAAACATAGGTTAAGTAATCAAACGGTGTTACATTGTTCTAGTAACACAGAAATTAGTTCTTGTTCTAGTTCTTTAAACTAGTAACTGAGACAACGGCCGAGTCCCTCGTCAAACGGCTCTGTCGCCTTAACGTAGTGCACCAAAATATACAAGGCTTGGCTGGCAAACAATTAGAAATTGATTTATTTTTGGAAAGCCATAACGTTCATGTGCTTTGTTTAACCGAACACTGGCTTAAAAATCATGAGCTATTGCTCAATAATAGTAATTATAGACTTTGTAGTGCATTCGTCAGAAAATCAGCAATTCATGGAGGCTCGTTAATCTTAGTATCTAATAATGTTAAATGTAAAGAGCGTAGTGATATAGTAAACCTGTCAATCGAGCGCACTGCCGAACTATCGTGTATAGAACTAGAAGGAAATGTAATAATATGCGTATATCGTCCCCCATCTGGCAATTTCTGTTCATTTGAATCAATCCTTGAAGATGCCCTTAGACGTGTTGCGGGCCTTAATAAAGGCATTGTAGTGTGTGGCGATTTTAATGTTAACTTGTTAGAAAATAATTCTCTTTCGGTGCGTTTAATTAGTTTGTTTAACTCTTTTAATTTAAAGCATTTATTTCTGGAGCCCACTAGAATAACTGCCACTTCTGCGACATGTCTAGATAATGTGTTCTGCGATTGTGAGGCCCTGGAAAAATCTATTATCAGTGATCTAACGTCAGACCATTGTGGTCAAAAAATCACAATATTAAATAAAACTAATAATGTAGTAAGTAAAACCACTTACAGACCTATTACTAAGAAACTTGTAGCAAATTTCAGGTCTAACTTAGCAAGCAAGATACCTTATCTGCAAGGGCCACAAGAAGATCCTGATGCTCTTTACAATAGCTTGTTTAACGTTATACAAACGGAATTCAATAGTACATTTAAACTAAAAACAGTTCAGAAACATAGTAAAGCTAAATTCAATGAGTGGGCAACTGTAGGTATCCATAAAAGTAGAAGGAAGTTGTATGAACTTTATGGTATGAAACGAAATGATCATAGTCCTGAATTCTTAGCATTCGTAACTAGATACTCTAAATGTTTTAAGAAAGTTTGTATAAAAGCTAAAGCCTTGCATCTTGCCCAGAAAATCAAGAATTCTGATAATAAGATAAAAACTACCTGGAACGTTATTAATGCCGAGACGGGAAAGGCAAAAAGTCGCGATTGTCGTTTAACTTTAAATATAGATAACAAAGTAATCCAAGACGATGGTGAAATAGCTGAAACTTTCAACAAGTTCTTTGCAAATGTTCCTATAGTAACTACTAGTTCCCTAAATTCATCTCCCACAGACGCCGAATTATTACTGAAATTAAATGTTTCTAAGTGCGGCACTAGCTTTAGTTTTTGTTCTATCACGCCTTTTGAAATAATTAAGACATTTAAAAGTTTGAATTCCAAAAAGACTGGTGATTTATGGGATATATCAGTGAAAGTACTTCACGATATTATTGACATAATTGCCCCTTACTTAGCTGACATTTTTAACAGTTGTATTAAGAGCGGTGTATTCCCGGATCTCATGAAATATAGTAAAGTTATTCCATTATTTAAAGGTGGTGATATTAGTGACCCTACTAACTTCAGACCGATCTCTATCTTGCCAGCCCTCAGCAAAATTTTCGAAAAAATTATGCTGAATCAAATAGTCGCTTACTTTAATCTTAATAATATTCTACATGGTGAGCAATATGGCTTCACCAAAGGTCGTTCAACCACTGATGCTGGTGTTGCACTTCTTAGACATATTTATAGAGCGTGGGAAAACGCTCACGACATGATAGGTGTATTCTGCGACCTATCCAAGGCATTCGATTGTGTACAACACGAAACCTTATTAGTTAAATTAAACTATTACGGTGTCAAAGGTAGGGCACTCGACCTAATCAAATCATATCTTTGTCAACGGATTCAAAAAGTCGAAGTAAATGGGGTCAGATCTTCCGGTTCTCCAGTACTAATGGGCGTCCCACAGGGTTCAATCTTAGGACCATTTCTATTCTTAGTATATATTAATGATTTACCAAATCTAGTAAAGAATACGTGTGATATTGTACTGTTCGCTGATGACACATCTCTTTTGTTTGAAGTCGACAGAGCCAAAACGAATTATGAAGATGTAAACAGTGCACTTGATCAGGTATTGAAATGGTTTAATGTAAATAACTTAGTTTTAAATGCCAAAAAAACTAAATGTATTAAATTCACTTTACCAAACGTCAAACCTGTTGATACAAAGGTCATGGTAAATGGTGAAACTTTGGAAATAGTAGATTCTGTAGTATTTCTAGGTGTAACCCTTGATAATAAACTTCAGTGGGGCCCACATATATCCAAGTTATCAGGAAAACTCAGCTCCGCAGCTTATGCAATTAGAAAAATTAGACAGTTCACCGACATAGAAACAGCTCGACTTGTATATTTTTCTTATTTTCATAGCGTTATGTCCTATGCTATTTTAATTTGGGGCAAAGCTGCTGATATAGACTCTATATTTACACTACAGAAAAGGGCTATACGATCTATATATAATTTGGGACCGCGAGAATCGTTAAGGGAATTTTGACAGTGGCCTCACAGTATATTTTAGCTAACTTATTATTTGTGCATCAAAACATTGGATCGTTTCAAAGGAAATGTGATGTGCATAACGTAAACACAAGACACAAACATAAAATTGTAGTGCCTGCGCATCGCCTACAAAAAGTGCATGGCTCATTTTAGGACAGAGCACACGCTTCTATAATAAATTACCAACAAAAATTGTAAACTTGCCCTTCAACAAATTTAAAGAAACAATTAAATCAGTTTTGCTTGAAAAAGGATATTATACTGTAAGTGATTATATTTGTGATAAGGGAGCCTGGGATGTACCTGATAATGTTTGTAAATAATCCCATTGGCACTGTACTTTTGCTACAATTAATTAATCTTAATTTTGCTTTGACTGGCTGGAATTTGCCATGCTCACATATATTTGTACTATATTTTTAGTTTTTATTTTTGACAATTGAGCATTAGAACTGTGTCCATGGGCTTATAGTTGCTTGAACAATTTATTTTGTATTTTTAAAACTGTATAATATTCTTTAAAAGAGTAATTACTGAGTTTCTTGCCAGGTTCTTCTCAGTAAAATCAACCTTCCGAACCTGGCGGTAGCATGTATAATCCTGTGTAATTGTGTCATTCTGACGATTTGAAAGTACTTTGTATGAAGTCTAATCGAATAAAGATATATTTGATTTTGATTTTTTGATTTTATGTTGAGTGATGAAGAAAATATGTAGAGAGCACGTGTGATAGTGTTCGCAATATATATTTGTACTATATTTTTAGTTTTTATTTTTGACAATTGAGCATTAGAACTGTGTCCATGGGCTTATAGTTGCTTGAACAATTTATTTTGTATTTTTAAAACTGTATAATATTCTTTAAAAGAGTAATTACTGAGTTTCTTGCCAGGTTCTTCTCAGTAAAATCAACCTTCCGAATCTGGCGGTAGCATGTATAATCCTGTGTAATTGTGTCATTCTGACGATTTGAAAGTACTTTGTATGAAGTCTAATCGAATAAAGATATATTTGATTTTGATTTTGATTTTGAATACCACATACTAAATTAATAAATGGTATTTGATATATTCATGGCATCCGTGACAGATGTAGATGCACATGGAAAAGAACTAAACTATAAAAGGCAAGTGGTATGTGGCAACCAGTTAAAGCGATGGTATGTACGATCCCAAATTTTAAGTTCCATATTGAAAATTTTAAATCATCATCTCCCTGGCCTTATCCCATACATTGTTGGGGTCGGCACTTGATTCAACCCGATGTGGCTGATCATCTGATTTTTTATACGAAGCGACTGCCATCTGACCTTTGCAACCCCATTTAGGAGGAAAATCTGTGATCTGGGTTAAACCAGTTTTCAGATTATTTTTAGGCCTCCGACTGACCTGTAACGATTGCCAAAGATGTTAAATTGGCAAAATTTTAAATACGTACACTTATTTACCTAACTCTAGATCAATCTACTATACAGCCCAATGACTTAATATTAGCCATAAGAGGTGGTATCAGCTCGGCTACACTGAGTGGAAAACAAATCAATTTCCGAACAGAAGCGAATACATTGAGACACATTCAAACACGTTTAATCTGACATCCGTTACATGCAGTGGCTGTGCAAACACACCGTAGACACCTATGTAAATAGTTGAATAGATATAATATCATGACAACGTGAGCACAGGCCGTGCGTCACACCCGAGCCAGCTGCACCTGATTCAATAACACCCATTGTACAAATTGTATGAACTTTCACAATTTTATGGATATCATGTATGTGTATCGTCGTGTCGACTGTTTTAATAGTTGGGTTTGTTTATATTTTAATTGTGTCAGGAGGCCTGCGTTCAGCCTTAATGGGAGATGTTGCACCATTTAAAGCGACATATGAATTGTATCATTTATAGCTACGTAAGTGCTTTGCTATGGTTACATTGTATCTTATCCACCTGCATTTGAAGTATAAAGAGTGTCTTGTAATGTTACATTGATATACTTCTACATTATATTATTCAGTTTGTTTTGATCTTATCTACACTAATATTACCAAGAGGTAAAGTTTGTATGTAGGAAAGAGGTTAACATTCGAAACTAATCGATTTCATTTGGAGCCATTACATATGGAATACGAAATATGGAAGATATAGATTCTTATACTAATCTGTACTAAACATATGAAGCTGAAGAATTTGTTTGTTTGAACACACTAATCTCAGGAACTCCTGGTCAATTTGAAAAATTATTTCAGTGTTACGTAAATTTAGCGTTAGCCCAAAGTCACTTTTCCACGCGGATGAAGTCGAGGGCTAGTGATAATATAAACCGTTAATCCTCGCATAAATCAATGAAATAAAATGTGTCATCTCATAGAATATCCTACGTAGTAATAAATCTAATATTGACATAATTAGTGTGTCAACGGACTTTGATCTCAGACCTCTCAGTCAAATCTCATAACAGTGATAAGGATAGCTAGCTCTGTGATAACATCGGATTGGCCGAAGATGTTTACAATAATGCCTTAGTATATATTCAAATTGCCATTTCTGTGTAGTTATTTGTGTGTTTGTGTAATTATATTGCGTAACTAGTTATGCCCCACGGTTTTACCCGCGTAACGTTAATATACAACCCTAACGTTTATTTATAAATAAAAGTAGCCTACGACTTGTATCATTAGCTATCTGCCAGTAAAAGTCCTGTTAAAACAGACAGAGAATTATAAGTAATAGTCAAAATGCAAATAGTAATTTATTTCTTGAAATCTAAATCATTTCATTATGCGCTGTAGATTTGAGTTATTATATTACACTTATTCGAACAAAGAGGATGGTTCATGGCATTATCTACTACATTCTTTCTGAGTACAATCTTTATTGGTATTCTGGTACATATGTGCTGCCAATAATTATCAGATCACGTAAGATCAATTCTTTCTACATGGTGACCCATGGGTGCCATGAGATCTGAGCGCTGATCTTGAATGCGCAGTAGTCTTTTTACGAGTCTGTCTCTGTCTGTATGTATGAGGCGACGCGAATAATATATATGCGCAGTGACCTCCACTATTATCGCCGAGCGCTCATAGCTCGCGACGGCACGTGTACCGCTTTGCTAGAGATGACTTTACGTCTATGATTTTCTCCTCAAACAATGTGTTCTTTCTTTATTAAGCTTATCATGAGCCAAATCACTATTGTTGAGTATGTATCAACTCCTTAGTATTAAATGAGGAGCCCTCGTAAGAATGTTATATGTTAAGTACCTTGCCATTGGCTACCCCTGGCTCGTCGTTGGCACACATCCGCACCAGCATAGCATCCCGTTTTTCCACCTGCTTCAATAACAACACCACACATCAACCCACTATACACACGACACGACACACATCGATACCATGGGCTATACCTCACTCAACATGGGCACTAAGTAGCTACCCTTGTACCACATCACGTTCGCACAGCGTACACATTATCACTGCATACATTCTACCGATCGATCTAATAACTTTATCTGTGACAAATGGGTATTGCGATAGTATTATCTCAGTGACGTGAAGCGCGCGCGACTTGCGACAAACTACTGAGCGCGGCCGGCGGGCTAGGTCAAGTCGACGCGAGAAAGTGGCAAATACTTGACGTAACATCACTAACTCCTGCCCTTATCGTGGGACGCTAAAAACCTTTATGACGCGATAATTGTATTGTTAAACTGTATGTCATTCTAGCTTGCGACGATCATTCACGCTTCGCTCCATGTTGAAATTTTATTTTAGTGTTGCAGACTTCCTAGTTTATTTTAATTATAGTTAGAAATTTGTGGGATTTTCTAATTTCTCCGTCATCTCCTAACAAGAATATGAAGTTTGCCGAAGAGACCAGCTATGTCTGCCCCAGCATCACCCGAAGGATATCTGGTAGCTTATGACCACGCAAATTGAACACTTCCATTGGCCCACTTCTGTGTAAGCATTTGTCATCATTTGCCAGTTAACCTGGTCTTCCGTTGTCTTCAAAAAAAAATATAAAAATTACACATTATTATGTGTTTGAAAGACAGATGTTGCTTTATCAGAATTTCTAAGGAAAACACTTCTTACAGTCAACAATATCTTGACAGCCGAAGTCAAAGGTCGTCTAATGTAAAGAGTTAATAGGACCAGTCCATAAAACCAGCTAAATACACCATAAAACTAATAGAATACCGATTATTCAAGTATTGAGATTCGAGCCTTATATAAAATCGATAATATGTGCTAATTAGGTACTTATTGAAGCGATTGGAAATCATTAATAATGTATCGATTCTATAACGCAATTATAATGATGGCAGCTCCTATCCATATTCATATCCATAATCTGTCAGTTGTCAGATGCTTGGAGAGCATCTACAGATTTGAGGAAACATAACTGCGATCTAACAGACGAGTGACAACACCTATACTAATATTATAAAGAGAATAGGTTTGTATGTATGTTTGTAACGAATTGGCTAAAAAAGTACTGGACCGATTGTAAAAATTAATTCAATATTTGAATGCCACACTGTGCCCCACGGTTTATCCCGCGTAGATTTAGTTTCATCCTTCTTGTCGCGGAACCCCCTAATATTTTTGATAAATAAAAGTAAGTTACTCCTTGATATATCAGCTACCTGCCAGTGAAAGTCCCGATAAAATCGGTCCAGCCGTTTCAGAGATTACCCGGAACAAACAGACAGACAGACAAGAGGAAAATTTTAAAACTTGGTTTTTTTTTTGTCAGTGACGTGTATACTTTCATATGCATTTAGTGAAAAGCTGTTATTTTGGAATTAAAAACAGACACTTCAATTTTATTTATCTGTATAGATTGGCATAGGTTAAAAATCAGTACGCGGAAAAAATCGCAGTTAAAAATTTCGATATAAAATAATTAAACAATTTCAGGCCAGAAGCTCTACAAACTACTAGATCCGTTATTTTAAGTTACCATTAATTTAATATTAAAATTACATAATCCTTCAAATCATATGCTTATTAATTATACACATATTTAAGAGACGAATATTATCGCGCGTAGAGTCGATTAAACATTATAATTTATTGTAACACATTAATTTATAAACGGGACTGGTCTATATTTGAATAGTGACATCATTAATAATTCAACAGTTATAAATAATTTCGGATCGGATGCGTCTCGGCTTATTTCTAAATTTACATAGAAATTATTGTTAATTATTCATAATGTCTTGCTATTTGATTTGCAGATTATGTACTGATATTTTATTGTGGATCTTTGACCCTTGTCGTTACGCACTATTTAGACTTTTCAAGGGTCCCATTAAATTCAGCGCTGAACCTCATTTACAATTCAGTACACACCTAGTAAATATGGTGACCGATTAGTTGCATACCATTTTCAACGGCTGCAAGACCAAAGAGTTTTAAGTGCAGTGATGTCACACTACGAGGTTGACCGTAATGGAAAACATTGTGAGGAAACCGGAATTTGTTTTAACGAGAAATTCAAGGATTTACATGGGGCGACAGACCTTCCATCTGTTACATCACTACTATTGGATTATCTCGATATGAATAAATCTACCTACCTAATAAAATGTATTTTACATAAACCTACATTGGTCTAAAAGCAGTATCATCTTAATTAACATTACGGATATAATTAACGGATTTAAAATCAGATGTGCTTAACCTACAGCATTACAGAACCAAAATCTGCAATATACACTCTATATAGAGGATATTAGGACCCAATATCAATACACTGAGAATTTATCGTGAGTTAGAGATGTAATTTGAACCTAATGATTGAATAGTAAGGTTGATTTATTAATGGAACATGATGGACGAGCAAAGATCACGCTCCTAGGTTTATCGCGGCGAGACAATCCGATAAACAATATTGAACAAGTAAACCGATGAATTTATAAAAATTAAAACAATATTACATTGTTAACCACATCACAGAATCTCAAACTTTCGCAACCAAACGGAAAATTGCGTGTGTAATTTTGAAATGAATTAAAGCTTTCTAAAAGCCTGCTTATCACGTAAAGAATTGTTGTCAAATTTTATTGTTTTTTACCTTACGTTAACGATGACAAACTTCTACAGTAACTATAACGAGCTAGCATATCTAATTATTTCATCTAAGTATAGGTAGCATGGATTTCTTTTCATTATTTAATTGTTTAAACACACTAACAACTGAAATGAAACTTATTATATTATGTTCAACGCCTATGGCGACAGACTCACCATTTATCAACTATACACATAAATTCGAAGCCCTGACTGAACTAAGCTCACTTTGTCAAAAGTCTAATCAAATAAATATATTTTTGAATTAGCACAGCCTAAACTGCTAGTACCAGGGACATGATATTTGTATGATGTATTCATGAGGTGTTAGTATCTGAGAAATTATTTTTCGAGTCTTCATCCCTAAGGTGGTACGACGACGCAGGCGATGTTGCTTCAAAGATTCCAAATTAACTTAGCAGGTGACATATGCACAAATGTTTGGTAGCCACTGACTGATAGGAACATAATGCGGCATTATCAAAGCACTCGTGTTTGTAGTGTTCGCGAAACTGTCGACCTGATGACCCGCGCGAACCCACGACCTTTTGCGTTTTTTAAGCGATTCGCTGGTAAGAACGATAGGGTTGTCACCGTAGTTTTAGTTATTAATGTAATAAATACTGTTTTTTTTCTGATTAAATCAATTTAAAATTTATTTCTGAGATTGTCTGGATGTCACTGATGAAGTCACTAGCACAAGTTGTCGCGTCGATATAGAATATGCCATGAGAACTGCGACGTATAGAAAAAATACGATACCTTATTAAAAAAATGGTAAAGAAGACCAACATGTCCCAAATCATTTCTTTAATTTCTTATAATTATTATTACATGAAAGATACTAACTGCTTCAACTAATCACGAGAGAAGAAAAAAGTCATAGCTTCGTAACATCCTAGAGTGGATTGGGATCACAAGTGCTGCATAAGTTTTTCGCTTGCCACAAGACCGGAATAGACTAGTGAAGTTAATAGCCAACCTTCTGCAGATGAGGCACATTAAGAAGATAATTATTATTGGGAATGGTAGTAAACTAAGTGGCAGCCCTAGTCACCAAGCCATGTGGTATCAATAAATAATTAATTTGTAATAACATGTGCCTTGTTCAAGACAAAGCTAATATATGACGTGGAAACATTACAATGGGACCGCTTTCTTGCATCACCTCTTACCATAATGCCTAATACGTATATTCATATTCGCATATTATACACTATAGCCCCCATCTGCGGGTTTTCCCGCGTGTTATTAAGGGTCATCCACTTTAGCTATAGCAAATTGTTAAAGTACCTAACTGACTATAGTTAATTATACAACTTTTTACGTTTTAGAAGTCATTAAATAACTTACTTTCTAAAGTTTTTAATCCTACGTGGTAAAACCGCGAGGTACACCTAGTACATCAATTAATAATATATGTTCTGATATTATTATACAGGGCAATCAAGTGTTAATCTAAGCAATACTTGCACCATGGGTCATAGATATAATGCTAATATTTAACTTACCCGCGAGTGATAGCGTAGGAGATCACAGCGTCATCAATAAAGATTGAATATTCCATCCTGTCGAATACATAAAATTGTACCCAAGATCGTACAATTTTATGTATTTAGGCCAATTTGATAGCGCATATGTCCAGACATATACTCTATCAAATCGGCTAAAAAATCTTATTATCCAAGCATAACTAATCATAAAAATCCTTTCCAATTACTAGGACAAATAAAGTGTAATGGCTATTGTGTTATCAACAGGCTAGGAGTCAGATGTCGGGGTTAATCTAATATATACTCAATGCAACTGATCTTACGACCTTATTTAGCTTGGTAGTTACGATTTATACTTAGCGGTCAGTTTTTACGCAGTTGAAACTATTGTTTGTGTTTACTTGAAGCAACTTGAGGTCCGAAGTTATCTCCAATGGCGCTTATCAGCTATTTATAGTAGGTATTGTGTGACAAATGACAACATTGTAGTGCATGCGCCCGACTGAATACGTCATAGACTATCACATCGTAAACTTGTGACTCAATTCCAAAATATTAATAAAGACTATTCAAGGATATGGTATAGAATTTGTCGTCCCTTAGAGTAAGGGATTAAGTGCCATACCATTGATTACTTTCGATTTTATGACGTGTATACCTCTTAAAGAGTCAGTACCTGGTTTCAAAAATGAGTTCTAGCTAGATCATTTTATTGCACCTGAAACCCCCTACAAACAAAATTTCATGAAAATCGTTGGAGCCGTTTCCGAGATCCAGATTGTATATACATATACAAGAATTGCTCGTTTAAAGGTATAAGATAAGATAAGATAAATCTATGAAATATTTCCCGGAATTTCATATTGACCTATGACTGCATGTTTAGTTGGTATTGACGGCAGTCGGGCAATGTTGGTGTTGGGTGTAGTCGGTCAGCAGTGAACAGGTGGAGGTGGAGGGTACCTGATAGGTGTTCCACTGCTGCAGCAGGTGGTGGTGGCAGGCGGCGCAGGCGCGCACGGTGCCCTGCGCGTCCTTGGGCCGCGAGCGGGGCGGCCGGGGGTGCTGCTCGCCGAATATCGGGAAGTACGCTTGCTTGTTCTGGAAAATACAACAGTCAAGTCTCATTCTAAATATTATTTTTTTTAAATACAACTTACGGTCTGGTCCCGATGTAAGCAAAGCTTGTACTATGGGTGCCAGACATATGGTAACATATTGGACTATACTAATGATATGATATTAGCTACTACTCGCGATTTCGGTTCCGACTAAACCTGGTAAATATGAGTCTGTACTCCGGGCTGCTAATAAAAGACAAAAGAAACCCAATATCACTTTCGCCTGGTCCGGGTATCGAACTCAGGTCCTCGAGTTCCACAGTAGCGCTTGCGACCACTACACTAACAAGGCGGTCATTTTAAAACCTTAAGAACTCAATCAATAAATTATTATGAGTAGTGCACTATATAAACGTCCAACATAATATTAAAATGAAAAATTAGATAACAGGATTGGTAAACATTGTTCTACTACGATGTAATATTTTGTATACATACTTTATACGGACGTATTTATGCAAAAAGGATAATTTCATTGGCCAAATTGAGTTTTGTATACTTGAAAATTCATGTTTTATCATGAGAGTAAAATACCGACGCTGCTTAGCCACTCTTTGTATGAAATTATATTTTTTTTTTTTACTTGGGCTTTCTTAGCTTTTGCTTAAATTGTCACCATAACTAATTCCATATTTACCTAATACAAATTTAATAATATTGACACAGCTGCTGCATAGGTCAGTGATAGGGGATGTGGATCATAGTTGCTTCTACATCTGCTAGATTCGTTACGAGTGGATATTAATAAAGATTCTAGAAGTGGTACGCAGAGGTGACAGCAACATTTATTCAGCAGTCAAAGGTAAAAGACATACTAGTATACCAACAAGAAGTCGCCACGCGTCACGATTAAGTTTTATTAAAGCTGTTTTATTAAACGCTCATGTGATAATTTGACAGGCCAAATTTCCCATTTTCAAGAAACAAAAATTCTTACGAAAAAGTTGTAAAGACACTTTTATTCTAAATTCAAAAGCAAATCATATTTTAATATTACAATATCACGACGTATGTATTTAGCAAGCCGTGCGTGTTCTAACCTATACGCTGTTGTGTTTACGAAGTCGAGAGAGTACCAAGATCCGTAACGTAGATTAGAAGAACGATGCGTTAAAACAGATTTTTTTAAATGGAAATGGAATCTTCAATATTTCAAGATATACTTTTGAACCATTATAAGGCAACATGTACATTTATTGTACAAATAAATTAACGTGGACATTAATATGATAATAATGATGGAGATAATTATAAACGCAGGATCACTCTATCGACAGGGTAATGACTGTCGGGGCGACCGCACTGTTGCGATATAGCCAAGTTGAACACAATATTAAGTCAAAATTTAGGAAATATGTCTGATGATTTGTTAAAGATTCTCTAATGCATTTCCCTGGACTGTTTTTTTTATTGGGCAAGCAATTCAATATTGCATAAAAATAACTTAGCTAAGCAATTAAACAGTTTATACTAACAACTTCTTGGGAGTAAGTTTGAATTTCAACCATCAAAAGGGGAACATTATAAGCCCATGGTTATACGTTCGTGTTCAGGATAAAACACATTACGAAATTGTTAAACCTAAATTTAGCTCGAAGCTCTAAGCTCTAAGCTCTAAGCTCTAAGCTCTAAGCTCGAAGCTCGTATTAATCTCGCTATACTCGTCTTCCATGTCCATATTTACATCACATTTCAGCACACTATTCAGCCAATCAGAAAACGTTTTCCACAGCTGTCATTTAGTTGAGCGAATCATAGGCTATAAGTTACATGCCGGTTCTTTTCAAATGGTTAGTTACCGGAAGTTCATCGACGTTCACAAATGCTTTACCAGGACCTAAACTTTTTTTTTTCATATATATTAAACCGGTGTGGAACCTCGGAGCACATCTTTATGTATAAAAATAAATCCCCATTCCCCTTGGTCACGGCATCACGGCTAAACTGCTGGATGGATTTTAACGGGACTTTCACAGGCAGATAGCTGATGTTTCAAGGACTGTTTTAGGTTAATTTTATTAAAAAACACAATGAACAAACAGCATGAAACTAAATCTACGCGGGGCTACCACAGCTAGTTAGTTATAAATATGGGCACGATAAGTAGTTACTTGGTTGTATTGGTAGCCGCACAGCTCAGGACACGGCGGTGATAACCCCGGGCGGGGGTCGCAAGGTCGACACAACACTCGTGATATTTTCCACTGGCGATAGCCGCCGACCTCTGGCCCGAGATATTTCAATTTATTGCCTATTGGCTCGCAGCCGGTGCGCGATCATTGGTGACGTCACTCACCACCACACCGCCTGTGTGCCGCGCTTGCTACTTCCACCGTGAATTGACAGACATTATTGTAAAGAACTAAATACTTGAGATAGATTATAATGTTTAGTCTGTCTTTGAAAATGCTTGCACGTTATTCTATTACGTCAATCTTCTTCTTATATTATTAGAAATAAACCGCTTTCAAAGAGAGCTTTTAAATGATGTGAACTAATAATGTACTTACTTTAGAAGTTGGTGTTTGATGCTACGTTTGGATACAACTTCAAAAGTAAGGAAGTAAAATTTTACATAAGCTCACGCCTGTATTCGCCGAAGGGGTAGGCAGAGGTGTTGTTTAAATCAACACGAACTTTTCACCGAAGATGATTAAGTGCCAACGCGACAGATGGTGAGTCTATTGCCGTCACAGGCACTATACATACTATGAATCTATGAATTACTTCTCAGACATATACAGGTTTCCCCACAATGGTTTCCTTAACCATAAAGCTCGCGATATGAGAAATCACTAAGTACTTGAATTTAGAAAAAGCTCGTATTGTATCCTCCGAACTAAAAGCTATTGGACGATAGCCTACGTTTAGGGCATCGTCCAGTCGGAGGTCAATACGTGCCACAATCATCGTATGAATGGACATTGTTACTAGAACATTGGCGCTCGTCACTCCACAACTGGGTCATGTGGTGCAACACCGACCAAAACATCTATTTTTACATGTTACATGTACTTGACATTAGTTGTAATCATTTTATTAAAGATTTCAGTGCAAATATTATTAAGTAATGCTTTATGCTGTTATGTACATACACTCTCTTCGGTTTCGAGTGTTTCGAATTTGACCTAAATTTAAATGTGGGTGTACTATAAGTACACTCTCTGCCTATCTCTTCGGGGAATACAGGCGTGAGCTATGTATGTACAACATTAATTTAGAATTGCAGCCTTAATCCCACGCAGACCAAGTCGCAGGTATTAGCTATTAGATATAATTAGCATTACTAATGTTATTTCCACCCGATGTGTTCGTTATCTGTGGGTGGTCGTATCTATCAATATCGACGAATGGAGAACGCACCAGGATCCTAATGATACAAGTACCGCGGCCTCGCACCGGTGATCAACGTCAAAGGTTATCAATACCATAATAATCACGAGAATAATATTTACATCGCGCTACTCGCTGGAAAAATTGATCACACAGGTCAAATGGCAGATGGGACATATACCTACTCTGATATATAATATTGAAAATATCTATCTTTTCATATCCTATTTTACTAATATTTTAAACGCGAAAGTTTGTAAGAAAATGTGGATGTATGTTTGTAATCCTTTCGCGCAAAAACTATTAAATGGATTTTTATGAAACTACAATAATATAGCTTATACATCAGAATAACACGTAGGCTATAATTTATAAAGATATAATGTGACTAATCGAAAACATATAACGATAAGTGTCAAGTAAGAAGATGAAAAAACTGCCGTCTGCGCGCGACCGTTGGAACGACTGCGGGCGGGTATTAAATAAAGAATAATATTAAAAAAAAAACAAAATTGACAAAGAAGTAAAAGACTATCATCATCATCACAAATTTCCATCACATCCCGAAATAAAAGAATAACTGATGACTGACGTATAATCGCACAACCCAAACTTGTACCCCCTTGTTACAAAAAACATCTCTGATGACAAAAATTTCAAAAGTGATGCAATAGTTTTAGTTTTTAGCCCCAGTTTGGTCTAGTCCTCGTTAAATCCATGTTTTGGAATAAAGGGACTAGAGTCGGGCGAAATCATTCCCTTATAACAAAAAAAATATCTATGAAAATCCTTGGTCTAAAAGTTCCATTCATTTTTGTGATACATATTTCAAGAGACATCATGTACATCATCAAAACTTCATTAAAAAGTATTTTAATTTGTAAGGATTCAATTTGTGGGGATACTCATCCCCAGCAAAGGGACGATCTTCCAGTCAGGCGGGTGTCATGTCTGGGAAACTTGTATATATAATGCAATGCGCTCGAAAACTCTTATTCTTCTCGTATATTCGTTCTCAAAATTTGCAATTGTTAGCGAGTGCTACAAATTCACCATTATCTTAACGCAGCTGTCTCATTATATTCTGATTGCCAATATAAAATAGACTTCTATACCATGTGCCTATTTGAACTACATAAGTATAATATTGTGTAACTATATAAGGTCGACATACTAGCATTAGCGAGCGAACAGGTTATCTGGTGTACTGCTGGAATAGCAATTCCACTGAACTTTGGGCCTCAGCATAGTGCAGCCGCGTTATAGTATAGTCTATAACTAGCTGTGCCCCGCAGTGTCGCCCGCGTAGATTTAGTTTCATCCTTCGGAATCCTAATAAATTTAATAAATAAAAGTAGCCTAAGTTACTCCTTGAAACATCAGCTACCTGCCAGTGAAAGTCCCGTAAAAATCAGTCCAGCCGTTTCAGAGATTACCCGGAAAAATGGACAGACAGACAGAGAAAAAAATTTAAACTTGTTTTTTTTGTGTCATAGCGTGTATACTTTCATATGCTATTTAGTGAAAAGCTGTTATTTTGGAATTACAAACAGACACTTCAATTTTATTTATCTGTATAGATGTATAGATGTTTCTCAGTGTCGCACTGGATGTCGAGTGTTGGAAACAATATATTTTAGACTCTAAAGTCACGAGTCATCGTAACTTAAAAAATCTATTTCCACCTCATTAATCGCCAATTAGGTGGATGTATATAAATGAGCATAAGATTGCCAATTTAAATGTAGTATTATTCGAACATTATGTCAAAGGTCAAGGCACCGCGCTAGGCCAGTGGGTCACTTCCACAACAGTTAGGATTTATTAGAGCGCGTGTGTGCGTCAACCCGTATCTGCTTAGATAATTTGCGTCTAAATATCGCGTGCGGAATGGATGCGGAAATGCCAAGTTTAATTATGAGTAAAGACACATCATATGCAGGTTTCCTCACGATTTTTCCTTCACCTTAAAGCACGTGGTGTGACATCAGTGTACTTAAGTTTTTAGAAGAACTCATTGGTACAGGCCCCGCTGGGATTTTAACTTGAACTATTTTCAATGAGCGCTCATAATTCTAGACGACACCTGTATCGTAGAAGGTATAATTACGATAATGCTTTCGAGGTCAATTATAATGGATTTATAAATTTGAAACTCTTTTTATATATGTGGGAAGAGGTTTTATGTTAGAATGATAGACAACGTGTGATCGGAAAGAATAAAAGAGGAAGAAGTAAGAAGTGACGGATGACAGAACGATGGTGGAAGACGTGAAGACCGACGATAAAAGACGTAAAGATTATTTATTATTTTAAGATGTGTTTATTTAAGTTGATATTATATTAAGACGAAGTACAGAAGATCCATTCAAACATTCCTCGTTATATTTTATTCAATCCCACATATATCTATATTATTTTTATATTTGGAATGCTCAAGATGTTAAGTTACTTGCCGACTCTTCCCAGAAGGCAAGTTTCCGAATCGGTGGTAGCTATCTTGGCGTTCATAAGTCACAAGGCCAAGTCTTGAAAATAACTTGGCACTTTTTTAACGCTATTGTATTGAAGAACAGCAGATAATTATTTGAGATTAATCGCCAATATTTGTCACAGATGAACGTCAGACATGCAAGTTATGGTAATAGCGATTATAAATATTGCGACGCAGTCGATGGCGTAACATGCCAGAAATAGACATTATTGTTGTCTAACACCGTTAAATATACACCGGTTATTTATGGGAATGTGTATCGATGTGATTTTGCGAATAAACGTATGGGAGTTCTTAAAAATGGTTGGAAAAATTAAGCGGGACGTGAGCACACTACCTGTGCAAACCGTGCAGTTGCTCTGCCAACTAAGCCAGTCCGCCTGATGGTAAGCGGCTAATGCAGCCTTTGAAGCATTTATGTTGTAACACCCAAGTGTCACATAACAGTAAAACTGTGTGCTAACATAATTATGATGACTAATGCTAGCACAACGACACCAATTCCAATCCTCCCTTCCATGGAGCTGATGATGGTCTCTCCTACCGAATTTCGGTTACGACGGCTAATCTCAACGAGGATCAGCCATGTGCGCAGGAGATATATATAAATAGTGCACAAGTGCACTCTTTATTCCCTCACTCTCATAGTCCGATGGGACGGCAATCCGACACGACCCGAGAGAGATATTAGGCACAGGACCAACGGCTTAACGTGCTTTCCGAGGCACGGGGGTGTAAACACCGCCAACTTCCAAACTCCGGGCATTTTATTATGAATTTCTTGACAGAAAAACCCAATATCTATTTTTTGACCCGACCCGGGAATCGAACCCGGGACCTCGTGGTCGGCAGGCGAACCTACTAGCCACAAGACCAACGAGGCAGTTAAGTCCATGGAGCACTTATTATGGCGACCTTACTCACAGCAGCAAAACTATACTTGTAAGGTATGGTCGTCGGAAAGCTCCAAACATTGGGAGGTTTCGATATGCTACCTTTCTTATATAATAAAGTTTTTATTGAATAAAATGAGAAATTATAATTCATGCTATACAATTAACCACTAACTATAACTAAAATTATAAATATAATACCTTAAAACCTTAATAAAAAAAATATAATCTGATACCTAAATTATATTTCTTAAATTAAATCTACATTAATATTATAAAGAAGAAAGATTTATCTATACAGATAAATAAAATTGAAGTGTCTGTTTGTAATTCCAAAATAACAGCTTTTCACTAAATGCATATGAAAGTATACACGCTACTGACACTGAAGAACAAAGTTTTAAAATTTCTCTCTGTCTGTCTGTCTGTCTGTCTGTTTGTTCCGGGTAATCTCTGAAACGGCTAGACCGATTTTAACGGTACTTTCACCGGCAGGTAGCTGATGTTTCAAGGAGTAACTTAGGCTACTTTTACTTATTAAAAATATTAGGGTTCCGCCACAATAAGGATGAAACTAATTCTACGCGGGTGAAACCGCGGGGCACAGCTAGTATATAAATAACCTATATAAAATCTGTAACGATTTGACTCCAAAAGTAATGGGCCGATTTAAAAAATTCTTTCACAATTTGAATGCTACATTATCGTTATACATATATATTATCCCCGTACTCTTACGGGAACGGGACCTACGTAGGTGAAACCGCCTGACGCCTGCTAGTCTTTTATATATTGGTGAAAACCAGATTGTACCAGTAACAATATTTTTAAGATTATTTTATAATTATTTTCTTTTTTTGTAATTTATTTTATGCTTCATGAGTGTTTAATTAAATATAAATTATTATAATTATAATGTGAATACCGTTTTATCCTTGGGCTCCTTGGTGTGAAGGTTGTATAAGGTCCCCCGCTTGTACTCGTCGCCGCACACGTAGCACACCTGCAACATATAACAAATTATAAGTGGTATCACTAATAAGGAAACAAACCAAGTTCAACCAGCCAGCAGATGGCGTAAGGTGTCTCATCAACACGCAAAAGTAAAAGGAAGAATCGAACAACCCATGAGTTTTTGCGGTTTTAGGTATTTTAAAACATGAGAAGGAAAAAGCACTTAATCATATTCGGTGAAATGTGGGTTTTGAAAAATACAACACCATTGCCTACCCCTTCGGGGAATACAGGCGTGAGCATATGTATGTATGTATGAGAAGGAAAAATTTCGACTCATGAGGTAGGATCACGAGTAGCTCAGTTGGAATAGCAACTGCAAGGTATGCAGAGGTCGTGGGTTCCCGCCTCGTGTTCGTATTTTACTTAACCATTTTTAAGAATTAGAATGTAAACATGTGTGACATGAATAAAAATGTAATATATAGTTTAGAATGTTAATCCTACGCAGTTAAAACCACGAGTCACAGCTGTTAATAATATAATCAGTATCGTTAATTCTACGCAGTTAAAACGCGATTTATAGCTAGTAATAATATAATCAGTTAGTATATATACCTCGGTCATGGAGTTCTTGTCGGGCATGGAGAGGTCGAGGATGTCGCGGTCCGAGCTCGAGTTGGAGTTGCCCGAGTACACCGACACTGTCGACCTACACACACACATACATGTGGGATTGAAATAATATATAACTAGGAATGTTTATTTCTCTTCTTAGTCTCATAACTTAAAAACAACTTAAAATAATAAAATAATCAAAACGTCATCCATCGTTCTGTCTTTAAATCGGTTGAGCAGTTTTTTTTAAATCGTCTTTTAAAATCCTTTGTACATACTCCGTATACTTCCATATGCATTCAGTCAATTTAGAATTGCAAACAGACTTCAATCATATTTATGTGTAGAGATATAGATATAAGATGATAGTTAGTGTAGTCACCTGACAGCGTCGAGATAGCCCGCGGGCTCGGAGGCGCCGCTGTGCTGCGACCCCACGGAGATGACCGACGGGTCCCGCGCGCGCAGATCTAACACTCCCTCCTCCTCGCCACCACCACCGCCCGGGTACCGCTGCTGGAAAATACCGCATATTCTTCTATCGTCACTGCTTACCATGCCTACCCTAGGCATTGATACCACAAACAATTCTCGCCAAAACTGACATGCCCGTATGCAGATTTACATTCATATATATATGTCTGTATACCGCGAAGCGGTTGGCAGAAGTGTACTTATAGCAAACCCATATATCGCCAGTTATGTTTCAAATCCTATGTACTATTAGACGACCATCTTGCCATTAACTGGGCACTTATCTAGACCCAAGACTGCGACTAGGAAAACACAATAACTCTTTAGGGATTGAACTCAGGAACTCGTGTTTCGCAGTAGCTCTTAACGAGGCACTTACATTCATCATCATCAGCTTTTATCGATGCACTGCAAGGCATCAGGCTGCGTATCCACTGGTTCAACATCCACCAATATAATTGTGCCAGCAAAGATTTTGTGCAATTCTTTCGGCGGATTTTGACCTCGCTGCCCTCTCCGCCAGCTGGCTTCGCACCAGTGGACAACCGCGTTATTCACTAAGGTTTCTCAGCGTCGAACTCGACTAAGAGCGTTGGTTTCAATCATAGGAAATTGATACATAATACATAGAGGATAAAGTTCAAATACGTATCTTTAAACAGACACTCGACGACGAATGCGAGAAACCTTAGTGAATAAAGCGGTAGGCCTCCGCCTCGGCCCTTGCGGCATTCCCATCGGTTCTGTGCGAGATGAATGGTGACTTACATTATTGTGAAACTTGTTACTGGTGGTATGGTTGTTGTCGGCGGCGTCGTTGGCGGCGCGGTAGGGCTGCGGCGGGTCGGCGGCAGAGCGCGGCTCGGGGGGCTCGTCGCGCGGGCCCTCGGCCAGGCCCAGCACCTGCGCCGCGTACTCGCCCTGGAAGCTCATGTCGGCACCTGCAACACCACACAACACATCTATTATATCAAAATGAATCGCTGAATGCGTTGAGCGCAAATATCGAAAGCGGCTGAACCGATTTGACTGAACTGAAAGCAAAACCAATTAGCCAACTTTTACAGCCCACACAAAACGCGTGATACGCCTACGCGACATTTCAGGCCGCCTGATATGACGTCAGATTACATACGAGATATAAGGTATGTATGTCTCATATGTCTGTGGACTCGAGCGCGAAATGCCTAACATTTTACATGGAAAATGTTTTAAGGTCGTGTAGGTGCAAACGTTCGGATGAGATTTCCCGTTTATTTCCCCAAGGTAAGGCTCGGAGGTTTTCAATGTTCCATGAAAACTGAGATATTATGACGTCAGATGGATTCCCAAACTACAAAAGTACTGACACGGAAGAGCTGTGTTCCCTGCAACCCAAGTTACAATCTTATCGGTCTGTATCAACCAATTTGTTTGAGAACAATTTGAAAGTCAATGTCAAAGACAAAAATATCTTTATTCGATTAGTAGAATACTTTATACAAAGCACTTTCAAATCGTCAGAATGACACAATTTACAGGATTATACATGAAAGCCATTCAGAATCTCTACATTTGCCACTTTGACACTTAATCGTAAGTCTTTGCTGTTGGCACCATACCGCAATCGTACTTCGCAAGTCCCTTCACTAAAAACGGTAATAACAACTCAAAAATATAATCAAACAACTGTAAGAGGCACATTGATCAGTACAATCGATAAATTAACAGTAACTGTAATGATTGAGTAGACAACGTATCCAATAATTTACAAACTAGCCTTTTTGTAATGGTAATATTCATAATTATAAACTAGACCATAATAACTCTGTGACTCCAATGAGTAGAAATATAGGTGAGTCGGGTGAAAGCGATACTTTATGAAACGTCAATCAATTTGCGACAGCGAAATGTGTGCGTACCATAAACAGTTGGATGTAATCACCAGAGTTAGCTTAGCACAAAAAATAAACGTAGCGTACAATGTAAACAATTAGTTGTATCAAATAAAGCATTGCTGTCGGGTGTCGCGAGTGTTGTCAAAACACACGATAACAACAATTTTGTGGACTTTCCTATGACGGCAATGGACGTCGCTGACGACGGAGTAGTGCTTGATATTGGAAAACATATAAAAAGGTGGCAAAGAAGCTTGGTTACGGAACAGCACAAACCGCTAATAGAACGCTGTTGAAAGCCTTTCGAAAGTACCGGTCATCTCACGGTGGGATACAGTAGGGCTGTGCGACTACCACTCAGAAAGGCTTTAGGGACTGAATGGTACACATGATTTTCACATGAACTTTGGAGCCACCCCTAGAATCATCATAGACATAGCACACACCACAGCGTACCCTCTCTGCTCACCTAAATCACCGCTTCTTACGGCAAATACCATAGTCCTATAACCCCTGTCTTTAGTCGACGCCCATTCGACCTACCACAACAAGACCTTGTGAACTAACTTTTTCAACTACCGACAATCAATGCTTAATTAAAATAAAATCGAGGTCTACGAGTCAACGTCTAAAAACTGAGAAATAATATAACAAATAGCAAAAAACTATAATTCTTCACTTCCTCAGCACGATCACGATTAAGTTAACGATCAATTCATTCGGTGAGTAGGTGTCGTCGTGGCGTCATTATTCGTGACTCCATGACGTACACTACACCATAAGTATTTTGACCAAATGTCATATTTAAATTTGCTTTAAAATTATTGTTCGTCCAATATTTTTTTATTTCTTTTAGTTGCCTTGGCAAATCCAAAAAGTGATCCCCTAATGTTGTAACGATTCAAATATACCTTTTGAATGTAAAATCTCAATTATATAATTTGGACAATAAAGAAGTGCTGTGGGCATACAAGCGGAAGCTATGTAAGTTATTATTTTCGAAAATACATAATTCAGGCTTTGCAGCACCGAATTAGTAGCATTAAGAATAATGAAAAGTTTAAGTGCTTCTAAATTTAAAGACCTGGTTTAATGTTAGACGCGTATGTATTTATAATATTTTTATGTTCTTTTAACATATTTTAATAAATCTACATTTACATTTTTATTTGTAACAGTACTCATGTTCGTGGTACCTAATCCACTCCGCATCCAATGTTTTAAAATGAAAAATTGGTACAAACATGCGCTGCTCTGTAAATATGGTTAATGTTTACTATGTGGGCGGAGTGAGGGACTTGACCCCCAAACTCTTAGCACTCAGTCTTCCACACGGAACATACATAAATTATCATCACCAGGGATCTGGGTTCACCTGGCCCAAGGTCAAAAAGGTCATCAACATGTCCCTGGCCTTAATAGATTCAACCTAAATTTTTTACGAAGCGACTGACATCTGATTTTCGTAACCTCTTTCACGAGGAAAATCTGTAAACTGTGTTAAACCAATTGTCAGACTATCATAGGCCTCCGACTGACCTGTAACCATTGCCAAAGATGATAAATTGGCAACCGGGACTGACGGCTTAACGTGCTCTACGAGGCACGGATGTCACCCATCTAATTACTGGCTTGGGTTATGGTTGCTTAACTTCGCTGATGGAATGATGAGCGCAATAGCAAGTGTGCCACGAGCTTCTCACCTGCTCTGAGATGTGGGCTCACAGTATTGACCTAGGATGATTTCACGAGGCGAAAGCTGACTTCTAGACATTTGACATTCACTGACCTATGCCTTATGCCTATGTGTTAATGTAAATTGACGCGCTTCAACTATATGCTTCAACGCTCAACTCTTAGGGTTCCGAAACCAAAGGGTAAAACGGAACCTGTGAGTGATTGTTCAGTAATGGAAGCGGTCAACTACGCAGGATAAGTGCACAGGTGTACGCGCAAGACACAGGTGCACATACTCGTCTTGTCCTTCTGAACCCAGTGGAACGAGAACCGTTACAACTGGAGAAAGACTCGGACAGTTGGACTAGTATCAAGGTGAGAAAGTTACAAGGAGTCAGTACTTTCTCACACTCCCTTAATCGCCTTTTACGATACCCACGGGAAGATATGGGGAGGTGCTATTCTACTCTGCCACCACACGGCATGAAAAATAATATAGGATATGTATGAAGATTGTATGTAGGTATGCTATAAAAAATAATGCCGTATTTGACTAATTAATATCTAAACATCCAAACTTTTGCATTTGCAAAACTCGTGTGTGTTAATATAAATACGACTCAAAAATTTTTTTTGTATATTGTTAGTATTCAAAAGGTATAAATAACTTTATACCAGGTCAAGCTATTGGGAATTAAAGTAATCTTTTGAATTAAAGGGATTTATAATAGATAAACTAGCGAACGTGCCAGTCGGCAGACAGAAAAATTCTCAACTACGGTCTAAATATCCTAAAATGGAGTTGTGTGTGCAACTCGGCAGGACACGAATCGTTGTTAAACCAACCGTCCATCTAAAGGACATGACAATTGTTTTAGTGTCACTTCCATGTAGGGTTGCCAGGTCACTAAACCAAATAGACCTGCCAGTCTGGCCAGACATTTGGGCAAAAATGCAGGGCATTCAACATTATTGAGGATTTTGTAAAATTGTGAAAAAGTGAAAAAAAAAAGTGAATCTTGTTAAATTCTAATGAAGTATACATAACATTGAATAGAAAATCAATTTAAGTACTTATATATTACATATCCCTTAAATCGATCGATCGTTTACGAAATGTAAAAAGCCTAACAAAGGCCGGTCAAGCCTGACAGTTTATTTTTGGCCGCACCAAAAGCCTCCCTATGTCCGGCTTTATCCAGACCTGGCAACCCTACTTCTACATAGCGAGTGCATGTCTGCCTGCAGGGGCGACCGGCGAAACATCCGGCGCACAGCTGATACGTGACGTCACTGATCACTGGTCGACGCTAATGGACTTTTAGTTGTCACGATGTTGGCTTCAGTACCAGTATTTTTTTGTGTAAGGATTTCTAAGTAGGTACCCTAAGGCTTTGGTGTTTACGCTATAACTAGAAAATCTAATTTTGGAAAAAACATGCTTGAGCGGTTTATCCATGAACAAGCAGCAGGCAGATAGAAAAATATCGCATTATTATATCTTTATTACAGAACCATTTTAAATAATTCCATTCAGAAAAAGTACAGACAGACGCATCAATCATTAGTTATCAAAAGATATATCAAGTGACTAAATTGATTGATCAATAAAAGATTGAAAAGTCAGGAGTACTCGAAACCTAACGATATAAGACGAGACGACTTCCATTAAAATTCCGCTAACATTCAAAATACTTTTTATTTTGGTTTCGAAATTCGTTAGTTGAAAATACCCTGCAGCGTTATATTAGAATACAGTAATAAACAAAATCTAACGCCCCAAGTCCTTTCAAAACATGACCCAATTGGTAATCCATTGAATAGCACGTACGAAGTCCATCCCATTCGAATAGAACACGTATCACGCATAAAACTAGAGTCAATTCCCACCGCCCTCGCGTTGCGCAGTGAAAGTGCTGCGTTGACCGAGTGACTCGCAGTTCCCGTCTGTGTCTCAGGTCAGGGTTTAGATCACGGGACACGACGCTATTATTACTGCACTCATTGGAAGCTATACACGTCTATGACCTGAGAGTCAATTATCAATAGGAGTCCTCAAGGGCACACATCTGGGGCCCACGTTCTTTATAGATTACTACCGGAATGTATGTTTTTGATGTTGTATAAATGTGGGCAGTGAATCACGCCAATTGCTATCCATAATTTAACAGCAAATTTAAATAAACTCTAAACATTTGCTTATAAAAAATAATTCCAAGGGAACCGATAAAAGGAGTGTACCACAAAATATTTATTGCATTTTTTTCTGGTATACCCAAATATATATTCTGAAACGGCGAATATGAACTGACTATATATATATAGTCATCCAAATTGCAAATGATTGATGTAGGCATGTTGGTAGTGTCTTTATTTGATGACAATAGCCTTGATCTATGAACCTTCGCACTGTGTTCATCAACACACCAATTCCGTTCAATTACTTATCAATATTTCTTGTTAAATGTAGCCAATGTTCAAGTATCACACCTCGTAAATACACCACACACGCTCTAATATGTTTATACCCACACACACAGGTAGCGTACATGTTGGAATCAACGACACACGAAGGTTACTTGAATATTTAATTCCAGCAGGAGATATTAATAAAACCTCCCCTGCGTATATTGATAAAATGTAATAAATATTTGCGACGTAGGTACCCGAATAAAGCGACTCGCTTATAACAGAAATGTACATGTAAGGACGAAGAGGAAAATCTGTAGTGGGCTTTATATACGAGTTTTATATAAGTTCGCAACTTTTCCTTATTCCCACGGAGTGAAAAGGTAAGAGGCAAGGACCGTGAAGCATTTATAGAATTACTAGCTTTTACGAACCCTGTTGAATATTTAAGTAGAAAGGTATCACACGTCCTTGAGTTTAAAGTTACTTGTATAGGTGGACAGTTCTTCGACGTTCATAAGTTCCTTATCAGGATCTGAACTGCATAAATTATTAACATTTTCATCACTATTCCAAGTTTCAGCAAATTAAGTTAACCGTTCAACCGTGAAAAGGCACGTGATAGTCAGACAATGTGGTACCCTCAAGATACTCATTGATTAGATCAGTTACGTTTTCTAAGTATGTCGAACTAACTGTGACTCGCGGTTTTACTCGCGTTAGATTAACAATAGCAACAGTAAACGTCCTGTTAAAATCGGTCCAGCCGTTTCAGGGATTAGCCGGAACAAATGGACACACAGACGGACTGCCAGTATGACATGAAAAAAAAAATATTTTTATGCTAGTACCGTGTATAATTTTCGCATGCATTTGTAAAAAGCGGTTAATTTGGAATTACTAACAGACACGTCAATTTTATTATCAAAGGCACGTTAATTTATGCGCGTAAAACTAGCATGTTGGTATAAACTGTCCAACCTCGATACATGAGCTATCAAACACTGAAGATTTTTTCAAATCGAACAAGTAGTTCCTGAGATTAGCGCGTTCAAGTAAACGAACAAACTCTTTTTTATTATTGAATTTAATATATTCGTATAGTATAGTATATATACACTATGAATGGTTTTCATGCGGTGTTCAAGATTGCTTCCCCAGGCGATCTCTCAGCCCCGCACATCATAAATGTATTAGATCAGGATCATAATAATTAGACGGTCAATAAAACGACCGGATCACAAGTCCGTATCGGGTTCATAAACCGTCTGCAGTATTTATAACATCAAAGCCCACGCGAGCTAACTCCGGCGCGTCGTCCGCCTCTTTGATACTATTTGTCACTATTAGGGCCGTTTCGAATCGATTTCCAGCTCAATGTAGCGTCCCGAACACTGCAGCTAGACATTACCCCTTTAACGACACGCCGGTTATACACGGATCTGATAGGATTTCCTTTATTGGAGAGTGGGTTATACTCTTTTTTATAAACCAAAAATGTGGCTTTATAAAAGCTACCGTATCGGGCCTATGAATGAATGCTTGTGACATTAGAATTGTTACTCGTGCGTTGTTATCCTTGTGTTGAGAGGATTCATAAGTACAGAGAACTTCTACTATCAAATTGCACATTTTAGAAGCTGAAGAAACTCAGCAATCAAATCATCTAAATAGACCATTAGAAATGTTATCCATTATCCTTTTACCAGCGACGTAGCGACGCGCCTTCCCATCACATCAGGTTAAAGTTTTTAAGACTACAATGTAGATTTTGAACCCTAGCCCCATCGGAGTTCAACTCCTAAATGTAAGTAAAAGCGGTATCAAGATCCGCAACCTGAGAAGAGCGATGCGTTCATTTTGACCAAATAAGAATGTATGAAAATGGCGACTTCAATTTCTACTATTTAAATATTATGTACCTTAATACATATTAAGCAACATTTAAAAATAGATGGAGCCCCGTCGCAAAATATTAATTTAGATTCGAGAGGCATTGGAATTTCGAAGCGCGAAGTGACTAGCTGGGGGGAGTAGGGTTAGTGCATACTATATACTCTACGAGGCAAACATACGTGACGAGTGGCACGTACTGACTGTGACCAGTAATGGCACTGCAATGGCCCAAGTATAGATTTTAAAATTTTTTTACGTTGACGATATTGCCTGCGTATATATAGGAGCTCGTGGCACAATTGCTATTGCGCATATCATTCGATCAGCGAAGTTAAGCAACCATACGCCTAGCCAGTAATTGGATGGGTGACCGCCCGAGTTCCCTCCGTGCCTCGGAGAGCACGTTAAGCCGTCGGTCCCGGTTGCCAATTTAACATCTTTGGCAATCGTTACAGGTCAGTCGAAGGCCTAAAAATAATCTGACAACTGGTTTAACCCAGATCACAGATTTTCCTCCTAAATGGGGTTGCGAAGGTCAGATGGCAGTCGCTTCGTATAAAAATCAGGTGATCAGCCACATCGGGTTGAATCAAGTGCCGACCCCACCAATGTATGGGATAAGGCCAGGGAGATGATGATATTGCCTGCGTATTTTCCTCATTATGTATGGGAACGATAAAAAGCGCAAAACGCAAGGTCAGGCGACGACGTTCGAACGTGTCAAAACCTACACTTGGGGCACAGTACCAACGGGTTACACCAGCCAGTGTGCCACTTTACACCGCAGTTGATTGCAGTTACGAACCCGTTGCCACAGATTCGAGGATGTTGCAAAATGATTTATGACACGCCATTAATTATCTTGCGCATGTTGGATACTCAATTAATATGGAGGAATTTGGCGAAACGAAAAAACCTATTAATTAGTCTTATATCATGACACTTAATATTTTAATATCGGCATTTTTAATTAGAGTTTCTAATTGATTTATAAAATATATCTGTTATGTTATGGGTGCGAACAATTGCACGTAGTTTGGAACGCAATTTTGTTTTAGTCATAGAATACAAAGTCAGGGATATTGTGTCGTTTCCGATATTTATAAATTAATAATCCAAAACAATTAGTGTTAATGCCAATGTTGAGATTGAACGCAACTTTTTTTTATTCTTTTGGATTGGATTCCAATCCTCATATTGTTGTCAATCCATCCTTCTATGAGTTTATCTCTACAACTAAATTCTGCGAGTACATTTGACTTTTATTAAATCGCATTAAAAAATTATTACGACCAGATTATTACACATAGAGGAAGACATTTGAGACAAATTATTTGGTCAATCGAGCATCATCGTAACATGTCGTGTCGCCGATACTTGGTCGGTCCCAAATGAATTCATCGTGAGAATTACCTTTCCATTTATCATATTTCTTTCCTTACCCATTTCATTCGCGTAGAGGCATCCGTTCATTTCTAATGTAACAAATCTCCTCGCAATGTTTACTTTGATTAACGTAATAAAGGCATACATTATATGTTTGCATATGAACCCTATTGTCGAATCTATCCACGAGTAGTGTATTAACAAGTGGAATGTAACACTATTGTTCGCTAGCAAAGCCCGCTACAAACAATGGATATTCCATGAAATATTATATTTATATGCGCGCCTTTCATACTATTTTCGTAATGTTAGCTATAAACATACCGTAGCTTTGTCAAGTGAATCAACTTTTCAATAAGCGATCATAAAAATGAAAGTAAATCAAGAGTTGCGTACCTACATGGGAAGTAGCGATGACTTTATATCAAGTGTTTATTTCATGGTGGAAGAGGGGTTTGTGCAGTCTCCCGCATCAAAGAGTTTTTCCAAAACCTTCAGTGCAGTTATTCACCCCACGTGCTTTACGGTGAAGGAAAACATCGTGAGGAAACTTGTATTTGTTTGAGAAGTAATTCAAAAACGTATGTATAGTGTCTGAGACGGCGATGGACTGTCTGTCACGTTGGCACTCAATAAAATTCGGTGAAATATGGGATTGTTGTTACACCACCTCTGCTTACTTCTTCGGGGACCCTTTTGGGATGGCGTGAACAAATATCTTACGCAGTCTAAAATCTCGGCAAGCATGAATATATTCCCTCGTTGTCATAGAAGCCGTAGTAAGCCGCTTGATTGCCACTTTTGTAGCATAAAAAATAACAACCAAACTTATTGTGAAGCGACTCGACAATGCCATAATGTTTTAATAGGATCTACTACAAAGGAAAGTTACTCAAGTTTACCCTTTCACGTTGTTTGAGGAAAATGCTACTGAAAGAAGACCCGTGGGAAACTATGGCAGTACCTACATTTTGAATAAGAAAACATTTAAAGTAGCACTTACTGCAATGGTAAATTAAATATTACATTCTTTTATTTATTTATTTATTTATTTTAGACAACATATAAACTTACAGCTAACGCCAACACATTTATACATTTAGTTAACAATTCAACAGTGATAATAAGTAGGATGAAGTACAATAGTTACGACATGTATAGTCTAATTCTTTGAATTAGACTTGGCATGGTGTCTGCAAATACGTCAGCATCTTGACAATTTGAAAGAAAGTTGTTTAGTAAACACATGGCCCTGGCTGTGGGAGCGTTACTAGCGTGGCGCGTGCGCAGGGTCGACATCGCGAACAACGGATGCCGGCGGCGGCCAGCCCCACGCATATAGTTACGCGGAACGTATAGACTAATCCTCTTAGTAACTTCAGGATTATCTACTTTATTACGTAATAACAGTATGTAGTGAATGGCTAGTAACAATTTTCGCCTCAGTTGCAGACTGTCCAGACCCACCATACCATTGATAAAGAGTGAAGGATAAAGGAATGGATAAAATCCGAGTTTTTTCTTATAAAGGAAGCGTGCAAATTTCTTATGAACTTTCTCTATGCACTGAGAATGCTTTTCGGTATCTGGATCCCAGACGATAGAGCCATATTCAAGCTTGCTCCTTACGAAGGCATTATAGAGCACTATAGCAACCCTTGGCTCTTGGAATTGAGAGCCGATACGCATAATGAACCCAAGTGATTTGCTAGCTTGTTTACATGTAGCCAAAATATGAGAGTGGAAGTTAAGTTTGCTGTCGAGTGTCAGTCCTAGGTCGCGGACCTCATTTACCCTGACAGCAGGCACTTTGCCCACCATATAAGTGGCTTCGATAGGAACGCGCGAGCGGCTAAATGTTATCATTTTACATTTTGCGCAGTTAAAAGACATGTTATTATCCTCCGCCCATTTAACAACCGCGTCTATGTCCTGTTGCAATGCTACACAGTCTTCCTCTCTGGATATGGGTAGGAATAGTTTAAGGTCGTCAGTCGTTTTGAAGGTGCCTTGATACCTGAGGGTCTACTTTCATCGTTATAGCAGTGCCGTTATACTAATTTCTTAGCTTTGACTTTCAATTTTAGTATCACAAAATGAATCGTTAATGCTAAGAAGTTCTTAATACGCTCTGCAATGCTCAGGCCCATATATATATTTCTCACAGGGTGCATATCATATCATAATGACAGAGGAACACATGTGACTGATCCATCTGTATACAATCCACATTCTTTATTTCCCAGTCTTCATACAAGGGTTCAATCGCCTATTTCGTTGAATAATCAATTATATCAGTTCTGACCTTGTCACGACCTTTGTTAGACTTGTGTCGGACGCTCAATAACGTTTAGCAAATAGTATTTGCGTAAAAGAATAAACCACAAATACGAGTTACAAACCGGAACACATTAAAATACCCGGTGCAACGAGAAATTAAACCCTTGCTGACCTTTGGCAGAGTGAATTCTACGAAATGGTCACCATACATTTTTACATTGGAATTTACTTTAAACGCGTTATACCATAAATACCTTCTAAATGGTTACCAATTGTAGTCTGTTAAATCTGGCAAAGCTTCCAGAGATATGAAAATCAAATGATTGTTTACGTTACAAAGAGGTTTGTTTTAGGATAAAGTTTACCGCTGCATGGGACCCGAAATCATTTCCACGTCGTGCATCATAACGAATTCTAGACGATTATGCGTTAAACCTAGTTTCGGTTTAAATTTTGGGCAAGACGAAAATAATCCAATCGAATAACACTAGTCTGTCTAAAGTTGTGTCGAAGAACCGATTGTACAAGCGACTACCAACACATCTTTAGGAGGCCCTGTGTTCATACTAATGTATGCTACTGCCACAACTTAATTTCAATAATACAAAGCTAGCAAGACGGGGGAGTCACCCTTGGTCGGTACTGCAACCGTCTCTATGTCTATGAACTATACAAGGTCATACGATGATCTCTTAGTGCCAAGATAGTTAGACTCATGCTGTAAGATTTCTATAATATCAGTCATACAGCCGAAGTATCATGTGGGCTCATGGTTGGGCTGCAGAAATATTAGTGTATTGTAGAGAAGAAGAGTTATAGACTCACCAATAAAAGGTTTTCCGTCGAGCCTCTTCATCCAATAGAACCGCTGGCTGTGGGGCTTGTTCTCCCGGTCGTACTGCTCCCACTGCTGGCGCAGGAAAGTGTAGCACACGCAGCAGCATCGCACAGTGCCCTCCTCGTCGCCCTCGGCGCGGTACCCGCTCGGAGGAGCGTGCGCGCCCAGGAATGGGAAGTACGGCTCTGTACTCTGCCACATTTACAAAATGCTCTTTTAACATTTGATATGACACCTCACTTACTAAAGAAATTATATAACTACTGGACTTTCATTCACTTCGACACAAAACATTCCATGTAATTGTGGTGTAGAAATCTTAAATAAACTTCCATAATGTAGATGCATAAAATCTACTTGTTTCTGCCTGCGGCTTCGTCGATGTGATATTTTGTGTTATTGATAATTCCACAATCCACATGAAGTTAATATTTTTCGGAAAAAAAATTCTGTGTTACTCCTGGTAATAAAGTATTTGTGTGCCAAATTCCATGCATTGCGTGATTGAGTAATATCCATCAAAACATCTAAGCTTTTGATGTGGGTGATAATTCAGTATCGAAGAAAGTTAATTCGTCAGAAACACGCGACACGCCAAACCGAGCTTTGTCGCATTTTCTAAACGAAGATATCATGAAGTCATGAAGAATAACGGAGCTGGCCTAGTGTGTGCTTTAAGACAAGTACGGAACTATCCTTTTGTCCCGACTGTGAAGGGTTGGGTAAAACCACTATTGGAATAATATAACAAGATTATTTATAGCTCCTTTCAGTCCCTTAAGGCTCCCATACCTGAATTGCTATTTATAAACTCCTGCCTAGCCCGCAGGCTCGCAGATTGAAACAGTCGATCAAATTTAAAAATACCTTTATTTGATTAGACTTTTAACAAAGAACTTACAAATCGTCAGTACGACTTTTCCCCGCCGCCGACGTCGGGTTCTGAATGTTAAAAGCAATATTGTGAGAAGATCTTAACTGCAGTCCGTGTATGAGAGCCCTTAAACCTCCAATTGGCACAACTCCTTCACTCGCGACAAGGTCAACAGGACGCGACATACCGTAATGTTAAAAAGATCATTATGAGGACCGGTGATGGAATCTTCTATATAGAACAAAGTCACAAACACTCATCCGTCTCGATCCAATTGATTGCAGTAGTCTGAGATACAAGTGAATGTAGCTAGATGGTATATGGCGTAGGTCAAGAATTATATGACAAGCTATCAGTTTATTATAGTCGGCACGATAAGGAGGTTACGGCGTATTTCATTAGCAGCGAGCTCACGTGCCCTGTTGAATCATCGGTCTTGTTCTTGATGGAGCTGATAACTCACATTAACAATACGACTATCCTAAAATGGTTGTTTAGCCGCGGTGGCCGTGGGGTTTCAACAGTAACCTGGTTCGCAAACGACGGAAATCGAATCCTATCGACAAGCCCGTTGTGTGCATTGAGTTTTTCTAAAAATGTATGTGCAGTAATTTCACACCACGTGCGTACGGTGAAGGAAAACCTGAATGTTTCTGAGAGGTCGTATGTATAGTGCCTGAGACGGCGATGGACTCATCCTCTTGTCACGTTGGCACTTAATCATATTGAGTGAAATGCGGATGTTGTTGTGACAACACCTCTGCCCCTTCTGTCCCTTTCGGGGACCCTTCAATATTTTAGTTTTTTTTTGATGATTGGACATTTGGTTATGTTAACTCGTTTCGTTATTCTTTTGGTTAATGCTACTACGATTTAGAGTGAGACAGTCATCTGCAGTTTATTGCAGTATATTTGACATCCCTCTCCAGCGATCATTGTATCGGTTCCATTCGCTTGGTTCCCTCATACATAATCAATCACAATATCGTTTCATCGTATAAATCATACGAAATTAAAACAATCGAATTTATATTGAACAATTTTGTTTGCTCAAGTATACGTTCGTTGTGCGCATGCTCGTATAAATTCATCTGTTAAAATATAGAATTAATAAATGGACACACAGACAAGCAAGATGACATAGCTTATCGTCCATCTGGCTGTATTCATGTCGAAATATAAAAACTTGTGAGTTTGTTCGTGAGTACGAACCTATACCACTTGGAAAATAACAAAAGGGTAGTTAATACATTTGTGGCTTACTTCATTAATTGTTGTCATGGACATGTCCGTTAGTACGTATGTCTGTAAGTTGTTATTGTATAATGGCTGGCTAATGTAGGTGTCGAATAAGTCAATAGATTTAAACATTGTTATTTGTTCCCGACCAAACCGGTTCGAGAGTTGATTGAGAGTGGTAGCACATTAATTGGCGACAAATTGTCGAATTGATTTGTTTTCACGTGCGCAATATAGGTGTCGTCACGAGTTATAAGCGCTGACCCTGAATGCGCAGTAATTATTTTATGAGCCTCTCTGTCTGCATAGCGCGTCGTGAATAGAATCCATGCGCGGTTACCCCAGTATTATCAATGAGCGCTCAGAGCTGGTGGAGCTCAGAGCCAAGCATTCAGTGTCCGACTTATTTAATTCTAAAATTTACCCAACACTTTTTAGACCGAAATAACAGAAAGAGAGAGAACTGTTTGCATAGTCTTAGGTTATCGCTTCATACTGGATTGATCTATACAGATAAATAAAATTGAAGTGTCTGTTTGTAATTCCAAAATTACAGCTTTTCACTAAATGTATATGAAAGTATACACGCTACTGAAACAAAAAAACCAAGTTTTAAAAATTTTCTCTGTCTGTCTGTCTGTCTGTCTGTCCGTCTGTCTGTCTGTCTGTCTGTCTGTTTGTTCCGGGTAATCTCTGAAACGGCTGGACGGATTTTAACGGGACTTTCACTGGTAGGTAGCTGGTGTTTCAAGGAGTAACTTAGGCTACTTTTATTTATCAAAAATATTAGGGTTCCGCGACAATAAGGATGAAACTAAATTTACGCGGGTGAAACTGCGGGGCACAGCTAGTAGAAAATAAAAATATGCTTTCACCGGGGTAGGCAGAGGTTTTACGAAATCCAACGAAACAGACGTGTCCCATCGTCGTCTCAGATCTTTAGCTGTATCAAAGAGTTTTGACAGTTGGTATTTGATTCTTATACATTTCTAGAATTAAAGTAGCCTGCCATACGACTCACATTGAATTGAGATTTCCCCACATTGTGTATATTTAAATTGATTCATTTTCTTGTTTTTTTGCTTCGCCAGATTCGTGTTGATCTTATTCAGTCAGGACACTGCATGTCTGTAAACTGGAGGGTCTAATCAAAATTCAACATCCAGTGATCGGACTTCCTTTGTGCCTTGGCATGTAGTTTTAAATCCTCGTTCTTTGTGTATTTCTCCAATAAACGTTCGTTCACCGAGGCCTATGCAAATTCAGATGGGTTTATGAAAATATTTTTTTTCGTTTTTACAAACCTTCGACACTTGATTTAAATTTATGCTCATACTATAGATTGATCGGTATGTCTTGGAATAAATACTCCTGATGATGTTCCACTTATCACAGTGGAATAATTCCGCCAAAATGCCCATATGGAACTGACTGACATGGTAGTATGCAGAATTATATCAAACTTAAAAAAAGGATATTAGTCTGCATTTCAATGACATAATTAACCATAATCTTCACAACATCATAATTTCAATCTTTATGTCTACTTGCGATAGTGTGTCCCTCTCATACGATGAATCCTTCATTCACCTAATCTTATACTACCGAATCAATTATAGGTTACGTTATAATTCCATAACTCCACCTCCAACCCATATCTGTCATCTCCTCAACATCGTCAACTGCCTTGAACCCACTTCCCAAGCACACAGCACCGTGTGATCGAACACTATCAGACAGGGAACCAGTAAGTGCATAATTACAAAATAGTTTATACATGAAAAAGCATCCGCCACGCCATTATCTGGGTATGAAGTATGAACAGAGCTTTGTTATGTGGGAGAATGGCTGCTTATTGTCTTGCATTCAAACTGTTTTTACACTTTGATAGATTGTATTCCACTACTTAACTACATTAAGAATGAACTAAGAAGTGGGTAGACAACTACCTAGTTTAGGAGGAAAATAGAAACACCTGTCCACATATATGTTACTACTAGCTTTGGCCTGCGGTTTTACCCGCGTAGAATTAATTCCATGGGTGGCTATTTTTCACTGAATCCTGAATCAAAAAAGTAGCCGTATACGTTATAATAGCCAAATACGTTTGGAAACCTGTAGCATAATAAAAATGTATGTACCTGTGCGTCGGGCTTGACCCTGATGGTGTAGTGGTCGCTGTAGCCGGCGCCGCCGCACACGAAGCAGACGCGCACCTCGTCCGGCGCCGGCTTCTCCCGCGACGGCGACGGCGACGACGGCTTCGCCAGCGAGCTCTTTATGTACGCCTTCGCCTTCTCCATGCTCACTCTGTCAAAATGACAATATTTATTCAGTATAGGCCCTGGTAAGGCGCTTATTGATGTCGAGAATTTACCACCGGTTGTTACCAAACAACATACCTTTACATTACACTATTCGTTGAGACTACCTTCATTTATAGGGTTAGAATAGCTATGAGTCGCCGTTCTAGCAGCGTTAGTTTCGTGGGTTCCTTTTTTTTTTTTTTAAAGTTGCGAAGTTGGTACTCCTTGTAAAATCAGCAATATTCCAGTGAAAGTGCCGTTAAAATCGGCCCAGCCGTTTCAGAGAAACTGTGTTTTTAAGTAGTTACGGTATATGTATATTAGGCATTTAATGAATAGCTGTAAATTTGGAATTACCAACGGACACTTATTTATCTGTATGGATATAGATTAGTAAGATTTGGTTCAATCAATGAACTCTAAGTAAAGTAATCAACCGCCCGTCTTAAAGCAGCGCTGATCAGATCAGGTGTTTTTCAAACTTCAAAGAATTGTTTAACAAGTGCGGTGACATCATGAACTTTAGAAATCGAGACATTTTCTTGTCATTCAATGAACCAACGAGTTAATCGTCATTTTGTCACTGGCCTTGACTAGAATTTAACAAAAATATTTGGTGAATTTATTATCAGCAACTCAAAACTTATGACAAACAGCGGCCTTACTATGAGCTGTTATTGCCATGATAGTTTTACTCTTACTAAGAGACAGATGTATTTGACGTGTATACATCTGTCCCTGTCACACACCTACAATATAATTGAAATAAGAGCTCATGGTTAGGCCCCAGGACAAATTGTGAGTAATCTAGCTTGCTAGATGAGGCTGTTGTTATTGTTATTGTAAATCTGATTTATTCTAGGCGTACATAAATTTTAAATCAAATATTCATACTTCATTAATGTCGTAACAACATTCGTAGAGTATTTGTTTAAACACAAACAAATAAATTCTCGTTCGAGTCAAATGTCGGGGGTCGGGTCGGTGCTATCGGCATCATTAACCGGATACCACTGCACTGTACTCTAATTGCAACGTGATAAGGTTCGGAATAGAATAGCACGCTGTGTTATATTAATCAATGAAGTTAATTCATCGTTTACGTTCGTAGTAGTGCTGGTATGAAGCTGTGATTTGAAACGTTACATTTATATATAATAATAAGACTTTATTTGTCATCTTTATTTGTGCACTTCGTCCTCATCTCATATTTGAGTGGGACTAGGCTTTTAGAGATAACATTAATTAATTCAATCACATTCTATATCATTCGTAAATGTTCATCCGTATATCAAAAATGTATAGGAGGTGTCTATTGTGACGTATAAGAAGGTCAAAGAAATGACATTGGATACAGGCAATTTGAAATAATTGTCATCTTATATTCACGATTGTGGTCTCAAAATGTAATACCTGATGACAAAGACAGACTGACCACGTTGTCGATGACAAAAATCATTTACTTAAATAATAGCCTAGAAAAGATCTTCATACATTTGTTAAAATTTGTAGAATCATGTCAAGAATATTCACGATCATCAAGTTACCTTTCTAAGAAAGTACATCAAAATAGATCCATTCGCCCGCGATAATTATATTATGACGGTACGGATTAAAAGTTAATTTCGTATTCGTCCGATAATTCTAGTCCGCCTCTGAAGTCTCTTAATTTTTCTGGCACTCAATTATGATAATTTAGCCACCTCTGGTCTAGACTTAAAAAAATATGGCCATACTTACCCTAAGCCTTACCCTTCAGACTCTAGAGGACTCTAGCGAGTAATCTTATTATAAACATTGGACCCAAAAAAATCATGATTACTGAACACTTCGCCCTTGAAACCTTCCACAACATAATGACTGATAGGTTTTTGTGAGTCATACCACGACCAGAGTCAACACTCTCGTCTGGTGGGGCCAAAAACTGTTCAAATGCGTTGCTAATAGTATCTCTATGCCGACGAATTTGGGTTTAGCTTTGGTCATCACCGGCATGACCTTGGTGGGCTATGAAAGTACCAAAAACCAATAATAGTAGTGCAAAACACATTTTTTATGGAGCTGACGTAATTGTGCATGTTGAGTTCCTTGTACTTCTATTGAGGTGATCAATAATGGTTTTAATTTAATTGAGATTGATATGAACTCGTTTTTAACCCATTACAGCGCAACCGATTGGCCATTGTTGTATTATAAAGCTTGGATATAAAACACTGCTTATGAATCGTTTAACTGCCGGATAAAGAGTAATATGTATGCAACCAGGGTTTTTAACGGAGAACCCGCATCCGATTTGATTTAGAGGTATCAAATGAGGCATGGTGTTGTTATTAAAGATCATCCAGACCATTACTTAATCGTGATTATCAGAGGGGTACGCATAAACAATAAGAAAGTAGGTAGATAGGTTAGGTACATACCAATGACACACGACACGAGTGTATTCAGTCATCACAGATGGTAAGCACTGCTTATTTGCTTATATGGAATGCACGCCCCTGGTAGGTACCCGTATTTCGTAAAAGTACTTAGGAACTAGTGCTATTTTCAACTATCGTTAGTAAAACTGGTTTAAACAAGGGATTCCTAGTTAAAATTACGAGTGGTCCCACTCGCATGATGATAGAAATAAATAAAAACTAATCAGACATCTGGGAACGCGATTCCAGTTAGCTAGTGGTCCCAGTCGCCTGAATACTCAAACGGAAAGCTTTAAAGGACGTACCTACTGCTGGACTGTGTGACATTGATAATTTAGAAATTAGTTGAAAATATAGCCGAAGGTCGCTATTTGTACGTACTCACATACATACTACAATATATGCTGTGATAATACACCAACATTACGGGAATTATGTTTATGTACCATGCAGTCAAAATACAAAGTATTTTTGGTTTATATAGCATTAAAGTGCAGTTGTAAAAACAAGCTTAAAATACTTTTTTAACTCAGCTGAAAAATTGTGCAGAGGGTTATAATTGCAAAAAAATATGTTACTGTCGTTAAATTGCAAACCGCTCATTAAGCTCATTAAACTAAAAGTCAACACAATTGAAAATCAAGTTTTATCCGTACGTGTATGTGTGGTGACCTGAATGTGACAGCCGCAATGAAAACAACGCAGCCGGTGATTGGGTATTGATTTATTTTGTACATTGTTTTAACAAACTGGAGTTGAGATCGCACTTTGGTACTGTTCGGTGCCGATATTAATATTGATAGAATATTATAATATGCACTGCAAAAAGTTTTGTTTACAAAACAATGGATGGATTGTGTGAAAGATGATTTTGTTTGGTTGAACGCGCTTATTCTGGTTTGAATGAAAAAATATCGTAATGTTGGATAAATTCATCGTGGAAGGCTTTATAATATCGCGCGACCATTAGGAAAGAAGCATCAACGAAAACTATAACATAATTGGGAAAATGATCTATACATCTACTTAACATAGTTTTTATTGATAGTCAATCCTACGTTTGCTCACATTCATAGGCTGCAGTACTGCTTACCACCAAGCAGGAGCACTAGGTTCCTGTTCCACCTATGAAGCTAAAAAAAGTCTTAGTACCAAGTATAACTTTAGTCCTCGCTTTATAATAAATCCAAAATTGCCTCTAACTACCTATCACTGCGAAATTTAAATTGGACAGATCCGAACCGGCGGATATGTATGATGGAATTGATTAGTGCGAAGTGAAGCGGACATAATGTACCTAGAGTAACGATGTCCTGTCTGTCTATCCCGTGGGAGTTTTCATAACGATAAGTATTAAGTACTATACTTTACATACAAAAATAACAAGGATAATGTAATAAAACTGATTTAAGCTGTCATTTAGTTAAGTTCTCCTCATCCGAAAACTGACCGAATACTTACTTACTTATGGATAAGTAGATACAAATTTGATGGTAGGCAAAATTGTCGGTCGTTGCATCCTTTCGTACATAGCAGAGGATATAAATCCAGGGAGTGGGTACAAAGCTAACAGGACAAAAACGTAAAGTTTAACTCGCCAAAAGTTTATCGAACCAATTTTATCACATCCCTTATTTTTTTCTGAGGGGTTAAAGATGATTAGCGCGTTGGGCCGCTACGCCATATATAAATTAGGAATGTGTGAATTTAATTTGGTTGCTGGGGTACCAAACGTGTTTATATATCTTGTGTGTCGTCTATGTATAACAATCCGCTACAGCACAATTCAATTATGAACAGAAACTGAGTTTGACTAAGTACAAAGACTGAAAAAGTTCACATCATTTCATAGAAACTTAATTTTTGTATGCACCCTAATGAGGACTATCATCTAACATGATATCATTTGTTCCTGTTGCCATATTTTTTTTTTAATTGACGGTCACATAACTCATCTCTATTCTTAACAGTTCCACCGTTAGGCACTTCTAGCTCCCTAGCGATCAAATAAAGCTGCTACAATTTGGGCTCATATTTGCCCGATTTAAAGGAGAATTATACCCCATGAAAGCGTCAGTCGGCGTGTGCGTGGTACTTGGGTTTTCCGTGTTATTTAAACCTTGTACAAATTGCGCTATATCACGACGATAAGGCGCGTTGCGAACGAAACAACTAGTGATTTTTTGACTATTACTCAGCGACTCTAGCATACGTTCAATACGAAAAATACTTACTTCTATTCTATACAATTTTTGCAATCACATTAGAAACAAAACTTATAATAGCCCTCTTTAGTGTCGAGGGTCAAAACTACTTTTTCAGTTAAGTTCACGAGTCTTGGACTAACTGATTGATATTATAATGCTTAGTCTTTTTTTAACTGGTTACCTAGCTAGGGAGAGCATGCAATTTTGACATGTTCCTTGGATTACTTTGACCGCAGGACCAACGATTTTTTGTATGAGACGAGAAACTCCGGTATTCGGAACCTAATAATCAGGTACCTTTTCTCAAAAATGAACATGTTGATTATCAATACTCCAGCTCAATGATAACGTCTTATGTGTTAAACAACGGTAGTCGCATGAGGAACACTTTAAAAAGTAATACCCGGACACTATACTACACTAGATTACGGATTACTCACGAAAAACCGGGCCGGACCAGGCCCGAATCGAATTTCGGGTGGCGCATTGTGTAGCATCAGTCCATATAAAATATGTAAGTTGGCCGTGCTACGGCCGATGCTTGACTCGGCTGGGTCTAACGTGAGTCCTCCTACTTTCTGCGTGCCATATACTACGCATAACTACGGACTTTGGTCTGTTGTCAAAATAGTAGGAACGAGACGTTATTTAACACTTGCGATGTGAAGTGTTAACCGAATGTGAAAACATGCTTGGAGCAAATAATATTAATCTATTGGCTGAATCATTAGACCCTTTGATGGAACTGACAATATAATATAACACATTCCGCAGTAAGTAATGAGAATAGTTGTCAAACGTAACCATTCACGCGAACTTTGACAAAGAGACTATGCCCAAATTCTCTATACGTACCTAAGTCATCTAATTCTGCAATTTAATAAATGTATGCATATATCAGGTGCTGCTAACACGAGTGTATCGCTTTCTCAAGCACTAGCTTTTGCCCGCAGCTAAGCCTGCGTGGCAGTAAAATTTCTCATAAGATAAACATTTCGAAAAATCCTTTCTTAAAAGTACACACCTTTAAAACTTCGTGTCTCAATGACAATAGTTATGCGTTGATTTCACCCAAGACTATGAAATAGTGTAAAGATTTAATATTGACATTTACACAAATGGATAACAAATTTGCTCATGGGACGAGTCTCAACTCCGTTTTTTCATACCACTGCCTCTAATATACTAGTTCGATGGACTGGTTATTCCATACAAAAGGACCCACATTTTGTATAGATGCGAAGAGCTTCTAGCGAAGGGAACTAAATTTTACTACAGCCGTCGATGGCTAAAGCCAGTCTAGCGTAATTTACAGAAAGGTCAGTTTCATGCCCTTTCTATTTTATTACTTAAGTACTTACTTACTTACTACTGTTTCAAAGGTAAAGTATTGAAGCATATCTGTAGTCTACATTTCGGAATCAGCTCGGCATCGTCGACGACTAAAAAAGGATATAAAGGAAGAAGGACGAAAGGGAGGGATATAATAATCTCTCTAAACTATAGATATACTCTCTATACTCTATATTATAAAGAGTAAAGTTTTGTATGTAATTATGTTTGTAACGAATTGGCTCAGAAATTACTGGACCTATTTGAAAAATTCTTTCACCATTTGAATGATACATTATCACTTGTTAATACAGGCTATACTTTATCCCCGTACTCCCACGGGAATGGGAACTACGCGAGTGAAACCGCGTGACGTCCGCTAGTATAATATACGTATTGTTGATCAAGGTCCGTGTGTACAGCGGAACTCTAGCTATACACATCAGTCGCGTGATATGGTCCTTTTTGTTTTACAGTTCTAAGAATAGAGTGTACCATATTAATACAAGTTTAGTCCATGACTCGGTGGGTGTGTCCACGTTAATAACTAGTGACTGACAGATAGCGGGGGGCGAAGTTTAAGATACCTCAATCAAAGGTCATCTACGCATTGAGAGGTTAGCCTGTATTTCTTTAAACAAAAGATTGAATGTCTCTCGGACACTGTACTTACTGTACATTTATTTAGGACTTGAATTGGGTTGTACCCGAGGCATCAAAGTAATTGTTAGCTTTTATCAAAACCTTATCCCTTTCAGAAAGAGGTAAATTGATGGTGACCAATATAAATATTGCTATTGCTATTAAAGTACACCTATCCACTCATCTCGAAAAATATTCTTATAAAGCTAAGGTATGGTGATACAGTCATGAAAATTCTTTGGCACATTAATAATTTGTACTTGCACAAGAGGATTCAAACCGAGTTGTTGTCAAAACTGATGAAGCACATTCCTCGACCTTACATTTCAAGTATACAAAAAACACTGCTAACACACATTCGCTAAGTATTATGCTGTCACAAATCTAATCTTATTTAATACTTGTAATGACCCACTGCTGGGCAAAGGCCTCTAACTAACCATATTAACCAGTCGGCACTGGTAAACGGGGCTTAACTCCCTCTGTCAGTAGTACAAGGCCGTCCTACTTAAATTGTCACGCATAGGCATCATTACCTCGTGAATGGCTTAAATGAAAGTGCGTAGCTCTTACCAGTGTTCATAACAACTAACAGTAAGTCCTACCATCTAAGTGTTAACAAGTGTTGTGAAGTCCCTGACGTTTTGAGTAAACCATATGTGCTAAACGGCTATCAGTTCGCGGGGAGGCGTGGTTGGTCACGACGCTATAGCTGGGGTCATGACGATTTGTTATATTATGTGTTAATGGTTGGCAAGGGCCTGGCGAATTTGAAATCAAGGATAAACAGTTTCGAGACTGTTTAGGCGCACATTTTGCTACAAAACATCCGTTGATGGTACATAAAAAAGCTTTCCTTGTTGATAGGTCTATCCAATGCAAGAATATAATTTCAATCGATACCAGTAGTTCCTGAGATTAGCGCGTTCAACTAGACAAACCAACTCTTTAGCTTTATAATATGACGAGAATAGATTATATTATACCCAATAGATTACCACTGCCTTATCCAAATGTTGATTAGGTAGAGAATGCCTATAGAATTAAGGACGCCCATGTAAATGGTATAGCAGTAAGTACATAAGTAATATATTTTAAATAAAAACATTTATAATTAACGCGTTTACTGTTTTCAACGAATGAATGACCCGATATCATGTCATACGCTACTTAGTGCCGCAGAAGCGTATTGTACATAATGAGCTTTGGCTGTGGCTCGGCCGCAATTACGTCCATACAATTCGGACTCATGGGAAAGTAGCGTAAACGCGCAGACGCGTTAAACCAGACTGCCTGTCTCTCATATAAATAGTTATAATTGATATAGTTCATAGTTAGAGGCGCTCGTGAATGGAAGCAATAACGAAACGAGTCGCGACAACTAGCCGGCGTTACCTCACGCTCGGCGCAGTATTAATTACCGATATCGTGTTATAGTTAACGCGGTTAGATTAGACTACCTTTAATCTTTATGACACACGAGATTCTTTGAAAATAACGTGCGATTTTAGGCATGTATTTGATTTTCATAGCACTCTTCAACAGATTATTTTTAATGCGAAGACATTTTTGGGAAGTGTGTATGCGTGAAGTAAGGTGGTCATACGTCCGGGATTCCCTGGATTTGTCCTAGCTTAAAGGGCGTCCAGGAGGGGCTTCAATTGTAGTCCGGGTTTAAAAAAAATATTTTTTTTGTTATCATTATTATCATTTTTTGTATGTACACGTTGCTCTATTGACTTTATTTGTTATACATATTTCTTAAAGCGGATCCGGATCATATCGGAAGTTGATATGGTATATTAATGTTATTAAATGTTTAATTTGACTAATAGTTTAAGATTCCTTTGATAATTATTTTGTATAACGGATATCCGGTCTCGTGTTAAATGTTTTCTTTAAATTAATTTGTTTGACTGATTGGACTATTTTTGCGTATAAATACAGCAGTACTGACACGAGACGGGACATTCGTTGGTGAACCATTGTGAGAACTGTTTAAGACTTTGTACGTAACACTGTGATTTTAAAATATAGTCTTCTAAATTACTAAGTGTATTTTTTTGCTAACAAATCAGAAGTGCGATCGTATCGAAAACGAAATCCTCGGTTAGGATTCAACGCCCATTAGAAAGGTACTTATATATATATATATATTTTTTTTTTTCTTTTTCTTTCTTTGCCACAAATTTAACGTTGACCGATTTAAAAACTTGTAGCATATAGATGCATGTTGCTTATGCTGCGCAGTTTTTATTATTTATTCCTATTGTGTGTTTTATTTAAATCAAAACGGACATGTATAAAATGTTCATGTAACATAAGTTTAAATAATAATAACATAAGTTTTAGAAATTATAAAAAAATGGTTACCCTTTTAATTTTCAATCGTTTTCTATATTATCGTATGATAAATATAGTATTAGATTACTGACCAAATAGTTGGTACCCTTACTTGCCTAAATACACTGGATGTCAAAGGTTAAGATCAATTCCGTGCCTTAGTTAAACATTGTGTGTAATAGACATTCGTGTTTACATGTTGTCTGGGTGTTTTACATATTATTTTAGCTGTGTGGTACCAATAGTGCAAGCTTTATTTAGTTTGGCACTAGATGGTGCTATAATTATCTTGTTATTTGTAATTGGGGATTACGAATATAACTTAGGGGGCATTGTTTGGTTACATTTTACTTTCTAGTACTGTATATACATTCCAGTGACTATGGGACGCAACCAAGGTTCCCGTAAGCGAACAAGCAGAAGGCGTCGATCAAGCTCATCCGAGGCTTCTACTACATCATGCGAGAGCAACGGGCGACGATCGCGGTCTCGGCAAGTCCACACCCCACAGCGGAAGCGCACGCGAAGGGATCGCAGCCTTTCCAGAAACACTCGGGGAAGGCGCAGCGGTTCAAGACATTCGCGTCGCTTCGTGACTGCCGAGTCAGAGCAACGCCCGCCATCTTTATCTACCGGTGAGCCTGTTCCATCTACATCTACTCGCAACAGTTTGATAGAAACTTTTAAAGAATTGGTCAGTGCTATTAAAACCGATGGCAACGATCGTTATCCAGCCATGAATGTGGTTCCTGAATTCGATCCAGCTAAACGTAACCAAACTGTAGACACTTGGATTATTAAGGTTAACGAGTGTGCATCGATTTATGGTTGGTCGGAACGTCAAGTAATCCACTATGCACTTCCAAAATTAGTAGGCCTAGCACAAAAATGGTACCAAGGCTTACCAAGTTTAATGTTTACCTGGATTGAATGGCAGGATAAATTGCGATCGGCTTTCCCAAGTAGTCAAAATTATGGTCAGATGTTAACAGAGATGCTTGCTTGCAAGGCTCGGTTCGGTGAACCGTTAGAGGAATATTTTTATGAGAAAATGGTATTACTGAATAGATGTTTAATTACTGGTAAACATGCTACCGATTGTATATTATTTGGAATTGAAGATCGATCTGTTAGAACCAGTGCAGAGGCTGCACAATTTACCGAACCAGAGAAATTACTAGTCTTTTTGAGAAATGTCAGGACTGTTAAAAGACCTGACAGAGTCATAACGCCCATACAAGCAGGTAGCTCTGATAATAAACGACCTAAACATTATAAGTCTCATAATGATACTAAATCTGTAACAAAATGTTATAACTGTGGTGAGGAAGGACACCCATGTTTTAAATGTAAACAACCTATAAAGAAATGTGATTCTTGTCACCGGATAGGTCATTTAGTTGATACTTGCCCAAAAAGAGAACATGGCAGTGATAAAACTGTTTTACGAATATCTAGAAATTTAGACAACGACATTAAATACTTTAAATCGGCCAAGGTTAATAATTTTGAGTTGCAATGTTTTATTGATTTTGGGAGTCAGTGTACCATGTTAAAGGAATCTGTAGCTAAACATTTAGTTGGTACATGGCTAACCTCAGATTTACCAGTATTGAGAGGGTTTGGAGATTCGATAGTAAAATGTCTAGGCAAATGTGATTTAGATATTGAAATTGATTCCGTCAAAGCTAAAGTTCAAGTATTTGTCGTGCCTGATAAACTACTACAAGTTCCGTTACTGGTGGGACAAACGTTTACTGAGCAGGACCATGTTGTGGTTTATAAAAATAAAGATAGCCTTCATATAACTTCTAACCAGAAACCACTTAAAGTACTTTTATTCACTAGCGAATCGAAATTCATCCCTTTTGGTTACAATGAAATTGGTGTTCATTCTTCTGACAAATGTAACGGAGAATTTTTAATTGAGTCTAGTATTTGCTCACAACCTAAGCGGGAATATGAAGTTTTGCAAAGCGTAATTGAAATGGTCAATGGTTATGGCAATGTAGTTATTAAATGTTCCTCTCGAGATGGGTTTAGTTTGAAGGCTGATACGTTGCTAGTTCGTGCCATACCTATGAAAAAAATTAAGTCCCTTTATGTGAATCGAATCGATAATATCGCTGAAGCTACCCCAACGGTAATTGACAGTTCAATGCTGAATATAAACACTAATGTTAATTCGAATGACCAACGCAAGCTTTTAAACCTTCTAAATGAGTTTAGAGATTGTTTCGCGTTTTCAATCAAGGAAATTGGCTGTGTTCAGGGCTCGGAAATGAACATTCATTTGAATGATCAGACACCAGTAGTTTACAGACCATATCGTTTGTCCCAACTTGAGCGTGAAAAAGTTAGGGTCATGGTAAAAGAATTGGAAGAGTGCGGCATTATAAGACATTCGACATCTGAATATGCGTCACCTATTCTACTAGTGAAAAAGAAAACTGGCGATTATCGCCTATGTATTGATTTTAGAGCCCTGAATAAGAAAACTATCAAGGAACACTATCCGTTACCTAGGATTGACGACCATCTAGATAATTTATCAGGGTTTAAATTCTACACTTCTTTGGATCTTGCATCCGGGTACTATCAAGTGCCCATGTCCGAAGCCTCTAAACATCTTACAGCATTCATAACGCCAGATGGTCACTTTGAATTCAATAGAATTCCGTTTGGGTTGGCTAATGCCCCTGCTACTTTTCAAAGAACTATCAATAGTATTTTGGGCAATGCAAGATTCAAGGAAGCTTTTGCTTATATGGACGATGTTATAATACCGTCCAAAACGATTGAGGAAGAGTTAGAAAGAATTTGCGCTACGTTGCTATTATTTCGACAAGCAGGGTTAACCTTAAAATTGTCTAAGTGTAACTTTCTTATGCAGAATTTAGACTATTTAGGTTTCGAAATATCTGAGCGCGGTATGCGACCTGGAAAATCTAAAACTCAGGCGGTAGAAATGTTTCCGGAACCGGTCGATCAACATACCGTGAGGCAGTTTTTAGGATTGGCCAGTTTCTTTCGAAAATTTGTCAAGGGATTTTCCACCATCGCGAAACCTCTAACGCAACTATTAAAAAAGGATTCTAAGTGGCATTGGGGTACAGAAGAGAGTAAGGCATTTATGACGTTAAAAGGGGAGTTAGTTAAACGCCCCATACTTGCATTCTTTAACCAAGCTTATGAAACGCAGTTGCATACTGACGCATCGAAAGTTGGTATTGCCGGTATTTTGCTACAGAGACCTAACAAACAGTCTGCGTATAATGCAGTAGCTTATTACAGTAGACAAACTACACCAGAAGAGAGTCGCTTTACATCCTATGACTTAGAAACGCTAGCAGTAGTCACATCCTTGCAGCGTTTTAGAGTTTATCTGCTAGGACTAGCCTTTACTATAGTTACTGACTGTAATTCGTTAAGAGCTACCTTTGAAAAACGTGATATATTGCCTAGAGTTGCGCGTTGGTGGAACATAATGCAAGAATATGATTTTAAAATAGTTTATAGGCCAGGTCTTTCTATGTGCCACGTTGATGCTTTAAGTCGCAACCCTGTGAGTCAGACACAGGGCTCATTGCATGTTCGAACTATTGATGCTAGTTGGGTTTCCACGGTACAACACAGCGATTCAGAATTACAGAGAATTATTGACATATTACAGGATTCAAATACGGATAACGTAATTGAGATAAAGAACAACTTTACATTAAAGAGAGGGTTATTATACAGGAAAACGCAAGATGGTGATCGCTGGGTTGTACCAAAAGGAGTTCGATGGCAAATAGTAAAAGCCAATCACGATGACATTGGTCATTTTAGTGTCGATAAAACATACGATAAAATTAAGACCCAGTATTGGTTCGCTAAAATGCGTAAATTTGTAAAGAAATATGTAGAATCTTGTTTAGAGTGTGCCCATAGTAAAATTCCAGGTGGGAAAAAGGCAGGTGAATTGCATCCAATACCAAAGGTTGACTCTCCATTCGATACCATTCATATTGACCATTTAGGCCCATTTGTACGCAGTAAGAAGAGAAATTCATATCTATTGGTAATAATTGACGCGTTTACAAAGTTTATTGTTCTTGTACCAGTTAAAAGCACTAAAACTGTTCATTCCATTAGAGCCATGAAACAGTATTTTCATACTTTTAGTGTGCCGCGAAGACTAATTTCAGATAGAGGAACATCATTTACATCAAAACGTTTCAAAGACTATTTACAATCTCTTGGTGTTAAACATATTTTAAATGCCGTTGCCACTCCCCGTGCTAACGGTCAAGTTGAACGGTATAACCGAACAGTATTAGGAGCATTAGTTACGTCTAACCACGATAAACCCGAAAATGTATGGGACGAATGCATTAGTACTATACAGTGGGGGTTAAACAACACAATTAATAAGACAACGGGGAAAACTCCCTCTGAAGCCTTATTTGGTATAAAAACAATAGGAACGAACGACTCTTTAATTCAAAATAGCATAACTGATGGTTCTGACCATGTTGACGAATCTCGATCAAATATTGAAGCCATCAGGGATGAGATATCTGAAAGAATTCAAACGGATCAAGTCAATCAAAAAAGACGTTTTGACAAAAGTAGAAAAGTAGTTAAATTTAATGTCGGTGATTTAGTAAGAGTAGAGAGAGAAGTTCCTTCGACTGGGAAAAGTAGAAAGCTGGTTTCTAAAATCCGGGGTCCGTATCGTATTAGCAAGATTCTTGATAATGACAGATATGAGATTGAAGATACTCCTTTATCCCGCAAGGGTAGACTTTTTACTGGTGTGTTTTCGGTAGATAAAATTCATCCTTGGCTGGTTTATCGTAGAAGTTGTGAGTCCAGTAGTTCTGATAATGAACAGGAATAGAATGAATTGATGTTTTCAATGTTTAGTGTATAATGGTTATAAGTTGTTTTGATTATATGTGTAGTAAGTCATGTTCAATGAAGTATTAAAGTGGAGCCATACATAACTAGGGCTTCAGTATTCTAGTTAATTGTTATAAATGAATGTTGAAGACATGACTGGGGCTTCAGTATTCTAGTTAATTGCTATAAATGAATGTTGAAGACATGACTGGGGCTTCAATATTCTAGTTAATTGCTATAAATGAATGTTGAAGACATGACTGGGGCTTCAGTATTCTAGTTAATTGCTATAAATGAATGTTGAAGACATGACTGGGGCTTCAGTATTCTAGTTAATTGTTATAAATGAATGTTGAAGACATGACTGGGGCTTCAGTATTCTAGTTAATTGTTATAAATGAATGTTGAAGACATGACTGGGGCTTCAGTATTCTAGTTAATTGCTATAAATGAATGTTGAAGACATGAATGGGGCTTCAATATTATAATAGTTGTAATGCTCTAATAACTGCTATTGTAGTAGCAGTTAGTTAAAGACAAGGTGTATTATGTTTTACAATATTATGATTGATGATATTATTTATAAAAATGAATAAATATGGGGCAGTAGAACATTTAAAGCTGTAATTAATCTGATATGATCTATTATTATGATGGGTATATTGTTTTGTTTCCCGAGACGTGAAAGTGTCAGGAAAGGCCGATTGTTATCATTATTATCATTTTTTGTATGTACACGTTGCTCTATTGACTTTATTTGTTATACATATTTCTTAAAGCGGATCCGGATCATATCGGAAGTGGATATGGTATATTAATGTTATTAAATGTTTAATTTGACTAATAGTTTAAGATTCCTTTGATAATTATTTTGTATAACGGATATCCGGTCTCGTGTTAAATATTTTCTTTAAATTAATTTGTTTGACTGATTTGACTATTTTTGCGTATAAATACAGCAGTACTGACACGAGACGGGACATTCGTTGGTGAACCATTGTGAGGTGAACCATTGTGAGAACTGTTTAAGACTTTGTACGTAACACTGTGATTTTAAAATATAGTCTTCTAAATTACTAAGTGTATTTTTTTGCTAACATTTTATTGAAGTAAGTAAGTACTTAAGTACTTACTTAAGTAAGTACTTAATCAAAATTGTACCTCATTATGAAAACAATTTGTAACAATCTGTAATTTCAGTTTTGTTTGTAATTTCACTTAATGATGTTAAAAGATGACTCGAGCTGGCCCGTGTATGTACAAGTCTGTAAATGCATAGTCATTTCAGTCGTAGCTTAAAGCAGTCGCTCTTGGCCGCTTCAAGTAGTCCGTGTATTTTTATTTACTTCATCTTTCGACAATATTGCCATGGGACAGGCGGTATTATAATATCCAACATGTATGTCTTAGGGCATAGAAGAATTTATTCCAACTCTTCATAACTACATGATCAAGTAAATTCTTGAAAATTGCTGTACTATTTTAAAATGCATGGACAATTTTATGCAAAACAACTCCACACTAGGAAGAATATGCATGTAAAAAAACAGACCTTTTACACACATCCTTAATTATTTTTTACTCAGTTATTTTAATATTTCATTTGAAAGTATAAAACAGAACTGGCCTGAATACAACCAGGGGACTGCGCCAGGGCGGAAGGCGATATAAAAAGGTCTACATAAGCATAAAATAAATAGGATATAGAAGGCCAGCTCTCATACAACTATACAATTTGCGAGCGTCTCGGTCTAAATTTACTAGTTACTACAGCCGCGTTTTTTACTAAGGTTTCTCAGCGCCGAACTCCACGACGAGCATTGGTCTCAATGATACATAATACATAGATGATAAGGTTCGATTTTGTATCTTTAAAACAGACGCTCGACGACGAGTGCGAAGCTGTTGAACCTTAGTGAAACGCGGCAGGAGTTAGCCCGACTGGATCGCACATGCCTGTCTTAGTATCTGGCGTCACGAGATTTAAGAGCTAGCCTTGAATGCACAGTAGTAATTAACAAATAACTGTACGTGTGTAATTCTCTCTAATTTTTTTGCTGAGCGCTCATAACTAGAGACGGCACCTTGTAACGACTATTATCGATGAGAGAATTCTCAAACAATGTAGAAGACTTTCCTTTCGTTGCCTTTATATTTTGTGATATAAGTATGGCACTGAAACTCAACAGAGATATGACTCCCAAATATGCAAGTGGATTATAAAAACTCACTCTACCTACTGTCCAGCTTGTAAAGTACGCGACACACCAAATTGGTGGCTGGGATGAATTTTACAATGAAATGTATGCTGTAACATTTTTTAGATTCACGAAATAACGCAGACAAAAGGTAGCGCAAATTTAAATAGTATTCGAGTCGTGAAATTATTCTGAATTGTTGTTATACTTCGCGCCTCGTCCTCGAGATTAGTATACAACTGGTAGTAACGCGTAAGTGTTACTACCAGTTGTATACTAATCTCTTCGGACGAGGCGCTCGTATAATTATGATAGAACTTCACTTACAGGTAAGTTCGTTTAATCATTAATTATAACGAAAGAAACAAAGATATTTGTAAGTACGCTTGACACAAATCCGACGCAGACATCTTGAAAGCCCGCTAAGTATCTACCTAAATTTAAAAACCTGATAAAATATGGCAAGAACGTCAAAAGATCACGACTCACGAGTAATGAGGAAATAGCGTCAGCGAAAATAGTGGGGGTATGTACGGATATTTCATTCGCGTCGCGCCGTACTGACTCATTTTCCAAAACTACCACTGCGCATTCAAAGTCAGCGCGCATAACTCGTGTTAGTACCTTTATCTAAATGTGAATGATGGTGTCGCTCTACGAAATGAGAGTATTTGAGAGCCATGATAAAATAATCAAGATGCTGTTGCAGAATCGAGATCTTGAAAACCACACAATAGAACTGCAGATCAGCCCTCAGATGGTGAACTGGACAGACAATGACGCTACAATGTAACCGCTAAAGTGCCCATAAAAGCGATACTATCTACAACAGTATGGCAAAACATGATCAATCGATAGCATCGGTTGACAGAGGTGAGTAATTTGAAAGCCCGAGCGCTGAGCCTATTCGATTTCCCAGTAACAATATGAGTGCAGAGTTTTGCCGAGTTGTTCTACCTCGCTAGAGATAGCAAAAACTACTAAGAGCTAATAGTCAACCTTCAGTAGTCGTAGAAGCACTTGACGAGCATAAGTAACATTGTGACTGATTGAATTTCTAGCCGATTGCTTTCAGACGGCTAGTTCCTGAACCAGCTGTATGTGAGTATGCATTTGACGCCATGGATGTCTGGGAATAAGCCATATTATGAAAATGAAAATGAAAATGATTTATTCAGTTTAAACCCTGGTAAGTAAGGCATTTATGAATGTCGAGGAATTTACCACCGGTTCGGAAACTAGCCTTCTGAGAAGAACCGGCAAGAAACTCAGCTGGCATCATGTACATTTCATCGATTGCCTAACCTGGGGGCATACAATCATCGGTTTGAGCAGAGTGTATGAAGAACTTCTGAGCTTTGACGTTTCATTTTTGTACCGTCAAAACTAAGAAGTTACCATTACGCGCTGCTTAAACGATCATAGTTGGCCCACCGATCCTAACTGAAAAAAATATATTTTAGTTTATAACGACAATAAAGGGACAGACTAACCAATTGCGCTGCTATTTTTATCTATGGGAAACAAGTTTTAGAGTAAAAATAACAGCAACAAACATAAAGACCAGTCCGTGTTTTAAATGTTTTCAGGTATTTTTATTTGTATTTCCTACAAACTGTTTTGAATTGAAACAAAGTATAACGGGGTTATTTGATGAACAAAATAAAATGCAGAATAAAAAGTTATTAAGGGGAGCGTATCGCGATCCGCGTCCACCGAGCGAGCGAGGCAAGCACTTTTGGTTCTATGCATTCCCGAATGATACAGCTCAATAAAATAAATAGATACTATTTACAATTTATAACTGTGACTTTTAATGTTTACTTTGTAATTTATCTAATTAAGTAAGTAAATGGGGTATTCTAATGGAGGAAAATTGCAGTCGAGATAAAATTTAAACTGTTTTTTACTCGACGACGGCGAAGCAGAAAGGAGAGTTATAATGTGATGACTATTCTTTAAACATAGCTATGATTTTAATGACAATGTAGTTTCATATTAGAACTAGGCAATAAAATGTAAATCGATGCAATATCGCTCGCTTCGCTTAAATATGCTTTGATTGGAATGAGAACAATAGTTTAAATATTGTAATATTTACGATACAGCCCTCTTAAATGTTGTAATTGCATCGTAAACGGTGACCTGCTTTTTACAAATTGCGGGTTACTTTGATTTCGTTTTGCAGGCATTTATGTTAAGCGCTAATGTTGCAAAAATATAGTGCGCAAAAATATTTCCACGAAATAAAATACTAATGTGAGCATTTTTAAATTACACACAAATACATACTTAAGTACTTATATATGAAAAATATCATGACATATTTTAAAAAATGGTTAGGAAAAATGCAAACACGAGGCGGGGCTCGACCCACGACCTCCGCCAACTGCTCATGATCACACTTGCCGTGTCGATTTTTTTATTCCCTTGAGGTGTATATAAATAGAAAGCTCCAAAACAGGCTTTTCAGAAGTGATTGTAGAATTTGAAAGAGGTTTTATAAGCATACCAGCCATTCAGTACAATGATGCTATATGTTATGTACCTCTATAGTAAAATCCAAAAGTTCGTTGATCAATCATATTATGACAATAAAGCACATCCAATTGGATATTTGATATGCTAATTTGATTCGTTGCCACGAGCTACAATAACAAACAATCCAGGAAAACCAAACATGCTATCGCATCGATCGAGCGTGAGATGTACAGACTACATAGATATCACAGACGCACTGGATCTAAATAAAGCTAAAGCCAGACATTAAACAATCCGTATAAGGTCGTCAATCTAGATTACAAGACTACACAATTCCGTGCTCGAGCCAAAATACCAAGCCGCGGGAATGGGGAGACTTCAAAACATCGACATTTTTTAAGGTTCCCAACTTGATTATGGTAAATCGGAACCCGTGTAGGATTTACCAGTAGGAATATGTCCGTGTCACAAGACCCTTTTCGGAAAAGGTTTGAGGTTTCAAGCTGACATAAATGTAGCAATTAGGAGATAAGTAATAATTAGGACTGCTGGTTTAATTCTGGGAATTGGCTGAATTTGTAAGCAACATTATCTGAGCTAGGCTTTCTGTTCATTCCACGCAAAATCGCAGGTATCAGCTAAATAACTGTAATGCTTCGGCGTGAAGACTCGTAGCTACTGTACCAAAACCTAGAGACACCTAGTTACAAGTGAACGGAATTGAAACCTTAACCCTAGTCATACCAACGTAGCCAACCGTAGTCGGGTAAAATACAAGTTTCGCTTTCGAAAAACATCACGACGCAAGTTCTTTGACACTGAAACGCGTATTTACTGGTCATAAAACGTGTGGGGCGCTTCCCTTTGACCTAGAATCTTGTAATTTCACTCGAATTAATGTCACAGAAAAAACTGGAATTGTGACACGCCAAAATTGGATTTTAATAGGTTATGTTATAAATTCGAGACTAATAAATTATTAAATGTTCGGACATTATCACGCAGCGCCATTTTGTCCCCAAACTAACCGAAGTTTGTGCTATGAGTACTCAGTAGTCTAGTAGTACCCGATAGCTGAAACAATTCCAATCAAACAGATTCAAGGTTTCAAGGTAAAAGAGAGAGCGTAGGGGAATTGAACGTATTTTTATCCCTTTTTGTAATTGTGGTTGTTCTAATCCAATTGCATCGAATAGTGGTCGGCTCATAGCAATGCACAGGTAAGCAGTTACAGAATAAGTAATGGGCAAACACAAATGTTCATCATGAAACCTAACGCGTAGCCATTAACCACTTCGCCCACGGTGTCGTCGATAAAGTCGATAATTACGCCACAAGTACGGAACCTTCGACCACAAACCCCGTTCGTATTTACAATAGTAGCCTTACAAATGTAAATTGAATAAGTTTCATCGTCTCGGTAAGGATTGGCAAGCCGTTATCGACCTTGGAAAGGTGAGACCAACTTTCCTTAGTTCGCCGTCAGGTTACGCAACCAAGGTCACTGGGATCCTAATTAATAGTTGATTTACGTAAACACCCGCTGTGATTATGACACAACAGGTCGTAACACCAAAAATCAACTATAGGGTTGCATATAATACAACACATGGGGTAAGATAAAGTAAATAATTTCCACGAATTTTTACAAACTTTTGTTTAAAATACAATGTCTGTAATGTATGTTCAGGTCAAATCTTGCAACTGAATTTTAAAGCAGATTTCCTCAGCCAATTGAGATAAAATTTTGCATAAACGCTTAGTTTCAATGACAATTATACACGGTTTTGCTATTTGACATCATTCTTAATCAAATAGAATTGAAGTGTCTGTGTGTAAATGTCAACATAACAGCTTTTTACTAAACACACATGAAATTATGGACCTTACCTATGCACAAAAATAAATTGCCCGTCTCTCGTTTCATCAGACTACGGTCGGAAACGGCCGGACGGATTTTGGTGAGACTACTTCATGCTGGTGTTACAATAAGAATAACGTAGGCTAATTTTAGAGAAATACATTTTGAGGTGCCGTGGAAAAAATATTACCCTACAAGGTAAAATCGAGGCACACAGTTGGTTAAAAAGGTTTGAGAAAAAGAAAATTAGAAACATTCCTTTTTTGGAACGTTCGAATCCGTTAACGCGCCGTTTTATTTTGTCCATTTAGATCAGTATAATTTGCGAGTCCATGCCCTTTGCAACAGTTTTTTTCGCAAGTATCCCACGTAAGCATATTCAGGGCATTTTCACTGTATGGAAGGCCGGGCACGTCCACTTGGCATTCCTCCACATGCCTCGCATACCAACATATCCAACCTTCTGCTTGAATATTAGATCGCCAAATATTTTTACGGCCGTGCCATATTTTTCGAAGATTTTGGGCATACTATCTCTCCATTGTTAGTCAGAATAAACAGAAAAGTGCAAACAAATTAGTATCTTTTGTTTGCTGACTAGCCTATGACCTCATGAAAAACCAAGTAGCAGATTATGATTTAAACATACAAGTAGGTACTTATTTAAGTAATTGTGAGCATCCTGGCAATTTTTTATATTTTTTTAACTTTATACGTGAAAATGTACAAATGTACTAGGCATACAGAAACATCTCGCATTTATAATTCCCGTGAAACTGGATTGAATTATAGGAGAAAATAAAAATGGATCCTAGCTAAAGTAAGAGCCAACGAAGAGCCGTAGTGACCATGTGTTCGAGTAGTCGGTTGCTACGCAGGCGAATTCTAATCCAAGAGGTCTGTGAGGTTTTATAAACAGATAAAATCACTGCATTTTACATCATGAGCTTTAAGTGTTTTCATTCATGTAGCAAAGACGTATGTATGTAGGCACGACGGTGATGAACTTAATCACCTTCTGTAAAATGTGAGTCCTTTGCCCATTCGGGGATCGTACATGAATAGGGTGAGCATATTTACTTATATGCGAGACTAGAGTACTCCAGACATGTAACAATATAGAGGTGAAATATGTGCATGTCATAACATATCACCATAATTGATAGGTAGTGCAATAGTATCGTGTGGTGTTTGCGTGTGTGCGATATAAACGGCTTATCGACCGATTCAATGGGCGCACGCATCAGCAGATCTCCGTGCGTTCATCTGTCAGTGTCAGCATTTGATGTATTGCCCCATTCGCGGTATAAGCTGATAAAAATGTAGCGGAAGGGCGGCTTTATGCATTGGTCGCAGGAGAAGTCTGGTCTGTAGACAAAGTAACATTATCCCCACGGTTCACGTATAAAAACGATACAAAATGTATGGTAATGGCATATATGTCGCGTGTCTGATTTATGTCATTTCCATTAATTTTGTATCGCCTCTATTGGTGCAAGCGCGAGAAGCCTAAAGATTTCGAGATTCGCCAGACATGCATTAGACGCGCTCGCGTATGAAGCTCTCAGAAAGTCAAGACTAATTCCAGGAATGAAAAAGTGAAAGAATACTCTTCATAAATTGTTATCTGGTATCCATAATACAAGCTCTGATTAATGATGATTTAAACACAAATACTTATTACGTTAAATGTTTTGTTACGCGTGGTAATCGAACGATATTGATGTTCGTGTGCATATTTCCGCCATTATATGATGTGAGCCAACCTTCTGTCTGTAATATGTTTATATTTCGCGTTACAAGTTAGCTCAACTATTCCAAATATAGCGACAGAGTTAAAAGCAGTCACGGCTCCACTGCTCATTTTATATCATTTCGTTTGTTTGGCCACAACGTGGCCCAAGATGGCCAGAGCGTTACTGGCTTTTGGGTGGAACTTTTTAATTTAACTTATATTTTGGTAAACAGTCAAAATACAAGGAATATGTCTGTTTAATCGTTTACACACAAGATGGTATACGATGGTAACACCACAGTATAAATATGTATAAGCAGTATGGAATTTAGGAAAAAATCTTTAGAAATGACACACTCACAAGCAAATAGATATTAAGTACTTACTTTGAGATATTTTTTTAACTTGCTTAGTATACTTTCATATGCATTTAGTGAAAAGCTGTTAATTTGGAATTACAAACAGACATTTCAATTTTATCAGCATAGATATGGTTCGTATACTCAAATCAATAAACTAAATACTTAAAGCACTAGCAACGGTGGCCCTTTCTGTAAGGGTCGAAATATATAATTAGCCCTTCATTCGTGTTGGTGTCATTAATATACAGCGGAGGGACACTTCACAAATTACAGGGCTGATTCATCAGGTGGGCCCGTGGGCTGAAACGGGGCAATTAATATGCTAACGGTTCCCAATCAACTCGAGTACACGGGTTCCAGGTAAAGACGAGGGGACGGGTAGGTATGGTATAGCAGAACATTATGATTGGATACAGAACCCCAAAGCGAGACTGAAAGCAGTTTCTGTTTTACCTTAAAGTTCCGGAACTACAAAAATATGGAGATATTAAAATACAATAATCTATCTGGATTTTTGATATAAGTACTTAATAAAGTCCTAAGTATATCTAATCTATAAAAATAAATAAAATTGAAATGTCAGTTTGTAATTCCAAAACAACTTTTCACTGTATTTGAAAGTATGTGAACTGACATAATAAAAACAATTTTAAAAATATCTCCGTCAGTCTGTCTGTTAAAAAAAACATTATGGTTCCGCGGGTAATAGCTACCTTCCGAACCTGGTGGTTGCAAGTATAATCTTGTTAACTGTGTCATTCTGACCATTTGAAAGTGCTTTCATAAAATTCTAATCGAATAAAGATATTTTCGAGTTGAGTTGAGCTAGGAACCATTTCACAATAGCCCCACGGCGCTAGAGTTATTGAAGTACTCGAGCAATTCAACTCAACTCAAATATATCTTTATTCGATTATACTTTATACAAAGTACTTTCAAATCGTCAAAATGACACAATAACACAGGATTATACATGCTACCGCCAGGTCCGGAAGGTTGCTTTTACTGAGAAGAACCTGGCAAGAAACTCAGTAATATTATTAATTACTCATTTAAATAATATTATACAGTTTTAAAAATGAAAAATAAATCGTTCAAGCAACTATAAGCCCATGGACACAGTTCCAATGCTCAATTGTCAAAAATAAAAACTAAAAATATAGTACAAATATATGTGAGCATGGCAAATTCCAGCCAGTCAAAGCAAAATTAAGATTAATTAATTGTAGCAAAAGTACAGTGCCAATGGGATTATTTACAAAAATGATCAGGTAAAGGTACATCCCAGGCTCCCTTATCACAAATATAATCACTTACAGTATAATATCCTTTTTCAAGCAAAACTGATTTAATTGTTTCTTTAAATTTGTTGAAGGGTAAGTTTACAATTTTTGTTGGTAATTTATTATAGAAGCGTGTGCTCTGTCCTAAAAATAAGCCATTAACTTTTTGTAGGCGATACGCAGGCACTGTTTTGAGAACAATGTTTTGAGAATCCAGTCATGTTATAGAATAGATGTACAGACAAGCACCCGACCGTTCGTGCCAACCTTACAATAGGGTTGACGCGTTTGTTCAATTGACCTATTACTAAACATTTTATTTATTTTCATTCATAGCTACGCAAGCGACGCAAATCCCAGTGGTCTAGACTTCAGAGCAGTGATTACACACCACCAGCTTTACGGTGTAGGAAATCTGCATATATCAGACGAGACATACAATTCAAAGACGTTTCTATGGTGTATTGTCTGAGATCTCGTCACGACAGCTAGCATTTAAGAAGAAGTCGTGGTTGTAAATTTGTTTTTGCAACACCGGTGGTTACCCCTTCGGAGAACTACTAGCGTACATAAAATAATTAAGTAAGTAAGTAAATATAAAACCGTGAGGGATTCACAAACATGTAAAGGTTACGTGCAGTGTAAATATATATGTTGCGAGCCGAATACCTTTATTGATCAACCCTATCAAAGTTGGGTGTCGTAATGTTGACCCAGCACTTTCGCTGGGGTGTCACACCAACTAACGCAGTGGAGGTATAAACCTATCTATATTTACTTACTTTTCGGTTCAGTATCTTTGTCCAAACATCTAATAGGTATATGGAAAACTTTATAACTTGTGTTATGAAGATCTTTTGAATGAAAATTTACATAGGTATTAGAACTAAATAATATAGTAGTTCTCCTCAGAAAGCTAGTTTCAAAATGAAAATTATTTAAGTAAGTACTCAGTTTACCTAGTGATGCACTTGTGAATGTCGAAGAATTTACTACCTTACCACTAGCCTAGGAAGAACCAGCAAGAACCGAGGTTTCCGAACCGGTGGTCAGTTCTTCGACGTTCAACGTGCCACGACCTAAACTGAATTGATCATTATCATTTTCATTTTCAGTCGCGGTTAATTTACATTCACCTGAATTTTTGCTGTAGTCTAAACCGAACGTAGTAATTTTCGTGTTTATCAGATCAACTAACGAAGAGTAAGTAACAAGATGTTCCTCCCTCCCATTAGCACGGGGTAAATATAAGCTGGACAAGCATCAAGCAGTAAGGTACCAGGAATTCATCGTTCAAAATGCCACACTCACACAGACGCGCACTTATACGAAATTATAAGGAGAATAGCAGTATCATCAACAATGAGTGTCTCGTCGTGTCCGATCGCATATAAGTACTTCATTTAAGTACGTGTCTGACCGATAATTTTACAAAACTTCAACACGACTAATTTAGATTATTTTGACAGTGACAATCCTGACGTTCAACGACGCAAGCGTTATTTTTTCATAAGATAGGCCTTGATTTTTTACTGTGAGTAAAACTACTGTGCCATTAGCCAGGCAGGTATTAGTGGGCTTACATATGCGAATCACCTCGACAGTTCCCTATTAGTAACTCATAGATAATTACACATAGCATGTAAAGTTTAAATACTGTCAAGGGAAAATTAACCGAATTGTACCTTGACACGAAGACTTAATATTGATAAGTAAACATCGTTCCGTCGTCCGTATGTTACGCGAGCATCGTATTGAACCCATAAATATTCCAATTTGCTCCCTTCCTCCAAGCAATATTGTTTACAATTCATGAAAGTACACCAGTTTTATGTGAGCGTGCAAAACAGAAGAACAGACCATTTCAAATTTTATTTTGGCTTTCTAAGCTTGCATGTCGTAAATTCGGTAAGTTTATCAAACCAGCCCTTGTCAACCTACCACCAACCAACCCAGCCGGTGTATGATTATAATCATAGGAAATTTCTATTTCGTATCTTTTTAACCGACAGTCGACGTCGAGTTCGACGCTGAGAAACCTTTTAGAATAACGCGGCTGGGCAAATACCTCCATCCCCTCTTCCTCCATCACACGCTTTCTGGTCGTGTGCTTATCTCATTCATTGACTACCAGCCAATACTACATTATTCTGTTGACCATCAATCAGCCTAAATTCAATTGGTACTGGTCCCGTCCCGTCACGAGTTATAAATGATGACATTGAATGCGCAGCAGTCATTTTATGAGTCAATCTGTCAGTAAGGCGCGAATAGAATACAAGAGCAGTTCTTTCAACTCTTTCGGCGAGCGTCATAACTCGCGACGGAACCTATTCTGCTACTTCTTATAGGCGTCTTATACGGTGCCCCACAGCACCTAGTCGCCAGGTTTTCTGTATCCAAGAGCCCTGACATCTGTTTCAGCACATCGCTTCTAAGGCTGGATTGGCTTGCTGCATGCTTCGATCCATTAAGGATGCGTTCCCATCAGAGATGAGATGTGCGAGTATGAGTAGCGAAGATTGAAGCGATTCTATAGGTTATTTGGAAAAACTCTTCCCCTGGCTGGCCTTTGGGATTCGAACTTGCGTCGCTTGCGTAGCAGGCGACTGCTCTAACCCCACAGCAACCACGGCCATTTTATTTGTTATTACAAATAGAATCGCGACCTTTTCATCTACCAACAGAAACGGAACATATAACAATATGTTTGTTCCTCGCTCATCTCTGGTGGAAACGCACGTTTATTGTGTGTACTTTTACGGTGACATATTCCCAGTTTAAACTGAATTGTAACGACATCGCTATCGATGTTACGCAATGGAAAAACCTTTAAAAGTACACTTAAAATTATTATTGCTCGTATTATATTAGTCGTAAATGGCACTTGATTCAACAACCATGCTGAAGTGCCGGAGCATTTCAAGTAAAGGTTAGGTACCTATCTACAAGCATTATGTCCGCGACTTTACCTGCGTAGAATGAGTTTCTTGACAAAAGATAGGGATAATAATAGGGGTGGTTCAAGCGCTTCACCCGCAACTCTACGACAATGATTAACGAAACTTGACGCCTAAACTGCATGACTGACTTCGCAGATTTCAAGCCGGAATCCTAAGGAAATGCACACGCATAGGGTTCCGTTCAATGGGCAGGAGCAGATGGCGAATATCAGATAAATATCGACGGAGAAGTGCGAATACACCCTATCGCAGTTAAGAATTTACACAAACCGAAAACTCCTTAAAATTTACTATAATATGATCCTTTATACGATTTAGAAGAAAACTAATCCAAAAATTAGGCACATATTTGTTGATATATATAAAAAATTATCCCTATTTCCCTTGGTCACGACATCACGCGTGAACGACTGGATGGATTTTAACGAGACTTTCTCTGGCAGATAGCTGATGTTTCAGGGAGTGTTGTGTGTGTGAACTCTACGCCGGTGAAACCGCGGGGCACAGCTAGTTTGTTGATATAGATGAGATCCGCCAATGTTTCTCGTGGACAGAACCATGTGCCTATAGCTTATTGTAAAAGTAGACTTCGGGTTGGGTTTAATTTTTTTTGGACCATACAAGATGGCGATGGACGTTGCAACTAACAACAACACGACCATTCTTCAAATTAACCATATTCAACAAAACATAAATAGATAGTTTAAGAATTTGTGACCAAACTCAATTTGATAGGTTTCTCGAAATTTCGATACAGATCCTTCCGACCTATTTTGTTATTTAGTAACCAAACTGAAATGGATGTTTGAATAAATTGTACGTGTTTCGTGAATTCAACTCGGATATAACTTAAACATAAGTAATAACATGATGAGCAATATTTGATCAACTTTTAATTATACCGACTCTCATTACTTACTTGTATGTTCAATTATCATATAGCTGTAATTAATAACCTGGCATTTTAATTAATAGCCCAAATACCTACCTAGGTATTTATTGCCAGCGAGTGGTCGTTTCAATCACATTGGCTACAGCCGTGTTATTCACTAAGGTTTCTCGGCGCACTCGTCGTCGAGTGTCGGTTATAAAGAAATTAAATTGAAACTTATCCTCTATGTGTTATGTATAAATTTCCTATGATTGAAACCAACGCTCGTTGTCGAGGTCGACGCTGAGAAACCTTAGTGAATAACGCGGCTGGTTTTTGGGGAAACTACATACTAATTCAGGTTAGAAATAATACATTTATTTTACTTTATCTACACATTTAAATGTCAATCATATTCTTTATCGCCACGTTGTTTAGTTCTCCCAATAAAACTTGAATTATGTGGGTTATTATTTATAAAAAAGTATACCTTGTTGATTTATGGTACTTAGCAATATTTTTTTTATGTTGAGTAAAACATTGGAATAATTATACCAACCAGCTACTCTACCCGCTACTTTGTCTGTGATTTCTTTATGAATGTGGATGGTTACATGGGGAGAGGAAGAACTAAGAAACAATGGATTGATTGTGTGAAAGATATGGCTAGAAAGGGAGTGAATACAGATACCATTTTTAAGTTTGAAGGCAATCATCAAACAGAAACTTTGTGAAAAAGCATATTATAGAGTAACTGAGTATATTGATGATAGCCAAACATGGCAATGAGTTGCTCACTCTTCCATTAAAATGTACTTAAACAACCCTATGTATATAGAAGGGACACATGTAAAAAAATGGGGAGTTTGTTTCGCCGTTTCTTCTCATTCATAAGTAAGCCTTACTTATGAAAATGGTAGTAAATTTACCTAAGTTAGCGTAAGAGAATAAACATTTTGATTTGATTTGAGATATAAGGGATGATAGAAGGAAATGGAAGAGAAAAACTCATTGTACTAAGAATAAATTACATGCGATAAGGGCAGGAGGATGATGTTTGTAATAATTCTAAACACCAGTCTCTTGAATCCTATGCCTAGTTTCTTTGTATAGAAAAAACAACTTCTTTCTATTAGTCATTTCCCCTCAACTTTTTTCAAAGATTTTATGAAAATTTATTCTTACTTAAAATTACTACATTGGTACCAGGCTATCAATATCATGGATAAGGTTTATTCAATGATTAACCTGCACATTGGTTTAAGCCCTTGCCTTTATTTTAATATAAAGGATAAGGCTATTATCCAAATGATAACCATATCAAAATCCATTTAGTAGCTTGTGATGCATGTATACACAGAAAAATACATTTTAAATGTTTCTATATTAGTATCATGATCACTGCAGATCTCCCTGCTCATTTGATGATCAGATGGCTTTATTGAAAGGCACCCACACATACAAACTATGTAGGATATAATAATAATAGATAGGTAGGTGAGTTTCATTCTTAATGGAATAACATGACAAAAACAATAGGCATGTTATCAAATACTGATTATTAGACTAATTATTGTAAGGAGTTGATTCTATAAGCACTTAATACAAGAACCAGTACTTGGAAAGTTATATTCAACTTTATTTCCTGCAAATTTGGCATCAGAAAAAACAATTATAGTAAGCAAGTAAATATGAGAGATTTGTGTATTGAAAATAAAAAAGTAAGTTTTTAATTAAATAATTCTTTAAAGTTTTGTATTTAGACTATCTAGAGGTGTAGGTAGGTAGGAAGTTATTTTAATTGTGTTTTGTTTACCTTTTAGAATTTATATTGTGAATGTGATTAAATGTTGGTATAAGGAAACAAAATAAACACAACTAATAAAGTTGCAAAGGAATAAACTTAGATAGCTATCAGCAGTATTATGATAATTTTAAAAAGTTACTAAGTTCATTTGTGGTTCTGTGTACCAATAACCTAGCAATACCAGTCATATAAAACATCAGACAATACTTCTAAAATCAACACAATGGTTTAAACAAACTTTTTTTCTTTAGAAAATAAACAATGTTTTGTGTTCTTACAAATGATTGTCCAATGATGTATTGTTTATTTGGCAGAGAAAAATGCTCAATATTGTCTATAGATTATGAGGCAGTTTGGGCTAGGTTGTTGGATGATTTTCAGCACGACCAAACTTAACCAACTCGTAAATAAATGACGAACTTTTTGTTTTTGAAAAGTTAATGAAAGCATTGTCGTTACATTATTTTCAGATATGAATAAGATGCTGGGGTCCTAGATAAGAAGAGAAGGTGGTGATAAGATGGTGATATGCCAACAAAAAGTACTCCTCACGTAGAGTATCATTGTCATAGTTTCAACATCTGTTTCGGCAAACTTAATACATTGTTAAGTTTCAAAGATTGGGATTATCGCTGGGAACCGAACAGCTGTGCCCGACCCACGGCAGTCCGGCAAGCCGGCCCAGCAAAGCCACGCCACCCCAATTTACAACTCAGATAGGTTACAGATATCTACTTTTTTTTACCATCTCCCCAAACGAAGTTTACACAGCGTTGTTAGACTACATACAATAAACAATGTACTCACATGATGTCGCAAATATCATCCAACAATCAGAAACATTGTTATATTCAAACGTAACATACACTGCACCAAATAATCACAACTCACAAATGTACAGAGAACATTTTTATACGATACGATCCAACGAAAGATTGCACAAATGACTTTAAAAACATCGAAAACTTGAAATATATTGCACGACAACTTATATTAGGCACGTACACAAAAACAATAAGTTATTTAAAAAGTTAATATCACAAATATATAAGAAATATCACAAACGGATATCACTTTTCAACGTATCCCTGCGTTCACGTAAACTGGCAGCCATCTTGCGTTCGTCGAAATTGGACTAAATTAATGTTACCAGGTTAGAAATTTTAAGTATTTTTTTTAAATTAAATTTTAATATAATATTGAAATAAAATTTTAACAGACATTGAATAGTAAAATCACAACGTTAAAATAAATAAAAAGAAGCCTAAAATAGAGGAAGCCATTTTTTCTTTCTTATTTTGCCTGTGGGTAAATCATGCTGTTGAATTTATTTTCTCCACTAGTAACTACCAAAACCACAGATTCAAGGCTAAATATTGCAGTCCAACCACAGACTTCTCGTATGTATTATTTACACAAGTAAAGAAGGAAATTTAAAAGATCCAAAAATGCTTTTAATTAACGTATTGTTTTCAAAAAAATAATGCATGTCTCCTTTGTGATTTTGGGTAAACATCTTTATGGAGCGTTCAAACCGAGCTGTACTATAATATACTAGGCAAGTTATAGTACTCCATACTGCAAATAGAAAATTTTATAGTTCTTCGATAAATTATTTAAGATTGATATTGCCATGATTTATTTATAATATTATGTAAGTACCTACTATATTGTTATAACTCACCTACTCCCAAGTCAACGCTATGTTATGGGGTACAGCGGAATGTGAGATAATCAAATCCAGCAGTATTTACATATTTACATAGTGTAAGTGAAGTGCTCGCTCGTAAAGAAGCTCTCGATAGTAAATAAAACAACTGTGTAGATAGTGTTTTACCAATTCTTATTTATTTCTTTGCGTTTCTTGTTAGATAACTTATAGACCACGGGTCTTACAAAGTATAGGTACTTAACACATTGTAGGTAGATATTATGTTAATTTACTTAATGTTTTTTGTATAAAAATACACAATAAAGGCAAGAGCTTAATAACAAATGCGAATTCAAAGGCAGGTCTTAGTTCTTTTAGTTTCAACAATAGAAAATGTTGGTTAATTACAAACATGTTTAAAACTACACAGCCTTCTAAAACGAAGACCGTTTAACATTAGGTATTAACTTAGTATAATGTTAATTATAATTGTTACGTAAGTACTTGATCCTACTATTCGAGGAATGCGGTATTCAGCAAGAGTTGAGGCAGTATACCTACAGCAAATCAACCAACCAATGATACATAATCCTTTATGATATTATCACATACTTTTAATCCAATTTACACAGATTATAGAGCTAAACAGGTCTTAATCGTATCAAAATTATATATCTCTAGCCATGGCCAAAATATTTTTTTAATTTCGATAAATCACAAACTTGAAAGACCCGTTTACATTCGTTATCACAATAACCTCCGGACTCTATGGTCAACTCCCGCGCAGTATCTCTTCATAAAATGCACGTTACACGATTGACTAGACGCATAGTCATACTCCGTCCGGCAAGGGCCAGGGCCATCCCAGGTAATCGAATCATTGAATCATGGAATCATTAGCAGTCGTGTTCATTTAATGATCACACCAGTCTTGTGGTACTCCACAGGAAGGTAGATGTGCATTAGTTTCTCAATTTCACTGCGGCAGAGGGGACACCGCTCGCATCTGTAATTAAGATAAAAGTTGCTATTTAGTTTAAGTCACACTACGTTATGCTGTCAATTTTTTAAAGTGGGAAAGAAAATGGTCAGTGTGGCAACAAGGAGTGGTCCTTTGCAAAAGCTGGCAACAAAATTACTCTCAAATATATTTTTGTGATTGTTACAGTAAAAGTAACTATCCTTTAAAATGAGCAATGGTCGAGTGACAAGTAGTAAGAGAGTAAAGAAATAGTGTTGATATTACGCATGTTTTTATTCGCATCGCGCAATACGTATAGACAGAGACAGACTCATAAAAAGACTACTGCGCATTCAAAGGTACTCTTAACTCGTGATGAGACCTACTAAAAATAAGGAAATAAATACTAACCTAGGAGCACAGTCCCCGCAGCACACGACGTGTCGACACGGCAGGAAGAGAGTGTTCATAGCGCTGTCCATGCACACGCGGCACGCCAGCGACTCGCTGCCTCCGCTCAGCGACCGGGACCGAGAGCCGGCCTCCTGTACACAAAATAAATACCAGTTAGCATCAGCCGCGGTACATAGATGGCGTTAGGAGTACTATAGTTAAAGTGAAACATTTGTTGGGCAAAGGGGAAAGATTTGATTGTTTTTTTGCATTGAATAGGCTCCGAAACTACTTGACTAATCTTGAAAATTCTTTCAGCAATGGATAGGTACATCATCAGCGAGTAACATAGGCTATATATCCCTGTACTCCCACGGGAACGGAAACTAAACGTCTGCTAGTTACATTATATTGTTGCATTTTTCCAATGTAAAACTTAACTAAATTGTGCTACTCATTAACATATTTCACAAAGTAACGAAAGAACGAAATTCTTTACAATCAAGTCCAATGTGAAAAATTATAAGCTACATCGTAATTGTTTTACAGGTGTTATTAATGAATGGAATAGAATAAGAACAAAGTCTTTTTAACAGCTGTTTCAACTAGAATAATGTTACAAATTACTGAGTAGCCTTAGCCAAATTTTCTGCTAGTTCTGTGCGATTCAAGATCAGTGTAATGTAAACAATTCTTCTGCTTTTAGAAAATTCTAACCAAAATAGCGATGGCTTGCTATACTTGCATTTGTGGTATCTTTCAACACACTGTAAAATCCCTCCTCACCCCTTACTACCATCCAATGCTTAGCAGGACTTTCATCATCACTTGTATTAGAAAACTTGACCGTGGAGGCTTTAAGGTTACAATCTTTCAAACCTATACAGGCGTGAGCATATGTATGTATGTATATATGGTCATCTCAAGCTACGCATTTAGATATAAGTAGAACTAGGTAACTAGACTTTTCTTTATGGTCATTTTTATCGACATTCGTGCATTGGAACGGTGTCCATGGGCTTACATTTCTCAAGTGATTAATTTTGTATTTAAAAAACTGCATAATATTTTTGAAAAGAGTATTTATTGAGTTTCTTGCCAGGTTGTTCTCAGTAAAAGCAACCTTCCGAACCTGGCGGTAGCTTGTAAAATCCTTTGTTAATATGTAATTCTGACGATTTGAAAGTACTTTGTAAAAAATCGAATAAATATATTTTTGACTTTAACTTTAATGAGTGTGAGGTTCACCTTTTCATGAGTAGTGGAGCCCCGGCGAGCGGCGGGGGAGGCGGGGGAGGCGGCGGGCGGAGCCGCGGCGTGAGCTTGTCTCCGCGCGCGGTCGTGCACCTCACGACAAGTGCGGCGGATGTCGAACACGTACCGGCGACCTAGCGTCGACGAGTCGTTGAAAATTGATGCTATCGTGCCCTGGAACAACAGATACATTCACTTTAATATCATTGCTTCCTAGAAGGATCCTCGAAGGGGTAGAAGACTTTTTTTATTGTAAAATCTATGGCGAAAACATAGTCCTGTTGGTAAGCTTGCCTATGAATATTTGTAACACCAAACGTTACTCGCGCATAACCTTATAAACAATGAAATCCCTGTACCATAATAACAACAAATGCTAGCAAAGCGAGTCCACTCATTGTCTTCCCCAACTGTTCACCGCAGGATTATAACACTACTCTAAAGTAGCATAAGGTGGAGGTATAGTCCGTTGTCGGGCAGTTGCAAGTGTCGAATTGAATGTTCTATCTCGCTTTAATTCAGGATGCTTCAACCAACGAGATGGCATCCGAATTAATTATGCAGCTCTATCTTAGCAGATGCCTTTCAGGTTACTTCAGGGGCCCAACCATGAGCTCTTATTGCAATGATAATTCAGTTGTGCGAAAGTGACAGATGTATACACGTCACATACATCTGTCTCATAAATGAGTGAAACTATCATGGCAATAAGAGCTTATGGTAAGGCCCCAGGATTACAGCGGTTGCATTCAAATTACAAAATGTTGGTAAGTATATTCTATAAGATGGAGGTAGTTACAGGACGGGTGTCTTCTTAGAAGCGTGTTTAAGCTCATCGAGCTGAACCAAGTGTAACTTGCAAATGACGGAAACGATAATGATTGTTATGCGCGTTAATATATGATGAACAGTATGGCCAACCACCACATCTACCAATTAATTATGCGTGTGCATTACAAATTAATTGCGTACAAAGTGCGACTCGATATTTGACTTTGTAAATTGATAAACAGCTTTGTATTAAATACCTCGATAAATCATTGCCAGGTGAGTACTTGTACTTTGCTTCATTAAAAATAAGGGTTATTGAAATTCACAGTTAATAACGTACGTAAGCCATTGTTTAATATACCACCTTGTTTATAATAATACTAGCTGTGCCCCGCGGTTTCACCCGCGTTGATTTAGTTTCATCCTTATTGTCGCGGAACCCTAATATTTTTGATAAATAAAAGTAGCCTAAGTTACTCCTTGATATATCAGCTACCTGCCAGTGAAAGTCCCGTTAAAATCCGTCCAGCCGTTTCAGAGATTACCCGGAACAAACAGACAGACAGACAGACAGACAGACAGAGAAAATTTTTAAACCTGGTTTTTCAGTGTCAGTAGCATGTATACTATCATATGCATTTAGTGAAAAGCTGTTATTTTGGAATTACAAACAGACACTTCAATTTTATTTATCTGTATATGTATATGTATATCTGCATACTAATATTATAAAGAGGAAAGATTTGATTGTTTCTTGTTTGTGTATTTGCATTGAATGGGCGTCGAAACTACTTGACCGATCTTGAAAATTCTTTCAGCAATGGACAGCTACATCATCAGCGAGTAACATAGTCTATATTTTATCCCCGTACTCCCACGGGAAACATCCGACAGTTTATAAATAGCCTAGTTGTCATCTGTGACTGCGTCCACGTGTTAACTCTCTTTGGGGTTGAATATTAGAAAACTTACTTTGTGAATATTCTGCATCTCACAATGAACACAACCTCTAAATTTCCAGCTATTTAGGTTTACCATATCAGTTAGGACTTTATGCATATGAATGTATATACGATAATGACATAAAAAAAAAACTGTCTGATTGTTCCGGCTAATCTCGAAATCGGGTGGATTTATTTTAACAGGACTTTCACTGGCAGATGACTAGACAATTTTTAATTACTAAAAAACATAAGGGACCCGCGGATCACCCATAAAATTAACTATTCACAAGGCACAGTTAGTTATAAATATGAAACCTTAAAGAACAGTATTTTATGAATGCTTATAAAATACCTTCAAGTCCCGGACGAACTGCTCCGTGACATCAGTACGGACAGTCTCGCAACAGTAGAAGGCGTGCTTCTCAGTGACAGCTCGGTAGAGGGCGAAGGCCTGCCCAGAGTTAGCCATCTTGACGTGCATGTTGGCCACATTCCCCTCTCCCGTGACGAACGACAGTTGGAAGATGTGGCGGTGGGATTGTGCGCGGTGGATCGCTGTGTACGGTATGCTGAAAAACACAAAATATAGATATTAAGCTACTAACTCGAGCAGAGGACAGCGAAAGGACCAGAGCCAGGGGCGTGCAGATTTTCAGAGGGGTAGGCATAAACAATAATATGATGGGTAGGCAGGTTAAGTATATACCTATTTGGCGCGGCGTAGGTATATACTTTTTGGTATAGACACACACACACGACACGAGTGTATTCAGGCATCACAAATTGTAAGCACTGCTTATCTGCTTATATGCAATGCAACTGACCAGAGCGGTATAATTTAAGAACATTTAAAATGCACATCCAATTCTTTGTACTCTATCTCTGAAATTACTGACTCTGAAATTATTTACTTTTTAAGATTTAAAATAATTGAAACTCAAATAATTCAAAGCATTCACATTTAAACGAGAGTTGTTTTTGCGTTGCTAATCTAATCATACGTTTTATAGCTGAAATGTATATTTTTACACGAAGATAAATCGCTGAAACAGGTCGCGTATAAATACCTACATTTATGTTTGGTTATAATTAATATAAATAATAAAATACCTACAAAAACAATTGAATAATATCTAGCTGTGAAACAAGGACAAATCTGCATAATGGTTTCCTACGTAAACATAGTCATAATTATTTTTATTCATAGGGTTGGTAATATTAAAATAACACGGCAAACATACAGAGACTGCATGTCTTGGCGACCACCCAAATGCATTTAACATCTATATAATGGTTCCGAGTACAAAGTCTATGCTATTTAGCATTGGAGGTAAAATCGTACAACACAATGGTTAATGGTAGCTCCAAGCCAAGAACGCTTGCAACATAACCACTCACTCGGCCCTCGCTATCAGTTTTGAGAGAGCGGACACTTCAGGCAACGATAACTATAAAAGAGGCGATAAGCAAAGAACACAAACCTCTGTTTTTCTACTCCGATGTCCTGTTCTCCATTGCACGCAGGTCTGTAGACGACCAGGCCATGGGGGCTGACGCCGACGCAGGTGCTGAGCCGGCAGCCGCAGCCGCCGGCGCTGTGGGCGCTGGCCAGGCAGCCCACCGTCGCGCCGCCGTCGATCTCCTGCTCCTCGCGCACGCGCGTCTCCTGGCTCTCCTGAGCCCGGTGGTACTGCAGGTGACTGTACAAATTGTGGGCGTTGTTGCTCCCTGTCACCGGTTTGCAGAAAAATAACTCCTCCCCAAACGATTCCAGCTTCGATATCTCTTTCAACAATCTATACTCCGCTTGCGAGGCTCTCATGCCCTGTAGTTCGCAGTGGTTGTCGATTATCTTGTTCACATGATCCTCAGGTTTCTCTCCTTGAGGGCCGATCTTATTGCACTCCTCGTAGATGTTAGTGGGAGGGAAGTCCGGGTCGCAGTCGCCAGTCTCAGCTTGCGCTATGTACGCGATGATTCTCCTAGCAACTTCCTGGTCGGCGACGACGAGTCTACCTTCGATAAGGTCCAATTTTGCGTGAAGGTAAAATTGGTGTCGCGTCGGTTCGTTGATGAGGAGATGAGGTGGGACCCAGAACTTGACGCGCAGGTCAAGCCGGCCTCCGGGGATGCGGTGAGGGTCGAGGTGGTTCCGTAGATTGAGCCAGCGACCCGGCCCGGAGCACGTGCTCACTCGGAGCCCGAAGTAATCTGCCTCGGCTCCGATTTCCAGCTTCTCGCAGACCTGAAACAAGAAAATACACCTTGAAATTTTGGACATTCGAGTTGGTGATGGCTGATAAACTTAAAGTTTATAATGTTATATCAAGAATAAAGTACCTAATTAGTCCTGTAAACTGTCATCGTTATAATAATTTCTCTTGTTCTCGTCTACCTAACACTAATTACTGAAAAAACTTTCAACGCAGTCTAACCGCATCATAATACCAAGCACGCAGTGCGGTAGACTTAATAAATACTTAATTTAAACTATAAAACATTGATTTATTCCTTTCAAAACTAAATTATAGTACCGATAATTGCATATTTGTACGATGGGGCCTGTTATTTTATTATCCAAAATGGTTGGAGGCCAGTTTAGCAATATAACCAAGGTGAAAGTTATAATTGTAGTGATACAAAACGTATCATTATTTTAGTTATGCATCTGATACCCGTTCCAGAAGTGTGTTATTAGATCCGGCATAAACTTAATTACCTCAAATATATCCTTTACTTAGATTTGATATAGTGCTTTCAAGGCTAGGGCTCAAAACTCATGACGGAATCTGTACTATATTGATCCCACTTTGATTCAAGTTGAGAACTTCACATTTGACCAAAGACAGCAAAAATTGAGCTAAAAGTTTTACTACCCATACCTGAGGACCGCAACATCCTAAATATAGTTAGTAATGAACTCAATTGTTTACGAAATAATACAACAAAATTGATTCCAGTTATTTCCTCCCAAGCTAAATAAACATAGCATTCACAAACACTGTGAATCATGTTAAAACTAAATGCGACGTAGCTAGGTATACATATTGAATAGAATGAATTAATGGATATAATCGATACCTACCAATGTGTTTACGGTATGGAATTGCGATTAAACTAAATTGTGGAATGCATAATGTATTTTGTTATGTGCGAGACCAAAGAACGGTCGTAGTTTTTTATAAAGAGAAGTGAAGCTAGGAATATGTTAAGGTAAATACCGAATTAGGATGAACGGGGCTAAATAGACAACTAATAGAAGAACGTAGCTAGGTAATTAGATACGATCACATTGACCCACAATACAGACAGGTATTGGTGCGTAGAGGCACAAAGCAGGAGTCATGTTCACACACGGCTCGTAGTAAATAAATATTTGTCACAAGAGCTGACTTGTGTTCACGAGATAGTTACGTCTGTCGACTCTACGCGTCAGCGCTCTATATTCTTAGGAACTGAGACGCTGAGTCGGCAAGCGAACGATAAAACATCCGCTCCACAGTGGTCTATTGTTCAAGCCCTGTATTTTTGTATTAGCATTAAGTCAGTCTTAGACATACTCTTGTAGAGAATAAACGTTTTATATTTTAAAACAATTCTTTTTAAAAGATCCTCCGGCTCCCTCAATACTTGACTGGCGCAGCCGGTAGGATTTCCGCGACGCGAAATCTGATAAACATCGCGTGTCGTACGTTTTCACACGTTTTACGGAAATCCGCGAACCAAATAAATTCTGTCAAGAACATCACCGTGACACGGAGGACCACGTCTAAGGCTCAACGAGGGACATGGGCAGTCTGTAAGTAGACCCAAATAGCTATTTCCAGTCTAAGTCCAATCCTATTCATTATTTTAGTTATAAGTATCTAGAGTATCCAAACGCTATTTCCAAAAATCGAAGTGTGTTTTGTGGTTTCTTTTAAATAGATTTAATACGATATATAAGTACAATAGTCGATAGCGACTTCGTAATTTCATAAATATAATAGTTAGTTATTTCATAGATATTAAAAGTGTTTGAATAGTTTACTGAATATAAAAATGGAAAATATAGTGCAAGTACCTCGCGACTTCGCTAACGTCATCCCCAAATTTGACGGTGACGAAAAATTGCTAAGCCTATTTATAAGAAAATGTGAGTATGTAATAAACTGTTGTAGAGTTGAAGGAAACCCAAGCCAAGACCTATACGTTTTTCACGTTATAACATCAAGACTAACGGGTAGAGCTGCCGCTCTTATTAGTGAAAGACAAGATTTAGATACTTGGCCCCAATTAAAACTTGCATTCGAACAACATTTTGGCGATCCTCGTTCGGAGGAATGCATTGCAATTGAGTTAGAAACATTAAAAATTAATAATGGTGAGTCTTATCTTGATTTCTGTAATAGAATACAACACGTTAAAAGCACGCTGATTGCCAAAGTGAACCTAATAGCTGACGTAAATCTACGTCGCAGTAAAATAATTATATATGACAATATGTCAATGAACGTTTTCTTATACAACCTTCCAGAAGAATTGCTTCGCATTGTGCGTCTCAAAGGTTCCAACTCATTAGAAAATGCCCTAAGCATTGTGCTCGAGGAAGTGAACTTCATGTACCAGTACAATTCTAGAAATAAGATGTTAAGATCGCAAAATTCTTTACAGGCTAAAGTGCCAACTATGAACCAAAATCCTTTTATAGAAAAGTGTGGAATGAAACCTTTCTTCACCCTAAGCCCGCAACAACAGCAAAGCTTTAAATTTGGTATCTCAAATAACCCTGTGAATTCAAACCCCCATCAATCACAAACTAACTTCAAATTTGGTATACCACCTAACAAACAATTTGACTTACCTGTTTCACGACCCCAACAATCTAACTATAGACCTCAGTTCAACCAAGGTCAACAGCAATTCGGATATAAACCCCAGCTTAACCAACAATTTGGCTATCGACCCCAATTTAATCAAGGTCAACAACAACAATTTGGTTATAAGCCCCAATTAAATCAAAACCTAACCCAATTTGGTTACCGACCTCAGTTTAACCAAGGCCAACAGCAATTAGGCTATCGTCCACCTTTTACCCAAGGCCAACAACAGTTTGGCTACCGTCCCCCACAACGACTAGCTCCACAGATATCTACCGATGTCAGCATGCGTACAGCTCCCCCGATGAAACCTCAAGGTTTCAGAATGAATGAACTCTATAACTTGAACGAACCTGAAATTAACGATACTGCTTGCTTTTTCGAATATCCTGAAACTGACTTGTACCAAGATTACAATGAAAATGACCCTACTTACAACGCTGAAACTTACGATGGTACTGATCAAAACGATCAAGATGCAGTAGTCCAAAGTGTAGAAAATTTTCACATAAACGCCTCGGAAAGACCCCTGAAATAATAAAACTTAATTATAATACATTAAAATTACCATATGTAATTATACCCGAAATTAATTCAAAATTTATGATAGATACGGGAAGTTCAAGATCATTTATAAGTCCCAAAAAGGCTGATGAATATTTCCAAAGTTTTAAACTCTGTGAACCATTTGAAGTGATAAGCACACACGCATCTAGCCGACATGACGAAGTAATAGTAATACCATTGTTCCCAACTTTGAATAGTACTGAAACGCATAAGTTTTATATTTATGACGTAGACGGCTGTTATGACGGACTTATCGGTAGTGACTTATTAAAACAACTGAACGCCAAAATTGACATGCAAAACGAAGTTCTCTATACTCAGTCGTCAGCTATACCAATTATTTACAATCCCAATAACGATGTAATAAAAATAGCACCACGTTGCGAACAAAGAGTTAGGTTACCAACTGACTTACAAACTGGAGACGCTATATTGAACTACAAACTATTTTGTGAAGGTGTCAGAATGCCAACCGCTTTAGTTACATGTCAAGACGGATACGCAACGACAATCATACAAAATACTTTAGACGACGAGATGACCTTAACAGTTACAAGACCTTTTACAGTGACTAAGTATGACGGTGAAAAATGTAATTTGAATAAACTAGCCGATCAAAATGACTTAGATATTGACTCAATACTGACTGAGAATATTAATAAACTGCGTTTAGACCACATGAACTCTGAAGAACGTGATCATATTCAAAAGCTTTGTCTCGAATATAAAGACATTTTTTATACCGAAAAGTTACCTTTGACTTTTACCAACGAGGTCAAGCACCACATCCGGACGCGTAACGAAGACCCAATTTTCATAAGACCTTATAGACAGCCCCAAGTAATTAATGATGAAATTAACAAACAAGTAGACAAAATGCTAGAAAATAATATAATACAAAACTCATTCTCTCCCTGGAGTGCACCCGTACACCTAGTACCCAAGAAATTAGACGCTAGTAACGAAAATAAATACCGACTTGTTATAGACTACCGAAAATTGAACGAAATTACAACTGACGACAAGTACCCATTACCTAACATTACAGAACTATTTGACAAATTAGGACGTAGCTGTTATTTTACTACCCTTGACCTTGCTAGCGGCTACCACCAAATAGAAGTCGCTGAAGAGGACAGACAAAAAACAGCATTCAGTACCAACACGGGTCATTACGAATTTTCTCGAATGCCCTTCGGACTTAAAACAGCACCAGCTACTTTTCAGAGGACAATTGATAATGTACTTCGTGGATTACAAGGCATCCATTGCCTAGTGTATTTGGATGACATTATAATCTACTCATCCAGCTTGCAAGAACACATAACCAAATTACGGACAGTTTTCGACAGACTCAGACAGACTAACTTGAAGGTGCAGCTCGACAAATCCGAATTTCTAAGAAAAGAGGTTCTATACCTTGGACACACAATAACTAGTGATGGTTTGAAGCCGAACAATGACAAAATTAAAGCTATTTTAGAATATCCTCTACCTCGCACTACGACAGAAATCAAAAGTTTCTTAGGCCTTATAGGATATTATCGTAAGTTCATAAAGGACTTTGCAAAAATTACCCAACCAATGACAGCCCGACTGAAACAAAAACGCTCAATACCCATAGACGACGAGAAATATATCGCAGCTTTTCAAAAATGCAAAGAGTTACTCGTTAACGCTCCAATATTACAATATCCAGATCCCGATAAAACTTACATACTGACAACAGACGCTTCGGAATATGCTCTTGGAGCGATACTATCACAAGGCCCTATTGGCAATGATAAACCTGTGGCATACGCCAGTAGAACACTGAATGACGCCGAAACACGTTACAGTGTTACAGAAAAGGAATTGCTCGCAATAATCTGGGCAGTTAAACATTTCCGCCCTTACCTTTACGGTAGGAAATTCACGATAATTACTGACCATAAACCTCTTGCCTGGCTCAACTCTTTAAAAGAAACTAATAGTAGATTAACACGCTGGCGATTACGTTTATCTGAATACGATTTTGAGATAGTTCATAAAAAGGGAAAGCTTAACTGTAACGCAGATGCGCTATCACGAATTCGGAACAACGCAATAGGTAACAATGAAAATATCTCCATGCAAGCTAATGCTGATACGGATGACGATAGTAATAGGGAAATAAGACAGTTGATAAAGGACATAGACCAATTAGATAAAGATCGAAAAAGAATCTTGGCCCAACCAGATGAGACCATTTCTTTAATATCATGCGATGAAGAAACAATATATATATCCGATTTTGAGAAATCCATTAAACTTCGTTCCCCGTATTCCATACCAAGTCCTTCAAGTTCAACTGTAACAGCTTCAGAAAAATCTTGTAGTACTGAAACTGCTCATTCAGGACAAGATACTGAATCTCAAGGTATTCCGATTTTGCAAGAAGCCATAGATACAAAACCCAACCAAATTCTAGTTTATTCTTGGTTCGTTGATAAATTAACTGTTAAAGATTTATCGCGAGAAAAACAAAAGATTCTAGAAGTACATCTACCGTTGAACCGAACCGATCTTGTAAAACAATTTCTTAAAGAATATATTAGAAACAATACTAAATACTTCATTTATTTTGAAGAAGAACAACACAGGTTACAATTTACACAAATGGTAATACACCTGTTTAAAAAGGAATCGGTTAGATTTTTCGAGTGTACTAAAAGAGTAGTATTTATTGATGATGAAGCAGAACAGAATGAAATAGTTAGTAAATACCACACTGGCAAAACGTGTCATCGTGGCATTAAAGAAACCTTAGCTCATATCAAACGTACTTACTTTTGGCATAACATGGAACAGACTATTTCTAGCTTTATAAATTCATGCGAGATATGCAAACAGATGAAATACGACCGAAAACCACTGAAACCTAAACTTCAACTGACACACACTCAATCAAAACCACTAGAGGAAATTTTTATTGACCTATTCTCCATTGAGGGACACTATTATTTGACAGCAATAGATGCATTCAGCAAAGTTGGCCAAGCATTCGAGATCTCAAACCGATCTACCCCCGAAGTAGTAAGAGCACTCATTAAATACTTTTCCTTTTATGGTGTGCCCCACAAGATAAGTTCAGACCCTGGCTCTGAATTTAACAATGCTCTCTTAAAAGAGCTTCTAGCCCTTTACAAAGTAGATCTTCATATTGGAACTCCTAACAGCCCCAATTCTATGGGTCTCATTGAAAGATTTCATTCCACCATAATAGAAATTTACCGACTAGCGAAATACGAGCATAAGTATACCGATGCGGCTACGGTAATGACTTACGCTGTAATGGCCTACAATCACTCCATACATTCAACGACGGGTTTCACACCGTTTGAAGTTTTGTTAGGCCATACGGACTCTAGAAACGTTTTTAACGTAGAATTTGAAAAGCAATACATGCAACAATTAATCAAAGAGCATGCAAAGAGAACCAAGTTTCTGTACGAACATTTATCAGAAAAGGCCATACAACAAAAAAATAAAATAATCGAGAAAAGAGGTGGAGAAACAGAGTTTAAAGTTAAACCAGGTGACATGGTATTTGCAAAAGAAGTCAATAAAAGAAGTAGTAAAGACAAACCACGATTCCAAAAGGCTATAGTGTCTGATGAGATTGTTAGAAACGTGGTTCCCATTCAAGCTAAAAATCGTTACACTAAAGTTCCATTAAAAAATATTAAACGCCCTTCACAGGCACCTCCTCGTCCTCCTAGCAGGGGCCATGATGAGCCAACTGCAGGCCCTTCAACTGCAGGCACTAGATAAAAATCCTGAGATCCTGCCTGTAAAAAATGGTGTTGCAGTAATCAGTAGAGACAAATGGACACTCGCAAGGATTTTAGATGTTAAACCCCTAGAGGAAGAACTAAAGTTTAACGTCCAACGTCTATTAGATTTAGATTATTTAGTTAAGAATACTTTTGATAGAATTAATTTTACAGATAAGTTTATAGAGATAAGAAGTCAAGTAGAGTACATGAAAAATATAACTATAAATAAATTCACCCAAACCATACCAACTGTTAGAATCAAACGAAGCCTTATTAATCCGCTGGGTTCACTTATTAAAATAATCACCGGAAATCTTGATAATGACGATGCCATTAAGTATGATAAATTAATTAATGATATAAAGTCTCAACAAAACGTCAGTAACAGAAAACTGATAGTGATTACAGAAATTGTGCAACTTCTGGCAAACTCTACACTCATGCTAAATAATAATCTCGATCAACTGAATAATATAATATAACAAATCTTAAGGAATTAGAAGATTTAAAAATTCAGTTTTTAAATTCGTACAATTTATTAACACATAACTTTCAGACAATTTATGCCCAGTTAAATGAGATAGAAACTAGTTTATCATTTAGTAAGTTAGGTATTCTACACCAGTCCATTATAGAGACGAATAAGTTGTTATACTTGCTTCAGAAAATTGATAGAATAGAAAGGTTAGTTTTAATACCTAGTTTAGAAAATTTAGTTAGGATTGAACAAACTATTACATTAAAAGCCTATTTAAAGGAAAACCAAATCACTTACCTTTTAGAAATACCTTTGATTGAAAAAGATACTTACATCTATTATAAGTTAATTCCTTTACCTATACTGTCCCGTAACTCCACCGTCGTCATATTGCCCAAGTATCCTTACCTATTGGCTAAAGGGTTGAAAATCAGACTGCTCACACATCCATGCCAAGAAGTCGACGAGTCTAGCTTTCTCTGCATCGATGATGGAACTCTCCAGTACATTCAAGACCCTTGTATCAACGACTTGATGACGTATACCGAAAACGTGACGTCATGTATACAGATCTCCATAACCACTGAAAAGGTCAGAGTTCAATTCCTCCAAACTAATAGATGGATTCTCTATAGTAGAGATGAAGAGATACTTACAAGAACATGTAACGATGAAATGTTTCGTCAGAAGGTTAAAGGTACCTATATACTTACCCTGGACGATCCTTGTGAACTGAAAATCCAAGATATAGTCTTGCGAACACATCAGACATACACAGAAAATGTAACATATCCAAAGCTACCTATAGTAAACCTGCCTTCGGTTTTCTCACCTGATGAAACCAAACACTCAACACCTGTAAACCTAGAGGGTGTCGACCTGGATGACCTGAAGATCTTGTCAATGGCAATGAAGAAAAGTTTTAGTGAATATGAAAATAGTGAAAGTGAAAGGGCAATCATTGAAGTGCATAGTATAAGCGTGTGGACTCTTGGAGTTTATGCTCTGATCCTTGTAGTACTCTGTTACCTACTGTATAAAAATTATCCGAAATTTGTGTCAAGGTCATGTACTCGAAGTTCTCTCAAGAAAGATAACTTCGAACTTGAGGAGGGAGGAGTTACGTCTGTCGACTCTACGCGTCAGCGCTCTATATTCTTAGGAACTGAGACGCTGAGTCGGCAAGCGAACGATAAAACATCCGCTCCACAGTGGTCTATTGTTCAAGCCCTGTATTTTTGTATTAGCATTAAGTCAGTCTTAGACATACTCTTGTAGAGAATAAACGTTTTATATTTTAAAACAATTCTTTTTAAAAGATCCTCCGGCTCCCTCAATACTTGACTAGATAGCATTCACGCGTGAATTAAAATTGTAAACAAACGCAGAGGTAGTGGGTAGCTTAGAGGCACCGTTATTAGTATGAATCTGACAGCTTGTTTCAAGCTGATCATAAAAAACATGCAGAATAAAATTGTCCTCGCAGGTGTCCCAAGTTACTTAAGTGTAAATGAATATTTAAATCATCGCTAACCTTTTGTTACTGGAATATAAAGTACACGAGTGGCATATCAATATATTAAGTAGCTAATGACTTATACCATTAGGTATAATTTACTTTTCGTTTGTGAAAAATAAGGTCATCTAAATGCAGCTAATTGGAACAATTACAAAACAACATTCTAATTTGACGATGCAGCTATTTCGCGTTACGATTGCGTTCGTAGAATTAAAACGTAATCAAAACCTACTTGACTAGCTGTCACGCAAATATACATAAGCAATTAATTTATTGAGGCCAAAGTTCAAAAACATGTAAAACAAAGGCACAAATAAAGTGAAGTATTTTATCCTCAAGTGCCTATTACCAATTAAATTGCTACTTTATTTCAAATAGCGACAATGTAAGTACGGTATGCACTTGATGTCTTCTATGCTGTGCACACGAAGCAGCCACATGGCCGGAATTAATGCATGTAATGAAATAGCGTGCATGTGCAAAATCATCATCTCTAGCGTGAATTCCATAACATTTATATCATTTAACATTACAATTTCACAAAATGGAGGATAAATCCAACAGTGGGCTTCTGGCAGATAATGGTGCATTCATTTGGAGTCGTTCAGTAAAGTCGTTGTGCTGCAAGCAGATGTTCTGTTCTGGCCGTGTTGTTCAGAGGTCTTTCTGTGCTAATATTCGTTAATGGTTCTAGCCTGGGGGAGTGGAAGCTGTAGTACCAATCGAGCAGGATGTTAGTTTACCTGGATGGTTTTATAATTCTCCCCCAAACCAAAGTTGAAGATTTTTTGAGATATAGTAATTTTGATATAGTATTTTTGAGATATAATGGTAAACGATCTCCCCGGCGTTGTCACGCATGCTGAGTGCCTTTTGTATGCTGATGACCTCAAACTATTCGCTGAGATTAGTTCTGTAGCCGACTGTATAACTTTACAGAACAATGTTAATGCAGTTTTAGATTGGAGCATTGAAAATAAAATGGAATTTAACCATACTAAATGCTACGTAATGAGTTTTGGCCGATCAAGACAACAGCTTGATTTTAACTACAAACTTGGTGACATAAACATTACCAAAACGGGTACCATCAAAGATCTGGGCGTCACATTTGACCAAAAACTCACATTTCACGATCACATCACCGCTGTTGCTAAAGACACATACAAGCGCCTGGGATTTATATTGCGAAACGCTCAGGACTTTAGTAACCCTAAAATCATTGCCGTCATATTTGGTGCTCTTGTTCGCAGCAAATTAGAATCTAGCGCATGCGTATGGAATCCTTACGAGAAGAAGTACATACTATTCTTAGAGAAGATACAAAAAGCGTTCCTAAGGTTTCTATACAAGCGTGTATATGGATATTATCCATACTTGTATCCCACGAAGTATCTTCTTGGCTGCTTGGGCTATAACTCCTTAGAGGTGAGAAGGAACTTTGACCAAATGTCAATTATGTGTAAGGTCCTTCGTGGAAAAATTAATGCCCCTGAATTACTTGAAGAGCTGACTAAAATATTTGTGCCTGACAACTACACACGCGCCAGGAAGCACAGGCTGCAGGTCGTACTAAGTCGCGATCATACTCTCCCGTCCCTCGCACTCTCTCTGCGTTCAACGCTCTCTTGGAGTCACACTCTGAGTGTGATTTGTTTGCGGATGAATGGCAGATGATCATGTCGGCATGTCTGGAGTATAGCGAGGCGAATGTCTAAATGTGTTTGTATTTTTTATAATATGCTGTATATAATTAATTTCTTGTGTACTGTATATATTGTGTAATATTGCTACGTTTTGTGTAATTGGTTACTGGCCGTTCAAAATGTATATTAAATAAATAAATAAATAAATAAATAAATAGTACGGTTAAAGAACTAAGTACTAGATTATAAGTATTGAAGCCATAGTAATTTTCAAATACTTAACTAAGAAAATGTAATAATTATCGATACAAACTTTTGCAACTTAAATTTGGTAACTGGGCAAAAGGTTTTTCATGGAATCGATTCACAAATGCTTTTCCAAACTATAATTTCGACTATAAAGATATTTAAGTACTTACTTAACTTTCCTTAACGCAATATCAAAGACTTTTTATAATTCTTCGAAGGATTAATCTAATCTTTTCCTCTATAAATCCTTGAACTTTTTACGACACAATATGGGGCCTACTAATCCTAAACAGCGTAAACATGTTTTTCAGAGTATACGCTTACCTACTTAAAATTGATACCTATATATCTCTTTCTGCACCGATAACTGCGTACTTAAACATGTGTTTACCAGCTTTAGTTATCACTTCATGAATGTGAAAACAATCCCATTTATCTAGCTGTATAGGATTCATGCAGGTATTATGATGCCCACATCACGAACATACTCAAATACTAGACAATTACAGTTCGTGCATAAAATTAGCTCTTTAAACAAGTTTTTGTATAGGCATAAGTATAGCATACATTTTGAAGTAATATTAATACGTAATAAAAAAAATAGAAAAGAATATAAAAATAAATGCATAATTACTTAATAACTTAATGGCGCGTTTGGTAAACCATTATCTACAGCCCTCTGAAAATAAGCAGCAGAAATGTAAATAACTTTTTGAGGAAATTATTACTATAACTTTTCACATGCACAATACACAGACGATTTCTTTGTTCCAAATAATTAAGAATAAGACCTTTGCTTAACAGTTTGATGGTGTAGTAGGACTAGCTAGGTACTTAGGTATCTTTGAGTACAATATGTTCTATAAAATGACGCCATAATACCTGCCTACATTAAATCGGAGCACGTGTGTCCTGGTGCGTCGACCCCTCTTCGAACTGGTTGAGAATACAACGCGACCCAAAAAACTAAGTGCGCACATCCTATTTGCGATGCTACTGGGAATCCACTTACATCATCATGTCTGATAACTAAATTGAGATCCCCTATACTTATATTGACTTTGAAGCTTCCAGGGGCAGGAGTATTAGAGCACTATTCCGCGTTAGATAGATCCTATTTATCATCCACAACTTGAGGCAGACCTCATATCTTATCCTTCTTCATTAGGTTATTATATTTTAGGTTATTTTAGTTTATATATTTATTTTTAAGGCTGTTAGTATAATATTATAATTATATTCTCGCTTTTTACTATATTTACTTTTATTTTATTTGGAATTCGATCATTATTGTATAGGTACCATAAACCTAAAGTACCTACGAAGAGAACTCCCGAAGGCTTTCCAACGACTCTAAGATTAAATTTTAACTTCGTGACTTCATTAAGAAGATATTCCTATTTGCTTTTATTCTGTGAAAACGGTTAACTGAAGTTAAATTTGTTTGTGCTTCACAAACACCCAAATGCGGATGAGCTCTTTATTTCGGAATCTAGTGTACAAGATTATGAGAACATACATTGTTATCTTCACGGTTTCTCCTTTGTTGACTTGCGAAACCATTCTCAAAGAGACAAAGACGAGTTTTGGAAGCTGCTATATGTTTCATCGACCCAAATGATTAATACATTTGCAAAATCCCTCTTAAAAATAAAATACAGGACACTGTCGATAGAATACAAAAACATAAGGTTGTTTTTTCTACGATATATAGTCACGACTTGAAATGTTTTATATGAATTTTAAACCCGTCCCTTCGAACAGCGATTGAAGTGGCCAAAATAGTGTTGTGCTAAAAAAAAACAAAAGGCCAACCCAGTTTGTTTTCATTCCATCCCTCTCTAACCAATGCAGGCCATCTCGCTCGCCACGACGGTATCACGCACAGCCCGCGTGTACCCACGCTCTACTAATCCGCCAACAAGTTGGATAAAACAACGAACATTACTTCTGATATCCGAAGATTTGTTGGTCACATGTTTTCACACATGTCTGGTAAAGATATTTTTTAAAGCAGATGTTAGGGAAATAATATCATAATTCATTCAGGCGCCGTCACGACTTATGAAGGCGCAGCGAAGATAGAGGCGATACCGATGCTGTACATGTTTTTATTCGCCTCGCGCCATAAAATTACTACTGCGCTTTCAAGGAACGCGCTCATAGCTCGTGATGGGACCTTATCCATAATTCCTTTTATAGCATTGCTAGTCCTGCGGCCGAACACACAATTATTATAATTTATCAACTGTGCCACGAGCCCATCCTTGGAGAAACACACACACACCTATCTATACTAATATTATAAAGCTGAAGAGTTTGTTTGTTTGTTTGAACGCTCTAATCTCAGGAACTACTGGTCCGATTTCAAAAATTCTTTCAGTGTTGTATAGTCCATTTATCGAGGAAGGCTATAGGTTATATTTTATTCTCATAAAAATTAGGGGTCCGTAAGTAAATTGCAATTATGTAACCTAAGGTGTAAAATCGAAAACCTAATTATGCGTACGCTGCAAAAACTATTGACATTAGAACAAAATGATGTACTACGGGTTTGTAGGTCTTATTAAGATCTACAAAAAAGTCCGCGAGAACATATATCTAACTATCATAGTTTAGTCACAATAACCGCTTTTATGTTCATAAAAAATATTTTAAACGTTAAATGTGTATCTTAATATTAATCCTTATGCAAATTAAGCATTATGCTATCAAGGGTATTCATGTAGAAGTAAAATACCGTTTGTTTTATTCCAATCGGACATTTCGTTGAGAAATTATCACGAGTATAAAAACGCAAAGAATTGTTACCTAATAATGAGTTATTTGAGCTAAAGAGTTTTATCAACACGTCTCTTTATTCCGGGTAATCTCTGCAACGGCTGGACCGATTTAAACGGGACTTTCACTGGCAGATAGCTAATATTACAAGGAGTAAATAACTTTTATTTAAAAAGAACATTTGGGGTTCCACGGGAATTAAATTAACTCTGCGCGGGTGAAACCGCAGGGCACAGCTAGTATCTTAATAAAGTGTGTCATTTTCTATTCACACCCTTCCTCTCTTCTTTACTTATTCATCATTATGTTCACCTTCAATTTGTATTACAATAAGATGACAAATACAGAGGTACCTAATACCAAAAGCACGAAAACATGCGAATTTGTCTTATTAATAATTAATACATTCCGATGTATTATTTGCATTTCGTTCGACGCAAGTACCTTTCATTATTTTATTTGTACGTGTCCGGCTACTGCGCAACGCTTCTATACAAAATAAAGATCTCGAATTATCGTGATACGCTAATTGGGTATTTATATTGACATCTACCTGTCTTGTTGATTTAAGTAAATAAGGTAACGTAATGTGAGTATTGTATGTTATTCTCCTTCCCCAGGTGTTTACATAAGAGTTAAGAAGCGTATAAGTTATTAGATATGTTACAAACGATGCTTTTCGACGCTGTACGTATTGAAAGTATAATATAATTCCATGTCACAACCAATACCTACGTACTTAGCTTATATAAATATGCAAACAGTAGACAGTATAAATAGTCAGATAGAAACCTCAGGTACGAACAAACTTGTTCGGTAAAGTACTTAAATCTATGGGTTTATTAATACCGATGTGGATGTCCTTCGAGGACTGGACTGGATATTATTTTATTTATTCTGTTGCGCTGATACTAATGTATGCGCATTTTGACATCATGGCAAACGGCGGACATCTTTGTTTAGTCTTAAATAATTTAAGTCAGATAATAAAAACCGCAGGTGGTTTAACATTTCGTTACGTGATGACAGGTATGTATGGAAAGTATGACGCTACACGGACATTGTTTTTCACATTGTGTGATACGGTGCTGAAATTATCAAGCGTTAGCTTTGGACTTTGCCCCGCGATGGCAGATAAATTCGATAACGCATCTAGCATGGCAACACCGAGTGATAACAACGATTTTAAGATCCGGTTCTTTTATCTTTACTCAATTACAATGACTTAATATTGAACTAAAGTACGTCAAATACTCGAGTAATACAACATTGGAAAAAATCCTAAATTCCAAAATTAAAAACAGTATTTTCATAAGGAATCGAAGCTACATACATTTTTAATGGTAACTCAAATTCGGTAGTCACCTTTGAGATTATAAAGACGACATTTTAAAAGCAAAGGTTTTAGATGCAGAAACTTTTTCAACACCAAAATATGCGATCGTAAATCCTATGCACTTCAGCGATCGAGAGTACGGAACTATTTGGACAAAAGCCAAGAGAAAATTTCTCCGCACGCGGTAATTGTCTGGAAGAAATTTTTTTGATTCTCAGCCAATCCATTGATACGTCAAAGTATCATGTTTTACGTCAATAGAGTACCGAACCCAGTAGTGGTCGTCATTGAAGTATTTTAAAACGAATGAATAGACAGATACTTTAAAGCATTCAACATCATGACACACCCACATTTCTTTCTATACTTGTTTAAGTACATCTTCAAATTGAAGTTCTCCTTCGAAATAATCTTAAAGCCTAACCTCCGAAGCAAGGTTTTTCATCATCAAGGCTTACAGCTTAAGCCATTTTAAGACAGCAATAAAATCACTGTTAAAGAAAGGACCTTTTATGAACCATGCTAAGTATGCTATGCTTGTTACTTAACCACAAGATGATGTAATGAGATATGATCCTAAAATACAAGTCTATAGTAGTGTTTTTGCTTATGGAAATGTCGTCATACTATACAATATATTCTGAAATTAAAATTTAGAGGCTATTTATGGAAAACGAAAATACATTTGCGTCAGTCAAGCGTTTTTACTTCTTTCATTTGGCAGGTAACATTGAACACCCCCTCGATAATTACAAAATTGGATTTTTCCCCAAATTCCTATTTTAGGTAGGTGTTATATTTTAAACTTATGAGTGGATCTGGTCGATGACATTGTACAGATTTGGACACTTTCCAACTTTCCGATACGAGCCATGCAGCCGCGCCGTGATAGTGTGGATTACTTCATTCTAACCTCATTTTGTGCAATTGTTTATGTTTAACATTATTTTGGTCCCACAAATAATTCCTTTGTTATTGTATGTGGCACGGTAAATATGTGCATTTCAAAGACACTATACTCACAAAATTATAGTTGTGTAAACTATTTTAATAAGTAATATAAGTATCAAGACAAATGTTAACAAAAAGGATACAGAACACACGCCTAGAACTTCAAAAGCAAAATTTAACATTAAGTTCCATAACGTAACGTTGTTGAATGCAATTAATCGCCCAATCAACATTGGGTCATCAAAAGAAATACTAGTTTCATCCAAAGCTTTAGACAATATCGACAAACGCAATTTTATTTAAAATGGTAACTTATACGAAGTTTATACGTATATTTTAGACGTATGTATAGTATTAGTAATGTAGGCGGACCGGTGCGGCGGCCGGCGCCGAGTGGCGGCAAATAATACGTGAGCGACGCAGCGTAACGCGTATGTGTTCCTCAAGGGACGTGTCTAGGGCCACTTTTGTTTTCCAGGGCTATTTTATACCACATACACATTTAGGTTTATGTACTTACATGAATTTGAATTTCATAGACTCAAGCAGTTTTCTCTAGACTAAGACTCTCAAAGGTTTCTCAATCCATTCTAAATAGGTATTTTATTACCCACTTATGTCTGTGTATCTAATACACTATCAACCGCTTGTTATTAATAGATTCTACAATTTAGTTGAATTTGTAGTCTACTGCGTAAACAAATCAAGACACCATATCACCTAACATTGAATTAAGCTATTGGGAAACAAACTGGTTTTATTTAGTATCATACTGCGATGTTATGAAAAAGGTCATATTAGATATCAAAAATTGTGATGCTTGCCAAAGACAAACAAATCGACACATTAGGAGTGTATTCATTAGAGGACTATAGCTAAAATACTTAATTTACCATGATGGATCAATAAATAGTTACTTTTGTATAAGGACTTGAAATAAACCTTCATGTTTTGTACTTTGAACCCAAGGTACTTTTAAATGACCAAGACTTGTTCTTGGATTAATTAATTGTTAGTAAAGTTCAAAGTTCAATGAAACACGTTTTTATATTTCCCCGTACCAATAACCACGTGGAATTACCACATCGTGTCTTAAATTATGTAATCCATCGTTGTGGCTCGCGTTTTCACCCTTTACTTTACAATAATATAATTTCTCGGAAAACACCAATTCACCCATTAATATAAGGACCAGGAAAGAAAGATCCACCATCAATTAAACTGCGCTCAAATTAGTTATTGAGCCTGAAACGAAAACCCAGTATTAGCACCGCACAAAAGGCCACGTATAACATTCAAAAGAGCTCAAAGATCCGGTTTCTATCTGCATCAGTAATTACCATATTATCAAAAGATTAGCTTATCATTTGTGTTGTTATCAGAGCTTAAACAGTCAATATAAGCTAGGGATATAAAAGCTAGGAATACTTTATGGCAAATGAGATTAATAATTATGACGTTTCCACTGATCGTCTTAGCATTGGGTTCGTTGCTATGCACGATAACATTTAAGGACCGATTTCTCAATATTGTTTTTTGCTTAGAATTATTACGCTTCATTTGCAAGAAAGAATAAGAAAATTTAAAATAAAATTTAATTTTGTATTGTCTCTGCTGGCTACGACTAAACTTATTCCTATTGTATTAGCATTTGTGTCACAGTAAAAATTGATTTTTTTTCAAAAAAATACTGTTTATTGTTTAACTGGTCGGTGGTTATAACAATGCTTACAACGTAAATATTATAATTATATCATGGGCGGCATGTAATTTGAGAATTTAAAATGTGAATTAGCTAGCTATTCACGAAGACAATTAAAAGTATTTTTTTGCATACAAAAAATACACAAAATTATGATGACCTCACTCAAATACCCAACGAATCACGTGTATCGACTCAAAACCTGTTTAATGCCAGTTATTATATTATGCTTTTAATTTGTAATTCATAGACAAACTAATTTAATGGCAGCTAAAAAAGGATGGTTAAAATTAACCTTACACATGAAACATTATAAGAGGGTTCAGCCATTGTGACCTAAGTAACATAAGATAACTGACATTGAATTCGTCTTAAAAATGTCGTAAGACAAAGACATGATCATTCGCTGAACGATTATCAGTATTAATATCAATAAAGATAACAATTACATCAGAATTAAACGTGGTAATGTTAAAATGAGTCGCTGACATCACGTCCAAGTTGCTTGATACACCGTAGGGTATCTGACACAATAGTATAGTATCATTTGAGGCCTTAAGTTTATCTGCCATTCGGAAGTTAGGTTATCTAAGTTCGGAGCAAATTGTTTTATCAACACTGTTGCTGTCCACCGCATCAATCATGTTACTTAATCAATTAATTATACAATTAATGATCATATTGAACTTGATTCTTTGAGAAGAACAGATTTCGTCCGTATCGATCAGACAAAAGATCCTGTTTATCGGTTGAGAACTAATCCAGCCCGATTATCTGTTTGACGTCACGGTGGCTGTAAATCCGCTTCTTATCATTCGATAATAGAAGCCGTGTCCATCATAAAAAGCCCGAAACTTCTACGATTTCAACATGACTTTAGATAAGGAGGCTAGAAAGATTGACGCTATTGTAGATTGGGATGACAGATCATTATCTACTAATTAAATTTTTTTTATCAGATGTAAATTTTGCCGAATTTCTCTTCATACATTAATAACAATCAGTTAGTATTATTTCTCATTAGCCATCCCCGCAATGACCCGCATCATATCGTATTTCCCAATGTATGACGCATGTATCAGAATTTCCACAAAGATAATATCATCGAACTGCTTATTGCAATTGAATCCAAATCCTAATATAATAAGGTCTATTTCCGAATAAACGTTACCATCAGTTACAATCAAATGTAATGTAATGCCTGGATATTCTAATGTATAACCACAGTATATACACACAAATAAATGTCTTAGATCTATACGCTCTAGTTTCCTTCGTGACGTCACATCAGCTACTTATATACAAGGTAAGACTGTTCATCGGTGCAGGTAAGATATGAGCCAAGGATTCGAGCACGCCGGTGCACCGTGCAATCACGTACTATACTAATAAGTAGTGTGAACTCCGGGCCTAACAGTTACTATACAGTTATAATTGTTAGCAACAGCACATGATTTCATAGTTACTGGACTTTGTACTGTAAATGACTTGGAAATGATGATACACTCATTAACGTGATGATGTGAATTGTAGCATCATGAGCATACAACTTGTTGAAAAATAATGACTGCATGTGGACTTTGGACTTCAAGTATCTTATGATGGCTTTAGTGTTCATCATCAAGTACTTAACATAAAGTTAAACAAAAACAAACACTCAACCTGAATACCAAGTCAAGCTTACTTTGTTAACAATGAACTATTAAGAGTTGTCTTAAAAGGAAGGATAAACGTCTAACGAGAGGACACATTGAAACAGCCTTGATTTCTCAATGAGGTGAAGGCATAGACCGCAGAGAGACATAGAGAGAACTTGGTAATTCAGGATCAACATTCTTTGTAAGTGATTGTTAAACTTTGGCTGCAAAAATATAGAAGGCGATTATGGAAGCAGGTTTTGACGAAAAGATAAATTGTTGAAACTTTAAGCCATAGGGTGAACTACAAAAAACTTTACACAAACCCTTTTCTCCATATATGTCTGAATACTGAAACATTCTAAATGAAATGTAAGTTAATATAGCGAAATTTAATGCGAGTGAATTAATTACAAGTGGGTGTGTCATAATGATTGTGATTGCCGATTGGTTGACTTAAGTGCTTAGAGAAAAGACAAAGCGATTGGAATATATCTTGATATTGATGCTATCAATTATCATGTTTAACATGACCTACGGAATACATCGTATATTCTAGATCGATTAGGCTGAAAACACCATTAGTTCCCAATTAGTTCAGCTATTGGATCTTATTCCTTCAGGATAATGTCCAGATCCAACACTTTGAATGATCCCTTACACATAGAAAAGAAGATGCTTTTCGAAAGCCGTTTTTGCACCTCGGTCTGTATGTGGTGAAAGTTGTATTTTGCAGAGAGAGACGTGGTTTGGATGAAAAGTTTGTTTAAAGATCGCCTTCTGTGAGCCATATCCTCACTATACACAATATTAAAATAAATTTACAAAGCTAACTCTTTGAATCTATTGTTTAGTAATAAGACAATACCAGTCCTCTGATAGGTTCAGAATAATTGGCGTAATTTGTTAAGTCGTGCTAATGTTTTCAGGCAACATAGTTACTATTGAAGTTCGGGGAATTAATTTGTCCATTTTCAAACAGACCAATTACCTCCGTAATAATACGGTACACATCATTAACCTGGATGAAAAAGAACTTAAGTTAGCTAAGTGGAATGTTTAAAGTCGTTAAGATAATAACTCAAATTGCTATTCATGAAAACAGAACGAGAGGTGTATTATTAGGTATGTTGAGAAGAAACAATTTCAGTTTAAGTGATTCGCAGACACACAGACAGATTGATTTGAACAAGTAACATACGCGAGATACCAGGAGCGCATAAACTATGAGCATATTGTGACAAACAACAGCGGTAGTTACCCAACAGAGGCCGTCGTGACGTCACGGTACAGAGTCCACGTTCATCATACCAATTGGAAAGTCCAAACGAGGCAAGGCATTTTAGCACATTTAAAATTTAGTCTAATTTGGTCATACAGCCCGTGACTAGAATATTCGGTCCTCAAACTAGAACGCATTGTTGGTCAAATATACAATTAGTTGATCACACGGCAAAAACAGAAAGGTGTCGCAATAAGTAGGTGTCATATTTAGGAAGGTTGATTTCGCAAAAAATTGGTAAGTTACAATAGATTGCCATTTCGTTGACAATGGATAAAATGTAGCACGTTTGTTTACTACTCATTGCAAAATAACTTATGCTTTTGAAATGGCCGGATACAGAGATTAGATGCATATTCATACATTTTAATCAACCTATATCTTAATCTATTTCAAGGTATTAGATGTACATTCAAATTCACATGATGAATACTGAATTTCCTAATAAATGTGGCAACATTATTATTTCCTCTGCCACAATGTAAATATCATCGACAGAAGTTAAAATTGAAACGAATTAGACTTTGGACCCATCACGGGTTTCGAGGACTTATTATTACTCATGTTCTATTTCAAACCGTATTCAGGTGTCCGTTGAGGTTATATTCACTTGTAATAGTTATTTCGAGTAAGGTTACATTCAAATTGATATTATTATGTTTTAAATCCGGTGTTTGTTATACTTCCTCGTTATTTAGGATGCGAGGTATGTTACTAATAGCTACATTGACCAAATAACTTCCTCACAAATTACATAAATTAAAAGCAAGTTTATTCATGATCGTCATCTAATTTTCATTCTAATTTCACATATTCACGCTCAATTTTTGTAATATTCAGCGAGAACTCTTTAAACTTATGGAATGTTAGTGTATCTATTTCAGTTATTGAAAACTGGATCTTATAATAGCATCCATAATTTTTCTTATTGCATCTTCCATATCATCACGAGCAGGTAGTATATTAAGTTTATCATCAAAGCCACGAATCACAAACGCTTCGAAAATTTCGTTACTCACAAAACAATAATCGTATCGTTAGACTCTGAGCTTAAATTTCAGGAGTTAAGGTATAAATTTGTCTGCCGGTGTGTGATCACGCAGTGTGCACGTGCTCTAGCGCACGGCGGCGGACTAGAGAGTTCAACAGCTGTTTGAACAACGGTTGGACTTTGTACCCGAGGCACAATCACCGGCGCGGCCGCATGCAAACACTACTTCGATCGTTGGTGCTATGCGGATGAATTACCTACCTCTATACCATTGCCTACCATTCTAATTTGCGATTTAGACTTCATTCCTATCAATGCTAAATCATTTACCTTATTACCTGCGGATGCAAGTACCACGTAAGGGTTAAGATTATTTTGTTTGCTGTTCAGACGCTCGCGTACTGTGCGACATCAATTTCAAGCAATTTAAGGTTACTTAAGTACTAAACGGGTTTTATTAACAACGTTTACCTTAGTGGCGTAGAACCGGTGGAAATAATATGAGTGGCCATAGCGGACTTCTCATCAATTACACTATCTAAGTAACCCGTAATAATTATAGAGATAGTTTTGAATTGCTACTTATTTTGTAGTAATTTTATAGGGTTCTATCTGCTCCCTCTATTAGCAGGACGTAAATCATCTTTAAGGACGGAATTAGCATAAGTCAAGTCCTTTTCTGCATTACAAGGGCCTATAAGATTACTGGTAACTTTATCATGTGTTACTTAATAAACATTTTCTTTAGAATCTTGTGGAGCAGCTTTAGTCGTTCTGTTTCTAGGTTGTATAAACAGTATTGCATCGTTACGTGCAACTTCTCGTGTTGAATCATGCAAACCATTATAGGTAGCAACCCCTTGCTTTGTCCTAAATACGAATTACATGGCTTCGGTAAAATATTTGGAAGTGAGCCAACAAATAAAATATTCAAGGTATTTTGGCGCCTTTTTGTCGTGATGCTTGTAGGGTACTGTAGGGGGCAAGGCTGATATCAACCGTCGTAGGATTGTATTTAAGTACGTACATATAAAGTTGCGCGATAGACTAATTCCCTGCTTGACGACTCCTGGTAATAAGGATCAAATTTTTGTCGATAAAAATATAATTTAAAAAAATAATATAGGTACCTAAGTAACTACTGTATCTCCCATCTGAAAAAATTATTATCATATTTGCTAGATAGTGCAGTAAACTAAAACGTGGCTTCCCAAAATACAACCTAAGTTCAAAAACTAATTTGACCATTATTACTAAGTTAAATATACGAGATATTATGGATGTAATTTCGTATTGATTTCATCACGAAGGTAAAGCGTGAACAACTCCTAGCTATTTGACGAGTCCAAAGTCCACAAGGTAACGGCGACGTGACGTAGCGAGTGAAGCAAACGTGTTGGGCTACACGCAAGGATTTTGCTTTGTTTTATAACTTACTATACATAAATAAAGGAAAACAATACGCTTGAAGCATTACTTAACTATCTTAACACTTAACCCGGGAACTTAACTTACAGTTAAAACAAAATTAAGTTATCTAAAGTCTTCCAACCATCAATGGGTTAACGTAAACAAAGGCGATAGGTAGTCGCTTAGTTGCTACTCAAAGTAACTTAAATAAAACTTAATTGAAAATAGTAATAAATTGTTAAAGATCTTACCTTCTCCAGACATTCCTGTCCAATTGCATTGGCCTCCACTTTAACTTCCAGAATCACAGAATTAGGTTGACTTACTAACCACATTTTGTTAACAAATTATGGAAAATCTTATTATTAGATTGTAAAGAGGTCGCGCGCCTTATTGTCGTTTGTTTCACGTTTAGTGTAATAATGTTTGTAACACTCGCGTTAGGGTTTAAGTATTTAAAAATGTCTTTATCAATTCGCTGTGCGCAATGTCTATCGCGTATTCTTTGTGGAAGTAAAACTGTGAATACTTCCAATCGGCGGCCATACTACGTTAAGTTTGCCAGCGAAATGATAAAGAAAACTATGACGTGCCACGCGGGGGGCTGTGTCCCCGCCGTCGTCTACCGAACGACGCACCAATCGAACAACACTCTATCCATTACTGTTTTCGACACATTCTCCAATCCATAACCTTCTTTCAACGCGGCAATGTATGTAAGCGTAACTAAAATAATAGTTTTTCCAGCAACATGTGTATGTATTCGCTGCCTCGCGTGGACATTCAAATTGAAAAGAGACAACAATATCCATAAGTCCTCCCAAATAAGTTTGTTGTTTACATAGTAGCAGTTATAGTTTTTTTTAATTCACTGACCTGTAAGGTACTAAGGTCATATAAATATGTACATTACATTCAATTATTTTTGATTGTTGTTTAAATTTAAGTATACTATCTGATAAATCCATACTGCGCAGTTTATTTACCTGAATCCATGTTTACTAAAATGAACCTACCTAGTTTACTAACCTACATTTAAATTTATAGCCTAGTACCTACACACAAACATACCTACACTATTAAACTACATAGACAAAGTTGATATTCAGGCGATCAGCGAAGGCAACCCCGAACCCAGTATTGTTTTTTTTTTATTTTGATTTTTAATTTATTAGGGTTTCGCGATTTAATATGAAAAATATTGTATCGCTAATATAAAAATATTATGCATTAACGACATATTATTATTATGATAGTATTGTTGTGATTATTTAATTGATTTCAAGGTGTTTTTAATGTTTTTTCTTTCATAATATGTATAGGTACTGTATACTAAGTATATTTATTTATTTCAAAGTCAAAGTTAAAAATATCTTTATTTGATTAGAATTTTTACAAAGTACTTACTTACATAGGTACTTACTTTCAAATCGTCAGAATAACATAATTATACATGCTACCGCCAGGTTCGGATCTTCCGATTTTACAGAGAAGAACCTGGCAAGAAACTCAGTAATTACTATTTTATGTAAATTATTATACAATTTTAAAACTAAATAATCACTTATATAAGAAATGTAATTCCATGGACACAGTTCCAACGCACAATCGATAAAAATTAATATAAAAAAAGTCTAGTAAGTAGTTCTACTTATATCTAAATGCGTAGCTTGGGATGACCAGCCCCACAAGCAGCACCTGTTCACAAGTATGACGAGAATGCCAGCCATCGCCCTCCTCAACCATTATAGAGGGAAGTGAGCGACCCGGCATCCTGACGGTGCCGCAAGCAAAGTCATTTTAGTGAGCATGACAACTCAAGGCAGTTAAAACAAAGATCATAAGTACTTATTATTTATTAAAACCCAAGTCAGTAGTTGGATCCACAGGTTGGATCGGTGACCCGTACCGTGTCTCGGAGACCACTTTAAGTTGTCAGGCCCCGGTTAGTATTTTGATCATCCTTGGCAATCGCCACCGATCACTCGGAAGCTGAAAGTCTGACTCGGCTCATAGCTCCGTGTAAATCGAGTTTCTTTGTCAGATCGGCAGTCGCTTTGTGTAAAAATCATGAAATCAGCCGCGTCAGGTTGAAGGTTAATTTATTTTTATTTTTCTTTGTTACTAAGTCAGAGGTTAGAGGTTAAAGGTATTTGAATACTCAGACGATCAGCGCCATTTCTTTTGTTAAACGAACTCGTATGTCAGAACAATGAACTTCCGACCCAGTCGTGATCCATTTATGACTAAGTATTTTATGATGTACAAAGGTAATTAACTACTTACTACAATTCGATGAAAAATTTAAACAAAATATGTACCTACACAGAATCCTAACTCCAAAACTACTTACTGAAAATCTCTGAAAATTTTATCTTAGACTTTAGTTCCATGTGGCACTGTATACTATTGTTTATTTGTTATTTACCTCTTAACTTAATTTTCAACAACTTCAGAGAATTACGTTTTGGACCGTAGCATTCTGGGTGCAACGAATATAATAATAATGCTCACGTCATTATGCATTAATTGCTCACGATGTTTCCCTTCACTGAAAAACGAATGAACAGCACATACGTTTTTAGAAAAAGAAATGGGTACCAAGCGCCGGATCTTGAACATACGTCACTTGTGCAGCAGGTGACTACTCGAGTCTCTCCACCAAAACGTCTCCTGTCTTGTATTGGTGCAACATTCTTATATTTTTACAAGTAAGTACGTAACTTATTTATAAAAATACAAGTCCTTGGTCCCGTTTGAAATGCTGTTTCCTTTATTGTACCACATCTGGACAAAAATAAAAAATATAAATCATCAGAAATAACAAAGTTAGGTATGTACTCGTACAACCACGTGATGGATACCTAAATGCTCTTTTCTGGGAATTTGTCTTCTACAAAAATCCATACAAAATATTTATTTTGGTTGGGAATCGAACCCTATATAAGTATGTTCCTATAGTTCAATTACATAACTCATAAATCGTGCAAACAAACTTATACCAAATCAACTAGGAGTGAAGGTCTAGTCTAGATACTTATGTACAAATTCGAGCATTACCAACACCGACCGAGGCGGCGCCGGCGACGGCTTAGAGATTTTAGACATTGGCAACGCTAAGCACAAAAATAAATGGCACTATGAGAGAAAATGCTAAAAGAAGATGTAAAAAAATAATGTTATCTATTCAGCTCCTCTAAAATAATTTTAGGTATTTTTTTCAAGTATTCTGCAATCTTTCCAAAATAATTTGGTTTATTTATTATCTGTATTTACTCACGACATCTATCCAAATGTGATAGCAAAGTTTGCAAACATCACATCGAAAATGTTACGTTTCTTGCAGCTTTAATTTTGTCTTAAATTTTAACCCAATGTCTAAATGGTTAGATAAAATAATATTTTTTTTGTAATTTGTTAGATGCCAAGTTGATAATAAAGAAAAATTTTAAAATATTTTGTTCATTTACGTTATTTTCTTTTATCAAACATATTTTCCTCTGATGTTCTATAAATCAAAGCGTTTCATTTCACGCAAAAAGTTGGAAGCACGAGCCGATGACAGCGCCAGTGGTGACAACATGGTGGAACTAAATTAATCATATGACTTTCGTCACGAACCTACTGCGTTGCGCTTATTGATTCGTGTCTCGGCCTTTATTCTCGCGCGACATAGTTTTTGTATACCAGAAATGGCGAGCCAGACACAGGGGATCCAGCAACTGTTAGCGGCTGAAAAGCGCGCCGCTGAAAAGGTTTCAGAGGCGAGGAAGCGTAAGTACAATTATAATTACCAATACGTAATTTTCCACCCGCCCTTACTTGCGGGATAAAACTCCCTTTATCAACTTTACTGGACTTGTATTATAGTTTCACTGATTCATGGCTTTATTTGCAAGTCCTATGAAATAAATAAGACGCAAATGTTTTGATATTGGGTGATATTTCACAGGATTGGGACATTTTGTGTTGTACGTTTCTAGTCACATGATAACAGTGAGCCCATGTCTGTTTAATGGTAGTTATCATCAAATTGGTATAATTTCATAGTGTTAATATGTGATAATCGTTTATTAACATGATCTTAGCGTTACTAATCTATTAGCAGACTTACCTTCCTTCTCAGGGCGGAGTCCAATAAGATTTGTAATGTCTCCATCTTAGAATATTACTGAATCGTTATGGGCTTAACTTTAATCATTCATTTAGATACAGTGAATTCATTATTGATGTGTTAATAATTATAATCTTGTAGAGAGATCTTCAAGAACAGTAAATTTTGGTTGAGTTTCCTCTTCAAGGCCATAGAGACAAAATTACAAAATTGTCTTAATTTGTTCATTAAAATAACATCTCAATGACCTTGGTATCCTTGCAGATTACTTAGTAGACTTAGGTCTTTATTTGGTAGTGAACTAAGTTTAGGAAAAAGGAATTCAATCTAAATCAGTTCATTAGAATTACCTAGGTAAACCCTGTAGCCATGATACACACAGAGAAGATGTCAAATATATCTTTCTTGTCTTCTATATTTGAAAACTAGCTGTGCCCCGCAGTTTCACCGCAGGTTCTCAGAAGGCTAGTTTCCGAACCGGTGGTCAGTTCTTTGACATTCATAAGTGCCTTACCAGGGCCTAAACTGAATTAATCCTTTTCATTTTCATTATTCCAAGAGGTTTGATAAATAGTTCCATCTTCAAATTACTGAGATTTTTTTCTCAAACTAGTTCTTAGTATAAATTATGTACCTGCAGATATAATACAAGAGTTAACTATATATGTCCATGATTGTAATATTCCCTAACCTTTGGTGCCGCTATGCACAACTAGCTCTTGGTGTTGCAAATACAATAGTTTCAGAAACTTGGTAACACTAACCAAACATAAATATATAATCAAGTGATACTATATCAATTCTCATTGTGATAAGGTGCTATTTGGAGTGACACCCAATTGTAAATGCATTAGACTACATAAGGTAAAGCACATGACTTTACTAGAATCAGTCTTTATTTAGTTACCATTAAACAAAATATATGAAGAGAGGGAAAAATCAGTTCACTGAGATTAGATAAACACAGTTATCTTGTATTCTATTATCATACTGTACATTTTCCACATAGGAATAGAAATTTGATGGTGCAATAATAGATTTATTCAGGTACATGACATACAAACTTTTAACTTGTAATAATGTTTATAACTAATATAGACCCTGTTAGGGCACAATGGCAATATGAGAGGCACTACTATTATTTTGTACTTATTTTTCATCATAAGCCTACCTACCTACCTATTGATTTGTTAGTGTATAAACAATAAGTCTGAGACATATAGTATCTTCAGGCTGCAATAGATTATTAAAATTGCGGTAAGTTAGGTACTTAATAGCTGAACATGAGGTGTGTCAAAACATTGGAAAATATTTACCACACCTGTATATTTGTTTATGTAAATACTAGCAGATGTCACATAGTTCCCATTCCTGTGGGTGTATGGGGATAAAATATTGATTTTTTCAAACCGGTTGAGTAGTTTTTATGTTATTTCTTACATAAAATCTTTCCTCTTTGTATGTTTTGTAAATAAAAGTAATAAGAACCGTATCAGGTGATTAATTTGCCATTTATGTTGTGTTCCAGGAAAAGCGAAACGCCTAAAGCAAGCCAAGGAGGAGGCCCAGGATGAGGTGGAGAAGTACAGGCAGGAGCGGGAGAAGCAGTTCAAAGAGTTTGAGGCCAAGGTGTGCATTTGAATTAATTCTTATTGTATACTCAAATATGTTTCTGGTCTTAAACATCACTGTTAATAAGACTGCAAGAAAATTGTTTGAAAGAGAGTAGTATGGAACAGGCAATTTCTTTTTCTGGCATACAGGTGCCTTCAAGAGTTATGAGCGCGCTGTGAAAATAGTGGGGATAAAGCATATGTTTTTATTTACATCGCACCATACATACAGATACTCGTAAAATGACTGACTGTGACGGGACAAGCTCATAGTTACCACCTCATGCATCGAATTTTTCCTTCCCTTGTTTTCGTGGCCCCGAAACTAAAGAATTTAATTCAGTATATAAATAAGTGTCATGCATAAAAATCGAATATTAAGGTCTGGTTATTCCTAATACTACTGGCACAATAAATAGCATACATGATTGTTTGTCCAGCACATGGGCACCAGGGAGGGTGTGGCCGCCAAGATTGACGCCGAGACCAAGGTGAAGATCGAGGAGATGAACAGGATGGTCAAGAGCCAGCAGGAGGCGGTATGTATTATATCCACATATTATTATAGCACTGTACCCAAACTATCCTATCCAGATAAAGAACTATTGGGTCTTCTTATTTGTAATAAGAAGTTGGATACTTTCGTTTAAAGTGTTTGTATAACCGATTGTGGTAATCAATATTTGTTTGATTTCCAGGTGATCAAGGATATCCTCAGTCTGGTGTACGACATCAAGCCGGAACTTCATGTCAACTACCGCTTAGAATAAGCGAATAATTTGTTAAATATGTTTGTCATTTAAAGTTTAATACTTCCGTTCATACTACTATAGATAAATACATGTAATCGATACTTTAGGCGCCAAGTTTAAGCTCAAATTACTAAAATGTCATCTGTCAACTTTGACGTAAATAAAAGCGGGAACGTTAAATGTCATCTGCCAACTTTGACGTAAATAAAAGCGGGAACGTTAAATGTCATCTGCCAACTTTGACGTAAATAAAAGCGGGAAGGTTAAATGTCAGCGTCGTGTATTTATTGGGCGGTAAAAGTGAGTAGTTCGCTGCTGTATATAATATGTTTGCTTATTTAACCTCATTGATTGAATATTTATTGTAAGCGTGTAAAATCAGCTCGGTATCATTCCATGAAATAAACGTTTGAGGATCCGCTACAGAACGCAATGTTTAATCGTAAATTGTATGTTATTCAATGTTGTATGTTGAATAGAAAATATATAAAGTTTTAAAAAAGGAATGTTGTATTTTTATGTCTTTTTGCGCATTAGGCGATGGACTTGATGTGTACAGTATTAGCGAAATATAATTATTGTTTCATCAATTTATTATTGTTTTATTACATGGGGATGTTAGGTGTTGATGGTTTCGGGAGATTTTATAGCCGTCGTTCTGCAAAGAAAATATATCAATGTTATTAATGTTAGAACAACCACTATATGACAGTATGTTAGACTGTTATTCCTTACAAAACTGAATTGATATAAAGTGCCTCCAGCGAGAGTGATCAGTACTAAATTTCATGGTCAGTACTAAAATTCATATTTATGGTAGCACAATTGCGTTAAGGAGGGGAATTTAAAAACAAATATTCTTTTGATATTGCACGCGTCCATAGGTTAATTGTCAGTCGTCTATGGTCTATAGGTTGGGGTAGCGCGTAGCCACATAGTATAGTGGGCCCGGAGCCTTATACACGTTAGCATCCTTCATCATCATCAGTTACCTCAACTGCACCTTCCTCTCGCCGATGGCCCCCAGCCAGTCGGCCACGGGGCCGGTGCTGGAGAACACGGCGGGCTGGTCCGGCTGGTCGCAGCGCTTCGACGAGAACGACAGGATGCCCACCACCTTGCCGTCCATTATGGCTGGACCGCCGGCGTCGTGCTGGAACAACACAATTTGAGAAAATATATGGATTCATTGAAAAAGAAAGTGAATAAAGTACGTCAAGAATTGTATGCCTTAAAGAGGCAAAAGTGTCGTTAACTCCACCGAAGTGCAAAGAAAAATGTATGTTTCCCTCTTATAATGGTTAAGGGGTTATTACAAAATTGTGAGGACCTAAGATATGCCATTCCGCCGAATTCTGCCTACCTCTGCGGAGATATTTGTGGGTACGCATGATGAAAGTTAAGTTAAGCCAACCTGGTCGATGGTGAAGGCAAGTTTTCCCACACTGTTTTTATTCATCGTAAAACTCAGCTGACAAATTGTTAAGGAAACATATTTTCATATTTGTATCAATCAACCAGTATTTAAAACCACAGGCTACCTACCTTAAACACACAAGCTTGAAATACTTACGTTACAGACATTCTTCGACTTCGTTATAAAGCCAGCGCAGAAGTTGTTACGTGTCACCAAATCTCTGGAACATAACACGAACGTCGTTTAGTGGTTATCTACGAAAAGCCTTGGCTTCAAAGCCCCTAAGATTGCTATATTTAAGGAACCTGTATTTAAAAAATATTTTTTAATTTATTTATTTATTTATAAATGAGGTTATGTTATCATTCATACCTGCCATATATATCCTGGCAATCCGCTGTATCGTAGATAGGCAGCTCCACCTTTTGGAGTAAAACTTTACCCCCTACTCCTCCCTCAGCCTGTAACATGAGACAACACTCAATATTGTGATGCTAAAACATCTCAGAACCATCCACTTCGAAATTAAAATATTGGTAACTCGTGTCTAAAGCGAAACAGAAAACTTAGTGACATAGTAAATGTTAAAAAAATTAATTTAAAAATAACTATTGGTCCTTCGAGAGCACCGTAGGGAAACTAACATCGGAGAAGATATTCATAGGTCATATTAGTGCCTGAGACGGTGATATTAAAAAGAGGAAACAATTGATTGTTTCTTTTGTTTGTTTCCATTGAATAGGCTCCGAAACTACTTGACCGATCTTGAAATTTTTACATGGATAGTTACATCATCAGCGAGTAGCATGAGCTACATTTTATCCCCGTACTCCCACGGAACTACGCGGGTAGGTAAAACCGTGGGCTGTCCGCTATTCACTGAATACTGCAGTTAATATTTTCGGTGAAAGCCCGGTAATGCAACAAGCTATCCATCTGGGATGCTGTGAGCTAACGCATGGTCCTTCGAGCATCTCTAAAATTCTTTTAAAGGAAAGCTTTCAAATATGTAATTTAAGACTTAAATTCAAAATAAATCTTACCAATACAGACCCCCATCCGAGGAACATAATGTTGCTGTCCACGGGTATACGATTGTTGGTGGAGTACTGTATCACCTCCACTCGTGTGTCACCTTCGTTGGAGTCCAACGATATGTTCTTGTGAAGCTTTAGCACTAATAACATAATCATTTAAAAAATCAACTTTAGAGTGATAGGTAGTACGTGGAAAACTACGCCTTTGCCAAGTATCCATTATGTTATTATTATTCTTCCGTTATTGGAACGAAGTCACATCTCAATGTACGCGGTGTTAACAACAGCTTCGTCATTTTGCTCCGCAAATAATATTCTTGTAAACGTTTTAAAGTGAACAAAAGTGTAAGGACTGTAAAGCATATAGAAGAAGAACATTTGTGGGGCACGTGTGCCTAACAGTGATCACCTGTGACTAGTGCAATTAACTAAAATAGTAAAAAAACTCGAAATTATTGTGAACATTTTATAAATTTACCTACCCAAGTCATAGCATTTGAAGTGAACGCGTAAGCGACGTCTATCTCACGGCGCTTACGACTTTTTTCTCGCGACAACTTCCTAGGATCGCATACCGGCACACTTTGGTGCAGTCAAGGGCCTTGATTACTGTGCAGTGCATACGAATCACATATTTAATTTGCTGCGAGCTCAACCGAATAGGGGCATTTGTTACTGTGCTATATATTTTATATTTTTGAAGCAATGAGTGCTAGTAGTGTTCCCACTCAATGGGGATGCTGTTCAACACATCTAGAAACGGACAAATATGTACATTGTACCAAATGTGATGTTGCATACCATTACGGATGTCTGTACCCTGATAAACCGGGTTTTGCTCCAGCAGTTGATAGAAATTGGATATGCCCAGGATGTCTAACTGGGCGAAAGGCCGGTAACAATGATAACACGCCGATACGTTCCAACCCTAATAATATCACAGTCAGGGCAAATAAGAGACAAGCTCCTTCATCTCCGCACGATAATCCTGATGCATTATTGACTCGAGACGATGTTAGAAACGTTGTGGATGATCTGCTTCAGAAACACACTACTAATTTAATGGCACAGTTTAATGCAAGTATGCGAACATTGCTTGATAGTGAACTAAAAGTATTAAAATCAGAAATTAGGGATGTTAAGGAAAGTATGGATTTTGTTAATGGTCAAATAGAAGATATCTCGAGAGAACACAAAGCTACACAATTAGTTGTAAAGAAACTGGAAGATCATAATAACACATTACAATCAACTGTAGCGGACTTGCAGGCACGTATAAATTGGACCGAACAAAAGGCACGCCTAAATAACCTTGAAATACAATGCGTCCCCGAAAAGAAAACGGAAAATCTTATATCATTAGTAAACAATATATGTAAGGTGGTGCATTGTGCTGTAAAAGAGGAAAACATTGTACGAGCAACACGTGTTGCCAAGTTAAGGCCAGATAGAGTACGCCCCCGTTCCATTGTGGTTGAATTCAGTAATTCCAAGTTTCGTGACCAGCTTCTAGCCGCAACCATAAACTTTAACAAGGCAAACCATAATGATAAGCTTAATAGCTCCCACATCGGACTCACAGGACCTAAGACTCCGGTCTATGTCACTGACCACTTGTCACCTGCAAATAAGACATTACACGCTGCAGCACGTCAGGCTGCTAAAGAGAAGCAATACAAGTTTGTCTGGGTGAGGGATGGTCGGATTTATATGAGGAAGAATGAAGACTCAGGTTACGTGCTTGTCAAGGATGCAAATACCATATTAAATCTAAAGTAATTTACTTCAATATAGCATGTTTTGGATTATTATTTATAAAATTCACGTCTTTAAATATCTATTACCAAAATGTACGTGGTTTAAGAACTAAAACGCATGATTTCTACCGCAACCTTGTATCTAGTAATTATCATGTCATTATTCTTACTGAAACATGGCTAAATTCTAGTGTTTATAATTCTGAGCTCTTTGATTGTCGGTATAATATATACAGGAGGGACAGGTCGTCCTCGGGATTTCACACTAATAAAGAAGGAGGAGGAGTATTAATTGCTGTTGATAGATCTATTTCGTCAAAATGTATGGATAGTTGGAATAGTATGTGTGAAGACCTATGGGTCATATTAGATTTGCCTTCAAGCCAAGGGCAAAATCAGTTAGCCCTATGCGCTGCCTACCTGCCACCGCCAGTAAAACGATGTATGCTGGAACAATACATTCAAAAGAGTAACTTTGCTATTGAAAGCCATAACGGCCCTGTATGTATTATAGGAGACTTAAATCTAGGTACAATAGATTGGCATGAAAACAATATGAAATCTTCTAACAATAGAACATCAGTACTGAACCAATTACTGGTTGATTTTTCATATGCTAATAACTTGAAACAATTCAACCGAGTAATCAATAGTAGAGGTAGACTTTTGGATGTAGTTCTTACAGACTTAGCAAAATGTAATGTTACGCACGCAAACAATGAATTATCTTTAATTGATCCTCAACACCCTCCTCTAGATATCACACTATTGTATAACTCTCCAAGTGATCTTACAGAAAATGTAAGTAATAAAAAATTATGTTTTCATAAAGCCAACTATGAGGCAATAAACAAGTATTTGGCGGATATAGACTGGGATTCCTTGTTTGCTAATAGCTCAGAAATTAACGGTATGCTCGACAAATTTTATGATGTTTTACGTGTAGTGACTGACCAGTTCGTCCCAAATTGCACTCCCAGAAGTAATAAGTACCCCCCATGGTTTAACAAATCTCTTATAGCATTACTACGTGAGATAACTAAACTAAGACACCGGTTTAAGGTTTATGCTAACCCATTGGACAAAATATCATTGAATCTTTTGAATAAAAGATACAAAAAATTAAGCAAACAATGCTATAATAGTTATATTAATTCTATCGAAAAAATACTTAATACGAACCCCAAATACTTCTGGTCCTTCATGAAGGCAAAACGAGGTAGTACTAATACATACCCAAACACAATGTCTGATGGTGTAACCATCGTGACAGAGGGACCTAATATATGTAACCTGTTTGCGTCGTCATTTTCAAGAGCTTACACAAATCAAAGTGTGGGAGTAAATTTTAATCCCGATTCACCTTCACTACGTAACATAGAAGCGAATAGCCTGGGTTTAACAGGTTTGAGCATAACAAAAGACATGATCTCATCAAAACTTAAGACTCTGGACATAACCAAGGGTGCTGGACCAGACGGTATCCCACCTTTATTTATCAAAAGATGTGCTCATAATCTTGTGGTTCCATTGTTCCTTCTTTATAATAAATCACTTGAATCTGGTGTTTTTCCTGACAGGTGGAAATTGGCCAAAGTAATGCCCATATACAAAACCGGAGATAACCACCTAGTAGATAATTATAGACCAATTTCGATCTTGTCTACATTTCCGAAAATATTTGAGTCACTAATATGTCCAATTTTACAATATCACTTGCGACAATACATTACTATTCATCAACATGGGTTTGTTAAGGCAAGGTCTACATCGACTAACTTGGTAACGTTCGTTGAGAGCCTCGTTGGGGCCGTTGATAAGCGCCAACAAGTCGATGTTGTGTATACGGACTTCAGCAAGGCTTTTGACCGAGTTCCACACGATAAGCTTCTCCAAAAGCTCTCAATCTATGGAGTCTCCGGCAGTTTCATTAAATGGGTTGAATCATACATAGTAAACCGATTATTTTATGTAGTTGTCAATGGATGGAAATCAGATGTTTTTCACATCATGTCTGGAGTGCCACAAGGATCGCATCTGGGCCCGATTCTTTTTAATGCGTATATAAATGACATTCCCAGCTATTTCCACCATTCTATACCCTATCTTTTTGCTGATGACTTAAAAATATCTCGTGTAATTCACTCTAGTAAGGATGTATTGCTACTTCAAAAGGATCTGGATGGATTGTCCGATTGGTGTGAGCAAAATGGAATGAACCTAAATGTCAATAAATGCTTCCACATTAAATATACGCGTAAACAAAATTTTATTCACTCGGAATACTTGCTTAAGGGCAACTTAATAAATGAAGTTGACACAATAAGAGACCTGGGTGTAATAATGGACAAAAAATTAACTTTTATACCGCATATAGAAAGTACAATCAAGAAAGCATATAATATGATGGGCTTTATATTACGTAACGCAAAGGTTTTTCATGGTGCCGATACAAAAATATTACTGTACAATACCTTAGTTCGCAGTATACTTGAGTATTGCAGTGTCGTGTGGAGACCACATTATTCAACGCATTCCTTGCGTCTGGAGAGGTTGCAGAAGAGATTTGTTTGGCATCTTGCACATAAAACAAGGCTATCTAGCAGGCGGTTCTCGTATGTGGACAGACTTAAATTCTATAACATAACATCACTTGAAAAACGAAGAACACTTCTGGACCTAAAATTTCTATATAAATTATTTAACAACCAAATCGACTGTCCACAATTACTAAGTAGCTTTAAATTCAGAGTACCGCGTGTTACACCGCGAGTACCGATTGCACCTCTTGTGCCACCTTTGCGTTCCTCCGTGTTGGGCTCACACTCACCAGTTGTAAGACTATCCAAACTCCTAAACGACTGTGACAGGAAAATTGATGTTCTAGCTGCGTCCCCACGTCAGTTCAAACAATTTTTGTCGAGCATGCCATAATAATCTTTAAATTAAGTTCTTACCTATTTTACACTAATTAATTACCTAAACATTATAAATGTTACATTTAGAAAACAGCGCATGTGGTGTTTACCTGTTAAAGTTATGCAATTAGTTTGTAGCTATGTGAGATATGTATATATATATTAGTGATATGTTGTTGTAACTGTTGGTGAACCTAAATAAATAAATAAAAAATAAAAATTAAAGTCCCTTATCGTGCGTTGTGAAAGGGGGCTAGACGGAAAAAATTCTTACGAAAAGTTTTAACGACACATTTTGCTATAGTAAGTTATTGTAAGCTGTGCGGCGTGCGCATGTTTCTCTGTCTGTCTCTCTGTATTTATATATACGTATATATATACACACTCTTTTGTGTTTACAAATTCCCGCGCATCTATGACGTGTATGAAAGAATAGACAGACAGAGTACATATATATACAGAACTTCGTTCCATCCGGGTGTCCCTCGTGACATTTTTCTTTTTGAAAAGCGAAGGTACTAAAACAAAAAGGCCATAAAGTTTGTTCAGAATGTGAAATGTATTGGAATGAGAGGGCGCTGCTGGACTTAATGAATCACCTAATTGGAAAACAACATCATTTCGATATTGATCTCATTTGTTTCACAATTTTGGGCCAACCCAGATGGCAACTGCAATCGAGTACCTATTAAGCGAAGAAGCGTGGTTGCAATTAAAGGCATTTAATCTTACCTGCAAAATTGAATTCCAACGTGGTAGGTTTGTAGTTAGGATGGAAGAAGATCTCGGAGACGCGTAGGACCTCGCCCCCACCAGTGGCGTTGCTGGAGCCGACCCTCACGGTCAGCATCTTGACGTACTCGCGGAAGTAACGGTTGTTGTATTGTCTATGGGCAGTTGGACAAGAATTAAATAAAATCATAAACGTAGTAAACTAAGAATATTAAGTAATGAAAAGAGCATTTTAAGATTTAAAGAGCGTTAGCTTGTTGATTTAAAGTTGCGTTGATTTAAAGAGTGTTAGTTAATTATAATGGGATCTTCAGGTCGAAATTTGGAGCAGCCTGACTGCACAGTGATTCCATTTATTATCCATAGGGTAGGCAATGCGTGAATGACACTCGGCAGAGTTGGTCACGTTCAAAGACTGCAGTAGCCACATTGCCATCAAGCGGGCTGCACGCTTGTTTACCATATTTGTGGTATCAAATAATAAAACAACCAGTTAGTTAGGACTTTGCATCGTGCGTGTAGAAAATTGTTTCATAGTTTATGCTAAATAGGAAGAATAGTTGTGTTTATCTGTGCATATGCCCTTGGAACTCTGTGGATCAATCTATCGATATAGTAGTAGTGTCTATGGAAACACTCTACTTTATAAATATATTGTCTACTCTTAGATATAATAATTACAATTGAATTTTCGAACATCTCAGGGGCGGTTACCGTAACGACTGTGCGTGCCATTATACTATAATAAACGTTCTATAAATAGACACTAGTCCCCTCATTTCACAAAAATATAATTTGTATTTACAGTTGCAAGCAATGGGCAGCGGTCAGCACTCGGTCGGTACCAATGACGACGGCGCCGCACCACAGCTGTCGGTTCATGAGCAGCGCGGCCATGAAGGGGAACTGCTCGATGGTGGCCACCTCGTCGGGGCTGAACACGCGCCGGTAGCGACGACTCAACGGTGGACCAGATATTGTCGTTGCAGCTGTGGCTGTATAGGAATTCATGGGAGATTACGGCATTTTATCATTTCAAAATATGTCCATAGGATGGATGGATAAGTACCTAAGTACCTACTTACCTACCAACCGAATTTGTTTGCATCAAACTCGATATCAAACACCAACTATAAAAGTAAGTACGTGTTTTTTTCACATAAATTAATTTATGTTTCCATAATAGCGAAATTTTATTCGTTGGCTCCAAACATTTGTATCAAGGAAAAGCGTTCACTCCACCTCTTGGGATCTCCCATATTTGAAGAGGCTTTCCCGGCTTTTGCGGAAGACCATTTAGAAAAAATTAGATGTTGTTCCTTGTATATATAATTAAGTTTTTATTAAGTAAAGAAAACTACAGAGACTTTTATATACTTTCATATGCATTTAGTAAAAAGCTGTTATTTAGGAATAACGACGAAGGATATACGATGATTTAACATTCTTACTTGTAGTGGTAACAGGGTGCATCGTGGTTGAGGGTATGACTTCATTCTCGCTGTCTCGTCGCAATTCCTGCGGGAACTCAATCGGTATTCCTTCATATCTTCGTTCGTAGCTTTTGCGTCGCCTCATGCGCGTGATATCTTGATCTACCCAAGAATAATTTAATCTTACTATTTATTTATTTACGACTAGCTGTGCCCCGCAGTTTCACCGGCGTAGATTTTAATTTCAGTTGCCCAGGGATCCCTAATGTTTTTTTTTAAATCTAAGTAGCCTAAGTTCCTCCTTGTAACACTAGCTATCCGTCAGTGAAAGTCTCGTTAAAATCCGTCCAGGCGTTTCGGAGATTACCCGGAACAAAGAGACAGACAGAGAAAAACTCTAAAACTTGGTTTTTTAGTGTCAGTAGCGTGTATACTTTCATATGCATTTAGTGAAAAGCTGTTATTGTTAAGTTGCTCCTTGTAACATTAGTTATCTGCCAGAGAAAGTCCCGTTAAAATTGGTCGTCCCGCCGTTTTGGAAATTAGCCGAAACATATAGACAGATAGACGGAGATTTTTTTATGTCAGTGCCGTATATTTTTTCATATGCATGTAGTGAAAACCTGTTATTTTGAAAGAACTACATTTTTATAAAAAAATTGCCTACAGCTCTGCCGATTGGCGGGAGCATATTATTCAGAATTTTCCTTCATATAAGTTGACATACTTACTAAGTGGTGTGCACTTACCATCATCATCCGAGCCACCAGAGTCTGAAGTAGACAACGGCTCCACATGGGCTCCTATACACCTCACACCAAGCAGGATACACAGCACCAACGGTGACACCACGAACAGTTTCATAATGACACTTAACACATTAACCTTTGCCTTAAAGCTATGCTATGTTAAAGAAATAGTTAATCTTATTACATGGTCTTTGTAACACTCGTTGAATATTTTTTTTTTAAGACTTATATTCATACACTAGCTGTGCCCCGCGGTTTCACCCGCGTAGATTTTTATTTTAAGTTACTATTCTAAGTTACTCCTTGTAACATTAGCTATCCGTCAAATTAAAAAAATTGGTTTTTCTGTGTCAGTACCGTGTATACTTTCATACGCATTGAGTGAAAAACTGTTATTTTCCGTATCACAGAAAGAGATAAGAAGAGAGTTACTTTTAAACCACTGTCAATCGTGTGTTGAAATTGCTTCTTGCCTGATTTCACGATTATTGTTCAAGACAGAGGTATCAATTTGTTTGCGTGGAGACTGAACCCCTATTAATATAATTGTGCTGTAAAGAGTGCGAGATATTTTTTTCTCTTTCTGTGATATAGAATTTGAAAGGTATGAAGGAAGATTACATTACGGGGTTAAAGCCATTCTAATCATTTAGAATGTTTACTAAATAACGGGCGCAAATTCGAGCGCAATGTGGAAAGATTATCTTTGACATATAATTACTTCGGCATTTAACTAGTTTTCAGTTATGAATTGCGTTATGTAGGATTAAAACACACAATAATACCTTCACGGGATACAGGAGAAGGGAATATAACGTAACATCTATTTAAAAAACGATTTAAAAAAAACTTATTCGCAACACGTTTCAATTTCAAACACAATAATATTTTAATGAGGTTTCGACACAATAATATACAGTTGAAAGTGTGAAATACTTTTATTATACATCGATAAAGAATTACAGTTTTGCTCAGGCGTGTACTTACAACATAAAGTAGGGTAGGACTGCAAAATGTACGGGAGGGCGGTATCAACAAAAGTGGCTCAGGACAATTAAGGATTATTAAAACCCATGAAGAATATTAACAAAATATGCCATATAACTTAAACATACATTTCTGGCAGTTTAATTATTTTTCCTCAATTCAAATTGTGAAATTTCTTTGGTATATATTTAAGAAACATCAGATATTAAAGGCCTTAGTTCCGTGTTTAATGTAAGCCTTTGCCCCATCCATATCCATAGCTACCTCCCCAACCTCCCAAGCCGTAGCCCCCCCAACCCAGGCTGACTGGGGCCGAGATGATTGGGGTCTTGATGATTGGGGCTGTGATAATCGGGGCTGAAACCACGTGGCGGACGATTGGGGCTGCGACCACCACGCGTGGGATTGTTAGGCCGTGGTTGATGTAACTCGAACTGACGGAATACGACGGGTAGCCTGCAAATGGGGATTTGGATGTAGCACATCTATATCTATACATCTATACAGATAAATAAAATTGAAGTGTCTGTTTGTAATTCTAAAATAACAGCTATTCACTAAATGCATATGAAAGTATACACACTACTGTTGCTGAAAAACCAAGATTTTTCTCTGTCTGTCCGTCTGTCTGTCTGTCTGTCTGTCTGTTTGTTCCGGGTAATCTCTGAAACGGCTGGGCCGATTTTAATGGGACTTTCACTGGCAGGTAGCTGTTGTTTCAAGGAGTAACTTGGCTACTTTTAGGGTTCCGCGACAATAAGGATGAAACTAAATGTACGCGGGTGAAACCGCGGGGCACAGCTAGTTTGTAATAAGTCAATTATACATATTACTTTATTCCATACTCCTTAAGTTATATTTACATCTTTATAGCTTCCAATTATTACTTAATTTAAGTCACCCGTCACTTGTATTTTAAAGTATCTACAATACGGGCTAGTTAAAAAAACTACTTTAAGTATTTCCGTGTGGTTTCACCCGTTTTCAAGTTATTTACATTTTGCACATAAGTAATTAAGTAGGTAGGCTTATGACGTGATGAGAAATCAATTAAACTTTGTATATCCAAGGAATTTGAACCTTGAATTATAGTTTCTTATGATTATAATTCACGATATTTCCGACAAATTTGTTGCATGCATTTCCTAATGGTGACCTACATTGTCTGCATATTCTTATGAAAATACTCGAATTATATACTTACTTTACGTGTTTACGACAATGATTTTAAACATTAAAGTTTTTTTTAAATAAACAAATTTATACAGATAAATAAAATTGAAGTGTCTGTTTGTAATTCCAAAATAACAGTTTTTCACTAAATGCATATGAAAGTATACACGCTACTGACACAAAAAAACCAAGTTTTAAAAATTTTCTCTGTCTGTCTGTCTGTTTGTTCCGGCTAATCTCTGAAACGGCTGAACTGATTTTAACGGGACTTTCACTGGCAGGTAGCTGATGTTTCAAGGAGTAACTTGGGCTACTTTTATTTAGAAAAAATAATAGGGTTCAGCGAAATTATGCATGAAACTTAATCTACGCGGGTAAAGCCGCGGGGCACAGCTAGTTAATAAATAGATGTTACGTCTTTTGATGGATGGTTAAAAAAATAACAAAAAATATTTAAATAATTACAAAATACTTTATAGTACTTTATGTAACAATAAATAAAATTCCATTTCTAAAGAAAATAGCATTCTCATACGTGTTTTTAAAACGCGTAGAGCGCGCATATAAGCGCATATAAAGGTCAATGTTTGTTCCTCGGGATGCGTGGGAAGTGTGATATCTTGTGCGTGTATTTACCCAGTCCGTGGCCAGCCCAGCCTACCGGGTTGGCAGTCACCATGCCGATGAACGCGAGGACTATTGCTACCTAAAGAACAACACATACATCAACAAACAATGCAAAGGACTACATACAGAAAACGGACAATCTCAATCAACACTCGGCACGGAGGAAATCAGTGCCCCTAGTCTAAATTTTAACACGTTTTTACGTTGACGATTTTGTATTGGAACGTTAACAGCGCCCCAAGCGGTGAGTCTAGGAAGTTTTACGTCTCCATACAAAATGAGCGCAAAACGCAAGGTCAAGCGACGATGTTCGGATCCTATACTTGGGCACAGTGCATAAATCGAAAAATAGCTCGCCTTAGCTTCACGTTCTGAAGTCAAAGTTATGTCTAGATCTAACAAAACCGAGTATTTTAAAATTACTTGAGCAAGTAGGCTTCTTAATGAGTATATTTCATACATTATATTCTTGAAGGTATCCTCATGATGTATCCTCATCGCAAAGACATTATTGCACATAACATATCGAAAAATTCTTTGGTGCAGGCCGGTGGGATTTGAACTCTCGACGACCCCCTCGAATTCTTCGGAAGTCTTTGTGTTTGTATGTTCTAAGTATGAAGTATTTAAAGAAGTAACTTACCGCACACTTCATGTTGTATTCTGAACCTGGGCAATTGAACTGATACTGTGTTTAATTACAGACTTGTTTATATACGTAGTTGGGTATTCACGGCCGACCGACCGCGCTGGGCGAGCATCCTGGCAGGAAACCACCTGTCTTGTCCAGGAACACGTTAGTTACCACAATTGAATATTTTAGAGACCGTCTAAAGAAGCCATCATTTCCCCTCCACTGGCTTTATGGACAATTTTTGCTGACGTGATATTAATTTATGCATTTATTTCGTAAACAATGTCGATATTTAAAATGAATTACATATATTCCTCGTCGTAGTACTAATCGAAATTCTTATTAACAGATTGTAAATCATCGTCATCATCCCTTATAATTCTACGATCCATAATTTTTTAGGTCTTCCTTAATCCTTTAGAAATTTTCATAATTCGACAAGTATTTCACATTACAGAACACGAGACACTTCAGCAATGGCTTGTTCCATCCTTCCTTAAACACTTCCTTGGTACCAGGAGCTACAGGAGGAGGTACAGGAGCTGTGAGTGCAGTTAACGAGCGAGGTATGAGAAATGTTGGGGACAGCGAACAGCTTGTGTTAGAATTATTAGACTTCGGTGGATTGGTATAATTTTCATTTGTTCCCTTGGCACTTAAACAACCTGAAAAGTATGTGTCGGTCAAAGCTACCTCCCGTGTCAATACCAGGGGCCCTAACATGACCTCTTATTGTCATGATAGTTTAACTCTTATCACGAGACATATGTATATGACGTGTATAAGTCTGTCACTGTCACACAGTGGAACTATGATGGCAATAAAAGCTTATGGTAAGCGCCCAGGTTTTGGTAAAATCATGTAAACTTGGCGTTCTAAACTGATTTCCTAAATTTTTTACAAACCTTGTTATTCAGTTACACAATTCTTAAGCCAAAAAATAGAACGTTATTATACTCGGACATTTAAGATCTTGTATTTATAACATGTAGGGCAATTGCTTTTAGAGCCTTCTAGGACTCTAGACAGCTAAGGAAAATAAAGTGTGTGATAAAAAATGCGGTAATATTTCCTCTTGATCCCAACATTGCATCGTTCAATAAATTACATATTCAATAACCGATACCTATAATTGGCGGAACAATCAATTGCCAAATAATTTATTCATTGGATTTATGGATTCCAACGCAATGTTTAATTGCACTGATTACATTATTACAACGCAAATTTATTGAATTTATAGTTCAGATTTTGAGATACATGTGCTTGCATAAGTACACACTTTCCACCGAATGTGATTAGGAGCCGACCTGAGACGCGAGTCCATCTTTGAATGCAATCTTTGAAGGCTTGCATTGCTAGGGTATCCTTCGCGCATTGCCAACAGGATAAAAGTAACAAAGCTTTCTGAGCAGAAATAAAGTAAAATATAAGCGAAAAGGGATGACATAAATCTGTCCCGCGACACATGTTATTCCCATACATTTTGTATCGTTTCTATAAGCCAAGCTTGAGGATAATATTACTCTATCTTTTCGGTCTACAGGTCCAGAAGAAGTTCAGCTTTTGTACATTCCATCAAATCAGGGGGAAAGGGAACAAGTAGAGTATCCACAGGCATTCAAATGAAAACCAGTGTTAAAGTATAGAACACAACTGTTTAATTAACAATAACAACACAAGTATATTAATTTTATAACTGTGGAAAATTTTACGAAGAAATAAACGACGCATCCTACAAACATAGACGATGCCAGAGAACAAGGCGATGCTTCGAATACTGCTGTAGTAGGTACATCTGGGGGCCTACCATCATCGGTTTAAGTAGAGCGTATTAATAACTTCTGAGCTTTGACGTTTCATTTTGATACCGTAAAATTAAACAAAGCTAAGAAGTTCTTAATACGCGCTGCTAAAGCGATCATAGTTTGCCCTCTGTAAGTGCTCATCGTGTCGTGTTCTGGAACAAAACAAATAGTAAGTAGGTAGTATGATCATTTACGTATACAATAGCACACCTTCGGGGACTTTAGTATTATTATAACTACTCACTTTCCATCGATCGTTGTCGTAGTCCCACTTGGAGGAGATGCCATCGACGGGGTTGGCGCGGATATCCAGTAGCTTACGGAGCTGAACCTTCTGCGCTTCCTTGGACAGCGTCGCGGGTAACGGAGGAGCCACTGCAAGGAAGAATAATTTAAAACATGATGCCCACTGCCAATAAATATTCTACCCAGAGACTAAACCTTATCGCTGCAGCAGTCTCCCACATAAGGTCACAGCGACGTGACCTGTCTGTAATTAACCTTATGAATGTCTTTGCACAACATTTTTACCGTAATAGTGATTGAACATGGCCGCCCAGAACATGAACGACAGCAGGAACAATGAGATGCCGATGACAAACTTCCAAGTGCCCGTGGGGTGTTGGAACTCAGCGAAGGTCTGCGCAAAGGAGGCGCGGTACAGAGCCTTCTTCTCCTCGCAGCATAACTGCTTCCAATCACCTTTCTCTTTTTCACGGAGAGCCTGGGTTTAGTGATAAGCCTATTAACTTCTAAAGATCTATATCCGTAAATAGAGTGAGTCATTGAAAACCCCACTTCTGTGTACCTGGCTCGATAAAAAGCAAATTCACACAGAACAGATGTTACAAGTGCTAATATTACAAACGGCAAGTGTCATTTTAAATATTTGAGAAAACATCATTGTGCAATATATGTGACTTGTAACGCCATCTTGTGTAGTAATATATTGTATTAAGTTGTCAGCCTGTCTGTTAAGTTCTCTATTCGCTGAACTGATAGAGATAGTTTTTACTCAAGGAACGCAGTCAAAAAGTGCTAATACATTTAGAAGAGCGTTGTGTAAGGGCAGAGAACCTGACGAACTTTGAGGAGAAGGATTGGGTAATGAATTGCCACTGTGTACTTGAGTTGACTCTCTTGGTGTTGCAAGTCTTCACGAACTGGAGTAGCCTAATAAAATAAATATAAGAAGTTTCATTATAATTGTAAGAACTCACGCATATATCTCTCGTGTTAGGCTTAAACCTCACAGCTGGGAATGGAAACTGTGCATCGTCTCTATAATTCGCCTGTCCATTGTGCCCGAATCCAACCCAGTCGCGGTTGCCTACCCTACATTTATTATAAACAGTTCGAATATTCGCTAATGGTAATGAAAATCCCAAAGCCTTTGTAGCAAGCAAGGACATTTTGCTGCAATTTCGTTTGGCACGACACCTTTGACAAGTATTTTGAAATTCAAAATTTGACAGGTTCTACTTTTTAATTTTACTGTAAAATTGTCATTTAGAAGGAGGTTTATTAAATAAGGCTTAAACAAGATGTTTTTTTATTTACTCCGTTACATTTTCTTCTACAGAATTCTTTCTTCTTTTAAAGTTCGGTTTGTGTAGTCTCGCGTTATTCTGCATGATAAGACTATCTCCTATCGAATTGGACATACGGTTCGATTTTAGCATGTGATAAAATACTGAGTGGAACTGACTTTGAGTATGTCTCTAGTCCATTTAGTCTCTGTACTAGTTCGCTAGCATCGGTATAACTTCTATCGTCAGTGTCTTTGAAATCTGAATCTGCGTCACGTGGGATAAATTGTGTTGCTTCAGTAAATAGTGTTTCTTCTCGATGATTGCCAGGTTCTTCAATAACATCATCGGAATCTGCAGTGCCCTTATTTGGAACGTTACCATTACCAGTTCTCATGCTGCTGTCTCTCAACAGTATTTCCTTGAAGAATTTCAAAACTGGTCCAAGTAAATCAAGCTTAATATTAAGATTGGTGGATAGTTCCGCCGTATTATTGTTCAATGAAGATGTGTTTATGGTAACACCTATACTGGAATCTACTTCAGACCTACTTTCCTTTTCGAAACGAGGTTTAGGACCCCTATAAGGCGGACCCAACGTATATTTAGTTCGGGGATTCCATGAATATGTAACCAAGGGATCCAAGATGGTAGTAGCTGACGGAGCTCGTTTAAGCGAAATAGGGTCTACGAGAGTATATCTTATACCAGTGTAAAATTTTGCTGTAACTTCACGTTTATCTTCATTGGTCATTCCGATGATAGTTTCTATTGATAAACCTTTTTCTGTAGAATCGTTGGAGTCTTCAGTCTCTTCTTGTTTTATGTTAGTTTTGGATGTATCGTCAGACGTATCTCCGCCATGAACAAGTATCTCTTGGAACACATCATTAAGAGACAAGGAGTTTTTGAGTGATTTCTCGTTGAGGGGTGTTTGATCGTCAATGGTAGGCTCAATCCGTTTACCTGACGGATGTTTTCTGAATGTATTCCTGCCCTTAAACAACCTTCTGGTCATGGGAACGTCACTTGACTCTTTTGTCATATTCTTCAAGAGACCTTAAAGAAGAAGAGGGAGATAACAATGGGATTCCCTAAATATTGGAAAAGATACAATCAAATGCAAGTGCTCTATTGTAGTCTTGTAATACTGATGATTAATTGTTGGCCAAACTATTCTTCGACGTGATTGCTCACCCTAGTGTTATAGTCTATAGGATCCGCTTACCATCAGGCACGCAGCATGCTTTTTTACCATCTTCAAAGTCATTACAAATATTATGACGTGCTAACTTACGCCTAACTTCTTCATGAAAGTGCCACGGTTTAGAAGTTCTTTGTGTTTGAAAATCTTCTAAGCTTTCCCTCGGAGGACTCTCTTCAGTAAACATATTAAGTTTATCAACGAATTCTTTGATCAAATCTAAAGGCCCTTCCAGTTCAGTAGATTTTTCGATTGTATCTTCATGTTTCCTCTTATATTTGTCATAAGTTTTATAGTATCTGTGTCCGTTAAATATATCACAAAGCAACTCGTATACATTTAAATTTATTTTCTTATCCTCTGATATTCTAGTAATGTTTTTTAGTTTTTCATATTCACGATAGTTTCATTCAGATATTTTCGTCAGTTCAGTGTGCAATGTCAGTAAAATGGATGCTGTTATGGATTCCGTGAAATTCTTGTGAAGTTTGAGACTGGAAAATATTTTGTTGATTGTACTATGTATTTCTTCATTCACTTTGTAAAAGAGGTTCTTCTTCAACTCTAAGATGGTGAAGAGTTGATGCTTCAAAACATGTGTTCCAGTGAAGCACATGGCTAATATGACCAAGTATCTTAAATACATATCTCAAACTGTGTTATTTCTACTTTATACAAAACTTTACGTATTAACTTCTTATCAATAAAATAAAAATATAAAATTTTTCAATTTTATACGCCTTCAAATTTATTTCGAAACTAGATGTGACCGGCGGTTTCACCCGCGTAGATTTTGTGTCATCCTTATTGTCGCGGAACCCTAAAGTTTTAATAAATAAAAGTAGCCTAAGTTACTCCTTGAAACATCAGGTACCTGTTAAAATCAGTCCAGCCGTTTCAGAGATTACCCGGAATATACAGACAAACAGACAGACAGACAGAGAAAAAATTTAAATCTTGGTTTTTAGTGTCAGTAGCGTGTATATTTTCATATGCATTTAGTGAAAAGCTGTTATTTTGAAATTACAAACAGACACTTCAATTTTATTTATCTGTATTTGATTCTAGTATATTGTGCAAAAGAAATAAAACACTCCATATAAAAGATAATTTAATCGATCATACACACGCTCTTATCGGTACCAATAGAAATAAACATACAATATTTCTTCTACGTAGCAGTAATATTTATATAATACCTAAGTACATTTAAAATAGGTTTCAAAATGAACAATTTCGTGGTAAAGTGTATCATTATAAATTTAGGACTCATCAATAAAATCGTTGAAGTGAAATGCCTGACAGAAGTACCAGCAGTGGAAGACATAGGTATTATGACCACGGAAGCGGCGATACGACACACGATGAACACGCTCTTCCATCATTTACAACCGAGAGGTGTTCGCAATAAACCGAAATTGATAAAGTATTCAATAGTACACACCAATCTGATATCAATCACATTGCAAGATAACGATATTTTGAAAAAAATTGCAAATTTAACGAGAGTCGATAACAATAATGTCAGCAACATAACTGAAACTTTTATAGCGATCATAAATGAGTTATTAAACGAAGATTATGTTCCAAATAATGAAGATCTCAACAGGGATGATAATGTTATGACGCTTATTAATGATTTCCTCATTAATTTAGAGCAAATGAAAGTAAAATACGATATTGGTTACGATCAATCGGATATAAATTCTGAGATACTTAAAGTACTTAAGAACGATCAAGCTACTAATGTACCAATGCATAATCGAGATTATACCGATGTTCTGATTGAAAATGAATTTTGGAGTGAGTTGCCTTTCAATTTGAGACCTACTTACAAGATCTAAGATCCAAACATGGCTTGCGTTCTAACAAGCCATCGTTCAACAAATACTTTGGTAGCTCTTGGTCATCATGGTCCTTTACTATTTTATACATATATTATAGCTTCTTTCAATAGAAGAATAATAAGGCAGGTATTTGCGAGACAAGGACTTCATGATCACTCTGTTCTCAGGACCTAGCGGCCGCCGTATCTTCAGAGGGAAGAGGACGAACATCAAGCACTATCCCTTCATGGCCAGCGTCCAAATCATGAACCAATTCCACTGCGCTGGCTCCATCATCAAGTCAGACCTCGTCATATCTGCTGCTTCATGCTTGCAGCTGTACGTATTCATTGACAATACTTTGTGTTCTTCTACTGTCCACAATAAATCGCAAGTAAAGTGTATAAGCTTGGTGGCAATATGGTGAGTAATCCTCTAAGTACTACAAATCATGCTTGCACCCTCGACCTCGCCAGTCTTTACTAAAAAATATTTGTTCTTACAGTGCATTCCAGTAAAATAAAGATTACTTCCATCCTATTCGCTTATTTAGAACATTGTTGCAACAAACGCTGCTTGCGACAGCGACAACGAATCTTTTCCTAACAATCTTCTTTCAAAGGTTGGTACAGACCCAATCGAGATTTCGTTGTGCTCTCTTTAAAATGTTTGCTCTACGCTTGAACTAATGAATAAAAATCGTTTTAGAGCCTATAACAACCGGTTCTTCCGCGAAAACCCAGCCTTCTTAGCTGTGCGCGTTGGAAGCAGCTACTTCAACGGTGCTGGGGAGAAGATACCAGTTCTTGAAGTCTACTTTCACCCCAGCTACGATCCCAGGACTCTCAGGCACAACTTGTGTGTTATGAGGCTGTTGAGAAGGCTGAAGTTCAAAGGCCAGAGGATTAAGAAGATAGATATTGATAGAGAAGCCTCCAGTCTGCCTGTAACTACTGATGGTATCACCGTTGTTGGTTGGGGATCTAAGGGGGTAAGCACTAAAAGAATTTGTTCAATATTGTAACGATCAAATTTCCGGATGGGTTCCCGAATTTATGAGAAGAGATGTTCAGGTTCTTGGCACGTGGCCTCTGAATATCTTTTCTGACGAATGTACGTTTCTTTAAGATGTTTTCATTAAAAACACTCATCGGTGCTACCTACAAGATAATAAAGTGCGGTTTCTCCTGTTTCAGGCTAGCAACATTGTAAAAGGATCGGCAGTTGATCAAATGTCTTTCGCTGTATTAGACTTTTATCCTTTGTCCGAATGTCGAGAAGTGTATTCCAGGTAATTGAAACATTTATTGGATAATACCGACGTACTTAATATGTAGCTATGTGAAATAGAACTCTTTCACTCTGCCTACGGCATAAGGATCTTTGCTTGATGATTTATGTATGTAAATTATCAAAAGATTTTTTTATATTGCAATTTTGAAATACACAACTTAAAACTATTTAATGATGAGATATACAAATTACTATTTATTTCATTTATAAACTCCATCAACAACTCATAAGTCATTTTGTTTTGCAGTCAATATGTTACAAGAACAAATTTCTGCGCCGGATTCTTCTCAAGGGGTGGCGGAGCTTGTAATGTGAGATTTTTTATCTTTATGCGAAGAGTTGAAGTAAGGTTGTGTTTTTTAAAAGTCCAGTACAATTTCTAGTGCCTTTCCAGCTAGTTTCTTAGATAATTATTATGTTCTTGTACTGTTTGATCTATCAAACAAGTTTAACTTAATGATGACTAGACGGTTCATCTGCTTTTATTGCCTATGATCACTTGCAATACAATCTTGTTTTATTTTGCCTGTGAAAATGAAAATGATATTAAGTTTCGACACTGGAATGGCACATAAGAATGTCAAAAAATGACCAGAGGTTCTGAAACTAGCTAGAGAAGAACCCCATGTTTTCCCCTCTTGAGCTCAGATATATAAACATATCTTTAATAGAGGGACGTAGGAGGTCCAGGCATCGTGAACGGGGTGCTCACTGGTGTGATCAGCTTTGGATCCCCGACGTGTGGGGCTGAGAACTCTCCCACAGTATTCATGAAGGTGGGGTATTACTCCAAGTGGATCGACGACATTCTGGACATGGTAACTCATAGTTTTTATACATAGGTAAACGATGAAACTTGATAAACATTCGACCGCTACTCAGTATGCTTGATTTTTTCCGGGATAAAATTCCAGCTTTATATTATGTCTCAATCTAAGAAAAAAAATCCGTGTGCCAAATGTTATCCGATGATGTTCGCACTAACACCTAACTAATATCTTAAACATGCAAAGTTCCATATCTGTAATATTAAAAGAATGAAGAAAACAGGATCTTCAAATTTTGTAATTTTAAGAGTCACTTCTCCTACACGTGGTGTCTTCATAATATTTAGCCTCAATCATACTTTTTCCATAGCACGGATGTTTCGAATTTCATTTCATGTTAACTATCTTTGTTTCAGTCTGTTCCGTATGCAAAACAAAGGACAACAACAACGACACCTAGAACAATATACACCACAATGTCCAAGCACACCAAGCACCCACCATACACCGTTACACCCATAGCACATGATCCTATCGAAGAAACAACACAAGCATCCCGAATCAATATCCAAGTATTAAGAGATAACGCCAACCAAACTGAACATTCAAATACTGACCTGGATTTAGAGGAAGATCCAGAATTATTCAAAGAGTTCGTAAAAACTCTCTTTGGGAGCAAAGAGGTCCAGGACTTAGAAGGAACGCTAGCTAATATTCGAGCACCAGGTAATGGCAGAAACAGCAAAGACACTGCTGACGATGACGACACGGACAATGAAATTCTTGAAAAACACAATCCAACTATGGGAGGCTTGATGGAACCTGTTAAGTTAGAAACTACACAATTTACGATGGATGCCAAAAGTGCTGTAACTGATCGAATAAGGCATGAACCTATTAGAATTGGTTGGAATGAACAAACGTCCGGCGAGGAGGATGACGAAGAACTTAGTGTCAATAGCGAGAATGATGCTGAAATGAAATATACGGTCTTAGACAAAAACCTCAGCGTTGACTCGGTAACCGTACGAAATAAAGAATTAGAACCCAGTCATGACGACAATAATAAGAATACAATGCATGTTTATAAAGAAAAGAAAGAAGTTAATCAAAACAAAGACATTATTCGAATTAAGGAAGACAACAAATATAGTCAAATGAATGACGACAGTGATTCAAAACAAATTGAAGATGAAGAAAGAATAATAATGGAGAAGAAATCTAAAAAGAAAACAGCTGAAGATGAAAGTGATGATAGTGAAGAATCGGTTGAAATAATGTTAGAAGCCCCAAACTTATCATACATTCAATCTACACCACGACCAGAGTCTTTATACATCGAAGATTTAAAAGTGCAGCATTTACCAGAAGTGGCAAGAACTGATGGTATTTCGGATTATATTAAGAGTGCTACAAAACCAAATTACATTTACAAGAATGAATCCGTTTTAACACTATTGTACCTTTCAGACAACGATAAGAAAAATTCCAAGCTAAATACGGATGATCTTGCCGAACAAATAAATATAGACATGATGCATAAAGTACCGAAGGATGCCGAAAGTTATGAGATTTTATCGAAACAAGATTTGTATGACATATTACAAGAAACTTTTATGTCTGAAGCGGCTGGAAAACTTTTTAATAAAAGACATACATAAATTAGCTGTTTTCCAATTCGTTTCAATTGAATTAAATTTATTTATTGCCCAACCATAATCTTAACTTCTAGCAAAGGTCGGCGCTCTTATGTGTGATGGACGGTACCTTTATGTAAAATCAAAACAGGTGGAATAAACGTCAAATTTAGTTCCGATCCCTTTCACTAGGTAAGGGTCTTTCAAAAATTGCTAATTGCTACATACACATTAACCAAACAATTGTTATTTACGGATATCACAGTTCTCAGGTATAAATAGCAAATTAACCCGATATACATAATTATTTAAATGATTTTTCCATTGTTTAAATAAAATATATTGAATAGAATAGAATTATAATAGAAAAAAAATTATTCAATAAAAACAAAATTCAAACGAACTTGTGAAACGGAACGCACAAATTGTTTGATACTGCCGGTAGATGTCGCTCTGACTTTTCAGTCAAACTGACTGGGTCGGTGATAAGATTATTTTACAGAACAAGAATCACATTTATAAAAGGTAATTACGCAATTTAATCGCCTCGTGTTTTGTGTATTCTAGTCAATTAAACAGTGTTTTGCTAAGTTTTCTTTGACCCGGACGAGGTATGTACAATTTTACGATCTGTCAACCATGCAGATTCCAAAGTTAAAAATAAATTAATTCCACGAAATAAACAGATTTTGCAATTGTTTTTATTCAATTACCTTAATGAGAGCACCATGGACATATGTTGTAATGAAATAAGTACGACAATTATGTTTTCATAGAAATATTTCGTTATGTAATACTTATTGATTTGTATGGTAACCTAACTTTACTAGAAGCAGTATTTTATTTGCGATAGAATTCAGATAAGGAGGAATAAATGGATGTCAATGATTCAGGTAACCTATGTAGGAAATTAATGACAGACTTGTCAGAAATCAACCTTTTATACTGTATACACATAAAAAGATGCAATGAATTTATTTATAGATAATAAATACTTGTCTTAAATCTATTTCTCTACCTATTTATACCTTAATGTCTTGAAAATATAGTTTTAAAAAAAATATTTTTAGTTTTGTATTAGGAATTAAAGATTGATTGTCAAAATAAAAATGGTGTTGCCATAATTAAATATTTACTACCATTAGCTACAATATTGGACATAATGTGTTAGAGATATAATATATTGAGGTAGGGAAAATGGACAAGTAAAATACAGGGTCATAAGTATTTATTGAAACAAGTGCTCAATAATTGACAGATGGCAAACTTCCTACTGCGACGAGCACTGCTAGATGCAGTCCGTGTGCCTGTCACCGCAAGAGCTTCCTCGTCTGTCGGCGAGGTTGCCAAGGTATGTATTACTTATATTAAAAAAAAAACAAATTTCATTATTGGATCAAGATTAAAATAGGAAATAAAATGTGATCCATTTGTTTTGGAGCCACACTGCCTTATAGAGACACAGATATACAGGAACTCATGTAAAACTTATAACACCCCTCTTTGTTTTTCTTTTCTACTTACTACTTAACACATTCACTGCTGAAATTTCGTCTTTAAAATTAAAAAAAATTTCACTATAAAAGTTAGGTTATTAATTATCTTTATATTGTACATTCTTATGGTTAACAAACATTGATGTACAGATTGGCAACCGGGAATGGGTGGGCTATGGTTTCAACGGCCAGCCTACATACATGGACCGCGCTGACTTCCCCATGCCAGCCATCAGGTTCCGTGCTGACAACCCTGACATTCAGGTATTGTTTACTGCTCATTATTATCTAGGGCTGCTCACTCACTACAAAATATATTTAATTAAGTAAAAAAAAAATGTTTGTTAATGGAAACAAATTGTATTCATTAGACAACATAATATAAATATATTACTTACACTTTTCTACATGTATTTATTAGGGCGTCCATAAATTACGTGAGATGATTTAGGGTGAGGGAGGGTCTCGACAAATATCACGCAATTTTTGTTCTGATTGACACAAAAAAAATAATACTATTTTGGTCCATTCAATCCAAATTTTTATATAAAAGTAAATAAAAGCACGAAGCAGATTGTTTTTTTTTCTTTCTACAATAACAACCCAACGCGTTTACGTAAGAAACCCACATTATGAAAAATCTCACGTGAGATTGGGGGATGGGGGAGGGGGTTGAACAAAATCTCACGACATCTCACGACATCTCACCAACGGGAGAGGGAGGGACAGAAAAAAAAAAAAAAACACCACGTAATTTATGGACGCCCCCTTAATGTACTGCAAAATTTTAATAATTATCAAGGAAAATCCACTCAATATTCACGTTTATGATTTATTCCTGGCTAATTTGTACCTGAGCAAGAATTGAAATTACCATTTTTGGTTTACAAAAGATTAACAAATATGGATTAGTTGGATACTGTTTCAACTCTTTTTCACTAATACCTAAAGCCACGCGAGAAAAATATAAAACCTATTTCCAGACACAGATAAATCTGGGGAATTACTTAAAATATTTTTTTTATTATTCGCCGAGCCAAATAAATTTACTGAATACAAATAAAAAACCAATTTTATTCAAAATAACAAAGCTATCCTCATTCGTAGGCCCTCCGCACAAAGGAGAAGGGTGACTGGCGCAAGTTGACAATTGAGGAGAAGAAAGCCCTGTACCGGGCTGCGTTCTGCCAGACCTACGCCGAGTTCCAAGCACCCACTGGGGAGTGGAAGGGAGTCATTGGATGGGGACTGATCATTGCATCCTTCTCCATCTGGATCTACATGGCCATGAAGATCTTTGGTAAGCTTTTGAAATCCTACCTTTTATAGGCCCAGAGCCTGAATTAAAATTACTATTGTACTTCGCTTAAAGAAACGATAACAAATGTATTGATAAATAATTTGTATTGTTTACCAAAAGCAAAGCGCAATAATAATGTTACTTTGTCTAGGCCTACTGATTCTTAAAGAATGTTGTATTTTGAAGTATTTTTGATAACTGCCTAATTGTCATCCTGCCAATTTATTGTTTTTTGTCCTAAATTTTACTCTCTGAGCCATCACACCTGTGTAATACCTTTCAGGACATATCGTCCTTTAAAGATTAACATTTAAGTACCCTAAGTACAGGTAGAGATATACACAACTATATATAGGTAATAATGTAAAATGTATAATGTTTATTGCAGTATACAGTCCGATCCCGGAGTCCCTGAAGGAGGAGAACCAGAAGGCGCAGCTGAAGCGCATGCTGGACCTCAAGGTGAACCCCATCGACGGGCTCGCCTCCAAGTGGGACTACGAGAACAACCGCTGGAAGTAAACTGGCCTTCAGTAAGTATTTATTTATACAATTACCTATTACTATTATTAAATTAGACGTCACGCGGTTTCACCCGCGTAGTTCCCGTTCCCGTAGGAGTACGGGGATAAAATATAGCCTATGTTACTCACTGATGATGTAGCTATCAATTGATGAACGAATTTTCAAGATTGGTCAAGTAGTTTCGGAGCCAATTCAATGCAAACAAACAAACAATCAAATCTTCCTCTTTATATTATTAATACCCTACTTTACTCATTGTAACATCAGCTATCTGCCAGTAAAAGTCCCGATAAAATTGATCCAGTCATTTCTTAGATTAGACGGAACAAAGTGACAGACTAGACAGACAGGCAGACAGACAGTTTTTTTTAATTGGTTTTTTATGTGAGTACCGTGTATACTTTCATATGCATTTAGTGAAAACTGTTAATTTGGAATTACAAATAGACATTTCAATGTTATTTATCTTATCTTATATCTTTAAACGAGCAATTTTTGTATATATATATAGAATCTAGATCTCGGGAACGGCTGCAACGATTTTCATGAAATTTTGTATGTAGGGGGCTTCGCGTGCAAAAATTGATCTAGCTAGGTTTCACTTTCAGAAAACATTGTTTTTACCATGTTTTAATGCACTGAAAAACTCATAAAATATCAATACAATACAGTAAATTTCGCCGACAACTGTCAAGTTATGATAGCTCAGAGGTGAGGCTGCCAGCTTACGAGGTGATAACGAAACTAGAGTACCCCGGTTCGAGACTGACGTTCACCGGTTCGATTATTTTCTTTTGGTTCCTTTATTTCTTCTAGCTTTTTTGGCAAAACGTGTAGTTTTTTTCTTGTTTGAGAAAAAGCAACCGAGCACAGCTCGGTCAACCAGGTACTAGATGTATAATATGTGTTTTTTGTTGCAGATGTACCTCAAGGTGCTGTGATGGCTCTCGGTTGTAGTTTAGACACAATTGTTAATATAAGTTAAACGTCTCTGTAAGATAAATTGTGATTCCAATCAAATATCATTGTTTTTATTTAATTTTTACGCTATTTATGAATTTAATAAATGATCACCTACACAGCCTTACTAGGAGCTTTTAAATAGTGTATTTATTTTCAGAAATAAACAATTAGAGTCCTTGTTATAAGTGCCGTTACGAGTTTAGAGCGCTGTCCATGAATACGCAGTCGTAATTTTATAAGATTGTATCTATCTGTCTGTTTGTATCGCAAACTATTTTTTCTAAGCGCTCGTAATTCGTGATAGCACCTATATAACTTCTTTACCCTATTACTGCGAGGGTATGTTATTCATCATGTCCAATTTTTCACGATACACCCTGCCTGCATGTACACCCCCTGTTTTGAGGTGCTAATCCGTTTAGCAATATAAAAGCAACGACTTTCCAAGTTTTAACACCTTGGTACATTTCCTCACGATATAAGTATCAATATTCACTTAGTACCTGTGGTTCGTCGTCGGTACCACTGCAATTTTATCACGACATAACCTAGTAGCATCAGCTCTTCGGTCAGGTAATAGGTCACTTTAGTAGAACCGTCTTCAGAGGTTTGCAAATAACTCAAATGTCTGGTGGTCGATATGTAAGGCGACTTAAAAAGTACCAGTGGCGGAGAACATTGCAGGAGGGAATAGCAGCAATGTTTGTTAGGTTTTGCAATATTTTATTACTCGGCCTAAAAGTACTAGGCGCGCAGAACGTTGTAGGAGGTAATAGCAATGTTAAGTTTGTGATATGTCACTCGGCTTAAAGTACTAGGCGCACAGAGATTTGAAGGAGGTGTAATACGAGTAGCAATGTTAGGTTTGCGATATTATGTCACTCAGCTTAAAGTACTAGGCGCTCATAACATTGATGAAGGTAAATAGCAATGTGTCGGATTTGCGATATTTTTTCATTCGGCTTAAAAGTACTAGGCGCACAGAGCTTTGAAGGAGGTGTAATACGAGTAGCAATGTTAGGTTTGCGATATTATGTCACTCAGCTTAAAGTACTAGGCGCTCATAACATTGATGAAGGTAAATAGCAATGTGTCGGATTTGCGATATTTTTTCATTCGGCTTAAAAGTACTAGGCGCACAGAGCTTTGAAGGAGGTGTAATACGAGTAGCAATGTTAGGTTTGCGATATTATGTCAGTCGGCTTAGGAGTACTAGGCGCGCAGGACATTGAAGGAGGTATTATTTATCCACTGAAGCATCCACTGAACATACTTTGGTACTGCAGTGTAAAGTTGTAATATCGCAAACTTTAACTGGAGTATTCATTACTACCTCCTCCAATGTTCTGCGCGCCTAGTACTTTACGCCGAGTGACAAAATATCACAAACCTAACATTGCTATACCTCCTGCAATGCTCTACGCGCCTGGTACTTTTAAGCAGGATGACAAAATATCGCTAGCCTAACATTGCTATTAATTACCTAGATTGCCTTCTGGTACTTTTGTGAAATGTGAAATTTAAGGTTCTTGCTAGCATAATAATATCTGAACAACCCCTTCTCATATTCTGGCGCCCTGGTACTTATGGCGAGTTCTGATTTAACGAGGTATTTTAAATATTTACGTCGCGTTCGTCATAGATAAAATAAAAACATTTTGGGAACATAATTTTTATTGTTTTTTAAAAATTCAACATATCAACATAAATAATCCATCCATGCACTGAGCGTTATTTAAACACTATGATAAAATATTATGCCATAGTTGGCACTATCACTTTGTAACTATTAATAAATATCTTTTACATACATTTTTGCATCTATCAATTAACTAAAATATAACTAACAAGTTGTCACACATGATGTTTTCATAAACAGACCACAGGTTATATTACGGTATGAACATTAGAAATGTTTTTTTTAAATGGCATGGGATAGTTAGGGAGTAGTGTGAAGAGACCACGTACTTACTATAAAGATAAAACTATTCTATAGGTATATTTCAAAGGTTCAATTTGTCAGCACAGGGTAGACTAAGTAACATTATCATCACGCTTCGCTAGTAGAAAGGATAAAAAATGTACGGGAATGACATATGTCACTTGAGTAATTTATTTCATTTCCATACTTTTTGTATCATATCTATTAGCGCAAGCGCAAGAGAATGTTACTTTGCCTAGGCTTACAGGGCCGTCACGAGCTATGTATGGGGTAAAATTGTGGGGACACTGCGCATGTTTTTATTCGCCTCGTGCCATACATATAGACAGAGACAGACTCATAAAACGACTACTGCGCCTTCAAGGTCTACGCGCTCATTTCTCGTGACGGGACCTGTGAGTTACAATATCATCATCCAAAATATAGCTGTGAGTAAAAAAAACATTTTGAATGGAAAACCGGATAAACTCTATACAATCCATACATTAAATCGCAATAAAATAGAATAGAGTACAATAATAAAACCAGTAAGTAAGTTAGTTAAAGGAATGTTAGTTTTTAATCGAATTAAATTTGTCATAATATATTTCTTGTTCAACTTCTAAGTACACGTGAATATGACGTTCATACTCCATTTCATCTTATACCGCAAAGATGGCCCACTAACATCATTACAAACATACACCCGCCAAATGGTAAGCGGTTACTGAAGCTTATACACTGGCAACATTCGGGTTGACACTCATAACCTGGCAACACCAAGAGTCAATCACTATCATAGAGTAGTCATTTGATGTGTCTGTCTGTCTGTATGGTGCGACTCGAATGAAATACACACACAGTTACCCTCATTATTTTCGCAGAGCGCTCGTATCTCGTGACGCTGTAAGAGATCCTTTTGATGTCCTATCAGCGTCTCTTTATGAAATTCTGGGCCCCGAGTCTGGTATTTTAATACACTGCCATTCCAAAATTATACGTAGGAACACGAATGTTTGTTTGTCTGTTACGTAGGAACACAACAATTCTGTACCCCAAGTGAAGGTTGGTATTTTAAACATAGATTCTATTGCGTATTTGGTGAAATTCGCATCACTCGAAATACGTTGATCCGCCATCTTTACCATTCAACCACAACCCGCCTCTGAACAAGTATCAACAAATTTTAAACTACGCAGTCTAAACTGTCAGGCGACGTTTGAATTTGTCAAAACATATACCTGGGGCACTGTTTTATACACGAAAATACTGTTGGACAACACGTAGGTAAGCCTACCTAAATAAACTTACTTGCAACATTATTAAACGTAGTACAATCATTATTTATCTACTATGATAAAATTAATTTAAAACACCTATCACATTTTATGTTTATTATATTTTTAGTCTCAACATCGATCGAACATGTATTTATATAACTATATTTTAAACAAATTCGTTTTACAAATTTCTTAAGTATAAGTAAGTATACAATTAGCCAAGAAAAAATACAAGGAAGTGAAACTATTTAATTCTCCTTACAATATAGACATCTAGCTAGGCTAAATAAGAACATACAATAAAATTAGGTACGTACCTACTACTAATATAGTTATAATTTATTCTTACGAAAAATACTGGGGATCACATTTTGGTACATAACTATTTCCATACATATATTATCCTTCTAATTAGGTAGGTATATTTTTTAATTATGTATATTACTATAAAAATTATCTAAGCTGAAAGCAAAACATCAAGCGCTAAGTGTTGTGTATCTGTGTAGTTTGCTATTTTTGTCTGTGGTACCCATTGTCTATGGTCACTGGAAGAGTGTGGATCTCATCTCCTTTTTTCCCGCAAATATTTGTAATTTGACAGATTATAAATATGATTAATCTATGTACCTTTATAAAACATCGAATTAAATAATTAAAGCTAGATGACTAGATATTTTTTATGAATTCGGTTTCTTAAACATGACTTGAGAGCGAGATCTCTTAGAAAGAGAACCTTCGTAGTGTGAGAGACCGTTGATGGATTTACTTAGTTTCGTTTGTTTAGTTTACATATGCTCACGCCTGTATTCCCCGAAGGGGTAGGCAGAGGTGTTGTAATTTTCAACACCCACATTTCACCGAATATGATAAAGTGCCAACGTGACAGAGGGTGAGTCCATCGCCGTCTCAGGCACTATACATATGTCTTTGAATTATTTCTCAGACATATGCAGGTTTCCTCACGATGTTTTCCTTCACCGTAAAACACGTGGTGTGAAAATGACTGGACATAAGTTTTTAGAAAAACTCATAGGTACAGGCCTCGCTGGGATTCGAACTTGCGTCGCTTGCGTAGCAGGCGACTGCTCTAACCCCGAGGCCACCACGGTTCTGGCTTGTTTAGTTTTAGAAATCAATTATCAAATCTAATCTGTAAAATGTTAATCTTTGACCTCATTAATTTATTATTCAACTAGCTGTGTCCCGCAGTTCACGCGCACAGTTAACTTTATGTTGGCTGTATTTAATCCTAAATATTTTTAGAGCCTAAGATAACTGTCGTTAAAATCGGTCTAGCCTTTTCAGACATTAGCTGGCCGAAACAGATAAAGATTTTTTAAATATATTTTTATGTAAGTACCGTATATATTTGCAAACAAATGCATTTAGTGAAATGCTGTTAACATTACAAACATACACTTCAATTTCATTTATCTGTACATATAAGTCTCGATATCAGTACTAGACCAACGTGATGATGGCAACGTTGATATTATTATTATAATTATTATTTTTGGTTGCGAAGGTTCTCTTTCTAAAATAAATCATAATATGTCTATGGAGCAGACTATTTGAAATCATACCAATATGGTGTGACGTAATGAATTGCCTCTATAATACACAAAGCTAACTTAATACCACAAGTTATTTATTAGATACGAGAAAATGACTAGGATTTTTTTAAACATTATACTTATTATATTCATATTTAATAGGTACTAATTATAACATTTGGTTTTCTAGCTATGAAAAATAAGGATATTGCGTCTTTTGGTGAAAATATACCGTCTTCTATTTGAAATATCTAATATAAATATATTATTATAAATCGCAATACAAATCATTAATAAATAAAATCTTTGTCTCTGAACCACCCAAAGATAAACTAAGAAAGAGAGAGAGACAGAACGTACAAGAGAGGCAGAGACGGCATTAAGTCCGCTTGTGTTTTGAATAAAATATACCATATACCAGACTTATAATAATTAAAATATAATTCTAATAATTATTTTCAAACTTTTTGCCATAGAAATCGATTCACGTGTCATTATTTATATATTATATTTATTGTTTATTTAAAAAAGACACTTGCTTAAACTTCTTTTTTAAGACATTGATTTCCACATAAAGTAGGTACATGTATAGGTGGTACGGTCAAATATATATTTTATTTCCTTACAATTATCATAAGAAATGTTTAATCAGGGAACTATGTGTCACACCCCTTATTCTGTTTGAGTATAATAATATAACTTTAGTGATATACACACAAACATACATTTTCTTAAATATTTTTGAAATGTTTATCCATGATACCATAAATTTTGCTCATTTCCATAACATTTTTTAAAGATCTAGATTTTTTTCAATCTAACCACCGAATGTTGCTTACCTACATTCGGAATATAATTTCTGTCTTAAGTCATTGTTAAGTACATCCAAGTTAGTACATTTTATCATCCATTTAAAGAGTTATATCCGTTGGTTCGACCGACACGGAAATTATAGTGAACATATTTATTTTTGTTGATTTAACCATCGCTTAAGCACGCGTATTAAGAACTTCATTTTTATGTTGTCAAATAGAAACGTCAAAGCTCAGACATCCTAATAGGCCCCCTGTATTTATCAATAAGGAGGTTAATCTCTGAATGGGAATAGACCTCCTACGCCAGTGGCGTCCCAATCAGCCACTTCCACCGGCCCGAAGCATTCGTCGAAGAACTGCTCCATCGTCTTGTGAAGGTGGAAGGAGGAGCGCTCGAAGTTGTGACCCTCGTCTGGGTATACCTGAAGATTCAGTCAAGTCGAACATTAATCACTCACCTTAACTACATAAGTACGTACGCTGGACTATTATGTACAAAATTAAATCTACGTTTTGTGATGAAGCATCTCAAGAGATGGGATCCTATCAATCAGTCCGTTAAACGAAGGGAATGTATAGTGGCACATCTCTATCCATTCCAGTATTAGGTTGTGTTAGTGCTGTTCTGATTCTATACAAACCTTCGTTTACGTCGACGCTGTGACTTGTGACGGCGGCAGTAAGTGTGGGCTCAGGGGAATCACTGACCTGATGCGTGTAGAGCGCGCCGGCGCGGACGAGCGCGCGGGCGAGCGCGAGGGCGTGGCTGGCGGGCGCGCGCAGGTCGGCCGCGGCGTGCGCCAGCAGCAGCCGGCGCGGCGGCAGGTTGGCCGCGCGCCGCCACACCGCGCCGCCCCAGCCCGCGCCGCCGCCGCCGTAGCGCTCCGACCAGTACGACACTGCAACCGTGGGGGACGATAACCACCGAGAACCTTGAGACCGATTCGCGAAGTCTGATTTTGGTGAACCAAAATTAGCATTTTCCAGATTCTGAAAATTTAATATAAATAGAAACGAAAGAACTTTCGAGTGATCAGGGCGACATGATTATAAAGAATTAAAAATATTAACGCCTGTCGCTTTCACCGAGAAGAACCCGGCGAGGAATTCGGAAATAAATTTCACACAGAAAGTTTTTTTACAATGTTAAGCATAAATTAAATTTTCGAGTGTCGAGCGCAAAAATACAAATGGTTATAAAAAAGTATAAAAATATTCATCATCAGCCTAAGTACCTATATTAGTCCACAGCTAGACATCGGCCTCTCCTAATGAATATCATAGACATAATTTTTTTTTTTTAATATCATAGACATAAAATAACCATAAACATGGACTTCCGCGAAGTAGCACTTGATTCTATTCAATCGAAAATGCAAGGAGCGGCAAAAAGGTCGTGACGTTGCATAGAGGAACTGACCATGTCTTGCGAGATCGGTGACAGGGGCTAAAAGTGCGAGGCAGCGTGTGACGTTGCGAGCGTCCCCGGCGGCGAGCGCGGCGGCGGCGCCGGCGCCGTACCCGCGGCCCCACACGCCCACGCGGGCGCCGTCCACCATCGCCAGGTTGTCGCGCAGGTACCTTACAAATAACATAAAAGAAACCGACTTCAAATAATGCAAATTTCAGACTTATAATAGTGTCCGAATCGCACATTTTATGAGTATGTTTTAGTTTCCTTCATTTCAGGTAGATGACGTGAGTATTAAATAGATCGCGCTAGAGTTGTATCGCGTTGCATAAATACGTCTACCGTTGATTTGTTTTATCTCACCAAACCGACCATTGTTTTGTCCTCGCCAGCGAGGCTCGTCGCGAACTCTACGTCATCGCCCCCCCGTCCTCTGCTAGGGCCGGCCGAGCCATTAGCCTTAAACATGTCCCCAAATAATACAACTCAGATCCAGCTCCCCTAGCTCATCCCCCAGCAACGCTCTAAGCCGAGGTCTGAGTCCCGCACCGGGGCGTCCTTAGCTGTGTTGCTTAGTTTTTCAGTTTAAGCTCATCTGGAGGCCCTTGGGTCTCGCCCTATAATCCGGTAAAGCAGTGGAGGTAACTCCCCCCTACCAACTGCGAGAGACCACATTTTAAAACAAATTTGTTTTATCTCTTCTTTTACGCAACATTATAATAAACCTTTGGATGTAAAACCTAGTTTTATTTAGTTCCTGCAATCTTCGGAAGGCCAGTTTGATCCCCCCATCAAACAAATAGTTTTCATCTAATTTCCACTAATAAATCGGTTCATCCAGCCGAATGTTCAGAGGTAACAAACATAAAAAAATACAGTCGAGGCTCTCAACTTGTGTTCGGTTAAAAATTTGGTTTAGTTGAGATGTTCACTGTGACTACTTGTCGAGATGTTCATCATCATCATCTTGCCCCTGTCTGACAGTGTTTGCCTCTTCCATTTGTGTCACCATCATAACCTATATACACATTATGAGATGCTAATAGCTTGAAGATATTATCTCATCAATTGAGTAACCTTCTCCATTATTTGAAGTCGACTAACAAGATTACACTTACGAGAGCACAGCTATTTGATCCTCCACGTCAACTGACAATAACTTTTGGTAGATCTCCGTTCTGAGCTCCTCACCCTGAAAGCAAGTACAGAGATACGTTTTCATTATTTAGTACCAAATTTGTGCAGAAATCAACCATGACCTGATTGCTTCCAATTACTCATATCCCCCCCTTATACCACATATGGTAAGTATACCTGTCCGCCCGATCCTCTGGCGTCGATCTCAGCCACGATGAAGTTCCTGGCAGCTGCCAGATACCAGCCCCAGCCCGGACTCCAGCGCTCTGTCACCAGCTGTCCACCAGGCTCTGCTGACCTGGAGAAACGTTTATACACCATAGAATTGATATAGAGAGAAAGAAAGAAACTAAAATTATTCATAACACCATACATAAAGGAGCGAAAAGGTTTGTCGTAACAGTAGATTATAGTTGTTACAAATCAGACCCAACTCATCAGAATCTGGCTGTCACGGTGATGACGGCCATCACTGATCTTCCGCTAGGACAAAGGCGTTGCGTTACAGCTCGGTCACGCTGGCACTGATATATGGAAAGGCTGCGAGGAAAAATCTACCAGTAGAATTTAATTTTACATACTTTCCGCTGGTAAACCTATTGGTAATTTTTTACCTCGCTCACAGCTCCGCCTTACCTTTCTCCCCTCCCCTGGCAGTCTAAGGGAGGAGCAACGATGTTCCTTTCAAAACCAATTCACAAGAAACTTCGCAATACATTTTGAGGTACTTCGATATCGTTATTCCAACAAGTCCCCCTGGAAGGTACTAAGGTATGTTACAGAAAGGACTCTAACTGTGTGGAGCCTGTCTGGGTATCATACCCTTACAGAATAAAGCCTAAAGAATGAGCATATTTAGGAGTCGCTGCGTATAGTATACTGCTAATAGAGAGCTCTCTCATATTCCTGGCACCACTAATCCACTCGAAATAACGGCCAATCAATTTACTCCGAATTTTGTTAGTGTTCATGAGATACACCTTTTATCGTCCCTTTTGCATTAACCACCAAACGTTATTGAGTGGGCTGATACCAGATTAGTAACTTACACGTGCAACACCAATGGGAGAGGGAGATCGTCTGTTTCCTTGAACCCTGGAGGAAGGAGCAGTCGGACGCGGGCTTCTCTATCTGCTTGTACCTGTGGAAACGAGCTTAATAAAAACACCAGCTAATTCGCTGTTTCTTTTCCTGTCAGGTTTTATTTTGGAAACGATAGCAGAACTAATGACAGTTCCAACTGTCTCCTTTGCTGAATAAACGACCTTTTCATCTACTTATGGATGGATTTTAAGTACTCTCCTCAATGCAGCTCTAGGTCACCAACGTACATTTTTGGGAGTTTATTTCATTTTGACGTATGTAAATTAATTCGCCTCCAATATCTTAGCTGAATAATGCGATCTTAGGATACTTTCGTCTCTCATTATATTGGCACAGTGATTTCATTAATTATAAGTTAGGCAATGGTTGAGAGCAAGAAGCACTTGGTATAGGCCACAGTTATACAGTAAACCTTTTTTAACATCAGGCGAACTGTAACTTGTGTGTGTAACTGCTTCTTACCATCTTTAATAATGGGTTACACATACGTGAATGAAGCAAATGTGGTCTACTTCATTCGATGGTGTACTCACTTCAACTCTGAACACTTTCACTTGGGGCTGAGCTATGGCTGCGAACTTGGCCCTGAGGGGTCGCCCGTCCCACAGCACGGCTTTGCGGGCTCCCCACCGCGAACACAGGAACACTGCTGGCGGGCCTGGACCCAGGCACTCCTAGTAAAGAGAAATGATGGACAATAAAAGACCGACAGAAAGTGATTATCCACCGTTTAAATATAGAAATACGGTACCAGTTCCGAAACTAGTACTACGCGAGCGATCAATGAGTTTTTCTAGTGATGTCATTCTACTAGCTTATACAGTATATGATTTCCTTACATTGTTTTGCAATTGCTTCTTTGAATTGTATAGATACATATTTTGAAATTTCAGACACCTGTTAGTACTTGAGATTGCAATAACACACAATAAGACAAAAATACATGGTTTAGTTACCTGTACATAATAGGAGAAGTTTGTACTAAATATGATCCTGTTATAGAGACAGTGAGTGGGCAGGGAGTCGTTCTCCCCAGACACGTGGGGCAGCACTGTGGAGGTGGGCCACGCCGGGAGGGAAGAGCTAGTGTTGTCCGACTCCTGGGGAGCACATTTTGTTATCTGTACTTGGAAGTTAAGGTTTTATTAATATCTATTTTTTTTTTAAGCTTTTGAAATTAAAATGATCTGTAAGCAGGCTGTATAACATTAATCGTGATAGTTAGACAGATGTTTTTACAGCTGATGTATTAATGTTGCAGCTATAAAAACAAATAATTAAAAAACATAATAATATAAAAAATTAAGGGCCGACTCGCACAGGACTTTATTATTTTGGTTTTCTCAATTTTCTTACTGTTTTATTAAAATGATTCAGGCTAAAATATATAAGATAACAAATAAAAATGAAAAATTCTAATCGGGTCATAATTTTCCAACCTATGGAACGCGTGTTGCGAGTGCCACTTGGTTATTGGTCACGTTTCTAGGCTTACCATCAGATGGACGGCACGCTTGCCACCTTTATATCCTTACCATAAGATCAGTGGTAGCAGCGATGGTAGAGTCAGGCGGCTGTATGTCGGCGTCAGGGCAGGTGAGGCAGAGCGGCAGGTCGGGCCAGCTCGTGGGGTCGCTGGGGACCTTCACACGGTAGAGATGACGTTCGCCGGCCTTCTCCGGGGCCGTGCCTATCATGTATCTGTAATGGAAGAAGGGGACAAGATTAAAAAAGACCAAGCAAGGAGGTGCCATCGTACAAAATATTGGTAGGTATTGCAGAATTATTTCAGCAGAAAAATATCAATACATTACGAATTCCACGCAGACGAAGCCGCGGGTTGAAACTAGTAAGGCTTACAGTGCCATTATTTCACACAACGAGCCTTACAGTAAAGCAACACATAGTGAGGAAACCTGAATATGTCTAAGAATCAATTCAAAGAAGTATGTCCGAGAGGGCTATAGACTCACCATCAATTGCGTTGGCCCTGAATCGACACTAATATTATACAGAGGAAAGATTTGATTGTTTTTTTCTTTGTTTGTTTGCATTGAATAGGCTCCGAAACTACTTGACCGATCTTGAAAATTATTTCAGCAATAGATAGCTACATCATCAGCGAGTAACATAAGCTATATTTCATTCCCATACTCCCACGGGAACGGGAACTACGCGGGTGAAACCGCGTGACGTCCGCTAGTAAAATATATTAGGCAACAAGTGGGTATTGTAGTTTATGTAACTCCTCCTTTAACGACTACTTTGGGAAGACATGACGATAGTTTGCTCATAACAAACTTATCTTTTAACAAATCCTTGTTCATACTCACAAAAACCGTCGCCGATCATCCCAGCCCATGAGGTGAGTAATTTCGAAGCTGCCTTGCGTGAGAGGCACCTTAGAGTCTTGTGCGAGTCTGATGGCGTGTCGCCAGATCCCCGCCGTGTCTGGCACCGGAGCAGTTGTGAACAGCTCCCCGCGAGATCCAAGCAAAGCTGAGCCGAAACACCAGCCGCATTCATCTGAGGGATCCGATCCCAGGCCTGACCAACGGGAGCCGTCGGTTTCGTCGCGGTAAATCTGGAATTGTATTCGTTTTTAGAATTTAAAGACTTCCATTAAGGGATTAATGAGTTGGGCACCTGTAAAAACTTTTAGAAAGTGGAAAAAATTTAATTCTTACATCAGGCTTACATTAATAAAATTTTCCAATCGAGAGTTTTCCTTCAACCAAGCTACACTTTCACTCACGTCTTGTCTATTTATTTCGTAAATCTTTTACGTTTCATAGCGGCATGCACAAACATTTTTCATTGCATTATAGTTACCGCTTCTTGCTTCAGTTTTCAGTTACTGTTTCTCCGTCTTTTTCTTTTATCTTCTGTATATTAAAGTTATAGGAGGGCCACTTGAATATAAAACGGCTGATCACAATGCTGATCGAAAATACTTACATCCTGGCAGTTGTATTGCGCAGCGTTACAGATGCTGATGATGGAGACGTTTTGAGGGCGGTTTAGCAACAGCACGGCCACCTGCCGCTCCGAGATCCACTGGGTCCAACGGATGTACCAACCTGAGCATACGAATTAAGACGTAGCATGTATATGTTGTTGTAGTATGTAAATGTAGACAAGTAGGAATTCTCCCATTCACAGAATTAGGAGAGACGAAGTGCTGACAAGGGTAATCTGGGAAGTTTGTACTTCACCTTGGTCAGCACTTGATCCAAACTGAATGAGGTTGATTTTCAATTCAGAACCCCTTTTTCGAGGTATATCAGTAACAAGCGTTTAGAGTTCTTTAACATGTGCGGCTGACGCGTATTTAATTTGCAATCGAGACCGACAGATTAACGCGCTATCTAAGGCACGGAGGAACTCGTCCTACATATTCTGCACAAATGCGATTATAGTGTATCTGGTTGCAGAGCAGAGGAGAATTTATCACGTGACATATCAAAGCAGAGGTATGATAAAAGAGACTCTGAAATACTCACTCTTGTCAACCTGTGAGGTGAACTGGATAGCGTGAGGGAACAGGAACTTGGGTGTCTTCAAGCTCACCACGTACACTGTCGCTACTGGGTTGTTGGTATTGGCCTGAGAACAACATGGACTTAAATCCTGTTACAACTATAATAACTACTTGGAACAGTACAAATGTCCTTATAAGGCAAGGAATTTTTATAACAATCACTTTTCACTGAAGACAGGTAGTATTTATACGTAGAGATAGATAGAAAGGTAGCACTACCTTTAAAGACAGTGTTTGGGTCTTCCAAGGATATTACATACGCTTTTGAATTTCTTGTCAGACGTATGCAAGTTTCTTCCACTATATTTTCTTTCTTCAGCTTAGAAAAACATTTTAGAAAAGACGAGATTGCAAATACTTCTTTTACGGAGAAGGCAAACATGCTGAGGAACTCAAAGACGTTTAGGAATTCGTGTCTCAAACACGCAACCACCATACTTAAAACTGGCTGTTGTAAAAATATCTTTGTCGCTGCTCTAAAATGCCTTACACTACCAAACAAGCTTTACGTGAATAAAATGTCATTACCTGCGGGTACCTGACAGTACGTATAGTAGGGTACGGCGGCGGTTCCTGCTGGTCCAGTCCGTACCAAGGGTACTGCAATTTTTGGACTTGGGTGTCGTTGTAGCTCACATACATGAGGGTCTGCCCATCAGGACTGAACCACAATGCTTTATCCAAACGCAGCACTTGCGTTTCATAGAGGAAGTCTGGTACTCCATTGAAGATAACACCAGGAACCCCTGGAATGGAATTGTGCATTGTTTAGTATACCTGGTGTCGCTAGTTTTGAGCGCTGGCCTTGAATTCATACAAGTATTTTTTTCAGGTTTGCTTGCCGCGAGCTTGAACCAACGCCCCACAATTTTCGTTGTACAATCAAAATTCGTGGCACTATCTATAAGGGTTCAGATATCAGATACTATACGTAAAATATAGACCTGTAATCTTTGTATATCTTCTCAGACACGATGTATTTATTCACTGTAAAGCACAAGGTTTTCAACTCAACTAAGCCACTTCGATCGCAAATTATGATGAATTCAAATCAACATACCAGAGCTAGTAATCCGACAGACCAGCGTCTTCAACACCCGGGGCTTGTAGTATATATCGTTGTCGTGTACAAACACCAGACTGGACCCGACTGGGGACCACTCTGCGTACTGCAGCAAGAGTGCTGTTCGGTCATCTTCCACTGGGGAGATCGGGATTTTGTTCCTGAAACATATACTTATAGATTTATATTCTGTCGAAGATACGTCACAGTAACAAGAGGTAGCGAGTTACTATTAACAAATGACGGCTTAAAAACAGTTTTCTTAAAGTATTAACAGTGTGACTTTTTTTTTTTTTTTTTTTTCCGTGGGAAATCCGTCATGGATACACCAAGCGCCGCGGGGGCAGCGGAAGGGTTATGCCGGACTCATACCGGCTAAAACCCACGGGTGTTCCTTCTCGTCGCTTTAACAGGGGGGCGTGCGATCGCGTTAACAGTGTGCCTAGTGCGAGTCTTCACTGCCGCCGTCACAAGTCAACGTGTTATACACGAGTCACCGTGTTGTACATTTGTATGGGATCTAAAGAGTCTGAATCTGTCGGTCCTTAGAAGGCGCTATTGTGGTCAACACGATGACTTGTGACGGCGATTTTAAGAAAACTCGCATTAGGTCTGATGGCAGATCGGTAACAAAAATATCAGTTAATACCCCACACCTTCAAGGAAGAAAAACTTATTATGCTAAATATAAAGAGAACATTTTAAGAGCTGAAGTTATTTGTGTAAAAAAATTAATGCTGTGACTCGTTAACAATTTTTTTTTTCTCTCAGAAAACTTTACTACCGTTTCCAAAAGTAAGCCTGTCAGGAGAAGAAACGGCGAAACAAACTCCCCGGTTTTTTACATGTGTTCCTTCTTTTATTATATAAAGGCCACAGGTGATATTGTAAATAACAAAATGATGTAGTTACCTGTTAATGACGTCATAGACGTGGTACCTGGCCAGCCGGCCGTGGGACCACCCAGGTCTCACGTCTGATATCAACAACACGTATTTCAAGTCTGCAGACACCTTGAAGTCCACTGCATTTAGCTCCCGCTGTTTAAACAAAAACAAAAATGAGGGTAAATGAAAAAAAAAAAATTACACAATTTGATAATTAAAAAAAAAATAAGTTCAATTATAGACTTGTCAAATAGACAAGTGAATAGAAACTTAATTATATATATACACAGGGTTTAAATTAAAACATTTTCTTTTTAAAATTTATAAATAAACGCTTAATTACCAAGTCTTATTAAATACCAGCTGTGCCCCGCGGTTTCACCCTCGTAGATTTAGTTTCTTCAGACTTCCTTCTCTTTATAATACTACTAACTAATATAGACGATACGAGTAATGTTGCCGCTAATAAAATAAATTTCTAACAAACATTTCGTCGTTGCGCGTGCTAAGTCGCTATGTGTATTTCGTGAACTCTTGTATCAAAAATTCCAGTAATGTTTAATTTTGTCATTATTAATAATAATATCTATCCAACATTAATCTAAAAAAAAACTATGTAAATTTGTTATATGTATCAACTACCTGTGCCCCGCGGTTTCACCCGCGTAGATTTTAATTTCATGGTTGCCCGCGGATCCCTAATGTTCTTTAAAAATCTAAGTAGCATACGTTACTCCTTGTAACATTAGCTATTCGTCAGTGAAAGTCCCGTTACAATCCGTCCAGCCGTTTCAGAGATTACCCGGAACAAACAGACAGACAGACAGACAGAGAAAAAATTTAAAACTTGGTTTTTTAGTGTCAGTAGCGTGTATACTTTCATATGCATTTAGTGAAAAGCTGTTATTTTGGAATTACAAACAGATTTTTGATTACAAACAGACACTTAAATTTTATTTATCTGTATAGATGTATAGATAGTAAGAATTTTTATTGAACACTCGGTCCATATTTCGAGGAAATAATTTTCTGCGTCTCCTAAAGTGTGTAAAAACACATAGCTATTTTTGAACGCGCAACGACGATATATATAACTTACTGAGAAGTATAATTTTGATTAAAACCTTAATTGTATATGTAGTAGTATGTATCCCCTTTTCCCCCCTCTTGCTCTTATTTAAACCTGGAACTACTTTGTGTTTTTGATTGAGCACCAAATCAATAAGAGCGAACTATCGTAGTACCATGGATTCCATTTCAATTTGTTCCAAATCCTACCACTTTCCTGAACCATTCCCCCGAGACGCACCCAAGTAAAACATTAAAGCTATTTGCACAGCAAACAAGTATTTTTATCGGCTATCTATTTCGTTTACGGGAATACCATAAATTTGTATAACTCCTGAAATTTATACGTTTTTGCATCTAAACGTAAAATACTTTTGCGTTGGGCTGCATGTGACACCGTAGCGAATAATATTTGTTTATTATATCGTACTGAGAGGTGCCATCACTAGTTATTTTTGCAGTTTCAACTGGCTATACAATACTTCATAATAATTATATTTATACTAGTCGTGCCCCGGGGTTTCACTCGCATAGACTTAATTTAATGTGTGGCTATGTTTCAGAGTTTAGCCGCAAAAACAGACAGACAGAGACAAATTTAGACAATTTATTTTAATTTTACTAATGTTATCTATACATCTATACAACATAAATAAAATTCCAAAATAACAGCTATTCAGTAAATTCATATGAAAGTATATACGATACTGACATAAACAAACCAATTTTTAATTTTTTTCTGTCTATCTGTATGTTTGTTCCGAGTAATCTCAGAAGCGGCTGGACCGATTTTAACGGGACTTTCACTGGCATTTCATAGCTAATGTTACAAGGAGTAACTTAGGCTACTTTTATTTAAACAGTATTTAGTGCAAAGCTGCAAATTTGGAGTTATAAACAGACACTTCTATTTTATTTATCTGTGTCAGATTTTGTAAGGGTAATACGTAGGCCTATACGTAGGCTTCGACGTAATCTTATAGCCTATACTTAAGCCACTGAGCTACCTAGATGGTGTACCAACGCTACCATATTCTATAAAGGGACGACACTCGACACATAGTAATCTACGATTTCTGATCACTGTGTGCTTGTTAACAGCCTTCGCAGTACCAAATAGATAAAAACCTCCATAACGCTGTTGTAACCTGGCACTCAAAGGTCCCACGGCGCAATACAAATAAAGCTATCCCATTAAATTATCGGATAACTGTCGGTTTTACAGCTCTGTGTTTATCGTTGTTCGGAGGGGCGCCAGGTTTATTTGCACAGCGCTACACCCGCCGTCTTTGTAAACAATGTTGTCTTTCGTGGTTATTGACGTTTGGTCGCTGTTTTTTCAGCAAAAATAGATTTAGAGGTAGAATTTTTACGATATTTCGTGTCATCGGTGTTTCTTTCATCAATGCTTGTTTATAAGATTCTGAAAATTTATCCGAGATTTTGTGAGGTAAGTAATAACAAATTGCTTACTATACTACACCCGCCATAATATATGCTTAGGTTAAACTAGCTGTGCCCTGCGGTTTCACCGGCGTAGTAGATTTAGTTTTATTCCCGCGGAACCCTAAATGTTTTTTAAAATAAAATAAAAGTCTATCTGTTTGTCCGAAACGGCTGGAAGGATTTTAACGTGACTTTCACTGACAGATAGCTAATGTTAGAAGGAGTAACTTAGGCTACGTAGATTTTCCGCGGGCAACCATGCAATTAAAATCTACGCGGGTGAAACCGCGGGGCACAGCTAGTTTTTTATATAAAAGTAGTCTAAGATACTCCTTGTTACATTAGCCATCAGTCAGTGAAGTAACCGTTCAAATTGGTTCAGCCGGTTCAGAGGGGAGCCGGCACAAACACACTGATTTTTATAATATTTTTTTTGTATTTTTACCGTATATATTTTCAATTACATTTAGTAAAAGCTGTTAGTTTAGAATTACAAACAGACACTTAAATTTATCTCAATATATGTATGTGTGTATGTTTATATAGATATAAATTAGTTTACATTCGTTCGTTACACGACGGTGTGAGTGCTAGCCCGCAGGTAATTTGTGTGCAAGACGAACGGTGTTCCGAAACTTATCTAGATTTTTGTGAATACATTGCGAACGCCTGAATTTTTTCCTCGGCATTGTCTGGGGAAATATGGGGCAAGTTCCTTTATGTTCTTTAGATCCCATTGTGAGTAAAAAATGGGCATTTTGTTTAGCTAAGAAAACGGTTTGAGGTTTATATTGCATGCTATATTATTCTCTTCAAATAATTTATTTATTTACTTATTTATTTATTTATTTGGAAAACAGACAGCTTTTATATAAAAAAGTAAATGTTAATATTTAAAATTTACAAGCCTTCAGTTTTCGCATAATGATAAGCATCTATTTTTTTTATCGTGTGGTTAAGTGACCAAAAAGCTACATTTATGTCGAAGAATGTTGCGTTTTAGCGCAACAGGAATTGTGGTGATCCGTTGACTTTGGAATTCAACCAAAACACAGCTCCTAAAACCTATCAACACATTTCAGGCCGCGCTTAATACAACGAAATTCGTTTACGTTCAACGCTGAAACATTTTATAACCTACACTTGGGCCACCCTTTAAAATAATGTAGCTCTATTGTAGTGTGTCTACTTGAAATCTTTGTAAAATAATAAAAATAATTATATGTGTGTCCAAACTGCTTTTGACCAAATGCTATTTAACCCTACATAATATTTATTTTTCTTTTAAATTTATTTGTCTGTCCGTCTGCCCATCTGTCTGTTGGTTTCGGCTAATCTCTGAAATAACTGGACCGATTTTATTGGGACTAACTTTTACTGGTTAGCTGATGTGACAAAGTAACTTAGGAAAAATTTAGGCCGTAAAATAAAATCACCGATGAACCCGGATGAAACAGCTGAACACAGCTAGTGCGATACTTACAAAAGTAGAATTATTCATGAGGAGTCTTGTGGTGAAGTTCCTGACATTGAAGAGGGTGAGTCCTCCCCAGCGGTCCCTGAACACCAGCTCCTCATCTAGAACAAGGGAAAATAGCTCATTATCAAGAAATAATAAGCGGAGACTAAAGTTTTTGGCCTGAATATAACGGGTCTCATCATCTCCCTGGCCTAATCCCATGTATTGTTGGGGACGGCGCTTCATTCAACTGACGGACTGATGGCTTTACTGGCTGACATTATCTCCGAGACGCGGGGACCTCGGGCGGTCACCCATCCAACTACTGGCTTGAGTTTGCTGATCGAATAATATGCGCAATAGCAACTGCGTCACAAGCTCCTCCTTGTCGGAGTATAGCGAGTACTCCCTTCGCAATTCTGAACCTCCACCCAAAAAAGACAAAAGAACCCAGTCAAATATAAATTTATAATAATTTATTGTGTAACAATAATAAAGTTATTATAATATTAGTCGCACTTAATCAATGTTACAGATTCAAAAGGAAACAATCAAGTAAACTCAATCCCGGGGCATTGAATAGCCATTATGCGTCCTAATAGCCTAACAATGGCGGTGGATAGCCACAATATGGCTGTATCGTGGCTATATATAGACCAGGGAAAGCCCAATCAATCACACGCGTTCGTGGTACACAAGTTAGCTTTTACCGACATTATTGGACATACAGACGCCGAGTTTGACAAACATCTAATCCCTCTGATGGCCTAGTGCGAGTTTTCACTGCCGCCGTCACAACAAAATTATTACATTGTACGAAAGGTGCGGCGCTTAGAAAACCTGCTCTGAAAAGCCACTTTATTTATTACTAGCGGACGTCACGCGGTTTCACCCGCGTAGTTCCCGTTCCCTTGGGAGTACGGGGTTAAAATATAACCTATATTAATCAGTGATAATGTAGCATTCAAATGTTGAAATAAATTTTAAATTCGGTCCAGTACTTTTTGAGCCAATTCTTTACAAAAATACATACAAACTATTCCTCTTTATAATATTAGTATAGAAAATTAAAATTAAAAGCATTTAAAATGCGAATGCGATTGATATCGAACAAGCTTGATATCGGCTGTGTGTCACAAACTACTGGGTTGACGACGGTTACCGTGACAAGATAGATGGCTAGTTAATTGAGATTTAGGGACGGAACCTCCTGTATATACATACAGAGTGTGTTGCTTAACAAATTGTGTGGCTTCTGCGGCTGACATTTTCTGATGTAATTTTAAGGTTAAATTAACTCTACCTCTACCAAAGACTCATAAATAAACTAAGCGGAGTAACTTTTTTAATAATTTTAAATAGGTTCTTATTTCAGCTACGTTATGTAAGACTAGCGCCCACTCGCAGCTCCACCTGCTTACATACATACACATGCTCACGTCTGTATTCCCCAAAGAGGAAGGCAGAGGTGTTGTAATAACAACACTCTTTTCACCGAAGATGATAGTGAGTCAATCGCCGTCTAAGGCACTACACGTCTTTGAATGACTTCTCAGAGATATGCAGGCGATATTTCCTGACGATGTTTTCCTTCACCGTAAAGCACGTGGCGTGAAATCACTGCACTAAAGTGTTTAGTACTCATTGGTACAGGCCGTTGGGATTCGAACAGTATAAATCATGGTAAATTCTCGACGTTCATAAGTGCCTTACCAGGGCCTAAACTGGATAAATATTTTTCATTTTCGAATTGGCGTCGCTTGCGTAGCAGGCAACTACATAAACCCCACAGCCACCACAACCACTATTATATTCATGTTATCAACAAGGTAGTTAATTGCGGATATTCGGATAATTACAGAGATGTGAAGCATTCGGGCTCATGTTAAAATCAATGTTCGCTTTAAAGGCCTGATTAAGGTTGATGTTATTATATTAATAATATGTTGTTATTACGCTACCTCTGCCTACCCTCTTCGGGGAATACAAGTATATATAATAATAAGAGTGAGCATGTGTGTATTGTTACTACCCAACGACGCAAAACAAGGGTCTTATAAGTTTAACACTAAATGCATATTCAAGTATAGACGGTACTGACATAGAAAAACTAATTTTTATTTTTTCCTCTATCTATCGGTCTGTCTGTTTGTAAGTTCTGTAATCTCCAAAACGGCTGGACTGATTTTAACGGGACTCTCACTGAAGGGAAGCTGATGTTCCAAGGGGTAACTATTATTAATAAAAAATATTAGGGTTCCACGAAATGAAGCATGAAACTAAATCTACGCGGGTGAATCCGCGGCGCACAGCTAGTAAATAATATAAATAATATTATACAAAATAATGTATTACATTTATTATTCCACACGAACACACTCTTTCAGCAAGAGCCCACAAAAAATAAGTTAATTAAATAAGAGTGATTGATACAGCCACTCCCTAACATTACCGCCCGCCATTTTACTTGAGTATCGGCAACATGGCGGCGTTTCCGGCGGACGGCGGAAGTGGCTCGCTCACACCGGATGTCAATTTGTCCGACGTATCGTGGGCGGGAATAATTTATAAGTTGGGATTTTACACTTTTGCAAGTTTATTGATGAGGTTTGAATATTTACATTTAAAATAGTTTTCGATATTTTCGATATTCGAGTTATAGATGTTCAAATAAAAAATAATCTATATTTACCGTTTACTATCAGTCTGTACTCTGTGCGCTTGTTCGTCATCTATACAGATAAATAAAATTGAAGTGTCTGTTTGTAATTCCAAAATAACAGCTTTTCACTAAATGCATATGAAAGTATACACGATACTGACACTAAAAAAACAAGTTTTAAAATTTTTCTCTGTCTGTCTGTCTGTCTGTTTGTTCCGGATAATGAAACGGCTGGGCGGATTTTAACGGGACTTTCACTGGTAGGTAGCTGATGTTTCAAAGAGTTACTTAGGCTTCTTTTATTTATTAAAAATATTAGGGTTCCGCGACTATAAGGAAGAAACTAAATCTACGCGGGTGAAACCGCGGGGCACAGCTAGTCTTACTAATAAAATAAAAGTGGGTCCCTCCGTCCGTGCCTAACGATCGAGTTATCTCGGTCCCGATTGCCAATTAATCAAAAATAAAACAGGGAGATGATGATATGGTACACGAAGTACCAGCGCACATAACGGATAAGGAGTTAATAAGTTGATTGCGACTAACATGGAGCCACATCGGGTTGAATCAAGTGCCGACCCCAACAATGTATGGGATAAAGTCAGGGAGATGATGATATGGTACACGAAGTACCAGGCGCACATAACGGTTAAGGAGTTAATAAGTTGATTGCGACTAACATGGAGCCACATCGGGTTGAATCAAGTGCCGACCCCAACAATGTATGGGATAAAGTCAGGGAGATGATGATATGGTACACGAAGTACCAGGCGCACATAACGGATAAGGAGTTAATAAGTTGATTGCGACTAACATGGAGCCACATCGGGTTGAATCAAGTGCCGACCCCAACAATGTATGGGATAAAGTCAGGGAGATGATGATATGGTACACGAAGTACCAGGCGCACATAACGGATAAGGAGTTAATAAGTTGATTGCGACTAACATGGAGCCACATCGGGTTGAATCAAGTGCCGACCCCAACAATGTATGGGATAAGGCCAGGGAGATGATGATATGGTACACGAAGTACCAGGCGCACATAACGGACAAGGAGTTAATAAGTTGATTGCGACTAACATGGAGCCACATCGGGTTGAATCAAGTGCCGACCCCAACAATGTATGGGATAAGGCCAGGGAGATGATGATATGGTACACGAAGTACCAGGCGCACATAACGGACAAGGAGTTAATAAGTTGATTGCGACTAACATGGAGCTACATCGGGTTGAATCAAGTGCCGACCCCAACAATGTATGGGAATACGTAATAGCGCCCCTAAAGGCGAGTTTTACTATACAAAACTGATATAGTCACCGTTAATCATGTTAAAACCTACGATAATTCCTGCACATTATATAGTATTCTACTATTAAGTACGAGTAACCAAAGTTAATTAAGTGAGTGTACTAAAACAACATAATTTTAAGATTTAATTACCAACAACGATCGAGGGGTGGACAGAATACATTTCCACTGCGCAGTTTCTTTGCTACAATTTATACATGTCACAAACAGAAAGCTCAAAGTATAATGTTTTATATAAATTATACTGTTTGTGTTATTGTTTCAATTCGCTTCAGAGCCCGAAGCATTCGGGAGAGCGTTCGGAAGTATTCCTTTTTTTGTGCGATGAACATTTCGTGATGCTAAGATTTCTCTGATTATTTTTGATACTTAGATATGCTCACGCCTGTATTCTCCGAAGGGGTAGGCATAGGTATTGAAATAACATTTTTGCCCGCTTATTTGGCAACTATGTAAAAACGATACAGTCCGTAACACAATAAAATATAAGTCAGCTTTCTTAAAGAGGCTTAAATGAAAAATTCCTTTGTACCCTTCCACAAGCTCACCCGAAACACATTGTTATTTCATTTATTTAAAATCACTTACGAGTGTAATAATCCTTGTATCGTTGGACCCTCGTAACTGGTGTACAGACAGACGTATGTAAATTCCTTTTATATGGCTGGGATAATCTATACATGTATACAGATAAATAAAATTGAAGTGTCTGCTTGCAAATCGAAATTAACAGCTTTTCACCACATTTATTTTCATCACAGAACGAGAAAAATAAAATTTACGCAGAGGCAGTAGGCAGAGGTGTTTTAATAATAACACCCACTTTCACGTGACAGACGTCTATCGCCCTCTCAGGCTATACATACGTCTTTTAATTACTTCTCAGTCATATGCAGGTTTCCTCACGATGTTTTCTTCCGTAAAGCACGTGGTGTGAAATCACTGTATTTAAGTTTTTAGAAAAACTCAGCGGAGCCTGTATCGCTTGCGCTGCTTGCTTCGAACTTGCGTCCTTTCGAATCAACGCCACCACGGCTCTTTAAAAGTATATATTTAAAATCGGCCTAACTTGTGCTCGCTAGTACCACAGCTAGTACTTATTTATATATATAATATATAGCGTTACAGGTAGATACAGAAGCGTGAACAGAAATCGGTAGAAAAGTTCAAAGTCTCCAGTTAAGGAGGGGTGAAAAGTTACGATACTAAACTGGGATGAAATAATTAAGTAGCGCTTAATTTTCCCACAAACTTGTAAAGTATGCCTTAAAAAGTTCATCAGCTAACCTGTTCAACTTTAGACATCCTTTTGACCCAGCTTTGTTCAATAAATCAGAGTTTTTAACCCCCTAAGTCGGTCGAAGTACGCTAAGTACATTTTGATTTATTATACCTGTCGTATCAAAAAACTTTTAAATGAGTAATTTGTAACATGGAGGAGCTCGTGGCACAGCTGCTATTGCGCATCATTCGATCATGATGGATGGGTGACCGCCCGAGTTCCCTCCGTGCCTCAGAGAGCACGTTAAGCCGTCGGTCCCGGTTGCCAATTTAACATCTTTGGCAATCGTTACAGGTCAGTCGGAGACCTAAGAAAGTCCGACAACTGGCTTATCCCAGATTACCGGTTTTCCTCGTAAGAGGGGCTAGGAAGGTCAGATAGTGTCTTCGTATAAAAATCAGGTGATCAGCCACATCGGGTTGAATCAAGTGCCAACCCCAATAATATATGGGATGAGGCCAGGGAGATGATGATATGGTACACGAAGTACCAGGCGCACATAACGGATAAGGAGTTAATAAGTTGATTGCGACTAACATGGAGCCACATCGGGTTGAATCAAGCGCCGACCCCAACAATGTATGGGTTAAGGCCAGGGAGATGATGATATGGTACACGAAGTACCAGGCGCACATAACGGACAAGGAGTTAATAAGTTGATTGCGACTAACATGGAGCCACATCGGGTTGAATCAAGTGCTGACCACAACAATGTATGGGATGAGGCCAGGGAGATGATGATATGGTACACGAAGTACCAGGCGCACATAACGGACAAGGAGTTAATAAGTTGATTGCGACTAACATGGAGCCACATCGGGTTGAATCAAGTGCCGACCCCAACAATGTATGGGATGAGGCCAGGGAGATGATGATATGGTACACGAAGTACCAGGCGCACATAACGGACAAGGAGTTAATAAGTTGATTGCGACTAACATGGAGCCACATCGGGTTGAATCAAGTGCCGACCCCAACAATGTATGGGATGAGGCCAGGGAGATGATGATTTGGTACACGAAGTACCAGGCGCACATAACGGACAAGGAGTTAATAAGTTGATTGCGACTAACATGGAGCCACATCGGGTTGAATCAAGTGCTGACCACAACAATGTATGGGATGAGGCCAGGGAGATGATGATATGGTACACGAAGTACCAGGCGCACATAACGGACAAGGAGTTAATAAGTTGATTGCGACTAACATGGAGCCACATCGGGTTGAATCAAGTGCCGACCCCAACAATGTATGGGATGAGGCCAGGGAGATGATGATATGGTACACGAAGTACCAGGCGCACATAACGGACAAGGAGTTAATAAGTTGATTGCGACTAACATGGAGCCACATTGGGTTGAATCAAGTGCCGACCCCAACAATGTATGGGATGTCAGAGAGATGAAGTCCGTCTTAAGTCCGCTAAGTACATTTTGATTGATGATAGCTGTCGTATCATAAAACTTTTATTAAAGTAATTTGTAACTTGAATGGACACTTCGATTTGAATTTTAAGAAGATGGATTTTGTGCGAATAATTTTAACGCCTTTTTCCAATGATTTAATTTCCGAAAGAGCTTTGAAATTAACGATGAAAAGCTTACCGGCAATTCATCAAATTGCCAAAAGCTCCTTAAAATATTAAAAAGGGTGTCTGGTGAAACTGTTTGAAGTAGATTTCAATTATTTGATACTTACTTTGATATACTACAAAGTACAGACTAACACTGCACAAGCTATGCCTCGCGGTTTTAACCACATACTTCATTTAATGGGTATCTAAACACATTCCGAACCTGGCGGTAGCATGTATAATACTGTAAATTGATTCATTCTGACGATTTGAAAGTGCTTTGTATAAAGTCTAATCGAATAAAGATATTTTTGACTTTGACTTTGACTTTGACTCTATGTAATAGACAGATAAATAAAAGTGAACTGTTTGTCCAAAATTACAGCTTTTCAAAGTATACACGCTACTGATATCGAAAATCCAAGTAAATTTTTTTTTTTCTGTCTGTTCCGGGTAATCTCTGAAACGGCCTAACCGATTATAACGGGACTTTCACTGGCAGATAGCTGTTGTTTCAAGGAGTAACTTAGGCTACTTTTATTTATTAAAAATATTAAGGTTCCGCGGCAATAAGGATGAAACTAAATCTACGCGGGTGAAACTGCGAGGCACAGCTAGTTTAAAATAAAACTGAATCCTTCGTCATCCCGTCAACCAGCGAAACGCTAAAATATATGGGACAAAAATATCCATTGAACATTTAGGTCAGCGTGTCCCGAGTCCCGAGGGAGCGCCTCGCCTCCCGGGGGTCCACAGTCGACAGGTTAATGTGCCTCCTAATGTGAACACCTTCGTATTTATAACGCTCACTCTGACAGCAACTTTGTATTTTGTTTCAAAGCTACTTTTGAAGACATTTTTCATAACTTATGTTCACCGCACACACGCAATAATATCTATACAACTATATACAGATAAAGAAAATTGAAGTGTATGTTTGTAATTCCAAATAAACATCATATCATTAAATACATAATAAGAAAGTATAAAAATTTTTAACATTTTTCTTTGTCTCTCTGTCTGTCCATTTATTTATATGTCCTAAAACGATGGCACCTAATCTTCGGTGAAAAGTGGGTGTTGTTACACCACTGCCTACCCTTTAGGGCACTGGAAAGGCTGGACCATATTTAATGTTGGAATGACGTCATTATACGAAAACCTACATCTTAAATGACGTAATGAGGATAAGACATAGTTTTAAAATTTATCCAATTTTTCAGGAATGGTAATTTCAGTAAAGTAGGGTTCCGCAAGGCTAAACCATAGGCTTAGTATCCACTAAAGCGGACTATAATCATCGGATGTAATTAGATCGTAAAAAAAAAAAAAACAGAAGGACTGCTACATTGGTCGTACGACAGTCGTTCCATGCTCATAATGTTTACCTAGATTTAACGATTGAGCAGAAATTTGTTATACACCCTTAGTTTGGATGACAATGCATGGTTTGTGACGTAATTCTAATTCCAATATGGTGGAACATCCAAGATGGCGGGCGAGTTATTTTTCTGTATTACGACAGTATGTCAAATGAAGAGGCTTGATGAAAAGAACATGATATTTTTTTTGGAAAAAGTTTTTTTTACCCAAATATTTTTATGTTATTTTCATTTGTGTGCAAAGTATTATTTTTTTCGAGCTAAGTATTTGTAGGAAAGCGTCTGCTGTAACCGCAAAAGGAAGAGAGCCGACTCTCTGTATGTATTTATTTTGTGTCCGAGCTCTCAAGCTTAATTTCATAGCTTGGTATTATCGTTACGATTCCCGCAAATTGGGTATTCTCTAAATGTTCACTTTCATTGGAAGTGAAAGTGGCCGGCAGTTAGGACCACCAAATAGCTTAATATGAAAACCCTCGCCTGCCAAGAGGTGGTGCTCTAATACCCACTTTTCACCGAACATGATTAGATGCCGATGCTATAGACGGTGAGTCCATCGCTGTCTCAGATATTGAAAATGAAAATGAAAAGGAAAATGATTTATTCAGTTTAGGCCCTGGTAAGGCACTTATGAATGTCGAGGAATTTACCACCGGTTCGGAAACTAGCCTTCTGAGATTCCACCATCTATTCCACCGTAGATATACGCAGAGCTAACTGGTGCCCGCGACTTCGTTTGCACAGTATTAGAATTTATTCCTTAACAGATTGTTATATTTTGGGCAATTCACGCAATATCTCGTGATATTATTTATACCACTATAATTAATCTATACAGATAAATAAAATTGAAGTGTCTGTTTGTAATTCAAAAATTACAGCTTTTCACTAAATGCATATGAAAGTATACACGCTACTGATACTAGAAAACCAATTTTTTAAAATTTTTCTTTCTGTAACTTAGGCTGCTTAGATTTAAAAAAATACAGTGTTCCGCGGGTAACCATGAAATTAAAAGCTACGCGGGTGAAACGCGGGGCACAGCTAGTAGAAAATAAAGTGGATATTTTTTTACTTTTTACAAATTTATTAGCCCTAAATATTATGAAGATTTAAAGTTTGCAGACGGTCATGTACAAAACTAAACATAAAAAAATATATTTCACTGTTGTAGAATTACTTAGCTTCCATCAAGACATATAAACAGACAATTCCGGGGCTTGAAGGTAGTGGCTTATATAGAAAAATAAAAAGTTTTCTTTTCTAAAGTTTATTTGAGGAAAATGCGTGTCCATAGCCTGAATAATCACACTCAGGATTCTATACATTCATTTCACACGTGCTTTACTGTGACAGAAATAATCGTAGCGAAACCTGCATATGCCTGAAAATTTATTCAAAGCTGTATGTATAGTGCCTGAGACGGCGATAGTCTCACCATCTGTTGGCACTTAATCAACTTCGGTGAAAAGTGGGTTGTTATTACAACACCTCTGCCTACCCCTTCGGGGAATACAAGCGTGGGCATACCTATGTACGTATGAATGTAGGATTCTATACCTTAGATCTTACAATAGGCTAAATAAATTGAGGTCTAAACCAATTAAAGTAAATGATAAAATAAATAAAGGAACGACACGATATAAATGGAACAGACGCCGACGCCGGGTAGAAGCATTAGCTTAAAGGATTGCAGTGGTTGACGGCGGTTTTGCAGACGAGCGGTTCGGTGCTGCAGAAACGCTCACTCGCACGCTGTTTTAAACCGACGAAAACAAAAAGAGGGGGACATTTAAATGAATATACAAGCTGTGCTCAGCCAACAGTGTTTTGCAGCATACATTATTGTGGTGGACCATCCTTATCACTTTAAAGTATGATAAAATAGTTCATGTCTTATTCTCAGACCCGAAGAAATTCCCCAAACAATCATAAAAATCAGTCAAGTCATAATTGGACCAACCGATTGTACTTACACCTTACAGAAGATCATAGTCTATTAATAAGATAAACCTAAGAGAGTTGTGGCCATAAGTTTTAAATAGACGTGGAGGAAAGGTTTGGAAGTGAAGTCGCTGTGTAGTTGCTATTATGTTGGTTAATAAACGCATTAAGGACAGCGATGAACCTTTGCTTTTCATCTTCTGCTGGCGATAAGAAGAAGTAAACTGAATTGTTATTGCCACTTCTGTGGTTTAAAACTGAACTATAACACGAAAGAAAACATCGCGTAAAGATATATGAGAAAAATGCTGCATTTAGGAAGATATTCGATCACGTGGAAAATCTATCATATCAGAAAAACGGGGATAGGTTTACTTTCATTGCAATATCTCTGCCATCCCCCCATTTGTGGCGAGTTAGCACGATCCGAACACCTTGCAGTATCGTAAAAGTTTTTATAAATAACAAACCGCTCGTCTGCACCGCCGCAGTGTACAAACCTAACAAGATTGCAAGCTGCGCTAAGCCCGCGTATATTGCTGCATTTATTTCATTAGAGCGCGGGGGAAAGAGGGTAATGTCATTTCCACTCACATGGGGCTATATTATTAACGATCTGTGCCCCGCGGTGTTAAAATCCGTCCAGCCGTTTCAGAGATTACCCGGAACAAACAGACAGACGGACAGACAGACAGACAGACAGAGAAAATTTTTAAAACTTGTTTTTTTAGTGTCAGTAGCATGTATACTTTCATATGCATTTAGTGAAAAGCTGTAATTTTGGTATTACAAACAGACACTTCAATTTTATTTATCTGTATAGATGTATAGATTAAACTTGTTAGCAATAAATTACCATTAAATAAATAAAGAAAGAAAATATATAACCCCTACTTAATTTGAATTAACAATATTAACTTTATTTGGTTGATAGTAAAGTTGCAATACGATTAAAATACATGCGTCACCCTGAAAAAATCATTTCACACCATTTTTGGCAAAGTCCATGCTGTTATCGCTTGGGAAAAATAGTAGGGGAGCTCATTCCACATCTTTATATAGTAATTAGCGGACGTCACGCGGTTTCACCCGCGTTGTTCCCGTTCCCGTGGGAGTACGGGGATGAAATATAGCCTATGTTACTCGCTGATCATGTAGCTATCCATTGCTGCAAAAATTTTCAAGATCGGTCAAGTAGTTTCGGAGCCTATTCAATGCAAACAAACAAAAAAAAAACAATCAAATCTTTGCTCTTTCTAATATTAGATAGTGTAGAAAAACTTCTTCTACAAGAGACTATTTTGGCTACAAATTCGGATGAATTCCCCGCTTTAGACAAGAGGTGAAAACGCTACGGGTATCTCAAACAATTCCAGAACATAGCCCGTTGTACAAGTGTAAAGGGACGAACATCAACCCCTTATTAAGAGCTCTGTGGAGGGTTGTTCATATAAACATAATAGTTACCAAGATAATTTAGTAATTAGACCAAATTTCTGACGTAATGTTATTCGGATGCGAATGAATAGTAAAAGGATCTTGATTAAGTAAATAGGTATTTTTTCACAGTTCTATCCAGGGGCCCAACCATGAGCTCTTATTGCAATGATAATTCAGTTGTGCGACAGTGACAGATGTATGCACGTCACATACGTCTGTCTCATAAATGAGTGAAACTATCATGGCAATAAGAGCTCGTAGTAAGGCCCCTGGGAAGATGAATAAGCGTAAGTCACATCTTTTTGTAAAATTTTCCGACCGACGTACCTGTTGTACCTGTACTCAGTCTCCAGATTGTTTTTCTTAAATATTAGACTGATTAATTTCATTTTCGTGCCGTTTATAGTTGTATGATTAATTGGAACATATAGACAGGCAAACAAAAGATGGTTATTTTTATATATACATACTAGTACGCATACTTTGCATAAACAATTAGTGAAATGCTGTTGATTTTGAATTACGAAAGAAAATTCAATTTTATTTATGTGTGTATAGATATTATGGATGTGGATGTAATTTCAAAGATCTTTCAATTCTATCTGAAAACAAGTATAGTTCTCAGAAAAGTACCTGTTCGCATATACATAATGTCACTATACCGAGAAAATATGAACGTTTGTATGAAAAACGCCTCGTAAGATAATATTTTCTCTGTCTCTTACTGTAATATTCAGGCAAAAAAGCAATATTGTCTGCACCTAACGCAGTGCAGGTTTTAACGATCTACGCTTTGCTAGTCGACACACGTAGGCTAGATAATGCCTTACAAGGCCCCGTTAAGGCGCGGACTTCCACTAATATGTCGGGACGGGGTAATGATAAGGAATTTTCTTCTTACAGGGGGTGAATGACGAGAGCTCCTGCCCTTAATAGCGTTGTGAAGGCGTTTCTAAAATTAGATAGCGTTTGCCTTATGTGTCCTAGAATGGCGCGTGGGAGACATTTTCTTAGCGGAGTTAAGTTATTCAATTTCTTGATGGTGTTTGAAATATTTTATGTATAATTTAATCTATACAGATAAATAAAATTGAAGTGTCTGTTTGTAATTCCAAAATAACAGCTTTTCATTAAATGCATATGAAAGTATACACGATACTGACACTAAAAAACCAAGTTTTAAAATTTTTCTCTGTCTGTCTGTCTGTGTGTTTGTTCTGGATAATCTCCGAAACGGCTGGACCGCTTTTAACAAGACTTTAACTGTCAGGTAGCTAATGTAACAAGGAATAACTAAGACTACTTTTAATAAAAAAACACATAAAGGTTCCGAGGGACACTCATGACATTAACTCTACGCGAGTGAAACTGCCGGGCACAGCTAGTATTTGTACTTTGTACATGCATTTTATTCAGTGAAGATCTGTTAATTTGTAATTACAGATGGACACTTAAATATTATTTATCTACATACATATATATGCTCACGCTTGAATCCTATGGGGGTAGGCAGAGACCACCGTTAGCCACATGCTACGATCCTTACATACTTCTTTCGCTTCGTCCATATTCATGTATATTTTCATACTTATTTTACTTATCTTCGAATATTTTTCTATATATGAATATATATATATTTTTTGACTACATAATTATATTTAAGTAATCTTCAAAGGACAAATATAACCACAGGTTCAGCGGATTAGGAAAAGCTTTACAAAAAAGCGACAAACAGACAACTTTATACAACCTTTAGAACGCGTATATAAAACAAATGCATTTATTTTTTGTTCCAAAAAATTATTCATTTTGATAAAATTGAGATCAATGTACGTATTGCGTTCTCGGAAATTCCTCTTTCCGTCCTTTGAAATCAAATCAAAAATATCTTTATTCGGGCAAAGACGTACTTTCATTCCTTTGCAAAGATATTTCTTTAAGTTTACCGCCTGATCGGAATTTAAGTTAGAAAAAGAAACTGGATAAATTTAAATGACGATAACATAGATATGCTCACGCTTAGGTAGGTAGGCAGTGGTGTTGTAATAACAACACCCACTTTTCACCGAAGATGATTAAGTGCCAACGTGACAGATGGTGAGTCCTAAACACTATACATACGTCTTTGAATTACTTCTCAGAGAAAAGCAGGTTTCTTCACGATGTTTTCCTTCACCGTAAAGCACGTGGTATGAAATCACTGCACGTGAGCTTTAGAGTTTTAAGCTTGCGTAGCACGCGACTACGAAACTCCACAGCCACTATGGCTCCTAAGAAAAAATATATGAAAAGAACCGCAGTAAAGTTTCTTCAAATGGCTAAAATAACGGCCATAGACCAGCCCTGGGTTCAACATGACCTACATTAGCTTGGATTGTTTGCGAAAGGCCCGCTTTGGCGAATTGCCATCGCAATAATATATGAAAAGAACCGCAGTAAAGTTTCTTCAAATGGCTAAAATAACGGCCATAGACCAGCCCTGGGTTCAACATGACCTACATTAGCTTGGATTGTTTGCGAAAGGCCCGCTTTGGCGAATTGCCATCGCAATAATATATGAAAAGAACCGCAGTAAAGTTTCTTCAAATGGCTAAAATAACGGCCATAGACCAGCCCTGGGTTCAACATGACCTACATTAGCTTGGATTGTTTGCGAAAGGCCCGCTTTGGCGAATTGCCATCGCAATAATATATGAAAAGAACCGCAGTAAAGTTTCTTCAAATGGCTAAAATAACGGCCATAGACCAGCCCTGGGTTCAACATGACCTACATTAGCTTGGATTGTTTGCGAAAGGCCCGCTTTAGCGAATTGCCATCGCAATAATATATGAAAAGAACCGCAGTAAAGTTTCTTCAAATGGCTAAAATAACGGCCATAGACCAGCCCTGGGTTCAACATGACCTACATTAGCTTGGATTGTTTGCGAAAGGCCCGCTTTGGCGAATTGCCATCGCAATAATATATGAAAAGAACCGCAGTAAAGTTTCTTCAAATGGCTAAAATAACGGCCATAGACCAGCCCTGGGTTCAACATGACCTACATTAGCTTGGATTGTTTGCGAAAGGCCCGCTTTGGCGAATTGCCATCGCAATAATATATGAAAAGAACCGCAGTAAAGTTTCTTCAAATGGCTAAAATAACGGCCATAGACCAGCCCTGGGTTCAACATGACCTACATTAGCTTGGATTGTTTGCGAAAGGCCCGCTTTGGCGAATTGCCATCGCAATAATATATGAAAAGAACCGCAGTAAAGTTTCTTCAAATGGCTAAAATAACGGCCATAGACCAGCCCTGGGTTCAACATGACCTACATTAGCTTGGATTGTTTGCGAAAGGCCCGCTTTGGCGAATTGCCATCGCAATAATATATGAAAAGAACCGCAGTAAAGGTTCTTCAAATGGCTAAAATAACGGCCATAGACCAGCCCTGGGTTCAACATGACCTACATTAGCTTGGATTGTTTGCGAAAGGCCCGCTTTGGCGAATTGCCATCGTTCAATCCCAAACTTCGGAAAGGCTGGTAAAAATGTTATCGGGTTTCCTAGGATTCAAGTGGATCTTTACCACATAAGAGAGGCTGTATATCTTATTTGTAGGCAGTTTAGGAGATGCTCAGGATTACATTATCATCTCAAGTTACACATCTATCTATATATGTATATAAAAATTAATCCCTGTTTCCCTTGGTCACCGATTTTACCGGGACTTTCATAAATATATATTTTTTGCACAAGTTAGTTACATTTACACACATATATAAACTTAATTATAATGTTTACAACTTATAACTAACTACCCTGTTCGGGCACAGCAATGTGAGAGGCACTATTATTATATACACTGTAACTTGGACTAGATCCTTAATTAATTATTTGCTTTCATGCATTTTATAATAATATAGCTGTGCCCCGCGGTTTCTCCCGCGTAGATTTAGTTTCATCTTTATTGTCGCGGAACCCTAATATTTTTAATAAATAAAAGTACTATATGCATTTAGTGAAAGCTGTTACTTTGTAATTACCAACAGACGCTTCAATTTTATTTATCTGTATAGATTATACTTAAACTTTGTATTATTTGTGACCCAGGCTAATTTTATTTAGAAATAATATTAGGGTTCCGCGAAGTAAAACATGAAACTAAATCTACGCGGGTGAAACCGCGGGGCACGAAATATGACTGGACCGATTTTAACGGGACTTTCACTGATAGATAGCAAATTTTACAAGGAGTAACTAAGGCTGAAATTAACTCTACGCGGGAAAAACTGTGGGGCACAGCTAGTGTATAATATAATCGATTTGTTAATACCTTAAACAAAAACACCAAATGAAAACTTCCAAATGGAACTCTGTAACTTCCTGAAACCGATAAAACTGAAACCGACGAAGGTCGATTCATGGGTCTAGGTAAAATAGTTGAAGTTACCAACTTGGTAATTGGTTTGGGAAACTTTGATTCCAGCCGTGTTCGTAGTTTTCCATTGGTTGGTAAATTATCTACCATTTTTGATTTATCGATTAGTTACCCTATACCGCGAAGATACCTGGGGCCTTACCACGAGCTCTTATTGCCATGATAGTTTCACTCATTTATGAGACAGATGTATGTGACGTGTATACATCTGTCACTGTCGCACAACTGAATTAACATTGCAATAAGAGGTTGGGCGCCTGTGGCACACTATTCCAGTTTTAGATGTTTATTTCTCAAAAGAATACGATTCTTCTTCTTTCTTTATACTAATACTAGCTGTGCCCCGCGGTTTCACCCGCGTAGATTTTGTTTCATCCTTATTGTCGCGGAACCCTAATATTTTTAATAAATAAAAGTAGCCTAAGTCACTCCTTGAAACATCAACTACCGGCCAGTGAAAGTACTGTTAAAATCGGTCCAGCCGTTTTAGAGATTACCCGGAACAAACAGACAGACAGACAGACAGACAAAGAAAAATTTTAAAACCTGTTTTTTTTGTGTCAGTAGCGTGTATAGTTTCATATGCATTTAGCGAAAAGCTGTAATTTTGGAATTACAAACAGACACTTCAATTTTATTATCTGTAAAGATGTATAGATAAGAAAATAGGATTACGATAGGAAAGCCACCCACGAAATAAAAATAAATTCTACCTACGCTGAAACCGTGTAAACAGCTAGTAAACAAATCAATTTGAAACTCAGTATCTAGAAGTCATACAAAGTTATACCACAGTAAATGCAGCAATGCAGTATTGAAGCTATATTTTCTGTCAAACTTTTTGACATATTTTTCTCAATTTCATATTACGTTGTTGTTGAATACGTGCCAATAAGAAAGTTCTCGGCTTTGCAGCGACTGCTGTTATTCACTAAGGTTTCTCAGCGTCGCACTCGTCGTCGAGTGTCGGTGTTAAAGATACGAAATCGAACCTTATCCTCTATGTATTATGTATCAACTAGCTGTGCCCCGCGGTCTTACCCTAATGTTTTTTGAAATAAAAGGAGCCTTAGTTTTTCCTTGTAAATTTAGCTATCTGCCAGTGAAAGTCCCGTTCAAATAAGTTCAGCCATTTCGGAGATTAGTCGGAACAACAGACAGATAGACGGACGAAGAAAAATTTAAAGTTGATTTTTTAATGTCAGTACCGTGTATATATTTATATACAACTAGCTGTGCCCCGCGGTTTCGCCCGCGTAGATTTAGTTTCATCCTTATTGTTGCGGAACCCTAATATTTTTAATAAATAAAATTAGCCTAAGTTACTTCAAACATCAGCTACCTATCAGTGAAAGTCCCGTCAAAATCCGTCCAGCCGTTTCAGAAATTACCCGGAACAAACAGACAGACAGACAGACAGAGAAAAATTTTAATACTTGGTTTTTTAGTCTCAGTAGCGTGTATACTTTCATATGCATTTAGTGACAAGCTGTTATTTTGGAATGTATAGATATAGATATCCTATAATTGAAACCAAAGCTTGTCGTCCAGTTCGACTCTGAGAAACCTTAGTGAATAACACGGCTGGTCTGGTAAGTGTAGCGATTCTACCGTACTGTTAGATAACTGATGGTCTCCAGTGCTTCCCAAGTGATAGTTACGTCCACTATGTTGTTTTCCAACTCACTTGGCTCTTTGAAGGTAGTTTATATAATGGTGGAACGTATATATTAACCCTGATTTAATCCATACTAATAATAGAAAGAGGAAAGATTTGAATGTATGTTTGTAACGAATTGGCTCAAAAAGTACTGGACAGATTTTAATAATTCTTTCACCATTTGAAAGCTACATTATCACTAATTAATATAGGCTAAATTTTATCCCCGTACTTCTTCGTGAATGGGAACTACGCAGGTAAAACCGCGTAACGTCTGCTATGTTTTTTTAAAGCAGATTAATCTATGTCTATCTACACAGATGAATAAAATTGTAATGTCTGTATGTAATTTCAAATTAACAGGTTTTTACAAAATGCATATAAATGTATTACGTACCTAGAATCTTTTTTTTTAAATTTATATTATGTCTGATTTACAAGAAAAAAAATGGGTTCTATGCCATTGAACCCATGAAATAAAGGGCACAGCTACTTAGTAATCTATGAAAATGAAAATGAAAATGAAAATGATTTATTCAGTTTAGGCCCTGGTAAGGCACTTATGAATGTCGAGGAATTTACCACTATATATCTATTTATTTCTATATACTCTATACATACTCTATATACTATATACAGACAAATAAAATTGATGTGTTAGGTAAAATTGAAGTTTCACTGGCAGCTGATGTTTCAAGGAGTAACTTAGGCTAATTTTATTAATTAAAAATATTAGGGATCCACGACATTAAGGATGAAACTAAATATACCCGGATGAAACCGTGGGGCACAGCTAGTAAATGTTATAAAATACCTACTCACAATATTACCGTGAATAGACCCGAGGAACTATCAATCTGCATAGTCTGTCTGACAGTTTAAGGTCACGGCTAAGCTGTTAAATTATTCCTGATGATGTCAAATAGATTTTAAACACCGGCCACAATTTCGAGTTAAAATTACGGGTGTCCCACTCGTCTGATGACATAAAAAAATCAAAACTAATCACGCATCTGGGAACGCAGTTCCAGTTACCTGAATCTATATACACTAGAAACATAGGAAAACCAATTTTTTTGATTCTCTGTCTGTCTGTATGTTCCGGGTAATTTAGGAAACTGTTGAACCAATTTTAACGGGACTTTTACAGGCAGACGCCTGTTTTTGTATTGACGAGGGGGAATCCTTCAAAAGGTCACCGACCGCCCTGGGAGAGGCAGATCGGGGGATTTGGGATTTTTACCGCACTAAAACCCTCCCGGTGGCCATCCTCAGTGCTCAGGGGGGACTCCGGGTACTCTGATAGATCGCACCGGTGTCCCCCCTTCAGGGATGTGCCCCGGTGGCCGGGGCACATCCCTGAAGACCTCGCTGTGCAAGGCAGCGATCGCCTCTTACGACAGGCAGGGGATACCATAGCCATATTCTTAGACCCTGGCTATTGGGTGGACGGTCCGGGGCGTGCGTAGGCAGACGGCCGGGATAAGGAGTAACATAAGACTATAATTATTTTCAAAATAAGTTAGCCACACATAAAATTAAAATAAAGTCAACGTGGGTAAATGCTGCAGTGCACAGCCAGTAATCAAATAAGTGTTTAAGGAAAATAAATAAATAAAATAAAAGCAATATCATACTTCACAGACCAAGCTTATTTCACTTGGCTGCATCTATGATGACATATTAATTAAGTTTCTCGCGCTCCATCGGATTTAATGTGAAAAGCACTACTAAGTGCGGTGCACCATTCATTTACTGATATTGTTTATTTAATTAATACTAACGTGGATGTGGGGTTTATTTAGTCGCCTGCTACGCCAGCGATGCAAGTTCCAACCCTTTTTTCCCAATTTTGTTTTCAAATACTTATGTGCAGTGATTTCACACCACGTACTTTACGGTGCAGGAAAACATCGCGATGAAGTCTCCATATGTCGTATGTACAGTGTCTGAGACGGCGATGGACTCACCGTCTGTCAATTTGGCACTTAATCATGTTCGGTGAAAACTGTGTGTTGTTATTACAACACCTCTGCCTACCCCTTCGGGGAATACAAGCGTGAGTATGTATGTAATTAATACAGTTTATTGTTTTTCATTCGTTTGTGATGCAAAATAAACACGGCAGCTGATTGATTGAACAAAACAATGCAATTATTCGAATATTTGATGCTGCAATTATAAAATATTTTTGCCGGCTGATAGAGAGAAATGGAAAAGAAAAACACATTGCACTGACCACAGATAACATTGGATAAGGCTAGGAAGATAATGCATAAAGTCACGCCATCTCAGAAGGGTCCCCTAAGGGGTAAGCAGAGGTGTTGTAACAACAACACCCACATTTCTCCGAAGATGATTAAGTGCCAACGTAGCTTGTCAGCTTTGGCAACTCACAGGGGCACTAACAGGTCATTATGGGACAAAAGAACATCTTCATAAGATGAACTTATCTATATTTTTTTGACTGTAGTTTGATAGAAACCCTTTCGGAAAGGCGTGAAGATTCTCTCATGTTACATCTCAAGGGTGTGAGTAGAAACAATGCAGAAATGTGGAGAAAACTGTGCCAACTCTTTGTGATATTAAGTGCAATTTTGTCTTAAGCATCCGAGCACAGAGCACGTATTGTTGTCACAGATAACGTTTAGAATAGGCTTTCATCTTTATTTATATTGCTAACGGACAGCACTAGCTTGCCATAGACATACATTCAAGACTCACAGACTTATTATTTAGAGTCATCTTCGTGGTTACATTTCTTTTACGAGTGGTTTAAATCTAGACTATCAAAGTCGGACTAAAACTACTAATATTATATAATATAGCATCATCTCCCTGGCCTTAATCTCATGCATTTGAATCGGCACTTGATTCAACCCGATGTGGCTGATCACCTGATTTTTATACGAAGCGACTGCCATCTGACCTTCGCAACCCCTTTTTTGAGGAAAATCGGCAATCTGGGTTAAACCAGTTGTCAGACTCTCTTAGGCCTCTGACTGACCTGTAACGACTGCCAAAGATGTTAAATTGGCAACCGGGACCGACAGCTTAACGTGCTCTCCGAGGTATGTTATTAACGTATGGTTACTTAACTTCGCTGATCGAATAATATGCACAATAACTGTGCCAAGAGCTCCTCTAATCCCTACTAATATTATAAATGCGAAAGTAACTCTGTCTGTCTGTTACGCTTTCCCGCTTATACCTCTCAACCGATTTTGATTAAATTTGGCACAGACAATCTTTAGACCCTGAGAAAGGACATAGGCTAACTTTTATTTATTAAACATATTACGTTTCCGCGACCATCATGATGAAACTAAATCTACACGGGTGAAACCGCGGGGAACAGCTAGTATTATATATATACCATCCCTTTTAAATCCAAAGCAAAAAAAAGATGGAACTACTTTTAAACCAATGATCATCTTAGGTGATGTTTTGTACTAAGGGGGTTAGATACTTAAAAGACTCAAGCCTAAAGTAAATAGGTAGAGAGTTCAGTACATGATTTCTTATACGGTTTCCCTTTTACTGCCAAGGGGTTACACAATCTTTGTGTTAGTTCCAAAGGGTTTTAGGAAAGCTATTCGATAAAGATCGCGGGCTTAGAGATTAGAATCTACGGAGTGTATACAAAGCTCCAATCATACTTCCAGATCGTAAATTGTAACGGATATCAAACTCACAGGCTCATCTATATCTACACAGATAAATAAAATTTAAGTGTCTGTTTGTAATTACAAAATGACAGCTTTTCATTAAATGCATATGAAAGTATACACGGTATGGACATAGAAATATGTTTTTTTCAACAATTTCTGTCTTTCTGTCTGTCTGTCCGTCTTTTTGTTTATTCCGGCTAATCTCCGAAACAACATATATCAGTCACGTGACATCTGTCATTCCCATACATGTGTCGTTTCTTCTAGCGAAGCGTGAGGATAATGTTACTTTATCAACAGACTGGCAGTTATCAAAAAAACTTTTACTGTAATCCGCTTTCCTACTAAGACAAGCGAGTAATTCCTTTACCTTATATAAAAGGAACGCGGGGCTTTCTCTAACAAATATCCGAGCTGTGTTTTTTAGACAGTTTATGAACAAATTCCTCGCTTGCAGGTACACATTCATTCCTGATATTAAATCCCGCAACCTTAGCATGCACGAATAAGAATAAAGAAGAAAGACATACGATTAGACGCGACTTTGATCGCATGTTAAGTATCTCCTCTTTTCCAAATTTCAGCAAAATTGTTTCTGAGGTTCTGTACCCCTATCGCAAGTTTGCCACCGTTTTCCTAATCTACAGTCGCTAGCGTCTCCGACAATATTTGTGACATATTTTAGTTCTTCACGTCACCGCTTGGAGGCGCTGTACAATTTCTCATACAAAAATTGAACAGCGCCTCCAAGCGGTGACGTGAGGAACTAATATGTCATACAAATATTGTCGGAGACGCTAGCGAGTGTAGATTACGAAAACGGAGGCAAATTCGTGATAAGGGTACTGAGTGCCTAGTGCGAGTTTTTCACTGCCGCTGTCACAAGCCACCGCGTCAAAGTTGACGCAGATTTATATGGGATGGAAACAGCGCCTCTGTCGGCCTAAAGATGACAATTGTGAGCCCATACAAATCTGCGTTTACGTCGACGCGATGACTTGTGACGGCGATTTTAAGAAAACTAGCACTAGGCACTCTGTTGTGTAATAGTAACAGCGAGACAGTCAAGTAATTTACCCACACGATGGCGCAATACGTTAGTCAGATCGCAAAACGATTTCTTAAATTTGTAAAAGTCCATCTTGCCTAGTGAAAGAATACATTTCCCATTTGTAACATTAATAAGAAAACTAGCCTTCTGAAAAGAACTGATAAGAAACTCAATCCAAAATATTTTATGTAGATACATTCATATGCTCACGTCTGTATTCCGCGAAGGGGTAGGCAGAAGTGTCGTAATAATACCCACTTTTCACAGAAGATGATTAAGTGCCAACGTGACTGATGGTGAGTCTATCGCCGTCTCAGGCACTATACATACGTCCTTGAATTTTAGGTGAATCGTAGGTGTTTGATTTCAAAATTCTATGACATTAAAGAGTATTACCGTAAGATATGAATGTCGGGTCTCCAAAATATTCACCCAGATATTGCTACAAAAGGCTGAGAACGTATATCTAAACGTATTCTTATTATTTAAATGTTACGACAAAACCTTTTGTCCTGTTCGTCTGTGCTAGGACTACTGTTGACACAGGATCGCATTGTTCAGAAGAGTATTATATTTTGCGAGATTGACAGATATACGAATTTTGAAGCAAAATGTTCACCAGAAATTGTATGTATTACATACATATGCTCACGCCTTTATTCCCCGAAGGGGTAGACAGAGGTGTTGTAATAACAACACCCACTTTTCACCGAAGATTAGGTGCCACGAGACCGATGGTGAGTCTCTCGTCGTCTCAGGCACTATACATACGTCTTTGTATTACTTTTCAGATATATGCAGGTTTCCTCACGATGTTTCCTTCACCGTTAATAAAAAAAAACTTATTTTAGAAAAACTCATTGGTACAGGCCCCGCTGAGATTCGAACATGCGTCGCTTGCGTAGCAGGTACCTGGTCAAACCTCAAGGCCACTACAGTCTTGGTATTTTGTATACTAAAAGCTGGGTTTCTAAATTCATGAAAATTTAAAATGGTGTATGATATTTTTAATCTGTTTATCAGAAAGCCTTTCATATGTTGTCTCGTGAGCTAAAACCTCGTACCGCAAAAATTTAAATTAAAAATCTCCGCCGCTCTGCTTCTAAAGGGATTAATTACACAGTCTGTCGAACAGCCACGTGTAGCTAGGTAAAAGTCAATGGGGGCTTTCCTACTGCCACGATATCGTGACTACACCCGTTCTTGACTACAACGACACAGTGTGAAGGCGTTCAGAGGGCCTAGTGCGAGTTTTTCATTACCGCCGTCACAAGTCACCGCGTCGACGTAAACGCAGATTTGTAAAGGATCGGAACAGCGCCTCTGTCGGCCTAAACATGACACTATTGTGAGCCCATACAAATTTGCGTTTACGTCGACTCGTTGAATTGTGACGGCGATTTTAAGGCACTCAGTAGTAATTGTATCAAACTACTAGTCTGACGATATCGTGTCGTTACCGTTATTGTCCAATGTGAAAGCGGTCAATGCATACTACCTAACACTTAAACATTTTGCTTAGATTGATTACTTAGATTATCTTTGTATTGTTTTCACGACAATAAAACACTAAATAGTTACGATAGGCGATTGCGAGAAGTTTCAATAATCAGAACAATTGGAGTCGATCAAATTTACCATCAAGTCAACATTCGACTCGTCCTGGCGTTGAAATCGTTTTTCGATTGTTTGATGCAAGCGATTGGTCCGAGTCGCGCCGAATCTAGCCGAATGGAACCGATCGTAGACCAATGCGATGGAGCGCACCGTGTTAAACGAGTGGTGACTGCACGCGAGTCAGACACGCTACCCATCGACTGCGATTGTTTAGCAATCGCATTGCGTTGACATGTTCGAACAATCAAAACAATCGCGATTAACCTCTCGCCATCGCGCATCGCTACTACATAGAACTATGCACAGTTTAAAATAAAGCTTATATTTAAACTGCGACTATGTCCTGAGTAAGCTGGAAGTGTGTTGATCCGTTATATTCGGAATTCGATCAACTTGTTCCCGAAATAGTATGAAGTATCAACACCTACATTTCCAGTCACATCCATACGCGTAGGATGATGCCTGCAAAACCTATTTATTTTTAAGTATTTTAAAAAGTATACTAAAAGACTTGCTTATATCGCATTCCAAGAGAATCTCTATAGCGCGTTCCAGTTTCACCGTCACGTATTACAACGCCATCTTGTAGCCAAAGAGCAGACTAAAGTACAGTTAATGAAGACTAGCGGACGTTACGCAGTTTCACCCTCGTAGTTCCCGTTCCCGTGGGAATACGGAGACAAAATATAGCCTATGTTACTTGCAGATGATGTAGCTATCCATTGCTGAAAGAATTTTCAAGATCAGTAAAGTAGTTTCGGAAAAAAACAATCAAATCTTTTCTCTTTATAATATTAGTATAAATAACTGACTACAAACTCACTGATGGCTTTCAAATTATTCGTATTCCTGGTTATCACGAAACTAGCCTATCTAAATATATTCCCACACTACGCCACGCCGAGTATATAAAAACTATTATTCCTACCGCCTAAGCACACACTATCCTATTGTTATTTTACGTCCTTATTGCAGACCTTTCAGCTGTTTTCCCGTTTGCTACCCTAAAAAATAAGCGATAAGATCTATATTCATATGCCCATATACATGTTAAGATTATCTTTTCAAACCCACAAAGGTTCCGGATATTTTATGTTGCTCGTATTGCAAAGAAAACAGAAAAAATTCCAACTTTCGGAATCAAAGCTTATTACAAAACATAGACTAGGTTCACATCTCTTTCTCTCATACGGATTTAAAAAGGGATAGATATAGTTTTAGTCCGAGATTAGTCTAGTGTTTTAAATCATAAGAAGGAAAGAGTTTTGATGATGAGAGAAGTTTTGAGATGACACCACGAGCTTGAAGACAAGGAAAGCATTACAAGGGTGAAAATGAAAATGAAAATGAAAAATATTTATTCAGTTTAGGCCCTGGTAAGGCACTTATGAAAGTCGAGAATTTACCACCGGTTCGGAAACTAGCCTTCTGAGAAGAACCGGCAAGAAACTCAGCCAGGCATCATGTACATATCATCGAAACAATATAAATCATATGAAATCATCATACAAAATCTAATTTCATAATAGGTATAAATATTCACAATAGTGACAAATTGTATTAGCATGCAGGTCTGTATAAAACAAAATCAAAGAGAAAAAAGAAACAATACCAGATAGATTTACAAGTGTTTGCATACCATGTATTTGCCAGGAGCTACTTGCTTAAGTCTGACAAGAAATTTAAGGGTGTATGTAAGTGTCTGAGGCGGCGATTGACTGGCTGTCACGTTGGCACTTTACGGGTGGAAAACTTAAAGAGTAGGACTTAGCCAAACTAACGGGCTCGAAAATGAAAGTCCATAGATTTGGGTCCCACTTCAAATGGGTTAATTACGGGCCTGGGAGTTTCAGACAGTATTGCCGACTTTTGAGTTTGATCCCGTGGTTAATCTGGCTGAATTGTGTTAAAGATGACGTGACTAAAGAGATAATGCATACGGGTATGATTCTATTACTTTTTTTTCTGTATGTGTGTTCCGGCTAATCTTTGAAACGGCTGGTCTAATTTTACTGGGACCGCAGTTCCTGTTCTTAGTGGTTCCAGGCACCTGTATCCTCGTGCTGGTAGATAGCTGATGTTACAAGGAATAACTTTATTTTTTAATAAAACATTGATTTCCCCAAATAAAGCTACTCCAGAAATTAAGTTACCGCGGGGCACAGCTAACACATTTATACATACAGATAAATAAAATTGAAGTGTCTGTTTGTAATTCCAAAATAACAGCTTTTCACTAAATGCATATGAAAATATATAGGTATGGACAAACACGAAAAAACAATTTAAATAAAATCTCTGCCCTACTGCCTGTCTCTGTCTGTTTGTTCCGGCTAATCAGCTGGACCGATTTTAACAGGACTTTCACTGCCAGATAGCAAATGTTACAAGGAGTAACTTACTACTTTTATTTAAAAATAAACAATAGGGTTCCGCGGTTCAGCTAGGTGAAAATAAATATTCCTAAATATCAGTGAATTGGTCAGTAAATCAACCTATTTTGGGTGTGGATGCCTCTCAATTGGCAGCCGAGAGCGTTGACAGGTTGACACGAGACAGGCTCGTGGGGGCTGCGGGCCGGTCGACGGGAATATTAATCATTGAAGCCGATTGAAGCCTATATTTCGAGTTTCCAGTGAGTAATGTTGGGTTGCATTAACTAACTTTATTAATAACACACAGCGTTAGGTAAGAACATCGTTGAGGTATTTTTTAAAAATTGTTAGCTAGCGTCTGTAACTGTTATTCCAACCGGTGGTAAATTCCTCGACATTCATAAGTGCCTTACCAGGGCCTAAACTGAATAAATCATTTTCATTTTCAATATTTCGCTGGTTGCACCTAAAGGGAACATAGCTTTCCTGTTACTGAAATGACACTGACAGCAAATTATGTCAACTACAAAAAATCGCTATTGGTCTAGAATTCCAGACATCATCATCTCCCTGGCCTTCTCCCATGTATTTGGGGTCAGCACTTGATTCAACCCGATGTGGCTAATCACCTGATATTTATACGAAGCGACTGCCATCAGACCTTCGTAACCCCTTTTTCGAGGAAAATCGGCAATCTGGGTTAAACCAGTTGTCAGACTTTCTTAGGCCTCTGACTGACCTGTAACGATTGCCAAAGATGTTAAATTGGCAATCGGGACCGACGGTTTAACTTGCTCTTCGAGGCACGGAGGGAACTCGGGCGGTCACCCATCCAACTACTGGCTAGGCGTATGGTTGCTTAACTTTGCTGATCGCATCATATGCGCAATAGCAACTGTGCCACGAGCCCCTCTGGTCTAGAATTCCAGACAGACAATGTAACATTATCCTCACGCTTCGCTAGTAGAAACGATACAAAATATACAGGAATGACATATGTCACGTGACTGATTTATGTCATTTACATACATTTTATATCGTTTCTATTAGCGCAAGCGCGAGAGAATGTTATTTGGTCTAGGCCTACAGTTCTGAATTCCGTTTTGTTAAACTAATGGAATTAATATGATGTTCATTATTACTAACGTAACATGTATGAGAAACGTAAGCATATTATATTGAAAAATCTTAACAAAACCCTGAATACTGTATCAAACGATCCATAACACAAGGAGCATTAAAGGGTTCGTCATTAAAAGTTATCTAGGCTACCTTGCTAGACAAACCTACTTTATATTACTTTATCTATAAGGTTTAGTTTGCAATAACTGTCGTTCCAACTATCTTGTGCATTTGTACGGTATGATAAGTTACTTTGAGCAGTTACAGGGTATCCATACTGCTGTTTCTAACTTAGCATCGTTTTGACTTGCAGTATGTGAACCTTATACGATCAATATCCTTGAGACTTTTATGAGACATACATTTACTTGTCGATAAAAGTTTAGATACAGGTGCAAACACAAGTTTTGGGTGCTGCAGTGTCCACATCGTACTGGCCTTGTATGTACAGTAGTATTTTTTTTAGGTCTTGAATGAGAACGATAATTAACTACTTTCTAAAGTCAATTGGCCAAAACTTAGGTATTAAAATGCAACGATTATAAAAAATAAACAAAGGGTAGAGTGAGGTGTTATAACACCAACCAACCAACGTGACAGACGTCTCGACTCATGTCATTGAATTCGTCCTCAGTCAAAAGCAGATTTCCTCACGATGCTGTAGACATAGCACATCAGCTATAGACCACACCTCGTTGGTCCTCTCTTTCCCTTCCATGGAGAACTGGTGACTTTATTTTACAGCTTAATAATTTTATGTGTTTTTTCTTCTAATTATCATTCTTTACTATGCAATGAAATGTACATGATGCCAGCTGAGATTCATGCCGGTTCTTCTCAGAAGGCTAGTTTCCGAACCGGTGGTAAATTCTTCGACATTCATAAGTGCCTTACCAGGGCCTAAACTGAATAAATCATTTTCATTTACGGCAATTCTGTGACTTTTAGGTACATTCACAAGTCTGGTAGCTTTGGGGCCTAACCATGACCTTTTACTGCAATGATAGTTCAGCTGTGTGATAGTACACGTCATGTACATCTGTGTCTCGTAGTATGAGTCAAACTATTTTGCCAATAAGAGCTCATGGCCCTGAAATTCGAACTCTCCGAAATGTCGCTTATTAGTTTAGCCACTAACCTGACATCCAAGTGCCATTGAATGGCTTGTAGTGTTCGGTAAGGACGTCTTGCAGCGTAGGCCTTCGCCCCCGTACTCGGCCGCCATCTCCCACGGGCGTCAGGAGGGCTATACTGAACACGATCAGGCCGAGGACTGCTGCGATGACCAGGAGTGCGATGAGGATACCACGCCAGTTGCGCTGGGTGGGTGTCGCTGCTGCCAGCTCCTGAGGACGAGAAATGGGAATGAGATATTGGCTGTATGGCTTCGTAACTGCTACGGTTTTCGCGCAGATGTGTGTCAGTCCTGGAACTGTTTTTTTATCGAGTTACATAGATTTGAATTTTTTTGCGTATCTATAGGGGGTAGCAGATGGTGAGTAGTACATCGTCGTTCCAGGAACTATACATATCTTTTGATACTTTCTCAGACATGCAGCTTCCCTTAAGATGTTAAGGGATTTTACCATAAGCACTTATTGCCATCATAGTTCCACAGTGTGACAGTGACAGACTTATACACGTCATATACATCATACGAGTTAAACTCTCATGGCATAAATACGTCATGGTAGAGCTCCTCTTCGGAATGTAACATCATATAAGTTTTTACAAAAACTCATTTGCAAAAGTCACCGCAAATTTGAACTTAAACCACCAAAACTCTTCAAAACTTAGCAGGATTCGATTTAAATAGAAGAGAACCATTATTACGATGCTTTAGAGAAAAAGTGAAGTTCTTTCATAGACTACCTTTGAATGCGAGCCATGAATATTGGAATATCCGGATTCTGGATATAATAGTCTTTGACGAAGCGATAGAATACCGAATGAGCTGCCATGGAGTACAAAAGATTCACAAGCCGGTGGGCTGAAACTCTTCGCATTTTTGTAAAATGCCTTTATAACTCGCTTTATTTTGCTTTGACAATTTTAAATTACAATATTATACAAAGGCTGTGCACCGCGGTTTCACCCGCGTAATTTAGTTTCACGCTTTATTTCACGGAACTAATATAATATAAATAAAAGTAACGTAAGTTACTCCTTGAAACATCAGCTGTCTGGCAGTGAAAGTCCCGTTAAAATCGGCCCAGCCGTTTCAGAGATTACCCGGAACAAACAGACAGACAGAGTTTAAAAAAAAATTGGCAATTCAATATCAGTACTGTGTATACTTTCATATGCATTTAGTCAAAAAAGGTAATTTTAAAAATACAAACAGTCACTTAAATTTTATTTATCTGTATAGATGTATAGATATGCACATATGCTTTCGCCTATATTCTTCGAAAGGGAAGTTATCGTACCTACACCCACATCACGCCAGATGCTTAAGTCCCATGTAATGGAGGACGAGCCTATTGCTATTAACCGGCCACTAATCCAGACTCAGGGCTTGTAAATTACAGATTGAAACCCCAATAACACTTGGCCCGACCCGAGATCAAAACCACTAGACATACAGTTAAGATTAATGTCAAATGTGACGATAAAATAACTCTGGCTTTAAGTTAATATAATTTAATTTTGACAAATAGACAAGACAGACAAGCACGCAAACCACCATCACATACCATCATCGGCTTAAAAAGAGCGGATTAAGAACTTCTTAGCTGTGACGTTTCATTCTGGTGCCGTAAAATTAAACTAAGACCACCAGATTTATTTTATGCTTACAGACAAATAACTTAAAATTTATCGTAAATTAATTTTTTAAGTACCTACCTATGGATTTATAGATTGACATACTGTATTTTTTTTAAATAAAGGTTGTTATTTACCACTGCTTTCATAGCACACAGCCACTGATTACAATCTCCAACTAAGCCAGTGTAACAAACGTACCGTACCGAGCGCCGACACGGGCTCAATGAGACCAATAGTAAATAGTGCGGAATAATTCGGATGGGTTAACTTGTCTAATTGGGATATCCCTGCATCGTATGGACGTAGTATGCGCCGCGGTAACCACAGTTTAACATAATTGTAAAATACAGCTTCAGAAAACCATTCAGAAATCAAGACAATCGCAAAATGGTTCAGAACTATTTCTACCTTAGTTCTACTATTCATTGCAATGATTTATTCAGTTTAGGCCCTGGTAAGGCACTTATGAATGTTGAAGAATTTACCGCAGACAGACACAGACACAGACACACATTAATCACTGAAGTCGAGGTGTGAAGAAGAAATTATGAGAGGCTGCGCCGTTACAAGATCAGCCGTTGAAAAGCTAGCCAAAATCTGGAAGGACCGAATAATGCCAGCTGAGTTTCTTGCCGGTTCTTATTAGAAGGCTAGTTTCCGAACCGGTGGCTAATTCCTCGACATTAATTAGTGCCTAAACAGAGCCCAAGCTGAATTAATAAATAAATATGCTCACGCCATCCCAGAAGGGGTAAGCAGAGGTGTTGTAACACCAACACCCACATTTCACCGAATATGATTAAGTGCCAACGTGACAGAGGATGAGTCCATCGCCATCTCAAGCACTATATACATACGTCTTTAAATTACTTCTCGGACATATGCAGATTTCCTCACGATGTTTTTTTTCGCCGTAAAGCACGTGGTGTGAAATCACTGGACATAAGTTTTTAGAAAAACTCATTGGTACATTTGTACATTGGCCGTGACTGTTCAAACCTCGCGGCCACCGTTTCTTTTTGATGTCTGGTCGCTTATTTTGGTCGTTTTGTGTCATTCTAATTCCAATATATTTATGGTTTAATATGTATTTAATGTAATGGTGTTAATTTGTAATTACAAACAGACACTATAAGTAGAAGCAATCGACGACCCACGAATACATTTAAATGATACTTAGAAATTAAACAGAAATTTCAAATGTAATTAATTTGGGTAGATATTTGGTGCTTAATACAGCGCTGTGACTATATCAAAGTCTAAATAAACACAACTGCAAACAGAACTGTGTCCAAAGGAAAAGTTGGAGATAGTTCCCGGATTCCCGAGCGAATGCGGGAAGCACTCACTCGGAGCTTAAAGCTGGATTCGGGGAATTCTTCTTACTTTGTTTAAGTTACAACGATACACTTATTCTGACGGCGGATTTCAACTATCGCCCGGTCGCAGGTTCGCTTTTTAACCGACTGCAAAAATGGAATGCATGATTTTTTTTACCTCAAAGCTTTGAACCAACTTTGATGATTCTTTTTTGTTGAGTTTTTTTATATTCATAACGAATTTATTCTGTTATATCTATTATCTAAAAAACATAATTATAATAAACTTAAATCTAAAACCTCTTTTTTGTTTGATCGTTTTTATTTTGGTTCTGCAGCATTATTCACTAAGTTTCTCAGCGTCGAACTCTACGACGAGCGTTGGTTTCAATCATAGGAAATTGATACATAATACATAGAGGATAAGATTGGTATCTTTAAAACCGACACTCGACGACGAGTGCGACGCTGAGATACCTTAGTGAATAACGAGGAAACTCTTATTAAGCTCCTAATATAAGAAATAGCAAGGATGAAGTTTCATGGCAGTTCAAAAGGCTAGCTACTGGAACTGAAGGTTGCTAGCCATCGATATTCATAAGTACTTAATTGCTTAATTGCTTCTACTGAATAAATAAAAGCCATTACCAATGCGCTTTTCTATACTTTGTATTATAACGAACGTTCATTTCTTACGATGAAATAATATACCGACGGCTAAGTGCCAATATCTTCTAACTATCGCAGTCCAGAATTTACACAAACTCAAAAATCAATACGATTTAAAAGTATCACAATAGAACAGGTGAGAATAGAGGTAAATTTCTCAAGAAAAGAAGAAAAAGATTGAAATTTCGAATAATCCAATATATATTGGGCGCTTTTCCACTGCCACGATATCGTCCGCAGACTTGACTACAACGACACAGTGTGAAAGCGTTCAGTAGTAATTGTATCAAACTACTAGTCCCACGATATCGTCCGCCGATACTTGACTACAACGACACAGTGTGAAAGCGTTCAGTAGTAATTGTATCAAACTACTAGTCCCACGATATCGTCCGCCGATACTTGACTACAATGACACAGTGTGAAAGCGTTCAGTAGTAATTGTATCAAACTACTAGTACGACGATATCGTCCGCCGATACTTTACTACAACGACACAGTGTGAAAGCGTTCAGTAGTAATTGTATCAAACTACTAGTCCCACGATATCGTCCGCCGATACTTGACTACAACGACACAGTGTGAAAGCGTTCAGTAGTAATTGTATCAAACTACTAGTCCCACGATATCGTCCGCCGATACTTGACTGCAACGACACAGTGTGAAAGCGTTCAGTAGTAATTGTATCAAACTACTAGTCCCACGATATCGTCCGCCGATACTTGACTACAATGACACAGTGTGAAAGCGTTCAGTAGTAATTGTATCAAACTACTAGTCCGACGATATCGTCTGCCGATACTTGACTACAACGACACAGCGTGAAAGCGTTCAGTAGTAATTGTATCAAACTACTAGTCCGACGATATCGTCCGCCGATACTTTACTACAACGACACAGTGTGAAAGCGCTCAGTAATTATATCAAACTACTAGTCCGACGATATCGTGTCGTTACCGTTATCATCCAATGTGAAATCGCCCATTGGCACTTCTCCGTCGATATACTATATCTTTATCTATTCACATAATATAATAAAAGGCGGTAAGTAACGTATAAGTAAAGTATATTCAATTCGTTCTGACGATTTGAAAGTGCTTTCGAAAAGTATAATGAAATAAAGATATTTAGAACTAGCAGACGTCACGTGGTTTCACCCGCGTAGTTCCTGTTTCCTAGGGAGTACGGGGATGAAATATAGCTTATGTTACTCGCTGATGATGTAGCTATCCATTGCTGAAAGAATTTTCAGGATCGGTCAAGTTTCGGAACCCATTCAATGCAAACAAACAAAAAAACAATCTAATCTTGTCTCTGTATAATGTTAGTGTAGATTTAGAATTAAGAATATTAGAATTTTTGTGTCTGTCATTCGAAATTAACATCTTTTCTAAATGCAAATAAAAGTATATATGGTGTGTACATACGATTTATTTGTTTAAATGCTTTAGTTATCTGTGTCTGTTTGTTCCGGTTGCGACTGATTTTAACGGGACTTGTAGATAGCTGATGTCATAAGACGTACGACGGGCTACTTTAATTTTAAAAGTGAATAAATATCGCATAGTTTTTATTATCCTACTCGGGTTAAACCGCGGGGCGCAGCTAAGTAGTAACTAGTATTAATAACAGACAGATGGTTAGAACGTAAGAACATTTGTCGAGGAGCGTGACAAAGTGAATTGATATTTCAATGTCACCAACACATGACGCTAGTTCTAATGGCTCATTTTAGAGATGTTATCGAGCTCTGAAACCGACAATATCGGATTCCAAATCAAAATCATCTTTTATCTATATACTAGCTGTGCCTCGCGGTTTCACCCGCGTAGATTTAGTTTCATCCTTAATGTCGCGGAACCCTGATATTTTTAATGAATAAAAGTAGCCTATGTTACTTCTTGAAACATCAGCTACCTGCCAGTGAAAGTCTCGTTAAAATCCGTCCAGCCGTTTCAGAGATTGCCAGGAACAAACAGACAGAAAGACAGACTGACAGACAGAGAAAATTTTTAATACTTGGTTTTCTATTGTCAGTAGCGTGTATACTTTCATATGCATTTAGTGAAAAATTGTTATTTTGGAATTACAAACAGACACTTTAATTTTATTTATCCGTATGTATGTATAGATAGATGTATAGATATATATATATATATAATTGAATTGAAGTGTCTGTTTGTAATTCCAAATTAACAGTAAAAAAATTCTTTTAATATTTTTCTGTCTTGCTGCCCCTCCGTGCATTCCATATGCATTTAGTGAAATGCAAACATATTCTTAAATTTTATTTATCTGTATAGATATGAATAAATATGAAAAATTTTCTTTACAGACGTTTTTTTTATTTCGTCTCAGACATATGCAGGTTTCGGTTTTGGATTCACGTAACTGGCGTTACAGGCGTCCACTCAAATCAATCGGCCACCATGGCTAAATAGTATCCTACACGCTTATTTCTTAATAAATCACCGACGTACAGTGTGATTATTTTAATGCCTCGCCAATCGATACAGGGGGTTGGGGGGTGGGAAAAGGGGTAGTAGGGGTCTTAATAATAGGCATCCTTCATCCCTTACGGTTGTTATCGACTTACAAACTCTTTGAGACGCGTAATTGCGTGGGATGTATGGAATGATGAAAGTGAAAATGTAAATAAGGGTAATTTTTAAGGGTAGGTAGCGGTATAGGGGTGAGATGAGATATTGATTGTCTTTGTAAGCGTGGGGCTCAGCAATCGATGGGCTTCTATTTTTTTGTGTGGTGTTTCTTGCAGATTAAACTCCGGGAGTCATTTCTGCTTAACCGGACAATGGTGAGACTAATTAAAGCCTCCACCCAGGCGCAAAGCTTTAAGCAACACAGCTAAGGGCGCCCCATAGTGGGGCTCGGACCTCGGCTTAGGGCGTTGCTGGATCGCGAGCTAGGGAGCTGGGCTGGACTGGGTATGGGCTTCTAAGAAAAACCCACAATAAATTTGAAAAGGGTATACTCAAACTCAAATATATCTTTATTCGATTAGACTTTTAATTAAGTAGTTTCTAATTTTCAGAATAACATTATACATGATTACATAGGACTATTCATGCAACCGCCGGGTTCGGAAGGTACACTTACATATATACATATGCTCACGCCTGTATTCCTCGAAATGGTAGGCAGACAGAGACCCACATTTCACCGAAACTGATTAAGTGCCAACTTGACGGAATGTGTGTATCGCCGTCTCAGGCACTATACCTACGTGTTTGAATTACTTCTCAGACATATGCAGGTTTCCTCATGGTGTTTTCCTTCACCGTACAGCATATGGTGTGACATCCCTGCACACTGCTGGGATTGGAACTTGCGTCGCTTGCGTAGCAGGCTCAAGCCCCACGGCCACGACGGCTCTTACAAATACCTTAATGGCTACATATGAAGATATATTTACGAATAAGGTAGGTACCTACGTTTACGAAGGTACAGGGGCTCAATTATGACCTCTTTTTGCTATGATAGTTCTGTGCGACAGTGACAGATGTATACACGTCATATACAGCTGTTTCACAATATGAGTCATGCAATAAGAGCTCATGGTAGGGTCCTTGGTGTCACTATGAGAGTTTTGAGCGCTTATCAAGAATTGTGGGGGAACACTGCGCCTGTTAACTCGCGTCTAGCAAACCCAAAATAAGACTAATTTATGGCCAGCGCTCTAAACAGGTGACGGCGTCTGTATCTCTCTTAAAAGGTCTTAAAGGGTCCGTGCCAAACCCGAGCTGAGCTTCGGCCGTAACTTAGGCTTTTAGTAATTTGCCGAGAATTAAGGCTAACACGCTTAATGGATGCAATAAAATAGGATTCGATACATAATCTCTCGATATTATTGCGTGTTAATAAACGGTTATTCCAAAGCATACTTAATAACCACCCGAAAGGTTGCACGAACAATGTCCAATAACGATAATTAAAAGTCCATCCACAAACCACAATAGAACGACGAAGGCAGTAAATTAGTTAGCACTCAATACAGAATTCAACCGCACAATGATAGGAACGATTATATTGCCTCTATTATGTGATTGACGCCATTTTATCGCTCGATGTTTCACTTCATAATAGTTTGAATTGGACTAAGCTTTATCTAATTTTCTTTAAATACATTCATCATCTCCCTGGCCTTATCCCATGTATTTGGGATCAGCACTTGATTCAACCCGATGTGGCTGATCACCTGATTTTTATACGAAGCGACTGCCATCTGACCTTCGTAACCCTTTTTTCGAGGAAAATCGGCAACCTGGTTAAACCAATTGTCAGACTTTCTTAGGCCTCTGACTGACCTGTAACGATTGCCAAAGATGTTAAATTGGCAACCGGGACCGACGGCTTAACGTGCTCTCCGAGGCACGGAGGGAACTCGGGCGGTCACCCATCCAACTACTGGCTAGGCGTATGGTTGCTTAACTTTGCTGATCGCATCATATGCGCAATAGCAACTGTGCCACGAGCCCCTCTCATTTTATTTAAATACATTATTTTATGAAAATGTATCAGTTAAAGAAAAAAATAAATTTTGAGGAAAGTGTTCTACTCAGCAACTCTTTTTATTTGATACTAGCTGTGCCCCGCGGTTTCACCCGAGTAGGTTTAGTTTCATCCTTATTGTCGCGTAATCCTAATATTTTTAATAAATAAAAGTAGCCTAAGTTACTCCATGAAACATCATCTACCTACCAGTGAAAGTCCCGTTAAAATCCGTCCAGCCGTTTCAGAGATTAGCCGGAACAAACAGACAGACAGACAGAAAAAAAATTAAAACTTGGTTTTTTAGTGTCAGTAGCGTGTATACTTTCATATGCATTTAGTGAAAAGCTGTTATTTTCGATTTACAAACAGACACTTCAATTTTATTTATCTGTATAGATGTATAGATTCATACTGAGATAGTGCAGACAAAATAATTAGTCCGCCACTTAGTCAGACACTTCAATTTTATTTATCTGTATAGATGTATAGGTATACACTAGCTGTGCTCTGCGGTTTCACCCGCTTAGAGTTAGTTTCATGAATGTCCCGTTTAACCCTAATGTTTTTTTTATATAATAGTAGCCTAAGTTATTGCTTGTAACATTAGCTATCTGCCAGTGAAAGTCCCGTTAAAATCCGTCCAGCCGTTTCGGAGATTACCCGGAACAAACAGACAGAGATTTTTTTTTAAATTTGGTTTTTTATGTCAGTACCGTGTCAATTTAGTGATTTAGCTGTAATTTTGGAATTACAAACAGACACTTCAATTTTATTTATCTGTATAGATACAGATTATTTTACCAACAAAACGGGGCCACGGTGCTGCATCTTTTATGTACTATGTCATCAAATACAAAGCTATGGAATGAGATCTCTCTTTGTGAAGTAATATAATTATTCTGTGGTAATATTCGCGTTCTTATTGTCTTGTATTGTATTGTATGTGTGTAGTCAATCCACTGGCCCGGCTGTGAGATTATCTTTGAGGGATGGAAGTGAATGAGGTCACGCGAAACCTGGTTTGGTTACAACCAATGAAAATTAAAATATTTTTTTCTGCTTGGGCCCTCGTAAGGAATTTATCTATACAGATAAATAAAATTGATGTGTCTGCTTGTAATGCCAAAATTACAGCTTTTAACAAAATGTTTATGAAAGTAGACACTAAAAAACCAAGTTTTTAAATTTTTCTCTGTCTGTCTGTCTGTTTGTTCCGGGTAATCTCTGAAAAGGCTGGACGGATTTTAACGGGACTTTCATTGGCAAGTAGCTGATGTTTCAAGGAGTAACTTAGGCTACTTTTATTTATTAACTTGCTATGCCCCGCGGTTTCACCCGTGTAGATTTAGTTTCATCCTTATTGTCGCGGAACCCTAATATTGTTGATAATTAAAAGTAGCGTAAGTTACTCCTTGAAACATCAGCTACCTACCAGTGAAAGTCCCGTTGAAATCCATCCAGCCGTTTCAGAGATTACTCGGAACAAACAGACAGACAGACAGACAGACAGAGAAAAAAATTTAAACTTGGTTTTTTAGTGTCAGTAGCGTGTATACTTTCATATGCATTTAGTAAAAAGCTGTTATTTTGGAATTACAAACAGACACTTCAATTTTATTTATCTGTATTGAAAAGGCACAGCTATGTGGAATAAACTATTTACTTTTGAAGTTGCTGCTTACTTTTGGGTTTGATTAATTCGTATTGATGAGAACTTTATACTTAGGTGTTGTGGCTGGTGTAGGTCAACTTTACAAAGTCACTGAAAAATTATAAAAGCGCGAGAATTTTTTTTTACAAATGAAGTAAAACCGCCTTCAAAAAGAGAAAAATAAAATTATGTGAAATAAATTACTCACTTTTAAAGTTGTTGATAATATAGCATCAAACTCGATGTCAAACACCAACTTTAAAAGTAAGTATTTAATTTCACATAATTTTATTTTTCGCTTTTTCTTTCACCAAAAGCTTAAACTAAATATCCCTGTGACTTTTCCTTTAATTATCAAGACTAATGACGTGTCCTTTCATGTTATAATCCATCATCAGAACACGTGAAAGGTTCAGGAGTTAATCCCTAAAAAGGTTATATATAGACAGACTTTACCATTTAAAATATTAATATGACATTACCGTATCAGGGGGTCTACTCTCTTTCTACGAATACGAAACTTCGTGAACGAACGAAAATTAAACGTAGTTTCATTATCGCTTTGTTTATACTCAAAATTTTCTTCGTCTATTTAAAGTTAATTAAAGTTGGATTAGAAAATATAAACATCAAATAATTCTCTAGCGGACCACGTTCGGACGTAATTTTAGAACGAATAATAACCGTGGTAGGAACTTTGCGAACTTTCGGCCGAAGCTTCGTTTTTCGGAGAAAGCGAGTAGGCCCCCAGATCGGCTTTCTGTAAATGAAAATAATTTATTATGTTTACATACTGTAAGCTGAGGTACTTATAAACATTAATTGCGCCATTTTATACATATGGAGCGTTGCATCTATACAGATAAATAAAATTGAAGTGTCTGTTTGTAATTCCAAAATTTTCCAAAACAGTTTTTCACTAAAGGCATATTGGGTATACACGGTATTGATAATAAAAAACCAATTTTTTCAAATTTTCTTTGGCTATCTGTCTGTCTGTCTGTCTGTCTGACTGCCTGTCTATCTGTCTGTCTGTCTGTCTGTTTGTTCTAGGTACTCTCCGAAACGGCTGGACAGATTTTAACGGGACTTTCACTGGAAGGTAGCTAATGCTACAAGGAGTAACTTAGGCTACTTTTCGGGCTCCGCGTGTCACCCAGGAAATTAATTCTACGCGGGTGAAACCACAGGGCACAGCTAGTCATTAATAAACCAAATATGTTGGTATTATTTAACTGTAATTGTTAACCGTAACTGCCCATACTTCTGCGGTTAATGCTATAGTTTACATTTCATAGCAAAGTTCGGAAAATTTTCACTAAAAAAGACGTAGCGTTAGTTTCTTTGGCATCAGCTATCTGCTGGTAAAAGTCTTGTTAAAATCATTGGTACAGACCCCGCTGGGATGCGAACTTGCATCGCTTGCGTAGCAGGCGACTGTTAAAACCCCACAGCTACCACGGACCGTAAGTAGCTTATATTATTCTGTGTCTAGTAGTCTCTAGTTTTTTGTGAAAACCATCTCAACCACGAGCATGACAAACAGACAAATGTTATGTTTGCTTGTTCAATGTAACGACCACAGTGTTATAGCTCAATTATCCCGACAGTTTCTTTCAGCTGAGTTTCTTGCCGGTTCTTCTCAGAAGGCTAGTTTCCGAACCGGTGGTAAATTCTCGACTTTCATAAGTGCCTTACCAGGGCCTAAACTTAATAAATATTTTTCATTTTCATTTACAGTAACATTTGCATATTTACACTTAGCGTCCTTTTACATTCAATTTACGCGTGGCTTACGTAGCGGTAATGACTTTATACTTTTGTCCTAATCGGTGTCGAGACCCTTGGTCCGTGGGGTCCTAGCGCTATTAGGCTTTTTAAAGAAATCACAAAAAGGTTAGTCGACATCATAGGAGACCGAAGAGCTGGCAGCTACCTCGGACAAAGAATTAGTGTAGCCATCCAAAGGGGGAATGCTGCCAGTATCTTCGGAACCTTGCCTACAGGGACTCCCTTTAATAATTTATTTTATGGTTTTTAGTGTTAGTACTAAATTTTTTAATCGATTATCATGTAATATGTAACCTGTTGTGAATAAAGGGCCTTTATACTAATATGTTGCTGTAATATGAGCCGTGCTGGCTGTGGGATTTGAGCAGTCGCCTGCTGTGCAAGTGACGCAAGTTAGAATCAGCGAGGCCTGTACCAAAGAGTTTTTCTAAAATGTGTAGTGATTTCACCCCACGTGCTTTACGGTGAAGGAAAACATCGTGAGGAAACCTGTAAACGTATGTGAAGTAATTCTAAGATGTATGTATAGTGCTTGAGATGGCGGTGGACTCACCCTCTGTCACGTTGGCACTTAATCATCTTGGGTGAAATGTGGGTGTTTATTATACCACAAAGCATAACCCATTCAAGGGAATTATATTATAAAAATAAAAAAAACATCTAACCGGTTGGCACCTAATCATTTTCGGTGTAACACGTCTGCCTACCCTTCCGGGGAACTTATTGGGAAGGCATAGCACGCACGCAAAAATAACAATATAAATCTGTAAGTTTTTGAAATGTCATCAAACATGTCCCACACGTGACACGAGGCTATGGGGTGGAAGTGACGTCATGACAGTGATTTATTGCGGCCCGGGTGTGACGCGACGTGGTCCGCCAAATAATGGCCGGGACAAATAGGCCATTTCCAATCGAAGCCTCCATTCGCCACGTGAGTTTTGATTTGACGCATTTACTCCTCGATTACGATGACTGTGTGTGTACAGAGTGCCTAGTGCGAGTTTTCTTAAAATCACCGTTACAAGTCACCGCGTCGACGTAAACGCAGATTTGTATGGGTTCACAATAGTGTCATCTTTAGGCCGACAGAGGCGCTGTTCCGATCTTATATAATATATATATATCTGCGTTTACGTCGACGCGGTGACTTGCGACGGCGATTTTAAGAAAACTCGCAGTGAGCACTCTGATCGTATACAAATCTGCGTTTACGTTGACGCAATGAGTTGAGACGACGATTTTAAGAAAACTCGCACTAGGCACTCTGAGGGCCTAGTGCGAGTTTTTCACTGCCACCGTCACAAGTCACCGCAGATTTGTATGGGCTCACAATAGTGTCATATTTAGGCCGACAGAGGCGCTGTTCCAATCCTATACAAATCTGCGTTTATGTCGACGCGGTGACTTGTGAAGGCGGCTGTGAAAAACTTGCACTAAGCCCTGTGATGCACTGTGTGTCGATTAACAGTGTTCCATATAGGGGAGTAGGAGTGGAGTCACTGTGCTAGTAATAGTTATGCACAGATATTTCATTTACACTAATATTATATAGACGAAAGATTTGATTGGTTTACTGTTTGTTTGTTTGACCGATCTTGACGTCCGCTAGTTGTTTATAAGGTAGACAACGCGTGAGTGACAATGTTACAAGTATTCATAGGCTTCTAGCTTACTAACAGGCGGAGGGATGTGTTGCTGCGGTGAGTAAAGAAGCCAGTGCTCCTTGGATGGGAAGAGTAAGAGTCGCTGTGCTAGCAATAGTTGTCATTATCTTAGCACAGGGATGTCATTGTTTATAAGGTAGGCAATAACGAGTGACCCTTTGTGTCATAAGCATTCATAGGTTGCAGTAACCGCTTATCATCAGGCGGACTGGGGCCTTACCGTGAGCTCTTATTGCCATGATAGTTTCACTCATTTATGAGACAGATGTATGCTCTGATGATCTGTCTGTGTCACACAACATGAATTATCATTGCAATAAGGCTCATGGTTGGTCCCCTGTAAGCTTATTTCTTGTCACCTTATGACTATAATTTTTTTATAGTACTTAAGTAGTTGGGCAAATAATTAGTTGCATCATTCTCAAATTGTCAGATGACGCCATGTCTTTGCCATTTAACCTTAAGCAATCGTTTTAACCGCCCAAGGTTTTCTAGTCATCATTATTTTGCTGCGAACTGTAAGGTCAAACAGCTTTATATCAAACGGGTGATGCACCACTTTGTTAGATATGGTAAAGATAAATCTTATCATTCACCCTTATTAAATCAAAAGGTTTCTAAAATCCCGACACTCATTCTATTAGCGATCTTATTAAAACTATTATAAAGTTCACAATGGATAACTTATTTTTTTGTTGAAAAACCACTTGAATTCTTTTATGAAGGTTAAAAGAGGCTTATCCAACACCAAATAGGGTTGTTGAATGGCCCTCCACAACAATAGGTATACAATATTGGCAGGATTGTTATACGACGGCTAGTCAGCAATTTTAGGGGATGATTTGGCAAATAAAAATTTCGCCGCAGTCTTAACATTAAGTAAAAGTTACAGTAGGCAAATTTATACGCAGAAGCCTTATCTGATGGTGGTTTCGACCACGTAGATTTAATTTCATGGGTGGCTCGCGGAAACCTAATGTTTTATTTAAATCAAAGGAGCCTAAGTTACTCCTTGAAACATTAGCTACCTGCCTGTGAAAGTCCCGTCAAATACGTCCAGCCATTTCAGAGAATAGCCGGAACAAACAGACGGACGAAGGGACAGTCAGACAGACATAGAAAAATGTATGTGTACAAGTGAAAGGCTGTAATTTTGGAATTACAAACAGACACTTCAATTTTATTTATATGTATAGAAGATCAATACTCACGCCTGTATTCTCCGAAACGGTAGGTAGAAGTTTTTTATAACAATACCCACTTTTCACAGAAGATTAAGTGCCAACATGACAGAAACTGAGTCTATCGCCATCTCAGGCACTATATACGGCTTTGAATTACTTCTCGGACATATGCAGGTTTCCTCACGGTGTTTTCCTTCACCGTAAAGCACGTGGTGTGAAATCACTCTACATAAGTTTTTTTTAGAAAACTCATTAGTTCAGATCCCGCTAGACCTCGAACTTGCGTCAAATTCAGGCTAGCCATTTTGGAGATTTGAAATAAGTCAATCTATACAGATAAATAAAATTGAAGTGTCTGTTTGTAATTGCAAAATAACAGCTTTTCACTAAATGCATTTGAAAGATTACACGTTACTGACACTGAAATACCAAGTATTAAAATTTTTCTCTCTGTCTATCCGTCTGTCTGTCTGTCTGTCTGTCTGTTTGTTACGGGTAATCTCTGAAACAGCTGGATTGGTTTTTAATGGGACTTTCACTGTCAGACAACTGATGTTTCAAGGAGTAACTTAGGCTACATTTATCGTGATATAAATCATGAAACTAGATCTACGCGGGTGAAACCGCGGGGCACAGCTAGTTTAATAATATTAATACAGGGGGTCCACCATCATCGGTTTAAGGAACGCGTAATAAATTAGTATCTTCGATGTTTCATTTTGATATAATGGCAATGATTTTATTGATTATTAACCGACTTCAAAAATGTAGGAGGCTGTCAATTCCACTACATTTTTTTTTCAAACACATCTCTCCACGCATCCCCGCACATATCTGATTGAAACGCACCCTTAGACCTGTTTTAACGTAAAAATGACATAAAGTCGTTTGAAATGACTGAGAGTGGCGTTTTTTCCTGTAGAGACTTGACGTATTCCATTACTCATCTACTGATAGAAACGCTAGCGCTTTGTGTGTCCCTTTATCTCTCTTCGTAAGGGGTTTATGATTAGCGGTACATTACCCAGTGCTATTTTAGGGAGATCCTTTTTAATTTTGTATTTTTTCTCGTGAATAACGTTACGTCAAGGGACAAAAGTGATGGATGCTAAGTTTGTTAAAAAGTGTATAATCTTTCGTTGGTCTAGTGATTGCAAACGCTACTGTGACATGCTAGGTCTTGGGTTCGGTCCCCGGGTAGAGTAAAGTTTTATTGGTTTTTCCATTTGTAATTTCTCAGTACCGTCTCGTTGTCTCCAGCGGGGCCTGACCAATGAGTTTTTCTAAAACTTATGTACAGTGATTTCACACCACGAGCTTTACGGTGAAGGAAAACATCGTGAGGAAACCTGCATATGTCTGAGAAGTAATTCAAAGTATGTATAGTGCCTGAGACGGCGATAGACTTACCATCTGTCACGTTGGCACTTAATCATCATCGGTGAAAAGTGGGTGTTGTTATTCCAACAACTCTGCCTACTCCTTCGGGCAATACATGCGTAGGCATATGTATGTATGTATGTACTATCGGTTTTGTCCTGAATTTGAAAAGATGATGAAATAACTTAGTAGTAACAGAACAAAGGAATGTTATGTAAGTGTATGAACGTGATGTAAGTGTGATGAAGCCATCTGGAGCACCTGCCCGTGTTTGTGCCATGTTCAAACAAACAATGCACCCCGACTCGGGAACTTATGATCGTTTACCCAGAAAATCGTTTAAGCCAAGCCGCGCGTCACACCGTTCTGTAATACTTATATTTGTTTGGCGTGTTTTGTCTACAGCCGCTACCACACTTTGCACTAAGAATTGGTAGGTTTAGGATTCGTGTTGGTGGAAAGACATTTTATTTTTATTTTTATTTGTATATACCTTCACATGGACTTATTAAAAAGCTGTTAATTTGGAATTACAAAGGCACTTCAATGTATTTATCTCTATTTTTATAGACTAGCTGTGCCTCGCGGTTTCACTCGCGAAGAGTTAATTTCTTAGGTGTCCCGCGGAACCCTTATGTTTTTATTTTAAAAATAGTAACATAAGTTACTCCTTGTAACATTAGCTATCTGCAAGTGAAAGTCCCGTTAAATCGGTTCACCCGTTTCGGAGATTACCCGGAACAAACAGACAGACAGACAGAGAACATTTTTAAAACTTGGTTTTTCAGCGTCAGTAGCGTGTATACTTTAATATGCATTTAGTGAAAAGCTGTTATTTTGGAATTACAAACAGACACTTCAATTTTATTTATCTGTATATGTATAGATGTGTTTTCTCATAGTAAAGACTTTGGTTGTGTTCGTGTCGGTGTAAGAGACAGCCAGCCTAAGGTTGGATATAATGGCAGGTGGAGATATATTCTGAGCAAAGGGCGCGTTGCTAATGCCTTCATAGATGGCCCTATGTTCTTGTGAACATCTAAGATATACGCTATTTTATTAGCCCATTATATTATTTGTTTGTAAGACTTTTGCTTGAACCATACTCTATTTTATGCGAATAGGTTCATCTGAAAGTAATTACTACAGCCCTAGTCTCGTATTTTTTTGATAACAAAGATATAGTTATATGTGGCATTATAAAGGTATTACTAACATAATATAATGATAATATATGTGTTAACATATACTTCCTGTGCTTAATTATTAAAAACTAGCTGTGCCCCGCGGTTTCACCCGCGTAGATTTAGTTTCTTCTTTATTGTCGCGGAACCCTAATATTTTTAATAAATAAAAGTAGCCTAAGTTACTCCTTGAAACGTCAGCTACCTACCAGTGAAAGTCCCGTTAAAATCCATGCAGCTGTTTCAGAGATTACCCGGAACAAACAGACAGACAGACAGACAGAGAAAAATTGTAAACCTTGGTTTTTTAGTGTCAGTAGCGTCTATACTTTCATATGCATTTAGTAAAAAGCTGTAATTTTGGAATTACAAACAGACACTGTTTTACCTTCGTCGTAAAAGTCGGTCTAACTTTAATTTTAATTTCACGGATGACCCGCGGAACCTTAATGTTCTTTTTAAATAAAATGTAGCCTAATTTACACGTTGTAACAGCTACATTGTAGTCCGTGAAAGTTCCACTAAAATTGATCCAGCCATTTCAGAGATTACCCCGAACTAAAAGAATTGAAAAATTTGATTTTTTATGTATGTGCCTTACATCTTTTCATATGCACTTAGTGACAAGCTGTATATTCGGAATTAAACACAGACACTTCAATTTTATTTACCTGTATTATTAAAGAATTAAAGAATTTATTTAATACCATAACAACATAGAGTCTAATAACAATACAGATCGTAAACAACTACAATAGTTAAAAAACTGTGAAGCAGTTGCTTGCGCCCATCTCCAGAGGAACAAGGTAGGTATTTACTATTATTATTATATATTTATTTGTATAGATGTATGGATAAAACGAACATGTTATAAGGATCTTGAAACACAAACAAAGCCCTGTATATTGGCTAATGTACATAATTTACACACGCCCAGTAAATAAAGGACGTAGGGAATGGCTCGTAAAAAATTCACCCCGTTTGGTGAGTCGCGCCATTAAATTCAGTATCGGTTGTCGATCCGTGACATTTATTGCGTACGATTATAGCACTGTGTGATGTTCCCTCGTAATCGAGATCGTACTCGTGTTATTGTGTCGTGACACTGAACGAAATAGGATTCGGTTTGGAGATTACTTCAAATTATGATCGCGGAGGGAGTGTGGAGTGTTTTTTCTTAAGTATATTGGCAAAAAAAATTATCTATATTTTTTTGTGTATATTTGTAATCCAAATTAACAGCTTTTCACAAAAATACATGTTTATAAAGTACTAGCTGTGCCCCGCGGTTTCACCCGCGTAGATTCAGTTTCATCCTTATTGTCGCGGAAATCTAATATATTTAATAAATAAAAGTAGCCTAAGTTACGCCTTGAAACATCAGCTACCTGCCAGTGAAAGTCCCGTTGAAATCTGTCCAGCCGTTTCAGAGACTACCCGGAACAAACAGACAGACAGACAGACAGACAGACAGACAGACAGACAGAGATAAATTTTAAAACTTGGTTTTTTAGTGTCAGTAGCGCGTACACTTTCATATGCATTTAGTGAAAAACTTATTTTGGAATTACAAACAGACACTTCAATTTTATTTATCTGTATAGATGTATAGATTTATTTCATACTATTGCAAATCCTTTAGAAAATTCATAAGTTTATAAAAATAACCGTCAAATAATGTAAGTAGAGCAGGGAATTTAAAAACTTATACCCGACTACTGAAAAATCACGCTCTGAAAAGTATGGAACAAGAGTGATGGTCAGAAGATAGCCGTGGTCACACACTATACTATAAGAATGTGTTGTTTTGAAGTTTAGTACAGTGGCTGGATTTAAGCTCTTAAACTGTATTTTTTTATGTTACCTACAAGTGTCAGGAGAGCGAGAGATTATGCTCCAACTGTTCTCGTTGGAAACTTGTATATATACTGCAATGCGCTCGAAAACACTCATAGCGCGATTTAGGTTCTCGTGTATTTGTACTATGTTTGCAATTGTTAGCGAGTAGCGTCATCTATGTAGCGAGTAGAGTATTGCTGCTACACTAGGTAGGTCTAAAAAGGCCACTTTGGGAGAATCATAATGTGATCCGAATATTATTCATAATCGAAATTACAAAATGGTCACTTAGGTGCAATTCATATTATGATTCACGAATTCAAATAATTGTAGATGTTAGTCCCTAACTAACTTTTTATGATTCTGCTGTCACATAAGCAATTCATATTTTGTGGTCCATTTTAGGAATTTACATAGGAAAGTGTCAAACAGGTGAATTGCGAAATATTAATCATTCGTGAATCATAATAGAGGAACTGCAGCATATTTGGGATACTAGTTTGTTTTTTAAGGATACATTTAAAGAGAAATGGGATGGCTCAGTAAAATATACATTAAATGATTGAAAAATTATTAAACTTTAATAATAAAAACAATCAAAGATAACTAAAATCAGAAATCTTATTAAAATGCCTCATCATCTCCCTGGCCTTGTCCCATACATTGTTGGGGTCGGCACTTGATTCAGCCCGATGTGGCTGATCACATGATTTTTATACGAAGCGACTGCCATCTGACCTTCGCAACCCCATTTTAGGAGGAAAATCTGTGATCTGGGTTAAACCAGTTGTCAGATTATTTTTAGGCCTCCGACTGGCCTGTAACGATTGCCAAAGATGTTAAATTGGCAACCGGGACCGACGGCTTAACGTGCTCTCCGAGGCACGGAGGGAACTCGGGCGGTCACCCATCCAACTACTGGCTAGGCGTATGGTTGCTTAACTTCGCTGATCGAATGATATGCGCAATAGCAACTGTGCCACGAGCTCCTCCTTATTAAAATGCCTATCAAACTAAAAATCGTGATTTCACTTAGGGTGCAGGTAATTTGGAATATAGTATTCCAATATATAGAATATAGTATTCCAAATTATATTCACATGTTTTTTTGACAGCTGACACTTTTCCTTAGAAACTAATAGATTTCTTATCTTTGTAACAATTTTATAGTCTTTAGATTTTTAGGTAATCAGTCTTTTTTAAACAAAATAAATAAAAATAACATCTAATTATGCTCTCTTTCGGTATTCCAAATTAGCAACATACTATCTTGACCTAAAATTCCATATCAAATTTTTTTTTCTCTATATTTTCACAAAATCATAGTAACATCATAAACTAACAAGTTTACTTAACCGTTTAAATCATTCAGTTCCTTTATGAATTGCTCCTAAGAGACCATTTTGTCAATTCGATGATGAATCATATTCGGATCACATTATGATTCTCCCATAGTGGCCTTTTTAGACCTAAGGATTACAGCCCGTGATCCTATACTAACTGCTTCGTTACCAGATCAAATGGAGCAGAATGGTAGAGTGCTGGTTAAAGAGTCGTAAAACACAAAGTACGGTTTGTAACAATGTTTATTGTTTTTGAAATGACTTTATTGTTGTCGTTAAAACTATAGTTATTTTAGAGGTTATTCATATTAATAGAAACGGCACAAGTGCCGAAGGGACAGACGGTGAAGCAGTCGCCGTTTTTCAAGCATTATACGTTTCCGAATGCAGGTTTCTTGCAGCTTAGATCTCATTGGTTACAGAGTAAGTACGGTACATAGGGACCTACATCTTTTGCGAGTAGGATTAAAAATACTGTTATTTGCCATGTACATTTGCGATCTTTGCAATTTGCGTCGAAATGATCCAGTCATTTGCGAAATTTAATTCCTCTATCCTGCGTGGCTACAGTACAGGTGCCGCCACGAGCTAGGAGCGCTGACCTTGAATGCGCAATATTTATTTTATGAGTCTGTCTGTCTGCATGGCGCGACGTGAATAGAATACATGGAAAGCTACCTCACAATTTCTGCTGAGCGCTCATCTGTACCCAGAGTCTATGTAATGAAATGTACTTGATGCCAGCTGAGTTTCTTGCCGGTTCTTCTCAGAAGGCTAATTTCCGAACCGGTGTTCAATTCTTCGACATTCATAAGTGTCTTACCAGGGCCTAAACTGAATAAATCATTTTCATTTTCAGTCCTAACATTCACACAGATCTCCCGTTATTTCCCATTTTTTAAATAATATCAAGACTCGACTACCCTTAAGTTACTACCCCATAAATTTCAGGATCAATCCCCGGGGGTAGTAAATCTGGAAAATATCATCTCAACAACCCGAGTGTCTAAAATACATGATTTAGTGAGCAGTGCAAAGCTTGCCCACAAATTGTTAGATAGGGCCGCACTAGTATATAACTCAAAACCGCTATGCCAGACATTTTGTGCACTAAAATTACTCTGCATAAAGTCTTAACTATGAGCATAATAGCGTATGTAAGGTCTAGACTTTTCAGGCGAACTTTTATGTGGTACATACCAATTAACAATGTGTAAAAAGCCCCTAAACATTTTTTTATTTAAGTATTTATTTTTTGTTTTCGTGTGTATGTCATTCCCGTACATTTTGTATCGTATCCTATAAGCGCAAGCGTCAGAGAATGTTACTTTGTCTAGACAAAAACAACAAAAATAAAATTAAGGGCCGCCTCGCTAGTCTAGTGGTCGCAAGCGCTACTGCTGAACACAAGGTCCTGGGTTGGATCACCGGATCGGGCTAAGTTATATTGGGTTTTCCATCTGTAATATCCCAGAAGCACCCAGGATTCTGGATTAGGGCCCGGTTAATGGTAATAGCCTCGCCACTTATTACATGGGACTTAAACATAACTGGTGAAATGTGGATGTACTATAAGTATACTTCTTACCCTTCGGAGAATAATACAGGCATGAGCATATGTATGTATATTCTTCTAGCTGTGCCCCACAATTTCACCCGCGTATATTTAGTCTCATGCTGTTGTTTTTAATAAAATTAGCCTAAATCACTCCTCGAAACTTCAGCTATCTGCCAGTGAAAGTCCCGTTAAAATCCATCCAGCCGTTAACGCGTGATGCCGTGACCAAGGGAAATGAGGATTCATTTTTATATACCTATAAGAAGAAGATAAGTGAAGTGCGAATCTAATGTGACGTTGTCTACATGCCCTGGAGCTCGATATAAGCCCAAGAGTTGACTAATTGTAGAAGTTGTAGCCTTCATGTTGGCATTAGTGTTCTAAGAGTCTCTTAATCTCGACCACTGAGCCGGCATCTTACAATTACCATCATGCTTGAATGTGGAATAATTGTTAGCTCAAGTGTTCTTAGTAAATTTCGAAGTTTACGGCTAAGTTCGAAGTTCATTTAAACCCTTCATCTAAACTTCACAAACCAATATATTTGTTGACTTAACGTCATATGGAGTAATTTTCTCTGTCTATCTGTCTGTTTGTTTCACTGGCAGGTAGCTGATGTTCCAAGGAGTTTCTTAGGCTACTTTAATTTATAAAAAATATAAGGGTTCCGCGAAATGAAGCATGAAACTAAAGCTACGCGGGTGAAACCGCAGGGAACACACATCAGTACTCCTATCACGAGTTTTGCACCGTTTTCGTAATAAACACTCGCTAGTGTCACCTACAATTTTATATGACATATTTTAGTTCTTCACGTCACCGCTTGGAGGCGCTGTACAATTTCTCATACAAATATTCGGCGGAGACGCTAGCAAGTGTAGATTAGGAAATCGGTGACAAACTCGTGATACTATAAATACGTGGGCAAAGTGGACGGAAGATACAATAATAAGTATACATTTTTCTTGCTTTGCCTCCTGACAAAGGACGAAGGGACGAAATTATGATGCTGTCAACATGTTATATCTCCGTCATTAATAAAGATTGCAATGATGGTAAGCTACATAAATACATCAACGAGACATTGGCTGTATACCTATTTAACGTGGGAACATATAACTCAGCGTCGTGGTAATTTAGCCTGAGGCAAATTAATGTGGGTTCTTCGTGATCAATCTCCAGGTAAGTAGAATAGAAAAAAATGCTTACCGGGCCTGTAGAAAGCCTTATTACCCTCACGCTACGCTAGTAGAAACGATACGAACGACATGACGTGACTGATTTATGTCATTTCCATACATATTGTATCGTTTCTATTAGCGCAAGCGCGAGCGAATTTTACTTTGTCTAGGGGCTACAGGAGATTGCTAAGACTGAAAGGTGTTCCAAGTTGATAAAAACGCAAAATATAAAATGATAGAATAGCAAAATGTCCTAAGTGCAAAAAAAACATAAAGAATAAATGACCTAAATGCAAACTGACAGTAGAACCTATAGTCCTAAGTGTAAAATTACAGAAAATAAAAATTATGCATTAATACAACTCGAATGTTAAGTAATAGTTATTAGCAAGTATCAGAGATCTGAGGGACGAAACTGACAGACAAAAAATATTTATAGTATTTGTCAGTACAAAAATTCAATTCAATTGATTTCTAAGTATAGATCTTGACTAGCTGTGCCCTGCGGTTTCACCCACGTAGTGTTAGTTTCATCCTTATTGTCGGGGAACCCTAATATTTTTAATAAATAAAAGTAGCCTAATTAACTCCTTGGAACATCAGCTACCTACCAGTGAAAGTCCCGTTAAAATCCAGCTGTTTCGGAGATTACCCGGAACAAAAAGACAGACAGACATACAGAGAAAAACTTTAAAACTTGGTTTTTCAGCGTCAGTAGCGTGTGTACTTTAATATACATTTAGTGAAAAGCTGTAATTTTTGAATTACAAACAGACACTTCAATTTTATTTATCTGTATAGATATAGATTAAAGAGTAAACAGTTAATAATGGCTTTTCACAGATTAAATATACCGCAGTAATAAAGTACTTTAACTCAAAGCTTGCATTTGTTAACAAATGCCGTTTATAACCCCATTCCCATGGGAAATTGTGCACTGGCGAACAAATTTGAACATTCCAACTTAGTAATTAAGGTGGGTGGGTAATTGCAGTAACTAATGTTAGGGAAACTAGGATGTTAAATGGTTGGATTTTTTGCGTTTTTTATTTTGAGCTTTATAGCATAGTGTGTGGGCTTAAATTCAATTGTAACTCCTCTGTCCCTTATTATAATTTAGTAGTATAGCACTAAATACGTTATCCTCCTTCATTCCTATCTGTCCCTCGCACTAGGGCCTGCCCTAGTGCGAGTTTTCCTAAAATCAAATCAAATCAAATCAATCAAATATATCTTTATTCGATTAGACTTCATACAAAGTACTTTCAAATCGTCAGAATGACACAATTACACAGGATTATACATGCTACCGCCAGGTTCGGAAGGTTGATTTTACTGAGAAGAACCTGGCAAGAAACTCAGTAATTACTCTTTTAAAGAATATTATACAGTTTTAAAAATACAAAATAAATTGTTCAAGCAACTATAAGCCCATGGACACAGTCACAAGCCGTCACAAGTCATCGCGTAGACGTAAACGCAGATTTGTATGGGCTCACAATAGTGTCATCTTTAGGCCGACAGAGGCGCTGTTCCGATCCTATACAAATCTGCGTTTACGTCGACGCGGTGACTTGTGACGGCGGCAGTGAAAAATTCGCACTAGGCCCTCTGGAATTCTGTACTAACTTCACTTATAGTCGTATCTTTCACACAATCTATTCATTATTAAGTTACCCCTAATTCCCCCAGGGGCCCAACCATGAACTCTTATTGCAATGTTAATTCAGTTGTGCGACAGTGACAGATGTATGCACGTCACATACATCTGTCTCATAAATGAGTGAAACTATCATGGCTATAAGAGCTCATTGTAAGGCCCCTGACCTAATGATCTGGTGGCTATCCGTATCTCCCTCTAGTTTTACTCTCACTATCCCTGTGTGTGGCGAAACGCTGCTATATAATACTTAACAGTAGTTACTTAGGAAAAAAACATTTTTCTTCTACATCTACATATGCTCACGCCTGTATTCCCCGAAGGGGTAGGCAGAGGTGTTGTAATTTTCAACACCCACATTTCACCGAATATGATTAAGTGCCAACGTGACAGAGGGTGAGTCCATCGCCGTCTCAGGCACTTTACATACGTCTTTGAATTATTTCTCAGACATATGCAGGTTTCCTCACGATGTTTTCCTTCACCGTAAAGCACGTGGTGTGAAATCACTGTACATAAGTTTTTAGAAAACTCGTAGGTACAGGCCCCGCTGGGATTCGAACTTGCGTCCACCTTGAGGCCACCACGGATCTCTCTCTCATTTTCTTCATAATTATTATATTGGAATTTTCAAATGGACCACGTGATAGTTGTTCCATAACGTCTTCACATTTAACTGTTAACCGTAACCGCCATTTAAAGCTATAAGTTAAGTCACATACGTTTTTCCATACTTACAGTGACACTGAAAGAAAAAATATCTTTTGAACTATTCCATGAAGCAGTATCGCACTATTTTATATTGATATCACGCGCGTACAATGCGTGCTCACGCTTATTGTCTAATAAATACCAATAACAGCCGGCACCGGGTTACACCAGTCTGTTTATGAACACCCACATCCACACCATTAATAAATAGTACGAAACAGGGGCGTGCATTGGATTTTCAGGGGGGTAGGCATATACAATAAGTAGGTAGAAGGCGGGTTAAGTACATACCTATGTGACTAATGTGTAAATTAAAATAATTTTAAATGTTTTTATTGTAATTATCATTGTTTACTGTGTAATGAAATGTACATGATGCCAGCTGAGTTTCTTGCCGGTTCTTCTCAGAAGGCTAGATTCCGAACCGGTGGTAAATTCCTCGACATTCATAAGTGCCTTACCAGGGCCTAAACTGAATAACTCATTTTCATTTTCATTTTTATTTTCAAAGATACACATACGAACATAAGCACACACACAACACGAGTGTATTCAGTGATCACAAATTGCTTCTTACCTTCTAAACTTCTGCTTACCTGATTATATGCAATACACGCATCACATGACAGGTGAATGAGAAGGACGTGTGAATAGAAACAGAAATTTCATATTAAAATTTCACGAATGCCGATACTTTATTATAAAATCACGGTAAACAATAGAAGTAAAGGTGCCGTCAGGAGCTAAGAGCGCTCAATTAAAAAAGAGAATGCTGCACATGATTTTATTCTTGCAATACAGCGCATCAGAGAGTGATGTGAAGCGGTAATTGTAGTTCAATGATGCATCTTAACAAAAGGTGTCACTTTCTCTGTATGTGTGCAAAATGAGCATGTCTAATGCTGTATTATTATGTCATTCTGACGAAATGGACGTTTTTTTGTTAAAAATGAAATCAAAACTCTCATAGCGCGATTTAGGTTCTCGTGTACTCAAATTTGCGATTGTGCACGAGTAGCGCCATCTATGTATCGAATGGAGAATAATTTTTTTTTTTTTATTTATTCGGCTTCTTTGTAATTCATGTTGTAATCAAATGGCATATTTGAAAATTGTTATAGAATAAAAATCCTTTTCTACTATTCCATAGAATACTCTAGTACCTTCCGAAGTCATCAAATTTGAAACAAAACTCAACTATAAATACTACCATAATAAAACAAGTCCAAGAGAATGTTAATAATCAAAGACAGGCTAATTCAGGGCTGCCATATCGTTCTAATGAGCATTCATTAGTCCTTCGTCCCATTATCCCTAGGGATGTCGCATTATTAATTGATTTACGAAGTAAATGAGCTCTCGTTGGTGACGTGATGGATTTGGGAAGACGGCTGATATTATTAGCAGTGAATTACTTATTACTAGCTTTCACCCGCGGCTTCCCTCGCATGTTATTATAACATCCTATGGCTAAACTAATACCTATATCTTTATATATAAAAATTAAATCCCAATTTCCCTTGGTCACGGTATCACGCATAAACGGCTGGATGGATTAACGGGACTTTTACTGGCAGATAGCTGAAGTTTCAGGGAGTGGTTTAGGCTAATTTGATTAAAAAAAAACAGCATGAAACTAAATATACGCGGGTGAAACCGCGGGGCATAGCTAGTCTACTATAAAGTCATCTTATATTATTATGACTTGGGTTCCCCGGTTTTGTTTTCCCGTAGACGTGTCAGTCAGGATTATGAATTTTATATGTATTGTTTAAATACGCTTAGTACTTCAAAGTCAGATCGCACCAAATCAAATTGAAACCAACATCTCAAACCCACCTTTATAAAAAGACAGACGTATCGAGCGTTTATTTATTTATTCACGCGGTCGGCGGTTCGATTCCCGGTTGTAAAACTGCAATCAAAGTCGTACAAAGCACCTGTACGCTGCCTTTATTGCTTAACTAAATGGTTTTCGTCTTTACGCGTTCGTCTTTTTGAAGCCGGTTGCGTAATATATAGGAAATGATCGCATGGTTGCGGTTTGTAAAGAAACGATAGTGGATTTGGGCTATCTTCACATCTAATCTATCTACATCTAAACGGTATAGGTAAATTAAATTGAAGTGTCTGTTTGTAATTCCAAAATAACAGCTTTTCACTAAATGCATTTGAAAGTATACACGCTACTGACTGTCCGTCCGTCTGTCCGTCCGTCTGTCTGTCTGTTTGTTCCGGGTAATCTCTGACACGGCTTGACGGATTTTAACGGGACTTTCACTGGTAGGTAGCTGATGTTTCAAGGAGTAACTTAGGCTACTTTTATTTATTAAAAATATTAGGGTTCCGCGACAATAAGGATGAAACTAAATCTTCGCGGATGAAACCGCAGGGCACAGCTAGTAGGTAAATATCTATATACAGATAAATAAAATTGAAGTGTCTGTTTGTAACTCCAAAATAACAGGTTTTCACTCAATGCATATGAAAGTATACACGCAACTGACAACGAAAAACGAAGTTTAGACAATTTTCTCTGTCTGTCTGTTTGTTCCGGGTAATCTCTGAAACGGCTGGACCGATTTTAACGGGACTTTCACTGGTAGGTAGTTGATGTTTCAAGGAGTAGCTTAAGCTACTTTTATTTAATAAAAATATTAGGGTTGCGCGACATAAATCATGAAATTTAATCTACGCGGGTGAAACTGCTGGACACAGCTGGTATATAAAAAATAAAAATAAAATTAATCTATTTCACATACTTATTTTTATATTTCACTTTTTGACTTTTTTTATATATTTGCAGTAGATTTCATCATAAACCTTGGAACAGATAGGAGCTAAGTAGTTAATGATGCCCGCAGTCTTGACTCTCTGGTTTATTATGAATCGTCTCTATACAAAGAACACTAATGGTCGCTGCGACATTTGCTAAGATAAACGACTTCGTGTCCCATCTGAAACGTTGCATTTATCATATTACAACTTGACCATTGACACACTTTGCCCAGAAACCCATAAAAATAAAAATAAATAAATATGCTCACGCCATCCCAAAAGGGTCCCCGAAGGGGTAAGCTTAGGCGTTGTAACAACAACATGTGACAGTATACATACATCTTTGAATTACTTCTCAGACATATGCAGGTTTCCTCACGATGTTTTCGGCACGTGGTGTGATATCAATGCATATAAGTTTTTAGAAAAACTCATTGGTAAAGGCCCCGGTGGGATTCGAACCCCGAAACCACCACGGCTCTTACGTGCGGAACCCATTCTAATTCATAATTTCATATTAATTTTATTGTAATAAATAATTATTCACTATGTAATGAAATGTACATGATGCCAGCTGAGTTTCTTGCCGGTTCTTATCTGAAGGCTAGTTTCCGAACCAGTGGTCAATTTTTCAAAAGTGCTTTACTAGGGCCTGACATCTGCGATCAGCCAGTGAAAGCCTTTTCAGAGATTAGAAGGAACAAATAGACAGACACATAGACAGTTACAAATTTACAAATAGATTTTTATTTATGTACCGTACCTATTATACTTTCATTTATTCTAAGAGGTTCGATATTATGTAGTTTTCATTTACATTTAGTGAATATTTTTTAATTTGGAATAACGAATAGACACTTCAGGTTTATTTATCTGTATAGATATAGATGTATAGATTAATTTGTTATAGACATAGCTTTAACCCCAAAGACAAATATGTGGTAAATATCTAGAAATGTATTACGTAGTCGAAGTGGTAGATAAAAATCGAAACAAAATTAAAAAAAAATTGGCTTCACAAAAAATTGTGATTGCAAAAGTGGACAATTCTTTAGCTCCGTGTTACCGAGTTTCCGAAGTTCCCAAACCCCTGACAATGGCAGACCCATTTAAAAGAAAACTGGAACAATATCATGAAATAAAGAATCTCATTATCGATACCAAAAGTTGGGAAAGTTTGCAAGTTACTACTTATGGGCTCGGGATTAGGGCTGTCTAGTGGTATTATTAGCGTTAGAAAAGAAAAGAAATTAAGAAAGACAGTTAATTTTTTTTCGTTCCCAATGAGAAACAGGTGATCATCAGGTAGTACCAATCCCAACATCTATATCTATACAGATCAATAAAATTGAAGTGTCTGTTTGTAATTCCAAAATAACAGCTTTTCACTAAATGCATTATTGAAGTATACACGGTACAGACATAGAAAACCCATTTTTTTTTTCTGACTCTCTGTCTGTCTGTTTGTTCAGGCTAATCTCCGATTCACTGGCAGATAGTTAATTTTACAAAGAGTAAGTTTACTTTTTAATAAAAACATTAGGGTTCCGCGGTACCCCCATGAAATTAAGCCTATGCGGGTGAAACCACGGGCAACAGCTAGTATGAGATAAATGCCTGAGACGGCGAAGGACTCACCATTTGTCACGTTGGCAATTAATCTTCAGTGAAAAGTGGGTTGTAGGTTAAGAGTGTGGTCTGACCAAGTATTGCTTATAATTCCATTTATTACTTTGAATGGAGAAAGCTAACTAAATATTGACTAGCCAGCATTGGGTGTCGCAAAATAGTGATTTATTAGAAAACTTGCGAAGACCCGGACTCGGTTTCAACTGCTGAATCAGATATTGAGTTTCACTGTGCTTACAACACACAGCAGTGGCGGTTATTCTTATAATAGCCGCTGAAAGTTTTTTATGTAGCATCTTCCTTCATGGCCTATATGATATTTGTATTACAATTTGCTGATACGTAATTCGAATACAACCCAATGAGGTAAAGAATATGGCGAGCGAAGGGTCATGGTAGTGAGACCGTGGTGTGACGTCACTTGGTCCGAGCGAAAGATCAGTGATGGTTGTCATCAACGTGGCAGCCAGATCATGCTGAGTTGGGACCAATTCGTAACAAATATAATCTACTGTTACGACAAAACTTGTCGCTTCTTTATGTATGTTGTTATGAGTAAATTTATTTTCTTTCTTTCTTTATTTCATGCCGTGAACCCTTGCAAAGGGAAAGAAATTCCTTTCAGCTAGAAGGGTGTTATACCTCATGCTTCATGTCACTGTTCTAGTTGGAAACGTGTACGCATTAGAGCACAACTCTAATGCGCAGAAAACTTCCAGATTGCAATTTAGTTTCATCTACTTGTTTGCAAACTTGTAACTGCCAGGAGTAGCACCATATATAAGATGCCTGGCTGAATTTCTTGTTGGTGTTTCTCAAAAGGCTAGTTTCCCAGCCGGTGGTTATTTCGAATTTCATAAGTGCCACGGACCAAACTGAATAATTAATTTTCATTTTCATACAAATACTATCATAATAAGTGAATGGTATCAGAAGCCAAAAAATATGAATGGACTTGATTCTTAGTTATCTGAATTAAATAATATCGAGAGTCGATATTTATTGCAAAAAACTCGATAAATCCAGCCTCTTTGTATCACATTGAAAGTAAACAAGGAAAATATAAATTATGACAAAATTATTCATACACCATCAATCATCTCGGCTGATACATTGGCAAGCATTCAACTTTCCTAACATATTGTGTTCAAAAAAGTTTCTCAACACATTGTATTACAGATCCGCTCACAAAGAACGCTGCGTTGGTGTGTAAAGGCATTGGAAAATCAATGTTATCAAGTTACATAGTAAAGGGCCAGCTAAGTTATATACGACACGGGACTCGACTTACTGAAGTTTATTTTGTAGGTTTAAAATTTATGTATTGGTTATTCATAATACTTTCGGCTTAGCAGTGGTAGCTAATATACAAGTCTAATATACATGTATGATATAAGTAGAACTCCTAGACTTTTCTTTATGTTAATTTTTCGACAATTGTGCGTTGGAACTGTGTCCATGGGCTTACATTTCTCAAGTAATTTACTTTGACTTTTTTAAATTGTATAATATTTTTGAAAAGAGTAATTACTGAGTTTCTTGTCAGGTTCTTCTCAGTAAACGCAACCTTCCGAACCTGGCGGTAGCATGCATAATCCTGTAAATTAATGTCATTCTGACGATTTGAAAGTGCTTTGTAAAAGTCTAATCGAATAAAGATATTTTTGATTTTGACTTTGACTTTGTGGGGTTTGAGAAGTCGCACGCAAGCGACGCAAGTTCGATCGGCGATCAGCGGTCTGTAGCAATGAGTTTTACTAAAAACCGTTTCAGAGAACAAACAGACAAACAGAGAAAAACTTTACAAATTGTATTTTTTATGTCAGTACCGTACATACTTTCATTTGCATTTAGTGAAAAGCTGTTATTTTGGAATTACAAACAGACACTAAAATTTTATTTATCTGTATAGATTGGTACAAAATAGGTAGGTACACCAAATTGGATGCAAGCATCATCCAAAATATAATCTAGACTTTTCAGTATTCTGATAGATTACGAAAATGATATCCTATCAAAAAGGGTACCAAAGGGAACGCCCACTATTCACAGATAATAAAGTGCCAAGGTGACAGATATCAAGATTACAGATAGGCCTTTACTTTATACTCAGTCACTCAGCCTAATTACAAGGTTACAAAGAGCAATGCTGAACGGCCGAAAATTATCGAGGACTATTCACAGATCTGAATATTTCACCGGATTTTCATTACTTAGCTAACTTCGATGGCTGTGTTCATCTTCGGGTTCAATATTACCCATCGTATTTTGATTGAATGGATTGATATTTTGAGGATTAATAATATCAGTACCTGGTTGACCGAGCTGTGCTCGGGTTCTTTTTCTCACAAAAAACTAAACTTTTTCGCACAAAAGAAAAAATCTTGGCGTTTTCTCAAAACAGCTAGAAGAAAAAAAAGGAACCAAAAGAAAAAAATCGAACCGGTGAACGTCAGTTGCGAACCGGGGTATAGTTTCGTTATCACCTCGTAAGCTGACAGCCTCACTCCTGAGCTATCATAACTTGACAGTTGTCGGCGAAATTTAATGTCGTTTATGAGTTTATCAGTGCATGGAAAACATGGTCAAAACGATGTTTTCTGAAAGTGAAACCTAGCTAGATCAATTTTTTGCCTACAAAACCCCGTACATACAAAATTTCATGAAAATCGTTGCAGCATTCCCGAGATCCAGAATATATATACAAGAATTACTTATTTAAAGGTATAAGATTAATAAATTCACATACATATATGGGAACTAATTATGAATAATTCATATTAACATACACATACATGATATGTGTCTCTCTCACTGCACAGATGACAGATGGTGAGTCTATCGCCGTCCCAGGAACTATACATACGTCTATGAATTACTTCTCAGGTTTCCTCACGATATTTGATGATGTGAGTACCGTGTATACGTGTACATGCGTTTAGCGAATCTGTTAATTTTAAATTTCAAACAGACACAATTTTATATATCTGTACACATTAAGGAATGTCAAAAATATTACATGTGAATGATTATATTATATTACTAGCTGTGCCCTGCGGTTTCACCCGCGTAGATTTAGTTTCATCCTTATTGTCGCGGAACGCTAAATTTGTTAATAAATAAAAGTAGTCTAAGTTACTCCTTGAAACATCAGCTACCTGCCAGTGAAAGTCCCATTAAAATCGGTCCAGCCGTTTCAGAGATTACCCGGAACAGACAGACAGACAGACAGAGAAAAAATTTAAAACTTGGTTTTTTAGTTTCAGTATCGTATATACTTTCATATGTATTTAATGAGAAGCTGTTATTTTGGAATTGAAAAAAAAATGAAAAAATGAAAAATATTTATTCAGTTTAGGCCCTGGTAAGGCACTTATGAAAGTCGAGAATTTACCACCGGTTCGGAAACTAGCCTTCTGAGAAGAACCGGCAAGAAACTCAGCCAGGCATCATGTACATAACATCGAAACAATATAAATCATAATGAAATCATAATACATAATCAAATTTGATAATAGGTATAAATATTCACAATAGTGACAAATTGTATTAGCATGCAAGTCATTATAAAACAAAATCAAAGAGATAAAAAAATAACAATACCAGATAGATTTACAAGTGTTTGCATACCATGTATTTGCCAGGAGCTACTTGTGCAGAGTGATTTACCTAGTTCCATATATCCTTGTCATTTATATAATCCGAAATTTTATAATATGCTTTCTTCATCAAAACAGTTTTGACATGTGTTTTAAATTTATCATAATTTAACGCGATTATTGATTGTGGGATTTTATTGTAGAAGCGAACACAGTTCCCCATGAATGATTTATTTACTTTAACTAATCTGAATCTAGGAGCCATAATTTTGTGTTTATTTCGCGTACAAATCGAATGAACATCACAGTTTAAATTAAAGAGATGAATGTTTTTTTTCATGTACAATAAATTCTCATAAATGTAAAGTGAGGGTAAAGTGAGTATATTAATTTCTTTAAATTTATCCCTCAAGCATTCACGGGGTTCCAACGAGTATATTGCCCTGATGGCTCTTTTTTGAAGTATAAATATAGAATCTAGGTCTGCCGCGGAACCCCATAACAATAAGCCATATGACATAAGACTATGAAAGTATGCGTAGTAAACTAATCTAGCAGTATCGACATCCGTCATTTGTTTGATTTTCCTAACAGCAAATGCTGCTGAGCTAAGTTTTCTTGACAATGTTTCAATATGAGAGCCCCATTGTAATTTTGAATCTACTGTTAGCCCTAAGAATACCGTACTATCAACCAAATCCAGTTTACCACCATCTAGTGATATATTTGTAGCTATTTGCGATGTATTAGGTGGTGAAAATCGAATACATTTAGTTTTTTTAGAATTTAAAACGAGGTTATTGGCGTCAAACCAATTTGAAACAGATGTTAGTGTTTCATTCAGAGTATTAAGCTCCTTATCTTTCCTGCTCACTTTAAAAACTAAAGATGTATCATCTGCAAACAGAACAATATCACAGATACCTTCTACAACAAGTGGTAGGTCATTTATGTACGCTAGAAATTACAAACAGACACTTCAATTTTATTTATCTGTATACATATTACTGTACGAACATTTATATAATAGTGTTATGAACAACTTTTATGTAACTATCTGCTTGAGTTCATATTATGGAACTTACTCAGAACTCCTTTATCTCTCCAAATCAAATTAAATAGCCAAGCAAAGTTATAGACAGACCGAGATATTAACATTGGAAATGGAAAAAGTTTCCCGTTTGTTTAGAAGACGTACATGCTCATACCTGTTACCAGAAATAGTCGGAAGATGTGTACTTAGACCCCACATTACACCAGTTATGTTTAAGTGTCATGTAATAGGGGGTCGGAAGAGCTTGTGGCACAGTTGCTATTGCGCATATCATTCGATCAGCGAAGTTAAGCAACCATACGCCTAGCTAGTTGGATTGGTGACCGCGGGAGTTCCCTCCGTGCCTCAGAGAGCACGTTAAGCCGTCGGTCCCGGTTGCCAATTTAACATCTTTGGCAATCGTTACAGGTCATTCAGAGGCCTAAGAGAGTCTGTCAACTGGTTTAACCCAGATTGCAGATTTTCCTCGAAAAAGGGGTTGCGAAGGTCAGATGGCAGTCGTTTCGTATAAAAATCAGGTGATCAGCCACATCGGGTTGAATCAAGTGCCGACCCCAAATACATGGGATTAAGGCTAGGGAGATGATGATGTAACAGGGGGTCGGAAAGTAATAGACTGGAGACCAAGACATAGTCGACGGAGCGTGGGACGACAGCCAGCGAGGTGGGCAGATGATATAGCTCAAGTGGTGGGAAAGAACTGGACTTAGAAGGCCCAAGACAGAAATTAGTGGCGTGCATACGAGGAGACCTACACTCAACAGTGGGTGGAAGAAGAAGAAGAACAATAGGGGGTGAGCTTTTTGCCATTAACCGGGCACTAAACCAGACTCCGGGCTGCTACTGGGGAATTACAGTCGGAAAAACCTGACAACACTCCCCGACCCGGGGATTGAACCCAGGACCTCGTGTTTCGGAGTAGCGTATGAGACCATTTTTGCCTTTTCACGATAGAACAGATGAACCAGTTTTGAATAAATTGGGAATAGTGGTAGCTTTAGTTCCAAAGAAGGACATAGGGTACACAAAGGAATCGTTACGCGAACGAAGTGGATTTATAAACGTACTAGCTGTGCCCCGCGGTTTCACCCGCGTAGAGTTAATTTTATGGGTATCCTGCGGAACCCTTATGTTATTTTAATTAAATCAAAGTAGCCTAAGTTACTCCTTGAAACATCAGCTACCTGCCAGTGAAAGTCCCGTTAAAAGCTGTCCAGCCGTTTCGGAGATTACCGGGAACAAACGAACAGACAGACAGACAGACAGAGAAAAAAAATTAAAATTGTTTTTTTATGTCAGTATCGTATATACTTTCATATGCATTTAGCAAAAAGCAATTATTTTGGAATTACAAACAGACAATTCAATTTTATTTATCTGTATAGATGTATAGATAAATATTTCTGCGAAAAGCTTCTAAAGCATTTAAGGCTTGTTTGACGTCATTTAAACGTTGAGAATTCCTGCGAAATTGTCTACAAGACTGATTTTGCACACATTCATTAGAGTTAAAAGCACATTCGCCTTTGACGGCGTTATTCGTGCGACATCCTTAAATGCAAAACATTTCTGAATGCTTAAAAAATTCTGATTTATCTGACATTAAGAGAAAAATGTGATACTTGTAGGATCGCCATGTAAAGGATCCGAGCCTTCACGCTTAATCCAGTTGCTCGGACGGCGTGTCGGAGACGAGGAGAAACTCATATCCTAAATCCTACTGCCTTGCATCTTACGGTATGTGGTCACCGCAATCTATAGACGCTTGTCAGTGTGAAATGAGGAGACTTGTAGAACGTTAATTGTAGGACAATATTATAGTATACAAGTAATATGAATCACGGCCCTTGAGACGTATCTTATGGTAGACAATCTATATCTATACATCTATATCTATATCTACAGATAAATAAAATTGAAGTGTCTGTTTGTAATTCCAAAATTACAGCTTTTCACTAAATGCATATGAAAATATACACGATACTGACTGTAGAAAATAAAATGCTTGAATGGTTGGTTTCTAAAAATTGTTTATCTGTACTTGTAATTATTTATGTCTGTGGTCAAATGTGGAACGCCATCAATGTATGCTACGTAACATAATGTTCCGTTATATGGAACGGAGCTCCTCCCGCGTATCGGCCACAGAGCGCGCGGCTGCTTTAAGTTTTTAAAATCTGCGCGGCAAGTTAGTTGCGCGGTAAAAATTGTGGTGTAAACAACAAGCGAGCGTCCCGGGTCGTTCCACTCCCGCGCTTTTATATATATTTCAGTTTTTGTGTTTTGCGATTGAGTTTTCAATAAAACGACTTTAAATATTGTGTGATAAACGTATTGACTATTTGTGACTGAACTAACTGTGTGTGTGTGTGTGTGTGTGTAAATAAATTGTATATACTGTACAAAGACTTTTAGTGCAACCACGTCTCCTCGCCTGTACTGCACATTACCCTGCGCCAAATTATAACAAGTGGTCCTTCGAGCCGGATCAGTGCAGTACAGACTAGTACTGAATTATGGAGAAGGATAACACCACACAGATTACGGGTTGTGTTACCCGCCAACGAAAAGCGTTGTTGGAAGAAACACGCCGGGTAGCACACCAATGCACGAGTAGTGTCACCAACGAGTCGTCGCGATCGAGGTGTTCACGGTCGAGCACCACCATGCGACTCCGAGTCGAGTATGAGGCGGAGCAGGAAATCGCAAAGGTGGAAAAGCAGCTCATCATGAAAAAGCTGGCATTACAAATCGCAGAAATTGAAGAGCAGGAGCTGGAAGACAGAGAATGTATTGAGGGCGGAGTGGAAGTTCATCCGCTTGGTGACCGTGTGGAGGAGTGGCTGGAGTCGAAAGTAGAGTCGACAGATTTGCCGCCACATTTCGAAAAGCCCGCGAATCACCAGGCTGCGTTCCCGCCAAATAACAGTGAAAACCGACCGCTCGCGCATGCGCCCTCCGACGGCCACGCACCGATTCCCGCCAAAACCTCGAATATAGATGTCTTGCAAAAGGATGTATTCGATGGATTGGCCAGAGCAATCAACAACCTGGGAAATAAAAAAGAGGTACCCAGGCACACGTACGAGTTGCCGAGGTTCAACGGTAACCCTGTGGAGTGGTTGATGTTCAAAGCCGCTTACGAGAGGTCCACTGAGTACGAGTATACCGACCACGAAAACTTAGCACGTCTGCAGGTCGCACTTCATGGGGATGCCAGGTGTGCAGTTGAAGACCTGCTTCGAACTAGTTCTCAACCGCTAGAGATCATCCACGCTCTGGAAGAAGAATTTGGTCATCCCAACATGTTGCTGGAGTGTGCGTTAAGGAAAATAAGGAATTTACCTAAAGTTACAGAATCGGGCCGTGAGTTGCGAAAAATGGCAGTGGTAATACGTAATTGCATCTCAGTATTGAAAAATATTCGTGCCGATGGTTATATTAACAACCCACAGCTTGTGAGTGAATTATTGTGCAAGTTAACACCGACACAGCGAGCTCAGTACGGAGAATTTGTAATGAAATTAGGGCCGCTACACACCATTGACTTGAGAGTGTCGCCGAATTTAAATATTATTTTGGAATTTATCACTCACATAGCTCGTGCCACTTCATATTATTTACCTATGATGGAGCCGTCGACATCGTTCAATACAAGTGAAAGTAACCGAAATCGACTACCTACAACCCGCACTTCCCCAAGTAATCATGCAGTAAACTATCCATACAAGCCAAGACATAAAGATACTCATCGTGTGCACACTAGTGTGGAATGTCCCGAAGAGTGTTTGTTAACGATGTCTAGTTCCCGAAAAACGCCCTCATCGAATACGATAGCGCTGTTGCACGGTGTGCAACAACCCTTACGTGCGAGGTCAACAACATCGTTGATGCGCGAAGTTGTGTGTGCGTTGTGTAGTTTAAATCATAGCTTACCACAGTGCGTAAAGTTCCGTGATAAAAGTGGAGATGAAAGGTGGGCTTACATAAAGGATAATAAGCTATGTTTTAAGTGTTTAGTGAAAAGCCACTCGAAATATAAGTGCCGCGCGAAACGATGCGATGACTGTCGTTTTTCACATCACACTCTGCTGCATTACGAGAGAGTGAGCGCCGACGCGCGCGCTGCCGAGCCGTCCGCGCCGCCGCCGCAGCCGGCCGCCTCCACCCGCTTGACCTCCACGACCTCCACCGCCGCGGCCGGCCCGCTGGCAGCGCCGCTGCGTTCACCGCGCTTGTCCTCGGAGGACGATGCCGCCACAGAGTCAGTAACCAACATGGGTGAGCGAACACCCAAAACATTATTAAAAGTAGTACCAGTTGACGTGATTAGTGCCGGTCGAGTAATAAGTACCTATGCACTGTTAGACGACGGGTCCACAGTGTCACTAATAGACAGTCAAATCAGTGATAGTATTAGTGGTCTGAATTACCCGCTGAAGATTGTCAGCGCGCGGGGTCATATTATAACTGATAGCGATTCACGTAAGGTAACTACACTAATTCGTGGACCTAACCGTATTTGTCATAGTGTTTAATTACGAACTATATGTAATATTGATTTACCGTCGCAGAGCGTACCTGCCACAGTTATGTCGCGTAATAGGCATTTACATGATTTAGATTTTGATGAAATTATCGATGCGAAACCTTTGTTATTATTAGGGCAGGATAATTGGGAGTTGATAGTTAACCGGAATATGCGATGGGGTATATCCGGACAACCAGTGGCCTCTCTTACAAAGTTAGGCTGGGTTGTTCATGGGCCATCGGGTGAGACTTCGCATACAATCTGTGAGTCTGTAAATGTAGCGTTAGAGTATAAAATGCATACTAGTGAGTGCCATGTCTCTGTGGAGGTGCCTTTTGAACCCGAGGCCGTAGGTATGATGGAGGCCTCCACAAATAATGTCGAGACGGAACGCGCCCATGGTATCCTAGATAGCACTAGCCGCCGCCGCGTAGACGGTGGTTGGGAGGTAGGACCGTGCGCACGTGATACCGTGAATTTATCCGACATCGAATGTCAGGAATCGAACCTACGTACCGTGCAGACCACCCGCGATAACCACTATGTTGATGGCTGTTTGGGTAGCGTTGAGTCAGTGGAGAGGGTGCGTCAGATGACTAGTGACGTCCCTTCGATTCACGCTGCCGATGGTTCTCTTAGTAGGGGGTGGATCTCGAGCATACCGGAACTACGTAGAGGCTTGTCAGCTGTCGTGTCTGGCTCTGTTGCCTTAGACAAGTCTCCGGGTAGTCACGAGAGTAAGTTAGGTATAGGATTCGAACCCAAGACCTACAACCAGATGTTTGATTTCTCAATCAAACGGTTGTCACCTAACACAAATGTAGGTCGTAGGATTGTGACGACAATAGGTATGTTTTATTTTATTGTAGAGTATTTTGACCTTCGAGTTAGGTATACAATAAAGTCGCAGATCCTACCGCGAAGTGTATGGAAACCTGGCATAACATCTCTTGCACGCCAGTAAGGGCCTTTTTAGCGCGTCTTAGACGCTAGAGTAGGTAGGTAACGTAGGCTCAGGCTCTGGTAGGTATGTTCTGCGATGCGAGGTTAAGAACAATAACAGCGTAGTAGGTATGTATCTATCTATATGACTGCCACATTTTAGTGTAGAGTGCCTGAGCCACGATGGCCAAATTTATTAAATTGTATATTTTTATTGTTTTGTTTTTATTGGTCAGATGTTATTATTATTGTTACCTACGTGTGTGATATATTTCAAGAGGCCAGGAGTTTTTGTTTCTGTTATGTGTGTGTTGCCACGATGGCTTAATAATTGAATGTGTTTTGTTTTAATTGTCATATGTTTATATTTTGTTTTGACATATTGAAGAGATTTTTGATTTGTTACGTTGTGCGTTGCGCAGTAACAAATAAGTTGTTGTGTTTAGTGTTGCCCACAAATAGCTTTGTTTCTCTTATTACCTAGGATTAAACAGTTTCAGTGATGTCAGATGAAAATGTTTTCTACCTGATAGTATTGTTGTCGGCTTAAGCCTTAACAAGGGGGTGGAATGTAGAAAATAAAATGCTTGAATGGTTGGTTTCTAAAAATTGTTTATCTGTACTTGTAATTATTTATGTCTGTGGTCAAATGTGGAACGCCATCAATGTATGCTACGTAACATAATGTTCCGTTATATGGAACGGAGCTCCTCCCGCGTATCGGCCACAGAGCGCGCGGCTGCTTTAAGTTTTTAAAATCTGCGCGGCAAGTTAGTTGCGCGGTAAAAATTGTGGTGTAAACAACAAGCGAGCGTCCCGGGTCGTTCCACTCCCGCGCTTTTATATATATTTCAGTTTTTGTGTTTTGCGATTGAGTTTTCAATAAAACGACTTTAAATATTGTGTGATAAACGTATTGACTATTTGTGACTGAACTAACTGTGTGTGTGTGTGTGTGTGTGTAAATAAATTGTATATACTGTACAAAGACTTTTAGTGCAACCACGTCTCCTCGCCTGTACTGCACATTACCCTGCGCCAAATTATAACACTGACACTAAAAAACAAAGTTTTTAAATTTTTCTCTGTCTGTCTGTCTGTTTGTTCCGGGTAATCTCTGAAACGGCTAGATGGATTTTAACCGGACTTTCACTGGTAGGTAGCTGACGTTTCAAGGAGTAACTTAGGCTACATTCATTTATCAAAAATATTAGGGTTCCGCGACATTAAGGATGAAACTAAATCTACGCGGGTGAAACCGCGAGGCACAGCTAGTATTACTTAAAAGTAGTGTTTCCACAGACACTGCTACTCTAAATCGATAAATTGACATTGATCTACAGAGTTCCATATCAGAGAATGTCATATGCACAGATAAACACAAACACAACTATTCGTTCTATTTTATATACTCTATGTAACACTGCGTCAATACTACTCTGGTGTATGTGCTCACATTTTTGGAGGACCATAATTCTGTGATCTGTAAAACCACGCGAGCTAACTTGCCTGTTTATAGTTTCAAGATTCAGTTTCAATTTAATTTCTCAATATGAGAGATAGTTAAAACTTTGTTATCGTTCTAACAGCAAACTCTGCGAGAGTAATTTCCGTTGTATATGATGTGATGAGTATCGTATTTTATGATTTTCTAGACGGTGAGATCGCAAAGGTATTTGAACGAAATATAGAAAAAGCAAGCTTAACTCTAAATTATCGACGAGTACCTATCCTTATTATAAAACTGAAGAGGTCGTATCTGTGCATTGGATATTACGTACATTGAGAGGCGAAAAGATATTGAATTTTATGATAAACTAAGCCACAATAGTCAGCATTAACATTGCCATTCAAGTAGATTTCAACTTCCATCTGGAATAATTTGGATACAAAAACAATATATGTCGCCATAAAAACGTTCTTATGATATTTTATTCACAACTCTTTCATTTATTTAATTATAGTCTTATAGTCTGATCCCAAACTAAGCAAAGGCTTATGGTACCAGACCACGGATATAATATAGACAGAAGTACAATAAAATAATCATTACAATATTCATAATACTAATTCTCACCTTTAGATGGCGTGAGGTTCGCATCCATCAAATGTCTATATAACTTGATAGGCCATGATAAAGAGACTATAACGAAGATATTTAATAAAGATACACAAGCTTGCACGTCGTCTGGTAGTCTCTCGTGACAAGCGGGCTAGGGCTTTTATCGCTCAGAGAATCAGCATTGCTATTTAACGTGGCAATGCTGCCAGCCTTCTTGGCACGATCCCGAGAGACACCGACTTGGGATAAGTTTTCTACCTTTAATTAGTTTTAAGTACTTACAAGTACCTTGTATATATAATTAAGTTATTTTAATAAAGATTTATACATAAAGATACAAGTACTTACATCGGGGTTTATGACAGTAGGCATGACGATTTTCTTCTGCGGCGGAGAGCGTAGCACGACGTTCTCATCGCGTATTATAATCTGAGGCTCCATCGCCAACAATTTCTTCTTACATTCTTGCATTTGTAGACTTTCCTTCTCCTTTCGCGACAGAACGGACTCCGAAGACGCATGTTTGGATGAACATACCGAAGTGTTCTTACTCGACAACTTTAAACTGTCCACAGACGACGCCATTTTGGTATTATCTCGTTCGTTGAGCACAGACATTTTGAATTTTGACGGGTTATACTTTGGTGTACCACAGGGTAGTGTTCTAGGTCTTATCCTTTAAATATGTTATAGGTTTTGACATTATTTATTTTTCCTGATCATTTTTTGAAATTTCATAAGGTATCGTTTCCAGAAAAGGCTTTGGCTTACTCTTGGCAGCTCGGCGGAACAATTGAATGAAATTGGCAGTACGTACCGATTGTTCGGAGAACTATTTGAACTAAATATTATTTTAGCGTGGAGATGTTTGCAAAGTTTCGTAGGTATTCCAGTTACGGCGCAGGATTGAAATTCATTTTGGTTCAATAATACAAATTGAGTTTGCGTAGTAAATTAACAGTGCTTGAATTATTCCTCACTTATACGTTCATTGTGAGAGAAGCTGCATACGTTTGATAAGAAATTCAAAGAATAATTTTAGGTGCCTGAAAGCCGGTAACAGACGCTCAGCATCTGTCATTTTGGTACTTAATTACCTACGTCTATTTCTTTATGCGTACATACATATGCTCAAGCCTGTATTCCCCGAAGGCGTAGGCAGAGATGTTGTAATAACAACACCCACATTTCACCGAATATGATTAAGTGCCTACGTGACAGAGGGTGAGTCCATCGCCGTCTAAGGCACTATACATACGTCTTTGAATTATTTCTCAGACATATGCAGGTTTCCTCATGATGTTTTCCTTCACCGTAAAGCACGTGGTGTGAAATCACTGTACATAGGTTTTTAGAAAAACTCATAGGTACGGGCCCGGCTGGGATTCGAACTTGCGTCGCTTGCGTAGCAGGCGACTGCACTAATCCCGAGGCCAATCGGCTCTAAAAAGTAAATTAAATTAAATATGCTCTTGTCTTCCCAGAAGAGACATTATATATATATATATATATATATATTATTAAAAAAACTCATCGGTACCGTTGGGGTTTAAACATGCTTCGGTCGCTTAGCAGACGACTATTCAAACAAGTCAGCCACCACTTGGTAAGTGTGACGATGATAAAATTCTATTCAACTGTATTCTACTATAACGTAGTTTTCCACAACATGCAAGTAAGTATCAAAATATTCTAATAATACCCGCAAATGTGTTGTAATAAAATTTGGACCGTATTCTGGTACATTATCATAAGATTCAACAATGTATCCTTTGTTCTAGCACGTTTTATACCTAACAAGTAGTTTTACATCTCCTTGACCTTACCCTACGTTGTTGGGTTCTGTGTTCAATCTTATCCGAAGGAAAAATCACTTCTGCCTTACCATAAGCTCATATTGCAATGATTAGTATGTGACAGGGACAGTTATACACGTCATATTTGTGTCATATGTCTATACTCGACAACCAAGCGGTCCGCGTGATGATAACTACTGCAGCTTATGAATGCTTGTAACAGCATTTGCAAGTGTCACTCACGCGTTGACCTTATAAAAGTCGAAAATGAAATCCACGTGCTAACGTAATGACAACTATTGCTAGCACAGTCACTACACTCCCACTCCTCCCCTCCATGGAACACTGACCTTACTCACCGCAGCAACACAGCACTACTCAGAAGTAGTGCCTGCGCATCGCCTACAAAAAGTGCATGGCTCATTTTTAGGACAGAGCACACGCTTCTATAATAAATTACCAACAAAAATTGTAAACTTGCCCTTCAACAAATTTAAAGAAACAATTAAATCAGTTTTGCTTGAAAAAGGATATTATACTGTAAGTGATTATATTTGTGATAAGGGAGCCTGGGATGTACCTGATAATGTTTGTAAATAATCCCATTGGCACTGTACTTTTGCTACAATTAATTAATCTTAATTTTGCTTTGACTGGCTGGAATTTGCCATGCTCACATATATTTGTACTATATTTTTAGTTTTTAGTTTTTATTTTTGACAATTGAGCATTAGAACTGTGTCCATGGGCTTATAGTTGCTTGAACAATTTATTTTGTATTTTTAAAACTGTATAATATTCTTTAAAAGAGTAATTACTGAGTTTCTTGCCAGGTTCTTCTCAGTAAAATCAACCTTCCGAACCTGGCGGTAGCATGTATAATCCTGTGTAATTGTGTCATTCTGACGATTTGAAAGTACTTTGTATGAAGTCTAATCGAATAAAGATATATTTGATTTTGATTTTTGATTTAGATAAATTTGGCTGCGGTCTTCTGTAAGGTGGAGGTACAGTCAGGGGCGTGCATTGGGTTTTCTGAGGGGTAGGCATAAACTACTCTTGCATAGTCTGATTTCAAATGACCGCAATCTGACCATCACCACCTCTTGATTTGACGTTAGTGGGTTAGCCCAGTTGACCGACTTTCTCAGGCTTCTGACTGATCAACGATTAGTAACGTTGTTTCAGTTCATTTTCAACTACTATAGTCAGAACAGCGCCACCGCTAAAAACGAGTTGACTCACCGTCTGTAAAGATAATTTTCTCATAATAACTAAAGCAACTGTGCCACGATCCCCAGAAGTACCTATAATAGATTCGAATCCCTTTATTACCGACATGTGATAAAAACCTTTCGTTATCGACAGCTGTGACCTCTAGAAAGGGTCACGCTCGAAAATTGGTTACGTGATTCAGATGGCTATATAATAAGGCACTGCCCTACTGGCCCCCACGGCCACGATGCGCACAATCTGTGTAATGTACTACGATAACGCCCACTGCAGCCCGCGAATACAAAACGAGAGACGTCACTGCTACACGTGAGTGGCCTGTAGTCCTTGACAAAGTAACATTGCCTTCAAGGTTCTCTTATAGAGACGATACAAAATTTCCGGGAATGACATGTCACATTCCCATACATTCCGTATTTTGTCCAGGCCTACTGCAGGTATGGACAATGGGGCCTACGGTTAAGCAGAGCGTATTAAGAACTTCTTAACTCAAAGTTATTCGGTAACATTTGATTTTACGGTACAAATATGAAACGTCATAGCTCAGAAGTTATACTCGTATTAAGTTTATCTGTATATCTATAACTCAAGAACGGCTGTACCAATTTGACTAAAAATTGGTGGGGAGGTAGCTTAGAACCAGGAAAAGGGCATAGGATATCCTGTTCCCGTGAAACCTGACAAAATCCTTGGATAACACCATAAAGTTTACGCGGGTTACAGCGGGGCACAGCTAGTATTCAATAAAAAATATTTAGATTATTTAAAATATGGCTCAACCTTAAAATTATTAGCTGTGGCCAAAATATTATGGTATTTATTTTTGGGCCACACAGCAGTCAGATATTTTTACGGAAGATCCCGTTATGTCCTACTTCTTTGTTTATATGTAAAAGTGGATACTCTATAGTTACGATGACGCGAAATGCCATGACATGGTGAAAAGTTTCCTTACAAATATGTGAGTTGAAATACGTGTTGGATCGTTCCGCGTTCCCTACACGCCTGATTACCATAATGTTTGTCAAGAAAGTTTTGGAAGTGTTACAAATGAGATACTTTCCCCTTTTCATAAACATACGTATTTTCAGGATGACACGAACGGTAACATAAAAATGTCTATCTATCTTGTAATTACCATAAATATATATACCAAGCCCTTCGCCGCGTACTTACTGATTTGATTTTCGTGCAGTTTTTAACAACAGGAAGATTATCAACTACACTTATATTATAAAAAGGAAAGATTTGACTGTTTTTTTGTTTGTTTGTTTGCGTTGAATAGGCTCCGAAACTACTTGACCGATCTTGAAAATTCTTTCAGCAATGGATAGCTACATCATCAGCGAGTAACATAGGCTATATTAAATCCCCGTACTCCCACTCTAGCTAGACTCGCTATGTATAGTATTCTTTAAGAGTTGAAGTGGCCAAGTGCAGGAGATAAACGTTCAAGAGAAATATTTTGGGAATCCCGGAAATAAATCTGAGAATAAATCAAAGGTGGCGTTGGGGCTAGAGCATTCGCCTGCTAAGCAAGCGACGCTAGTTCGAATCCCAGCGGGGCCTGTATCAATGTGTTTTTCTATAAACACTTATGTACAGTTATTTCACACCACGTGCTTTACGGTGGAGGAAAACATCGTGAAGTAACGTCTGAGAAGTAATTCAAAGACGTATGTATAGTGCCTGAGACGGCGATGGACGCATCCTGTCACGTTGACACTTAATCATATTCGGTGAAATGTGGGTGTCGTTCTTACAACACCTCTGCTTACCCCTTCGGGGATGGCGTGAGCATACATTTTATTATTATTTATATCTAAGAAAAAAGCAAAGAAATATGTATCATAGTGCTTGAGACGTCATTGGACATCTATCACGTTGATACAAATTCTTCCAAGTAAACAATAAACCCTTTCAGGGACCTCTGTATGATAGCATGATATTGCTCAAACACTTTTATCGTTGCGTAACCTTTCGAAATATCCCGTAAAATTGAACTCTACGCCCAAACAATAACTCACATATTTGTTTACATCAGCTGCCTTTTAGCGTGACGAATGGACAGGCATGCTCTACGTTAAATATGAATTAATAGCAAATTGTTTACGGTTTCACACAAATTTATATTTTTCAATCATTTTCCCGTAAACATGCCTCGCTTTGTGTATCTTTTATACAGATTTAGAAAATGAACGCATAAGTTTTGACACCTCCATTTTTCAAAGGTAGGTAAGTAATGCGCTTGCCTTGATAGAACTTGATCTGAATTGGAAGAATAGAGTTAATAAAGGTATTTTATCCTATCAGCCCCCGCGGCGTAGATGCGCAGGGCATTTCAACTTGTGTATAATTTCTATTTAAAACTAAAAGTGCAAAATCATTTCTATCATGTGATCACGACGTTACCTCAACGTGATGTTGACCACACCTCGACGTGGCCAAAAATTCACCTCATCGTGATGTTGACAACACCTCGACGTGGCCGCAACGTGACCTCGACGTGACCACGACGATACCTCAACGTAATCTCAACATGATCAAGATTTCACCTCGACGTGACCTCAACGTGATGTCGACGACACCTGGACGCGCGACGTAACCACAACGACACCTCAACGTGATCTCAACGTGACCTCAATGTGAGGTTGGCGACACCTCGACGTGACCTCGACGTGAATTTAACGTGACTTCAACGTGACGACACCTTATCATCTTTAGTAAAAAGTGGGTGTCGGTGAATATACTAAAGTTTCTATAAGCTTGTATTTTTAAGCCACTGTCGTGAACACGATGAATCGGCAAAGAAAACGTTGCTAGAAAATTTGCATACGTTCGAGTAGGAATTTTAAGCATGAACTTACGAGTAAGTATTGCACTGGACAGCCGTCCTTTTGCATATCTCTGTGGCTTATCTAACGACGGTATACGACAGTGCATTTTATTTTAACTAACAAAAGGTATAATAACTTTGTTTTTCTACACTAATATTATAAAGAGAAATGATTTGTTTGTTTGTATTGAACAGGCTCCGACACTACTAGATCGATCTTGAAAATTCTTTCAGTAATGGATAGGTACATCATCAGCAAGAAACATTAGCTATATTTTATCCCCTTATTCCCACGCGAACGGGAACTTCGCGGGTGAAGTCGCTTGACGTCTGCTATATATAAATAGATACGTAAATTTAGATATGAATGAAGGTAATATGAATAAGCAGTATAAAGCAGATAATAATCCGCTTAACGTATCTACTAGATACTACAAAGTTACGAAGAGGTCTTAAAGACTTTAGTCGGTGAACATCCTTCGTCAGACTCATAAAAAATTTTCGATTCCAGCTACTCCATAATAATATTTTAAGGAGGTTAACTTTGTAAGTTAACTTGTTAACGTTGTTAACATGGGGAAGAAAAGTTGTCGAGTGGCGACCACGGAGGGGAAGACGCAGCGTAGGCAGGCCTCCCACTAGGTGGACCGACGACATCGTGAGAGTCGCGGGCAACCGATGGATGCTAATAGCGCATTGTCGTTCGGCGTGGCGGTCCAAGGGGGAGGCCTATGTTCAGCAGTGGACGTCTTCCGGCTGATGATGATGAACTTTGTAAGTTTATATTTATGTGAACGGAAATCTTCTTAGCTTTGTATTGATTTTAATATCTGTAATATTTTTACAGAGAAGAAAAATACGTAAATGTGGAATGAATGACTTAGTTTTGAAGTCACTTTGTGCAAGTATAAAAAAGTAGCGGACGTCACGCGGTTTCAGCTACGTAGATCCCGTTCCCGTGGGAGTAGAGACTGTCTGTCTGTCTGTCTTATGGGATCTGATTATAATGGGACTTTCACTGGCAGGTAGCTGATGTTTCAAGGAGTAACTTAGGCTACTTTTATTTATTAAAAATATTAGGGTTCCGCGACAATAAGGATGAAACTAAATCTAAGAAGATAAAATATACATTGTAAGGAAAAAAATCCTCGTTCCCATTTATCTACTTTATGAATTTGGTCATTTTGGGATCAGCTAATACAGTGGGAATATGACATGTAATTTATTTATAAAAATTTTGTAATTACCAAAATAATTTTATAAAAAAATCTTCATAATTCAGCAATAATTCCTCTACGAACTCCGACATAACTTCTTAGCTAAGCTAATAATCTTAGCTTTATGATCTAAATAGAAATCTCATGATCCAACTTTTAAGGCAGCTCACAGACCACAATAGCGGATCCACTGTTGAATTATTCATAAACTATCATTCGGATTGCGATTCTACTAACCAAGACGTTTGTACCACTAACGAATTTGCCGAATATACAGATAACATTTACTTGTTATTCTTCCATTGTTAACGTTTTGTGTTACACCACCACCTACGTACATTGTGGTGTTTTTGTAGAACACCCACATATCTCCAGGCACCTACCATCATCATTAAACAGAACGCAAAAATAAGATAAAGATATGATCGACTAGTAGAGTAGAGACTCCGCTATCAGCCTGTCTGTCCGTCTGTCATCAGGCTGTATCTCATAAACTGTGATAGTTAGACAGTTGACATTTTCACAGATCATAGTATTTCTGTTGCCGCTATAACAACAAGCACTAAAAAACAGAATTATATTTTAGGGGGGCTCCCATACAACGAACGTCATCATCATCTCCCTGGCCTTATCCCATACATTGTTGGGGTCGGCACTTGATTCAACCCTATGTGGCTCCATGTTAGTCGCCAACAACTTATTAACTCCTTGTCCGTTATGTGCGCCTGGTACTTCGTGTACCATATCATCATCTCCCCAGCCTTATCCCATACATTGTTGGGGTCGGCACTTGATTCAACCCGATGTGGCTCCATGTTAGTCGCCAACAACTTATTAACTCCTTGTCCGTTATGTGCGCCTGGTACTTCGTGTACCATATCATCATCTCCCCAGCCTTATCCCATACATTGTTGGGGTCGGCACTTGATTCAACCCGATGTGGCTCCATGTTAGTCGCCAACAACTTATTAACTCCTTGTCCGTTATGTGCGCCTGGTACTTCGTGTACCATATCATCATCTCCCTGGCCTTATCCCATACATTGTTGGGGTCGGCACTTGATTCAACCCTATGTGGCTCCATGTTAGTCGCCAACAACTTATTAACTCCTTGTCCGTTATGTGCGCCTGGTACTTCGTGTACCATATCATCATCTCCCCAGCCTTATCCCATACATTGTTGGGGTCGGCACTTGATTCAACCCGATGTGGCTCCATGTTAGTCGCCAACAACTTATTAACTCCTTGTCCGTTATGTGCGCCTGGTACTTCGTGTACCATATCATCATCTCCCCAGCCTTATCCCATACATTGTTGGGGTCGGCACTTGATTCAACCCGATGTGGCTCCATGTTAGTCGCCAACAACTTATTAACTCCTTGTCCGTTATGTGCGCCTGGTACTTCGTGTACCATATCATCATCTCCCCAGCCTTATCCCATACATTCTTGGGGTCGGCACTTGATTCAACCCGATGTGACTCCATGTTAGTCGCCAACAACTTATTAACGCCTTGTCCGTTATGTGCGCCAGGTACTTCGTGTACCATATCATCATCTCCCCAGTCTTATCCCATACATTCTTGGGGTCGGCACTTGATTCAACCCGATGTGGCTCCATGTTAGTCGCAATAAACTTATTAACTCCTTGTCCGTTATGTGCGCCTGGTACTTCGTGTACCATATCATCTTCTCCCTGGCCTTATCCCATACCTGTTGGGGTCGACACTTGATTCAACCCGATGTGGCTGATCACCTGATTTTATACGAAGCGACTGACAATTGACCTTCGTAACCCCTTTTACGAGGAAAATCGATGATCTGGGTTAAATAAATTGTCAGACTCTCTATTAGGCGTCCGACTGACCTGTAACTATTGCCAAAGATGTTAAATTGCCGGGACTGACGGCTTAACGTGCTCTGCGAGGTACGGAGGGAACTTGGGCAGTCACCCATCCAACTACCAGCTTGGGTTATGATTGCTTAAATTCGCTGATCGAATGATATGCACAATAGCAACTGTGCCACGAGCCCCTTTATACAATACACGTAATTGCCGATTTTACAGATTATGGTTCGGAATGGTAAAGGATAGGCCCTAACCATTTTTAGAACATAAAAAATCGCTAATAATATACACAGCCTGCGTAACCGTTAAAGTTAACGTTTTGTATTCTCCGTTGTAATAATACCAAATCGTTATTATAATTCCAGCCATTTCCGCCGAGCGTTACCGGAGAACAAATTAATCTAAGCTGTTACTCAAGTCTCAACCATACACTCATCTATACATACAGATAAATAAAATTGAAGTGTCTGTTTGTAATCCCAAAATTACAGCTTTTCGCTAAATGCATAATATGAAAGTATACACGCTACTGACACAAAAAAACATGTTTTAAAAATTTTCTCTGTCTGTCTGTTTGTTCCGGGTAATCTCTGAAACGGCTGGATGGATTTTAACGGGACTTTTGTTTCAAGGAGTAACTTAAGCTACTTTTATCTAACAAAAATATTAGGGTACCGCGACAATAAGGATGAAACTAAATCTACGCGGGTGGAACCGCAGGGCACAGCTAGTCTTGAATAACGTTCTATTTAATTATAATTATGTTTAGAAATTTGATTAAAATACAGTTTCAATTTACTCTCTATACACACATAATACATTAGAAAGTGTTCCCTTTTTACGACTAAACCGACCAGAATAATGATACACTGTAAAGTTGATCATACCGCACAAACAATAATAATTAGCAGTGGGTCAGATCGGGGGATCTGAACGGAACACATTAATTTTAATGTAATAGAGACGCGGGTAGAAGTTTGCGCTAACATTGTAATAGAAGTGGCTTATAATGTTTCGTTTTAAATTTAGTTCCATAATTAATTCGTTTATACTGTCATCATCATCTCCGTGGCCTTATCCCATACATTGTTGGGGTCGGCACTTGATTCAACCCGATGTGGCTGATCACCTGATTTTTATACGAAGCGACTGCCATCTGACCTTCGCAACCCCATTTAGGAGGAAAATCTGTGATCTGGGTTAAACCAGTTGTCAGATTATTTTTAGGCCTCCGACTGACCTGTAACGATTGCCAAAGATGTTAAATTGGCAACCGGGACCGACGGCTTAACGTGCTCTCCGAGGCACGGAGGGAACTCGGGCGGTCACCCATCCAACTACTGGCTAGGCGTATGGTTGCTTAACTTCGCTGATCGAATGATATGCGCAATAGCAACTGTGCCACGAGCTCCTCTAATTCGTTTATACTGTATGAGATAATTTAAATGACATTTATGATTATACTAGGTATATCGAATAATTATTACTATATTATTAAGTATTTTCAGCCCTTTAGATTCATCCTTATTATCACGGAACCCTAATATTTGTAATAAATAAAACTAGCCTAAGTTACTCTTTAAAACATCAGCTACCTGCCAGTGAGAGTCCCGTTAAAATCTATCCAGCCGTTTCAGAGATTACTCGGAACAGACAGAGAAAAATTTTAAATCTTGTTTTTTTTAGTGTCAGTAGCGTGTATACTTTCATATACATTTAGTGAAAAGCTGTGATTTTGGAATTACAGACACTTCAATTTTATTTATCTGTAGGTATGTATATCGATTTTGTTAATTAATAATTTTATCCCGGAAATTATTCGACAGTAAAAGAAATTTATATTCTTTTTATAATTATGGCGGTAGAATAAATGAAAATTAAATTTAAAGCAACTTCATTACCCACTTTTTAAATTGGAAAATTGTATTTCACATAATTTTATCATAAAAATCTGACGAAAACACTTTTATTTATGAACTTAATACCCTTAACATAAAATATATTGGTCTCCAGATTAGGTACGTATAATATTCCCGAGTGAAAACAGCTTTCATTCAATATATCGGCATGATCTTCGACAGACAAAACCTTTTCAGGACACCTTATTTTGCGCTTCACGTCACTAAGTCACGACACTTCACTTTTCTATCACTAGAATACAGATGTATTGCTTATAATACTAGTATTATATCAGTGTATTGTATTTTGAATTCGTCGTAATTTCTCCGGGAGGGTAGCACGCGTTTTTCCCGTGAAATCTGGCGCCAGACTGACGATCGCGACGCGACGGGACGCGTAGGGTTGCTAGTGTTGGAAAATAATCTGCAGACGTTGGGAAATTGCAAGAAAATATGCCAAATTAAATTTTAAGATTCATTAATAATATAATCATGATATTTAATATAACTACTAACTTCGATATAATTGCATAGCTACGTAAAATAAAATATTATTTAAATCTGTGAGATCAGCTGCCATGAATGAAGCATTTGTAATATCATTTTTTTTTTCAAAGCTTGGTCACGTCCTGTATATTCTATGTGAATGATTATTTCTGTTAATTAATTTTTTTTAAGTAAAGTTTAGATATTACTGGTGATTTTCAGAAGTTTATTTATACAATAATAATAGTAGGTAATAACTTTTAGCTTACTGCCCATGCATATCTACGGCATGCCAGACAAACCTCAGTGGTTTTTGGCATGTTAGGTATAAGCATTTGTCTCGTTATTTGTGGAAAAAAAATATGTTTGTTTCTCGAAAAATTTAAGTAAGGTATGAATGTAAATAATAACAACTGCGGATATTTTTACAAATGTGCTGCAATCTCACTCCACTAAATACAAATATGTTCCTACGATACAAAATAAACAAAATGATACAAAAGAAAGTCAAGTGTAGACCATGATACAAAGTAGTTGGACTATAAATACCACATCTAATTAAAACTGACCTGTAACGATTGCCAAAGATGTTCAATTGGCAACCGGAACACTCCGGCAGTTATGTATCCAACTGTTAGCTTATTATTGGTTTACTTTCCAACTTACTGCTGAACACGGGGTTCGAACCCCGGGTCGGGCAGTGTTTTTAGGTTTTTCATCCTGTCATTTTCCAATAGCAGTCTGAATTAGTACCGGTAAGTGGCAATTGGTTCGATTCAATTATATATACATCTATATACAGATAAATAAAATTGAAGTGTCTGTTTGTAATTCCAAAATAACAGCTTTTCACTATATGCATATGAAAGTATATACGATACATAAATGAAAAATCAATTTTTTTAAAAATTTCTCTGTCTGTCTGTTAGTTCCAGGTAATCTCCGAAACGGCTCGACCGATGTTACAAGGAAGTAACTTAGGCTGATTTAAAAAAAAACATAAGGGTTCCGCGGGACACCCATGAAATTTACTCTACGGGTAAAACCACGGGGCACAGCTAGTATCTAATAATACCTTTAGATGAGCAATTCTCGTCTTATCTGAATCTCGGAAACGGCTCCATCGATTTTAGTGAAATTTAGTAAACAGGGGGTTTTGGGGGCGATAAAGTGGTCTAGCTAGATTTAATTTTTAGAAAACGAAAAAAAAACCTACTATGTCTCCGTCTTCAAAGTACTTAGTTTTAAATATCTGGTGAAACGTGGGTGTACCATAAGTACACCATTATATACGCAATAGCAACATTCGACGAGGTCCTCTAATGCAAGATAGGTGTGGTTGTAAAATACCAATATTTGGTACGATTTCCCCGACGCTGGCAACACTGAAGGGCAGGCTGGCGCCTCACGGGCCGCGTCGGGTCCGCAAATAAAGCCTCGACTATTATAGCTTATTTACTTGAGATACAGATTAATACACAATGTCCTTTAAAATAGCCCCCAGAGGCTTTGTGGGAAGGCTTCGGTGGTCGAACGTTCGATTCTTAAGTAAGCATAACTTTATTCTACTTATATTATATTTAAACGCGAATGTTTGTATGAATGTGTGTATGGGTGTATGTGTGTTACTCTTTCACGTTAAAACGAATGCATGGACTTTGAAACTTTGCAATTGTATAGCTTATACTTTAGAATCTATGCTATAATTTATCGATTCACGCTACTGTGTGAATTGTCCAAAATATAAAGATAATTAAAATCCTTCGCAGACGGAGTCGCGGTCACCAGGTAGTAAAGACTTATTTTCGTTTAAGTAATAAAATACATAGAGTTGTGGTGGCTTTGGGGTTTGAACAGTCGCCTGCTTCGCCAGCGATGCAAGTTCGAATCCCAGCAAAGCCTGCACCAATGCGTTTTTCTAAAAACTTACATGCAGTGATTTCACACCACGTACTTTACGGTGTCAGAAAACATCGTGAGGAAAACTTCATATGTCTGAGAAGTAATTCAAACACGTATGTATAGTGGCTGACTCACCATCTGTCACGTTGGCACTTAATCATCTTCGGTGAAAAGTGGGTGTAGTTATTACAACACCTCTGCCTACGCTCTCGGGGAATACAGGTGTGAGCAGATGTATGTAAATATATATTTTCCAATAATATTAACAACAATGTTATCGCAGTATATATTTAACGATCGTAGATGTATTCTGTAGTAGTATTTTTGATATATAATTGTCTCTTGTCTTGAATTGCTCCGATAGCAGTTTAATAAGGCATCTTCTTTATATTTCTGTCAATTTGAAAACAGATTTTTCTTTTAAATGAGTATTATTTTAGTACGTAAGTACTCGTATAATTATACAAATACAGACATAGTTTTAAACTCCCCAATGATATACAAACAGTCAAGGGATTCCAGCGAATAAAATTCATTATTTGTAAAGTGAATCCGCTGCAATTTTCGAACAATTAATTTTATTCGCTTCGCTTCGTGACCGCGCATTCAGATCATAAACCTTATAATAAATGAACCAATATTGTATTGAAATATAAGCTTAATGTGAATGAACGCAGAATACATAAGTGAGGTAGCTTAACGATATGTCCCATATGAATTTTGGAGCTGCCCCACTGGGGGCTGTGCCTTCACAGTAAAGTCGCTAGTATTTCCGAATTCAACTCGGTATCAACTACCAACTTCAAAACTGAGTAATTAATTCCCCATAAAATATATATTTTTCTCTTTTTAAATAAGCTGTATTAAGAATGTTTCTGAAGGAAAAGTATCTAGGTTTATAAGTTCATCTTAACTCAAAACTCATCTCAAAAACATCTTTATTTGATTTAGATTTAGTAATTTAACTAGAAAGAACTAGAAAACTTTCAAATCATCAGAACATAATTATATAGGTTTATGCATGCTTGGTAGCAGGTTCAGAAAGTTGCTTTTACCGAGAAAATCCTGGCAAGAAGCTCAGTTATAATAATTTTATATGAAATTTATTGTAATTCATAAATAATTACTTTGTAATCAAAAGTGTACATGATGCGTTTACAGTACAGCTGAGTTTTTAGCCGGTTCATGAAGAAGGCTAGTTTCCGAACCGGTGATCAATTCTTCGACTTTTATAAGTGCCTTATCAGGGCCTAAAATGAATAAATCATTTTCATTTAATCTTTTCAAAAATATGTTTTTATAAATATAAAATAAATCACATGAGAAATGTAAGCCCGTGGACAAATTGCACAAATTTTAATGCCGATAAAAGTTGAAGTAAAGTAAAGTCAAATAGTTTAACTTATATCTGAATGTGTAGCTTGAGATGACCAGCCCCCATAAGCAGCACCTGTTCATCAATGACGAGAATGCCAGCCATTAACAGCACAATGCTTGGGTAAGGATAAGGCTAGACACAATATACACAAATCGCTCTTTTATATAGCTCGTATGTAGGTAGTTGAACTCACCGACACGCGACGTCTGCTAGACTTTGCTATTAGAAATACAAGCGCGATGTCCCAGGACTTACCTGAAACAATTATAATTGAGTTAGGATATTATGTACTTGTAAGTGGGAGGAGCTCGTAGCACAGTTGCTATTGCGCATATCGATCAGCTTCGATCAGCGAAATTAAGCAACCATACGCCTAGCCAGTACTTGGATGGGTGAACGGAGGGAACTCGGGCGATGGGTGATCGCCCGAGTTCCCTCCGTGCCTCGGAGAGCACGTTAAGCCGTCGGTCCCGGTTGCCAATTTAACATCTTTGGCAATCGTTACAGGTCAGTCAGAGGCCTACAAATAATCTGACAACTGGTTTAACCCAGATCACAGATTTTCCTCCTAAATGGGGTTGCGAAGGTCAGATGGCAGTCGCTTCGTATAAAAATCAGGTGATCAGCCACATCGGGTTGAATCAAGTGCCGACCCCAACAATGTATGGGATAAGGGCAGGGAGATGATGATTATGTACTTGTAGGTTAGTCAAAGTCAAAGTCAAAAATATCTTTATTCAATTAGACTTTTTACAAAGTACTTTCAAATTGTCAGTACGACATGGTTTTACAGGATTATACATGCTACCGCCAGGTTCGGAAGGTTGCTTTTACTGAGAAGAACCTGGCAAGAAACTCAGAAATTACTCTTTTCTAAAATATTATACAATTTTAAAAAACAAAGTAAATCACTTGAGAAATGTAAGCCCATGGACACAGTTGCAATGCACAAATGTCGATAAAAATTAAGTGCCAACGTGACAGTGAGTGAGTCCATCGCCGTCTCAAGCACTATACGTCTTTGAATTACTTCTTCAGACATATGTCTGTTTCCTCACAATGTTTTCCTTCACCGTAAAGCACGAGGTGTGAAATTGTTGCATAGAAGTTTTTCCATGCTTACTTATTTATTACATACATGTTTTTTTTTGGTGCAGGGAGTCGTACTTAGGTTGCTTGCGTAGCATGCGACTGCTCAATCCCCACGGTTACCACGGCTTATTACCGAAACTAATAAAACTGCTCGGCCCCAATCTCTTTGGAAAAGATTCTGTCTTTTGTAAAATTAAATTCAACCCCTGAGGGTGGAATGTGGTGTTAAAGTGTACAATTCACCGGGACAAGGAAGCCGAGAGCCCCGTTTAATAACACTCCAACCATATCTCGGAGTACACTTCGCTCTCCGTAAACATAATTACACTTGGGACTGGTTTGAAGGCTTCATTAAGTGTTTACTTACTATTTCCAGATGTAGTTTCCATCTGTTAGATATTAAAGTTTTATGTCTCACTAGCTTTGCCCCGCGGTTTCACCCGCGTTAACTATATTTAATGGGTGGCCCGCCGTTTCTTCTCCTGTCAGGCTTATATTTAGAAACGGGGGTAATTTCTCTTACGCTAACTTAAATAATACTATTTAAGTTAGCGTAAGAGAATTGACGTTCAATAAGTGTTCCAAGTGTCCCTTATCTATACATCTATACAGATAAATAAAATTTAAGTGTCTGTTCGTAATTCCAAAATTACAGCTTTTCAGTAAATGCATATGATGGTATTGACATAGAAAATCCTCATATAGTGGCACTTAGGCTACTTTTATTAAAAAACAGCGGGACACGCATGAAAATAACTCTACGCGGGTGAAACCGCGGGGTACAGCTATGTTGAATAATACTTTTTGATTTGATTTGATCGGAACCGTTAGAATCGAATTTTTAACGTATCCTTAGTTACTCCTTGTAACATTAGCTATCTTTTAGTGAAAGTCTCGTTTGAATCGGTCCAAGACTTTTTGAGCCAATGCGTTACAAACATACATACATACAAATCTTTCCTCTTAATTATTTTAGTATAGATAATTTTTCTCGTTAAAATGCACCAATTTGCATATTGCATTCATTTTTAATCTCTGCACGATTGTGTGGTCTCGTGGAAAATTACTACAAACATAGAAAATAATAATAATAATAATAATATATTCTTTATTGCACACCATAATACAGAGTATTTACTTAAGGTAGAATTATTAAAATATGGTAACAAAAGGCGGTCTTATCGCTAAAGCGATCTCTACCAGACAACCTTAGGGTACATGGAGACAGCGATATGAAAAATATTGAAGGCAGGTGTGTGAGACAAAGAAAGGGAGACTAGGTATAAATAAATATAATACATAATATACATACAACACAAAAGTTACAAATAAATAAAGAATACTATATACTATTTAAAGAGATATATAATAATCATACAAAAGTCTTTTGAAGGAGTAAATAGACTGAGCTTCTCTGATTGATGAAGGAAGTGAATTCCAGAGATGAACAGCTTGCACAGTAAAAGATTTGGAGTAAGAAGAGGAAGAGCAGTTTGGGACCTTAAGTAGGAATTCTCGGGATTTTCGGATCGGGTGTAAACTGGAGGAATGAAATTCAAAACGTTCCTGAAGGTAGGCAGGAGATTTGGGATCGAATAGAACCTTGTAGAGAAGCGTGAGGATGTGAGTATTCCGGCGAAGTCGAATGGGGAGCCACTTGAGCCGAAGGCGAAATTCAGAGACGTGGTCATATTTACGTAAGCCAAATATAAACCGTATACAGAGGTTTTGAATGCGGTCAAGCTTGTTTAGTTGCTCCTCAGTGATATTAAGATAGTTGACGTCAGCGTAGTCAATGATAGGAAGGAGTAAGGACTGTGCCAGTGTAATTTTGGTGTCTATAGGGAGGAAATTACGCAGTCGTCTGAGGGAGCCAGCTGCTGCAAACACTTTACGGCTTACCTCTGCTAGATGAGGTTTCCATGATAATGATCGATCAACGAAGACACCTAGGTCTTTAACTGTTTCACTAAACGGTATGCGTACCCCTTCAAATAAGACAGGCGGCAGTAGATTAAAGTTAACCAGTGCGATTGATCGTCCACTACCAATCACAATGCACTGGGTTTTGGCAGGATTCACCAGAAGTCCATGTTTCCTGCTCCAGTCAGAAATTGTGATAAGATCTTTGTTAGTACGATCAATAGCAGAGGGGAGACACGGTAAAGAAGCCTGTGTGTAAATTTGGAGATCATCTGCATAAAATATTCCGGCACTGGTTGAAAAATAAGAAATATGTGATATTTTTATGTATGCAACACATGTTTTGTTTCTACACAACAAAGTTGAATTCGAACCCAAGATCCCTTGCAAACCGTGCAATTGATCTGACAATGAACAATAGTTCATTGTTTATTGTCAGATCAATTGCACGGTTAAAAGAATAGCAATCTGACAAAGCAACAATTATTAGGTAAACCAACAATCTTACAAATCTACAATTAACAGACTGACAAACTGACAAAATCATTGTTTGCTTCTTCCATACTTATATTATACAGAGGAAAATTTGTATGTAAGTATGTTTGTAACGAATTAGCTCAAAAAGTACTAGACTGATTTAAAAAATTCTGCCACCATTTAAATGCTACATTATCACTGATTAATATAGGCTATATTTTATCCCCGTACTCTCACGGGAACGGGAACTACGCGGGTGAAACCGCGTGACGTCCGCTAGTATTAAATATACTGGAAGATATCCTCACCTGACAAAAGACCAAATCAATATTACAATCTGACAAACCGACAACGACACTTCGCATAAAAAATATAAGTAGGGATACAGTAAAAATGTAAATCAGCCGCTTGTTACTCGCTTTATTTTTACCACAGGTTTTTTTTATTAATATATTCGAACATTCCCTCGTAACAGGTGTCGGTAATGTGAGTTTGTATAAACATAGTGCTATAGTATAACTTTGTATGCGTGATAACGAATGCGCATAAGTATTGCTACATTTTTATGAGGAGAAAACTCTAAAAATATGCAACGTACAATATATAAAGCTGAAGAGTTTCTTGTTAGCTTGAATCTCAGAAACCACTGATTAGAAAATGTCTTTCAGATATCACATTCATCTAGAAAGGTTATCACGCTGAGACCAATCGCGGCTTAAAGTTAGCGCTTACGTTAATTTTTAACTTAACGATAGTTTTTCGAAATTCCATCCCTAGGGGGTTAAATATGGGTTAAAAGTTGAGAAATGCTGCTTTCTCCGCCACGCAGGAGAAGCTCCAGCCGAAAGTTCTCTTCTTCTTCTCAATCGTTACACTCTTGGCAGAGCGCTCGTGGTCGTAATGTCAGAATTGGTGGCTTGCTGAACAAAACGGTGCCATTCACTTCGGACTGCTGCTTTACGGGAGCATTCGTTGATAGTAGGAACACCCATCACAGCCTTAATCTGGTCCGTCCATCTCATTGGTGATTTGCCACGTGCCCTGGTATCCTCGAATTTACCCTGCACCACCAGACGCTCTATGGATGCGTCTCCACGTCGCCAAAAGTTACCTATACGAATATTCAGCTGTCAAATCTATTGTTGAATAATTGAGATAACAAGTATCTCTCAGAAAAAAAATTAAAACACAGATCAATTTACTAAGTCAATTCGTAGCGAAGTAATATATTCCCGTAGCAGAGTGCTACGCGCGTAGCATTTGGTTATTATTTCGTAGCTTGCCTACGCTTCGTAGCAGTAACTAATATACCTAAAATAGGCTTCAATAGCTACCTTTCTCCATCGTACCGATCCAACGTCTTTAAAGAAAGAAAAATAAAAATTCAAATGCCTGAGGCTTACTTCAAAATTATTTTAATATTCCATTTCCAATTTTAACTTTAGAACGATACCTTTAAAAATTCCTTTTTAGATTGTTGTTTAAGTATTCACTTTTAAAAGAAAAGGCTTGGTTTTTCCCGGGATTAACGCAGGGCTTAATTAAAGCGACAGCTGTCTTGCTTTCCTGTGTTGTCTCGCGACAATCGGGGGTTGGGCTCGTTAAAATTAATTACGACTGACTGAGAAAGGTATTGTTGAATAATTTTTTTTTGTATAATAAAAGCGAAATAATAAATATGCTCACGCTATGACAGAAGCGTCTATTAAGGCGTAAGAGGTGTTGTAACAACAACACCCACATTTCACCGAATGTGATTAAGTGCCAACGTGACAGAAGGTGAGTCCATCGCCGTCTCAGGCACTATACATACGTCTTTGAATTACTTCTCAGACATATGCAGTTTAGTGTTGAGTAAACCTAATTGGTGGAGGCCGCTGAGCTTCGAACTTGCGTCACTCGCGTAGCAGGCGACTGCTACGATAAGACAAAGTTTATGACGTGATAGATCTATCACTATCGCAGAACTATCATTTTCAATAGCAGCCCCATGACGTCGTATACCGTAGTAGCGCTGCATTTAGGATGTAACATTTTTTTTAATATAAAGTAGTTGCACAGGGGCTTTCTTGCCTAGTAATATTTTCATTAAAATTTAGGACCAAATTCAAAAATTGTAGCGCCATCTATTATAAATTTGAGGAACTACTATAGCTTCTTAGAAGCAGGCCAAAATGTTTGTAAGCTGTTGTTATTTTTCATATACCGCCATCTAGCGGAGGGTTGCAAGAACTTTCAGGACGTTTAAAAAGCGAAAGGTGGAAAAGCTAAGAAGCTTCTGAAATGTAAGTGTAGATGGCGTTAGGAAAAAAATATATGATTTTAAAGTTGGATATATTACAAAACGCTGACTTTTCTCTACTTTTTATAAATAAAAAACGTGGAATTATTTTTGCCATAAGCCTACGGGAATTTAACTATCATGTTTGAAAATGGTTACTTGAATTTTTACTACCTACAATTTAATGTGCCCGGCTCTTATTTAAGGCCTCGTGTCTTTATTCAGAGAAAAAAGAGTCAGTTTTAACCAGAAAAAGCTAGACCATACCATTTTCGGTTCATCGGGATATTAGTGCAAGTGAATCTTAGATTCAGCACTTTAAATCCATTCCACAACTGTAAAACCCATTTCCCGTGATTACAAAATTTGATTTAAACGAACTCTAAACGCGGACTAAAACTATGTCCATCCCTTTTCAAATCCGTATCACAGAAAGAGATAGAATTTGAAACCAAAGACTATCTTAGTCTATCTCGTGATACAAGGGCTTAAGTTTCAAGACACGTACCAAAACCCAAAAACAAAAGGACTCTATATGTATAGAGAATACTAAATGGTACACTTATAGTTTGTTTGTATAGACAGGGTACATCTGGTTCACAATGCTAGGGTAAATACCAGTAATGTACAGACTACCTCACAATACTGATGTGTTCGTGTTGGGCCAGGGGATCAGCGGATCAGGGGCTTAACCATAAGCTCTTATTGCCATCATAGTTCCATTGTGTGACAGGACAGACTTATACACCTCATATACATCTGGCTCATAATAAGAGGTGAACTATCATGGCAATAAGAGGCCATGGTAGGACTCCAAGGCCTGTAGACAAAGTAATATTATCCTCACGCTTCGCTAGTAGAAACGATACAATATGTACGGGAATGACATATGGCACTAAATTTATTGGCGCAAGCGCAAGAGAATGTTACTTTGTCTATATTTATATTACAGGCTTTTATTTAACTTGCACTGTATGTATGTTTGTCCGAATGGAATCTAATATTCGTAATACACACTTATTTTGGATGACAATGAATGAGCAGTGGTAACGTCATTATAATTACAAGATGGCGGAAAATCCAATTTGGCAGAAAATCCAAAGTGGCGGAAATCCAAGATAGCGGAGTAATTTTTCTGCACTACCTCAGTATAATAGGTATCAAACCAATGGAAGGGGCTTGCTGAAGTGAACACGAAATTCTTTTACTTTAATTGATATGAATTTTCTAAATACCTGTTTTCATATTATTTAAAATATCTCTTAATGTCATTCCTCCGCTCACTTTATGGCCAGACACAGTCGGTTTCTAAAATCCTTACGTAGGAGGTCCTTCATCTCTAGAGAGTTGCAAGTACTCGCGCCATCGTGTAATAATAATAAACTAAGTACGCACACATTTGGAGTTTTTCCTCTGAATTCTGGAATTCTGGCACGTAGCGAAATAAATATGTAATTTGTTGCGATGTTCTTATGTTAGAGGGAGAAGATTGAACTTTGTATCACGGCGGCGGAATTTTAACGTGGACAATCACCTTAGTTTGTTAAAAAAGGAAAAAAATAATTTAACCGACTTCAAAAACAGGAGGCTATCATTTTTTTTTTTTATTTATTACCTCATTGCTCCTCAAGGGTTCCAGCAAGTACCTAGTGTTTGGGCTTGATTAATTCGTATTGATGAGAACTTTACCTAGATGGGGTATGGCTGATGTAGGTGCGCTTTGCAGAAAGTCACTGGAAAGCGCGAAAAAATTACGAATAATTTTATACTTTAATTTTTAATGCAGTTTAACGTTTTATGTTAAAAAAATTTTTTTTAACTAGCTGACGTCACGCGGTTTAACCCGCGTAGTTCCCGTTCCCGTGGGAGTACGGGGCTAAAATATAGCCTATGTGACTCGCTGATGATGTAGCTATCCATTGCTGAAAGAATTTTCAAGATCGGTCAAGTAGTGTCGGAGCCTATTCAATACAAACAAACAAATAAATCTATCCATTTTATAATATAAGTACAGATAATATAAATTTAAATGAAACGATGTCTATGGGTAGTAGGTCCACAAGGTCCATTGGTGAGGATTTTTGATTGGGACTAATCAATTAAATCAGTATTCAGGATTCGGAGAATATCGTGTTTATCGCTACAATATTCACACACCTGCCTCGTGAGCCCACTATCGCGGGATCCGTCACTCGCCTGATGTATCCCTGATTAAGTAGAAGCCCGGCCTTAATGGAAAAACTTTAATCGAGTTATGGACTTTTTGAGACGCCTCGCGTATACGAGTAATTTTGTTTACGTAAATAATACCTATAACTTTTTCTTACACCATTAAGTAGGATATCAAGCCTACTTTATAGAATTTGAATACCTTTTTTACCCGACTACGGTGAAGCAAAAAGGGAGGTTATGATTTTGAATCATACGTATGTATATATGTCAGACCCCCAGACCAGTCGCTGGAGGGGGCATCGGTGCGTGTATCTTGCGGTCCCGAGCCCCCCCTCGTTTAGGCGATGTGGAGGAACACCGTGGATGTTTAGTGGGTGGGAGTCCCACATAACCCCCCTGCTGTCCCCGTGGCAGGGGTGCGTATCCATCTAAAAGATTTTACCACGATAAAAAAAAACAAAAAAAAAGTTGTCAGTCTCCCTTAGGCCTCTGACCGACCTGTAACCGACCGACGGCTTAACGTACTCTTGTAACGGCTTGGGTTATGGTTTCTTGACTACGCTGATCGAATGATATTGTGCAATAGCAACTGTGCCACGAGCTCTTAATTAAAGTTCTTTTTACTTCATATGAAACAGAAATAATCCTAGTTAAACTTTAAATTTTATTGTATCGATATTTTAAATCCATCTTTATCCGAATGCTGTCGCAATGCGGTCGGACGGACTCTGCAATTAATCTTATACGATTACAGACAAAAGATCTGAGTCATTCGGAGATATTACTGAAACAATATGGATTGGAAAATAATTATTTATTGTGAAGGTATTAAAAGGCACATAAGCCTGAATTAAGTAAAACAAACCAATGAAATAGCGTTGAATGATTACAGTTGTTCGATCGAAATTAAATCCTTATCTATATAAATAAATCAAATTGAAATGTCTGTTTGTGGTTCCAAATTAACATTGTTAAATATACATACATTCAAGATAACAGCTTTTTAATAAAAGTATATACTTACGGTACTTAACAATTTCTTACAAACATACATATACAAACCTTTTCTCTTTACAATCTATACATCTATACAGATAAATAAAATTGAAGTGTCTGTTTGTAATTCCAAAATAACAGGTTTTCACTAAATGGATATGAAAGTATACACGCTGACACTGAAAAACCAATTTTTTAAATTTTTCTCTGTCTGTCTGTTTGTTCCGAGTAATCCCTGAAACGGCTGGACGGATTTTGACGGGACTTTCACTGGCAGGTAGCTGATGTTTCAAGAAGTAACTTCGGCTACTTTTATTTTTTTCAATATTCGGGTTCCGCGACATGAAGCATGAAACTAAATCTACGCGGGTGAAACCGCAGAGCACAGCTAGTCCTTGAAACATCAGCTACCTGCCAGTGAAAGTCCCGTTAAAATCGGTATAGCCGTTTCAGAGAATACCCGGAACAAACAGACAGACAGACAGACAGACAGAGAAAAATTTTATAACTTGGATTTTTAGTGTCAGTATCGTGTATACTTTCATATGCATTTAGTGAAAAGCTGTTATTTTGGAATTACAAACAGACACTTCAATTTTATTTATCTGTATATATATATGTATAGATTGTAATGTCAAATCCCTGAATAATAAAATTAAAAGGTACGTTCAATATTGAGCCGTTATCCTAAAGGCATTCCGTTTTATGATACTATGTACTTATTTTGGTGAATTTATCGTTTTAATAATGCTATTACAGAAACAGGTTAATTCCTATAGCTTTATTAAGATGGTTTCATTAAGATAACAAACTATATTAATATTGAAACGTAATTGTATTTAAACGTTGGCACTTAATCATCTTTATCTTGAGGAGCTCGTGGCACAGTTGCTATTGCGCATATCATTCGATCAGCGAAGTTAAGCAACCATACGCCTAGCCAGTAGTTGGATGGGTGACCGCCCGAGTTCCCTCCGTGCCTCGGAGAGCACGTTAAGCCGTCGATCCCGGTTGCCAATGTAACATCTTTGGCAATCGTTACAGGTCAGTCGGAGACCTAAAAAAAAAAACTGACAACTGGTTTAACCCAGATCACAGATTTTCCTCCTAAATGGGGTTGCGAAGGTCAGATGGCAGTCGCTTCGTATAAAAATCAGGTGAGCCACATCGGGTTGAATCAAGTGCCGACCCCAAAAATGTATGGGAAAAAGGCCAGCGAAATGATGATGACTTAATCATCTTCGGTGAAAAGTGTTGTTATTGCAACACCTCTGCCTAACCCTTCGGGGAATACAGGCGTGAGCATATGTATGTCATCATCATGTATTTAAGAGCTAGGTTCTTGTTGTTGAAGCAATCACCAACCCTCTCTATTGTCCGCTAACACTGTGACTTCCTTGTACGACATGACGCTGACTTGTTCCTTCAGCTGTTGTATGTAACTAATCCTTTTATAACTAACTAGCTGTGCCCCGCGGTTTCACCCGCATACATTTAGTTTCATGATTTGTTATGTGGAGCCCTAATATGTTTTCTAAATAAAATTATATAAGAAACATCAGCTATCTGCCAGTGAAATTCCCGTTAAAATCGGTGCAGCCGTTCACGCGTGATGGCGTACCAAGGGAAGTAGGGATTGATTTTTGTATTAATTTATTGATTGATATGTATGTTATAAGTATGTCAAATATTAGCAACAGGGACTGGCAGCTTAACGAGCTCTCTGAGGCACGGAGGGAGCACTGGTGGTCACCCGTCTAACTACTGGCTTGCGTTTGAGTTGCTTAACTTCACTGATTCAATGACAAGCGTAGTAGCATCTGTGCCACGAGCTGACAAAACCGTGGTATCAAAATTTAATAACGTTTGTGGGAAGAGCGAGTGATCATGCTCATCCCCAGCAAAGGGAAGATATCCAACCAAGCGAGTGTCATGTCTGAGGAACACCGGTTCCAATTGTTCTAGTTGAAAACTTGTATATATACTGCAATGCGCTCGAAAACTCTCATAGCGCGATTTAGGTTCTCGTGTTTTGTACTCAAATTTTGCAATTGTTAGCGAGTAGTGCCATCTATGTAGCGAGTGGAGAAACGTTGCAAATTAAAAAAAATACTTCTTTAAATCTTGTAGGAATAAAAATATAGGTAAAGTCCCACAGGACTTGGCCGCAATGCGCAACCCTGCGAAGCCGTGAGACCCTTTGGAAACCCTTGAATAAATAATAAGATTATGTCCCAAATTGTCGCAATGAAACTGTAACCAAAGCCGGGTTAATAATGATAAAGACACGTATAGGAATGAAATATTCTTGGTGGCCTTGGGGCTTGAGGTTACGTCTGCTATGCAAGCGACGCAAGTTCGAATCCCAGTGGGGCCTGCACCTGAGTTTTTTATGTGCAGTGATTTCACACCACGTTCTTTATGGTGAAGGAAAACATCGTGAGGTAACCTGCATGTTTTAGAAGTAATTCAAAGACCTATGTATAGTGCCTGAGACGGCTCACCCTCTGTCACGTTGGCACTTAATGATCTTCGGTGAAAAGTGGGTGTTGTTGTTATACCTCTGCCTACCCCTCCGGGAATACAGGCATTAGCATATGTATGTATATTAGAGGCAAGTTCCAATTGAACAACCTTCTGAATTGCATGTCTCTCAGGGACCAGCGGCTTAGGATGTAATTTCACATATGAGTCAGTCAGTCATGATTGTAAAAAAACATCTTAAGCTGGATCCATCAGTGTAGCACCAGCCTAACCAATTAATATGCTAAAGAATTTAATTTGAAATTTATATGAAACCTTGGTGCAAAGCATACCTCCATCCAATTAAAATCGGCGACTGTAGCATCGCGTGGCTCGCAATAAAACATTTAAATTCAATCAAAATACCGTAGATTCTTATTACACCAAGGTAATGCTATTTTTATATAGCACAAATGCTACGGCTCATCTGATGGTAAGTGGTTACCAAAACCTCTCTCACAACGAACCTGTTAACATCATTGTGAAGTATCTCGTTGAAATCAGCCAGAGTTTGCATTGTAAGTGCAAAAAAAATACATTTACATATATTTATGTTCACGCCTGTATTCCCGAAGGGTAGTAGAGTAAGCAGAGTTGTTGTAATAACAACACCCATTTTTGGTGATGGTGAGTCTATCGCCGTCTCAGGCACCATACATAGGTCTTTGAATTAATTCTCAGACATATACAGGTTTCCTCACAATGCTTTCCTTAACCGTAAATTACTGCACGTACATTTTTAGAAAATTTTATTGGTACAGGCCCCGCTGGGATTCAAACTTGCGTCGCTTGCGTAGCAGGCGACTGCTCAAACCGCAGGGCCAACGCGGAAATTTACTTCATCACATTAGAAAACTGTAAATTTCTCAGTGTTTCTCTTCTATATTATACACTAGCTGTGCCCCACGGTTTCACCCGCGTAGATTTAGTTTCTTCCTTATTGTCGCGGAACCCTAATATTTTTAACAAATAAAAGTAGCCTAAGTTACTCCTTGAAACATCAGCTACCTACCATTGAAATTCCCGTTAAAATCGGTCCAGCCGTTTCAGAGATTACCCGGAACAAACAGAAAGACAGACAGACAGACAGAAAAAAAATTTAAAACTTGGTTTTTTTGTGTAAGTAGCGTGTATACTTTCATATGCATTTAGTGAAAAGCTGTAAGTTTGGAATTACAAACAGACACTTCAATTTTATTTATCTGTATAGATATAAACTCTTAAATCACACATGTATTGAAAAAACCCGTATCAAAATCCATTGCGTAGTTTTAAAGATCTAAACATACATAGGGACAGACAGACAGCAGGAAGCGTTGTTTTATATTATGTTTTGATTAATTCCCTTGCATAACAAACAGTACATTGTGTTCGCAAGCAACACTAAAACAGCGGGGTAAGTCGGCGCTGTAATACAATTTGGTGTACAAGTCGGGGTAAGTTGGAAACTTAGTTGGCTGGTATCTCACTGGTTGCGGGGGAAGTAGGGACGTCAAACGAATATGTATGTAAAGTGACTATGTGCATACTTCATGACAAGTTGGTTCATAGCTTTTGTTTGCTGAAAAGCAAAAGCAGTTGTTATGCTAGCTGTTGCCCGCACTCTGTCTGCGCAGGATTTGACTTACCTTTATATTTTGGACAATTCACGCAATATCTTTATAAATTATAGCCTATGTTATTCTGATCTTTAAGCTATATTATTGTAAAGGTTCATCTATACATCTATATCTATACAGATAAATAAAATTGAAGTGTCTGTTTGTAATTCCAAAATAACAGCTTTTCACTAAATGCATATGGAAGTATATCTGTCTGTTTGTTCCGGGTAATCTCTGAAACGGCAGGACGGATTTTAACGGGACTTTCACTGGCAGGTAGCTGATGTTTCAAGGAGTAACATAGGCTACTTTTATTTATAAAAAATATTAGGGTTCCGCGACAAGAAGGATGAAACTAAATCTACGCGGGTGATACCGCGGGGCACAGCGTATTATTAAAAAAATTGGCAGAACTTTGTTCGAAGTACCGATTGTTTTTACTGTATTCCATTAACGTACATTCGAAAAAAGTTGAAGTATTTTTTCAAGCCACTTAGTATTTTTACAAAATTGAGTTTTGAATTTTGAATCCTTCTTCTAATAAATTCTGTCATGGTGCTTAAGGTGACCAATGTTTCCTCTTCGATACTGAGTGCCTAGTGCGAGTTTTTCACTGCCGCCGTCACAAGTCACCGCGTCGACGTAAACGCAGATGTATATAGGATTGGAACAGATCCTCTGTTGGCCTAAACATGACACTATTGTGAGCCCATACAAATCTGAGTTTACGTCGACGCGGTGACTTGTGGCGGCGATTTTAAGAAAACTCGCACTTGGCACTCTGATTGAAATTGTATTCCATGGTACTCTTTGTTTCGTTATTTGTTTTTGCTAAGTAACGTTGTTATTTTGAGTTAACGAACAGATAATTATATTATTTCTATTGATATTCATATAAGGTAACTTTGGAAAACAAATATCCCAAATTATCGAATCCATACCCGCCCTAAGGTAACGTAGCTTATACCGAACTGACGGTAATAAATTCAAAAGCCGCGGGCGTAATGTAAGATAACCGTACGAGACATCTGCTACGTACGTGATTAGAAGTAATGATACCATTAAATTATGGTAAGCGGTTACCCTCTTGCTATATTAAGAACTAGCTGTGCCTCGCGGTTTCACCCGCGTAGGGCTAATTTCATGACTGACTCTTTTTGTCCCAAGCTATTTTTAAAAAAAAAAGTAGTCAATGTTACTCCTTGTATCATTAGCTATCTACCAGTCAAAGTCCCGTTAAAATCGGTCCAGAGATTATGCGGAACAAACAGACAGACAGACAGACGGAGAAATAATTAAAAAAATAGCTTTTCTATGTCAGTATCGTGTATACTTTCATTGTGCGTTTAATGAAAATGTGTAATTTTGAATTAACAAACAGAAACTTAAATTTTATTTATCTGTATGTATGTATATGTATGTATATGTCTATTTGTTGTATATTTCTTGCCAGGTTCTTCTCATTAAAAGCAACCTTCCGAACCTGGCGGTAGCATGTATAATCCTGTGTAATTGTGTCATTCTGACGATTTGAAAGTTCTTTGTATAAAGTCTAATCGAATAAAGATATATTTGAGTTTGAGTTATGTATATGTATAGAATATAGATGTATAGATAAAAGCAGATGCAAACTCTAATGTAGATCACGAGGTCCTGGGTACCATCCCCGGGTCGGGTAGTTTTATTGGGTTTTTCGATCTGTAGTTGCCACTGACCGAGCACTAATCCAGACTTCGGGCTGTTACTGAAAAATTACTGATGGACAAACCCATTAACATGTTGTCCAATTTGAGGATCAACCCAACCTTCGTTTGAGACCACTAAACCAACGAGGCAGACCAACTTTTTATTTATTTTCCTTTGAGAACTTTTTATTATACAACTTTGGGTAACTTAAATACGTTTTATAATCAAAAAAAAATATGCGATTAATATTTTAATTTCATAAATGGCACAGCTGGCGCCTCGCACCCATGTCCGCTATAAGCTATAAAAATCGGTTCATCGGTTAAGCTGTAAAATTATTGCAGACAGAAACAACTCGAAATATGAATCAGAAACGTACACTTTAGATCTTAGTTTTTATTATCGTTTTTACATTCATTCATCAAGATATATAATTATACTAGCTGTGCCCCGCGGTTTCACCTGCGTGGATTTAGTTTCATGCTTGATTTCGCGGAACCATAATTATTTTTTAATTAAAAGTAGCCTAAGTTACTCCTTGTATTGCAAGCTGTCCGTGAAAGTCCGGTCCAACCGTTTTGGAAATTACCCGGAACAAACAGACAGACAGACTGACAGACAGACCGACAGATAGACAGACAGACCGACAGACAGACAGATAGACCGACAGACAGACAAGGAAAAATTTTGAAAATTGGATTTTCTATGTATAATTTCATGTATGAATTTATTAAAAAGCTGTTATTTTGGATTTCCAAACAGACGCTTCAATTTTATTTATCGGTAAAGATGTATAGATAACTTAAAGGACTGACTGACATAGTGATCTACTAGTACACAGCCCAAACCACTGGACGGATCGGGCTGAAATTTGGCATGCAGGTACATGTTATGACGTAGCATCCGCTAAGAAAGGATTTTGATTAATTCTACCCCTAAGGAGACAAAATAGGGGATGACAGTTTGTATTAAACTTTGCCAATTTTAAACCGATTGGGCTGAGATATTGCATGCATAATTTATTTATAAAAAATATTAGGGTGCCGCGAAATTAAGCATGAAACTACGCGGGTGAAACCGCGGGGCACAGCTAGTAAATAAATTAAAAAGATCATACCAGGGTCTGAACCTAAGGAACTGAAGGAAGACCTAGGAAACGATGGATGGATTGTGTGAAAGATGATATGGCTAGAATGGGAGTGAATACAGATATGACGGCTGATAGAGATGAATGGAAGAGAAGAACACATTGCGCCGACCCCAAATAACATTGGATAAGGGCAGGAGGATGATGACAATGATACCAGGGTCTGAACCATGTTAAACTGAACAAAACCACACACATGTTCAGCTTTGTCCCAAAGCGTTCCATAACGTAAAAAGCAAATACAAACTAGGATGAAACATACATCGTGTAGTGTCACAATCCCGTCGCTCCCGAGGGAACGTTGGTTTAATTTATTGAACACCCCCAACGCCCCTCAATCCGGGATGTCGGGATATTTCAACACGACGTCATGACACATTAAGAGCTTTATTTATGTTATTTGTGCATTTAAAATGTTATGTTTGTGCATTTAAGTGCTATCATATTTATAAAATGGGACAGTGACCAAAGCTTGTAGACAAAGTCAAAGTCAAAAATCTCTTTATTCGATTAGACTTTTTACAAAGTACTTTCAAATCGTCAGAATGACATAATTACACAGGATTATACATGCTACCGCCAGGTTCGGAGGGTTACTTTTACTGAGAAGAACCTCGCAAGAAATTCAGTAAACTCAGATAAATAAAATCGAAGTGTCTGTTTGTAATTCCAAAAGAAGAGCTTCTCACTAAATGCTTATGAAAAGGATATACTCTGTCTGTCTGTCTGTTTGTTCCGGGTAATCTCCGTAAAGGCTTGATCGATTTTGTGAACAGTCTCTCAAACTACATCAATATTTTCTAATCAGACCAAAGTGAACCTTAAGTACTTACTATGTTGTTTGGACCTCAAGTAACACCCAATACTTCGCTCCAGTGGCCAGAATGATGTTAATAAGGCACAACATTACATAGCCGAGGGTCCAGATATCTTCATTTTGAGCCTTGGGTTTTGTTAAAGATCACTTAAGAACTTAGCACTCTATATACATGTTAATAAGATTCAAAATCTGATATTGTATTGTTAATTTCGTAAAGTCTAAAAATTCTTACTGAAGAGTAAGACTTTTGACAAAGATTTTTTTGTAAGCAGTCCCTTGTCTTATTTCTTCGTTTTAGAATGAGATTTCAGATTTAATTAAATAGAAGTGCTGGGGGTTTTACGTTGTATCCCGAAAAGTAAGTCCCATTTACACTGTGGCCTTAATTGCACTAGTCGCTACGATTTTAGAAGTTTCCGCTTGATTTCTCATGGATGAGAACTGAGGCCCTAGTGCGAGTTTTCTTAAAATCGCCGTCACAAGTCACCGCGTCGACGTAAACGCAGATTTGTATGGGCTCACAATAGTGTCCTCTTTAGGCCGACAGAGGCGCTGTTCCGATGTAAATCTGCGTTTACGTCGACGCGGTGACTTGTGACGGCGGCAGTGAAAAACTTGCACTAGGCCCTCTGAACCAAATTTAAATGGGATCACACGGGAAGCACCATCTTTCTAATAAAAGAAGAATTATCCAAATCGATTCACTAAGTCGATAATATAAAAAAACAGTAAAAATGCGAACTTTCAAATTTCTTTGAAGTCGTTTAAAATTACTAGTAAGCTATTTAATTCATTTATGGTCGTAATCAACGTATTAATAATGTTTCCCCAAGAGATTAATTTTGTATGGCACGCTAAAAGCTGGTCAAATAGCGTGTGTTTATAACAATATTATAGAGGAAAAATTTCAATGTATGTTTGTAATGAATTGGCTCAAAAAGTACAGAACCGATTTTAAAAATTATTTTACCATTAAAATGCTACATTATTACTGATTAATATAGGCTATAATTTATCCCCTTACTTCCACGGGAACGGGAACTATGCGGGTGAAACCGCGTGACCTGCGCTGGTACCTAATAAAAACTGCGTATACAAGGGGAGCGAAAGGTTAATTACTCGGACTTTCATTTCCGTTTCATTCGTCGTTCGGCTGCACACCGCTACCTTTCATGTGTCAAATACAACACACACAGGGAAATAGTATTCACGTTTTTAGAAACAATAAAGCCTAATCTTAGTAAAATATACAAAACTAGCTGTGCCCCGCGGTTTCACCCGCGCACATTTAGTTTCATCCTTATTGTCGCGGAACCCTACTATTTTTGATAAATAAAAGTAGCCTAAGTTACTCCTTGAAACATCAGCTACCTACCAGTGAAAGTCCCGTTAAAATCCGTCCAGCCGTTTCAGAGATTACCCGGAACAAACAGACAGACAGACAGAGAAAAATTTTAAAACTTGGTTTTTTAGTGTCAGTAGCGTGTATACTTTCATATGCATTTAGTGAAAAGCTGTAATTTTGGAATTACAAACAGACACTACAATTTTATTTATCTGTATAGATGTATAGATAAATAACTAAGCTTCTCTTAATAATCATAAAGAGCCTCTCATATCGTCCTTTAAGGCCATGCGTTAATATTGGAAAAATGTAAATTGCCCTTGCGTAAGCCCTGAGATTGCCCCGGCATGTAATAAAACCCTTATGACACCTTCAAATACCTACAAAAGGGTATTTACTTTACACTTAGGTGGTTATGAGATAAATAAAGAGGAAAGCTAAGTCGCTTTGATGTTATTTAACAGCTTTTTGGAATGATAGAGCGTAATGGAAGAGAAGAACACATTCGACCTCTAATCAACTGGTATAGAACAGGTGGATGGTGACAGGCGAATGGCTTGCGTAGTTGCCTACTACGCAAGTGACGTTAGTTCCAATCCAGCGGACTGTACAAATTGCAGTGATGTGAAATCAACAAACTCAAACTCAAATATATCTTTATTCGATTAGACTTTATACAAAGTACTTTCAAGTCGAGAATGACACAATTTACAGGAAAACCAATTTTTAAATTTTTTCTCTGTCTGTCTGTCCGTCTGTCTGTCTGTCTGTCTGTTTGTTCCCGATAATCTCTGAAACGGCTCGACTGATTTTAACGGGACTTTCACTGGCAGAAAGCTGATGTTTCAAGAAGTAACTTAGGCTACTTTTATTTATAAAAAAAATTAGGGTTCCGTGACAATAACGACGAAAATAAATCTAAGCGGGTGAAACCGCGGGGCACAGCTAGTCTTAAATAAAAATGGGATTGAAAATCGATGCATGCACGAAGTAGAAACGTGAGAAGTGTTATTGAAAAATGCATAATTGCTTACATTCAAGTGCACTCTATGATCACCTTTTAACAAATGAACTCTTATTTACTTTGGCTCTGTAAAGGTTAACTATAACGCGATTTTGCAGTTCATTTACAATTTGGCTGGCTCGTATGGCTTTGATCTCGTTGGCGTGGAGCCAAAATGCATCTGACACCGCTTAACAAGCCGTCAGCGAGCTTAAAGCGTTAAGTTATGTATGTCTTTACAAACGGTAGTGAAATTGCCGCTTCAAATACCTTATATTATATAAAATACTACTGGACATAGGCCTCCCCTAATGAGTACCATAGCGCCCTGTCTTCGGCTTGCCGCATCCAGCATCTGCCTGCAGTCTTTCGCAGATCGTCATCCCACCTGAGTGCCTAGTGCGAGTTTTTCACTGCCGACGTCACAAGTCACCGCGTCAAAGTTAACGCAGATTTGTATAGGATCGGAGCAGCACCTCTGTCGGCCAAAAGATGACACTATTGTGAGCCCATACAAATCTGCGTTTACGTCGACGCGATGACTTGTGACGGCGATTTTAAGAAAACTCGCACTAGGCACTGGCCGGAGGGCGTCCTAAACTACGATTGCCGAGTCGCGGTCTCCACTCAAGAACTAGATTACCCCACGGTTCTTCACACACTACATAAGTACTCTTTACATAAATTGTTAAAAATATAGGTACCTATATCAACAGCGTTGACCTACGGTTACAAACTGAAATATAATAAAGGCTATTTGTAAATAACATTCCACTCCCGTTATGAAGGCTGTATTTACATTTTTTATTCGACCGATTTCCTCGGCTTTTGCGATGGCACACCGCCTTCCGGTGGAGCGTGCAGGCTTTCACGGGACCGGAAGTTGGTCCGAATACTGATATAACGTTGTAATTTGTGAAGGTTGTTTATTATAGTTTTTTGATATATTTTTAAGTCTTACATAGCTTTAGAGATATTTTCGGCGTAATCCATGCGATGTGAATTTATGTTGTATTGAGAGTTGCGTCGCTTACGTAGCAACCACTTCAACCACAGGTCTAACACGGCTCTTCCGAAAATCTATTCATCTATCTATACATCTATACATACAGATAAATAAAATTTAAGTGTCTGTTTGTAATTCCAAAATTACAGCTTTTCACTAAATGTATATGAAAGTATACATGCTACTGACACTAAAAAACCAAGTTATAATTTTTTTCTCTGTGTCTGTCTGTCTGTTTGTTCCGGATAATCTCCGAAACGGCTGGACCGATTTTAACGGGACTTTCACTGGCAGGTACCTGATGTTTCAAGGAGTAACTTAGGCTACTTTTATATATAAAAAATATTAGGGTTCCGCGACAATAAGGATGAAACTAAATCTACGCGGGTGAAACCGCGGGGCACAGCTAGTAAGCCTATATGATTAAAATCGCGGCATACAGTTACTAGATCATTATAGCAACTAATCCGTCTACCGATCAAGTCAAATGTATAACCACACTACTCAAATAGTAATCCCATTCCTGGAATTCATTAAAATTGCCCGGCACAGCGAAACCGGATATTATAATCCGCACCCTACCATACAAACAAAAGGCTCATTATTTAACGAACTATAAGATTCAATCAGCTCTTCAAATATACCCTGGGAATTATGCCCGGTGATTTAAACGCAAGAACCGGTTTCAGATGGTTATAGCCGGGTTTACGATTCGACTTGTGAATTCAAAACCGGTTAAGGTTGTTCATTTATGAGATTTCCATACAGATAAGAAAATTGAAGTGTCTGTTTTTAATTGCAAATTAACAGCTTATAAACTGCATATCAAATACGAGACATACATAAAAAAAAACAATTTTTCTCTGTTTGTTTGTTTGTTACGACTATACTCTGAAACGGCTGGACCGATTTTAACGGAATTTTCACTGGTAGATAGCTACAAACATTTAGACCTATTAGTAGTGAAAAATAACTCAAAACACTATAATTCTGAATAGTGTAGAGGCCTTACCATGACTTCTTATTGTCATGATTATGAGACAGATGTATATGACGTGTATACATCTGTCTCTGTCACGCAGCTGAACTATCATTGGAATATGGTAAGGCCTCAGATAGTTGCGATAATAATTTCTTGAAGCACAACCCTCAATCACGCTCTGCGATCAAACGTGACAGATAAACACAAAGCTACCTTGAAGGCGGATTTCTCCGAAACATTGATGTGGGCATAACCTGGTTTGAAATTTGAAACTGTCTGGTGAGGGACTGTACCTCAACCTTACAGAAGATTGCAATCAATGATTGCTACATAATCGAATATAGATATCTATGCAGATAAATATAACTATAGTGTCTGCTTGTAACTCTAAATTAACAGCTTTTAACCTAATGCATATGAAAGTATATCGGTAATTAAAATAAAAATAAAAAAATATTATTTTCTCTGTCTGTATTTATCCCGGTCAATCTCTGTAACGGCTCTGGGACTTTTTCGAGATAGCTGACGTTAGAGTAAATTTGCTTGTTATATATATTTTTTTATATTTATGCCATGGTGACCTCGGGGTTAGAGCAGTTGCCTGCTACGCAAGCGATGCAAGTTCAAATCCCAGCGGGCCCTGTACCTATGAGATTTCTAATATCTTATGTACACTGATTTCACACCACGTGCTTTACGATGAAGGAAAACATCGTGAGGAAACCTGCATATGTCTGAGAAATAATTCAAAGACGTATGTATAGTGCCTGAGACGGCGATGGACTCATCCTCTGTCACGTTGGCACTTAATCATATTCGGTGAAATGTGGGTGTTGAAAATTACAACACCGCATGTATGTATGTTTTTATATTTTATGTATATATTTAGTGAAAAGCTGTTATTTTGAAATTACAAACAGACACTTCAATTTTATTTATCTGTATAGAGTATAGAGTATAGATTTTCCTAAAGCATTAAACAATCAATTATAATTCCAATCCATAAATCAGGCCCAAAAGATATTATTAATAATTACAGACCTATATCATTACTGCCTATTTTTTCAAAAATCTTAGAACGCATAATAAATAAAAGATTAATTAACTATCTAGAAGAATATAACCTCATATCTAAAAATCAATATGGTTTTAGAAAAAACAAGTCAACTTCTGATGCGGTAGGAGATCTAGTTAACCATATAGTTAATGGTCTAGATGCAGGTGACAAGTGCCTTGCAATCTTTCTGGACCTCGCTAAGGCATTTGACACTCTGTCCATTCCTATTCTGCTTGGTAAATTGGAAACAATGGGTATACGTGGCGTACAACTCCAACTATTTACTGACTATCTAACAAACAGAGAGCAGACTGTTCGTTTAGGAGATGTCACGAGTAAACCTTTGTTAGTACGATACGGCGTGCCTCAAGGAAGAATCCTTGGTCCGACTCTATTTTTGGTGTATATAAATGATCTATTTGATATTAAGATGCATAATGGCAAAATCTTTACATTTGCAGACGACACTGCTTTAGTATTCCGGGAAGAGGGTTGGGACAAGGTCTATACATCGGCGCAGCGAGGATTTAATACCATAAACATCTGGTTAAAACAAAATCTGCTTAGTTTAAATGCTGACAAAACTAAAATCATGAATTTTTCAATTCTAGGTAAATCACAACCTCCAAACCATACTTGCCCTAAAATCTTAGCACACTCTTTCGATCATCCCATTACCTGCTCATCTAACACCTGCAACTGTATAAAATTAGAAACAGTCGAAGCACTTAGATACCTAGGAGTAACACTGGATCCACTGTTGAAATTTGATAAACATATACAAATAATTACAAACCGATGTCGTAAACTAATAGCAGTGTTTAAAAACATTAGACACGTAGCTGACAAAAAAGTACTTAAGATGCTATACTTTGCCCTTTGCCAGTCTCTCATCACATATTGCATTGACAGTTGGGGTGGTGCTGCTAAGACACATTTACTACCATTGGAACGTGCTCAACGAGCTATTCTTAAAGTCAGCTATTTTTTACCCTATCGGTATCCCACAGCGACGCTGTATGGTGATATTGGTGTACTCACTGTCCGTCAACTTTTCATAACCAAATTGATTGCCAAACAACACAAGCTTTGTCCCATGGTAAATTCTAAAGTCTGCACTACGACAAAACGACGCTCTGATAAAATTTTCTCGGTACCAAGGTCTAATACGGCATTTGCCAGAAGGTTTCCATGTTTTCTTGGTAGTCGCTTATATAATACTATTTCCAAAAGTAGCAAATTAGTCAATCTTAACTCGTATAATCTGAAAAAAGTGCTTAATGATATATTAAAGAAACAAGATTATGACGAAACCGAAAATTTGTTATCTATAATCCAATAAGTTAATATTTATTAGTGAATTAGTGAATTAGTTATATTTTCTTAATAAAATCTTCCTTTTACACCCACACACACACACGCACAAACATGCGCACACACACACACACCACACACATACACACACACACACAATATACCGAGTGTAAACGAGCATTTATTTATACTTGAGTTAGTATTAAATGAGTACAAATTTTAAACTTTGGTAGGATACGTACCTGCCTTTAATTCTATAAAGCTATTGTTTTAATTCATCCATGTTTGTTTTCCCACAGTCAATAAATTGTCATTACATTACAAAGTATAAAACTGATAATCTGTGTTGGGGAGCTCAGATGTCTATATTACAGGCACTCCGCCTAGTTTAGCCATCTGCGGCAATACCACATCATTCAATATTATTATAATAATTACCCATTGTAACATTTACTTATATGACTATGTGTGTTAACTGTGTACTTACTTACTGTGGCAAATAAATATTATTATTATTATTATTATTATTATAGATATTAGTGTTTCGCTACATGGAGCATGAAACCAAATCGACGCGGGTGCAAGTTCGGGGCACAGCTAGTCGAAAAAAAATTAATGAACTAATTATTTTTGAGTTCTCCTCAGCAAGCGCATTCATTTGATACCCATACTGTGGTAGTCCGCCATCTTGGATCAGCCGCCATATTGGTAAATTCTCGACATTCATAAGTGCCGAAACTTTTTTCTTTTTTTTTACCGTGGGAAATCCGTCATGGATACGCCAACCGCTGCGGGGGCAGCGGAAGGGTTATGCCGGACTCATACCGGCTAAAACCCACGGGTGTTCCACCTCGTCGCTTTTCTAGAGGAAAGTACGCAATCGATATAGTTAGCGTTAAAAAATGTTAAAATCTCTTCTTGCGGCACAGATCACAGTTTATTACCGTCCAAAATGGTCATAGCTTTCCAAAATTATATCGCAACATACAGACAATGACACTTCCTTTTTAAAGTCGGTTATAAAAAACATTGTAAATTCGTCTAGCTTTACCCAGTTCCTGCTTATTATACAGCTGGTTGTAAAAAACACTGCGTGACTAGTTATACACGTAAGTGTGTGTGGACACAGTATAAATAAAAGATTTGTAAACAGTAAGGAATCTTGGAATAAATCTTCCAAAAGACTCTCTCACGCAGACGAGGACATCTACGAGATTATAAGCAGAATAGCAATAGCGTCAATAATGGGTGTCACGTCATGTCCTATCGCGTATACGTGGTTTACCGACTTAACGACAAAACTACATTATTTTGACAGTAAGCAAAAAATAAATAATTTTTTCTTACTTATAACATTTTTTTTTATTTCTGTCTTTATTTCTTAAATAGGAGTGTACTAATATAAAGTCGACATTTTAAGAAGTGTACAATCATTGTAATTGTCTGCCACTACAAGTTTTAACGTTTTGTGTGACTCATATATTGTGAACCGGTCCCCACGATACAGGAATCTCCTAGTGTGGGGCCTATTGGTAATGTTTGTTTAAACTATTGTTAATAAATGTTTATTATTATATTATATTACTAGCTGTGCCCCTCGGTTTCACCCGCGTAGATTTAGTTTCTTCCTTATTGTCGCGGATCCCTAATATTTTTAATAAATAAAAGTAGTCTAAGTTACTCCTTGATACATCAGCTACCTGCCAGTGAAAGTCCCGTTAAAATCCGTCCAGCCGTTTCAGAGATTACCCGGAACAAACAGACAGACAGACAGAGAAAATTTTTATAGCTTGGTTTTTTTGTGTCAGTATCGTGTATACTTTCATATGCATTTAGTGAAAAGCTGTTATTTTGGAATTACAAACAGACACTCTTGTCATTTTATTTATCTGTATATGTATATATATGTATATGTATATGTATAGATTATTATTATTTTTTTGGTTCTTCTCAGAAGGCTAGTTTCCGAACCGGTGGTAAATTCCTCGACATTCATAAGTGCCTTACCAGGGCCTAAACTGAATAAATCATTTTCATTTTCATTATTTTAGATAAATAACTTTCACGCTTAATGGAGCAACCATTCTTATGTAAAAAAAATGGAGATGATAGAGATTCCATACTGCTTGTGAAGCTGTGGTGTGGGTATGTGTGTGTGTGTGTAAGATACAGGGTGGTGCAATGCAGCATGCATTTGTATGCGCACATACGATTCATATCTCCTGCAATTTGTTGCTTCCACGCAGGGCTGCCACAGCCATAGAATACACTCTTATAGTATTACGTATTTATATATTCAACCTTATTTGCCATCTTAATATCACGTTTGTTATTTTTATGAATGGATAAAATAATATATAATGAAAATTTTAATATAAGAGTTAGATATAACTGTTTTTAGTTAAGTTCATATGAAAATATAAGCTGTTTATTAATTAAGACATGCCATAAAATTAAGAAATGCTATGAAATGCAATTACTACAAAATAATTACTTTGTAAACTGTGCACACAGATATTCATATGTCTATTCGTATTTAAACAAACATATTACGATTCGCTATTCCTAAATAAAATTATCAAAATCAAAGTGCTATGAAATTGAGAACCCTCCTATTTTTTTTGACTCGGTTAAAAATGTACCGCCTACAAAATGTACCATTGCAACTATCGCATTTTCGACAACCCTGGCTCAGAACATCTCTCACACAGAATGTATTTGAACAAGGACACAACGGAATTTATGGTGTGTTCGGGAATTAGCGTGCTTGCAGCTAAATCTATCAGATTTACCAATTGTTCTGTGTGTTTTGAAATTGGTTGCACTTGCCTTCTAGCCCCACCGAATTGTAAAATATAATGAAAACCAGACCAAAATAAAATTATATAATACTAGCGGACGTCACGCGGTTTCACCCGCGTAGTTCCCGTTCCCGTGGGAGTACGGGGATAAAATATAGCCTATGTTACTCGCTGATGATGTATGCATTGCTGAAAGAATTTTTAAGATCGATCAAGTAGTTTCGGAGCCTATTCAATGCAAACAAACATCATCATCATTTATTTAAGAGCTAGGCTCTTGTCGGTGAAGCAATCGCCAACCCTCTCTATTGTCCGCTAACACTTTGACTTCCTTGACTATAAACAAACAAACAAACAAACAAATATATTAAATATTTCCTATTTATACTATTAGTGTAGATATGTATGAATATAGATAAATAAATAAAAGTATCTGTTTGTAATTCCTAATTAACAGCTATTCAGTAAATCTATACATCTATATCTATACAGTTGTTCCGTAGTGGAACAATATATGTATTTAGGTATTATCAACCTACTAACACCATTACACATACAAGACAGCACATTCATGGTTTTTTATATTTTCGTCTGTTTTTGTATGTACTGGCGACTTGCTACGATTTTCTGTTACCGCCATTATCCTTCGGGTGATGGCATCACTGGGCTGGATGGCAACTACTAGCGCCATCTAGTGAGTTGAGCCGTCGTCTACCAGCGACTCGAACTTTGCAAAAATCTCTCTGCCACCCGCCGTCGTCGCGTGAGCATGTAATTACGTGTCCTTCTAATTAAATATCCCGAGATCTATTTCTCCCTGGAGAATCGCTGAACCAGTGACCTATGGACTAATGTGCGGTATCTTAGCTGAAAGACCATCAGTGTAGTGTTGTGTGTCGACCGCCCACCGAACCGACGCTTAGCCCTTGGGACCCTTGGCGGTGTTGGATTATTTGCGGTGAGTCGCCAGATTTAGCTGAATATCGTACATAAAGTTTTTTGGTCCTTCGAGCCGGATTGTATTCTCCAGTTTGTGCTGCCTTGTTGTGTGTATCAGTATTACGAGGTTAGTACCTCAACATTTTTCTCACACGAATTCCTACCCGCCATCTTTGTTTCGCAAAATGTCGGACGAGGAATATCCGTGTGAACAAGATATTTTCGAAAGAGACCTTATTTTTGACGAACTCAGACGTTCTCTTCAGTTCGCAACAACTGATGAACAACAGTCTATACATACAGTACATACACATAGTAATCTATATCTATACAGATAAATAAAATTGAAGTATCTGTTTGTAATTCTAAAATAACAGCTTTTCACTAAATGCATATGATAGTATACACGATAATGACACTAAAAAACCAAGTTTTAAAATTTTTCTCTGTCTATCTGTCTGTCTGTCTGTTTGTTCCGGGTAATCTCCGAAACGGCTGGACGGATTTTAACGGGACTTTCACTGGCATGTAGCTGATGTTTCAAGGAGTAACTTAGGCTACTTTTATTTATCAAAAATATTAGGGTTCCGCAACAATAAGGATGAAAATTAATCTACGCGGGTGAAACCGCAGGGCACAGCTAGTATGTTTATATAATGCAGGTTTCCTCAAGCACGTGGGGTGAAATTACTGCACTTAAGTTTTAAGATAAGTTTGAAGCCGTGGTGGCCTCCAGGTTAGTTCAGTCGCCTGCTATTCAAGCGACACAAATTCGAATCCCAGCGGGGTCTGTGCCAATGAGTTTTCTAAAAACTTATGCACAGTCATTTCACAGTACGTGCTTTACGGTGAAGGAAAATATCGTGAAGAAACCTGCATATGTCTGAGAAGTAATCCAAAGACGTATGTATAGTGGCTGAGTTGGCTTTAGACTGACCACCTGTCACTTAATCATCTTCGGTGAAATGTGGGTGTTGTTATTACAAACATCTGGCCCACTCCTTCGTGGAATACAGGCGTAAGCAAGCATATGTAAGTTTTAAGAAAACCTCATTGGTGTAGGCCGCTGGGATTTGAATTTGCTTCGCTTGTCCAGGCGACTGCTCAAACCCCACGGCCAATACGGCCCTTAAGTAGAATAATAAAGATATTCAGTGTCCAAGAGTCTTGAAAAACTAATATCCCCGGGGCGTGACAGGCGGTCGTGATAACGACCTTACGAGTCATAAATCAAGATTTCCCGTTGACGCGTATGACTGTACGTCATCCGTTTTCAATAGAATTTCTCACGCATTTAGTGAAAGCGTTTTAAGTGCTGTGTTTCAATGTGAACTCATTAATCAGTTGGATAAGGTCTTTATTTGCTATTCAGGGTTGTTTTGAAATCTCTGAAGCTGTGTTTAGGAATCTCAGTGAGCGATTAGGTAATGGTAAACTGATTCAGGTTGCCTTGGGTGTAATTTTGTAATTAATGTAATATTATGGTGTTAAGCAATAAACTGGGGTCTGACCATAAGCTCTTATTGCCGTCATAGTTCCACTGTGTGACAGTGACAGACTTATACACGTCATATACATCTGACTAACAATAAGAGTTAAACTATCATGGCAACAAGAGGTCATAGGGCCCCTGTACTGGGTTCGGCTCGTAGTGGCCGTGGGGTTTGAGCTGTCGCCTGCTACGCAAGCGATGCAAGTACGAATGCCATTTTATAAATATCTTAGTCCTGGAATGAGAATTGAACAGTAGCAGTCAGGTATACTAATCACTAGACCGACGGGGTAATTACTTATCATCATTGTATGTCATTACAAGCTACCAAGGTAGTCATGTAATTTACTCGTGATTAAGTTGCGCAGTTACAGTTACGATCACAAATGTTGACACACATCCTATAATATTTTATGCGGATATACATTACGCCGTTCCTAAAAAAAATGGGACGAGGGCAGGAGGATGTTGATTATTCACACATTTTTTTAAACAATTACGGTAGGAAATGAGTTGGGTAAATAAGCAACAGTATATCATTCTTTTAAAATCTATTCCAGTTTAACTAAAAACCTTAAAAAAATATATAATCTGATAGCTAAAATATATTATTAAAAGGAGTCTCTGTAGGCAAGGTTCCGAAGATACTGGCAGCATTCCCCCTTTGGATGGCTAGACAAATTCTTTGTCCGAGGTAGCTGCCAGCTCTTCGGTCTCCTGTGATGTCGACTAACCTTTTCGTTATTTCATTAAATAGCCTTATAGCGCTAGGACCCCACGGACCAAGGGTCTCGACAGTTTTAATATTAAAAATGTGGGTGCACAGGTAATTCCTGATTACACCAATGGTGGGTGAAGCTGGTGGGTGCACGGGTCGCGACACAGAAGCACTACTATATTTCATAAATGGCAAAAAAACTCATTAATACTTCATTAGTGTCTCCTTCAATGTTGTCTCCTTGCGGTGAATAAGGTCTCAAGTTTCCAAATGGGGTGAGGCGTTGTGGGATAATTTATGGAGTTTCTGACCGTATAGGCTAGCAGAATGCATAAGAAAGCGGTACTAGAAAGGTGCCCTTATTAATGACCGTGAGTGCACAGGTATAAGGACACTTCCCTAGAAACAATTTGCCGGAGCGTCGGTAAGCCTTCTCAGTACTTAGAACTGAAAATAGTTAAACTGACCCGAAGGCCGTGGAAACGTTAATAGGTACTTACCTTGAGTAAGAAATAGGAATAAAGTATCACAGTATAATTTAAAGACATAAATCAAAATGACACATTCACACACACACATCGACGAGATTATAAGCAGAACAATTGTTTTTACTTTTTTAATTTCTATTTTTTACACGTGCGTGCATGCTGATAAATTTTTTACTATGTGATTTTTTTTAATATGATTTTTTATTATTATTTTATCATAGTTTACAGGCTAATTTACATATATTATAATGATATTTACATATTAATCAAGTTGCAAATTAAAAGCTTCTACAGTTAGGATATTTTATTGTAATAAATGATAATTTACGAAGTAATTAAATGAACATGTTGGCAGCTGAGTTTCTTGCCGGTTCTTCTCAGAAAGCTAGTGCATAAGGAGTAGCATAAGTGCATAATATCACGGCATAAATCATTTTGATTTTCATTGCAATAGCGTCAATATTTCCGACGTTTTTCAAAACTTCAAAACCACAAATCTATTATAGTTTTTAAAATCTATATCTATACAGATAAATACAATTGAAGTGTCTGTTTGTTATTCTAAAATTACAGCTTTTCACTCAATGTATATTAAAAGCTACACGCTACTGACACTAAAAAGCCATTTAAAAAAAAAAAAACTCTGTGTCTATTTGTTCCGGCTAATCTCCGAAAGACTGAACCAATTTTAACGGGACTTTCAATGGCAGATAGCTAATGTAACAAGGAGTGTTTTAGGCTAATTTTATTAAAAAAACAGCATGAAAACTAAATCTACGCAGGTGAAACCGCGGGGCACAGCTAGTAAAAGAATAAATTAAAAAACCCTTACGCTCAATGGCGCCAACTTTCTCATTTAAAAAAATAGGCCCAGATTAATTACAGCTGCTAATGGATATATTATGTGGTCCTCTGTTATGTTTAGATACAATTCCCAGAGAAGTTCAAAATTTCTGCCATAAAATCCCATTATATCCCTCTTTAATCTCTTCAATACTTCAACTTAAGTGGTCGAGAACAATAACAAAGCTCTTAGATAATGTTATGAAGGAAAATATTATGTCTAAGTCCTCTCCAACACGTATTCTAAGGGAGAAAAATAGAATTATACTAGATTTTTGTTAGTTTTCCAAGTACGTACTTATTACGCTACACGCTCAACCTACGTGGATGATGTGCTGATGTTTTGCATGAATACATTTTGGAAAACTTTGAAATAATAAGAGCCGTGATGGATGAGGGTTTGCCTGCTACGCAAGCGACGCAAGTTCGAATCCTAGTTCTGTATCAATGAGTGATCTATACAGATAGTTGGAATTGAAGTCTCTGTTTGTTTCTCCAAATGTGTTTTATTAAATGCGTATGGTAAGCATATACGGCATCCACATAAAAAGAAATCTATCTGTCAGTCTGTTCTGGTTAATCTCTGAAACAGCTGGATAGATTTTAACGGGATTTCCCTGGCAGATAGGTAATCTTACAAAGAGTAAATTTGGCAACAATAATTAAAATAATTTTTAGGTATCCTCGGAATAAACGTGACGAATGGACCTACTGGGTAAAGCGTTTCCGAAACCAGGGGACTATAAGCTCTTCCCCATGGGGAAGATCTGCCGGCTTGTTCAGGGAGTATTTGAGGAGTCAGGTACGTAGAGCATAAGGGCAAGAGCGGCACAAAAGATCCCAAGGGTCGACGTGCTTCCGGGCAACCGGACCCAATAATGCCACAACAAGATAAGATAAGATCTAATACATCTGTTGGCACTTCTAACAGCTGAACGGATTTGGAAAAAAAACTGGTAAAGTTACCTGTATACCTGCAACCTTTCAGGATATATGAGGAGACTTACCTGAAATTAAAAAAATATATGTTAGCAATAATATATTTTGTTTGTTAACTCTAACTTGTATGTTAGTCATACTATGTAATTTTTTTTACAAAAAAAGTAAAAACCGCATTCAAAAGAGAATGATTACTTACTTTTGAAGTTGGTGTTTGATACCTAGTTTTATGTTATTTGGCACCAACTCTAAAAGTAAGTAATTAATTTCACACTAGCGGACGTCACGCAGTTTCACCCGTGTAGTTCCCGTTCCCGTGGGAGCACGGGGATAAAATATAGCCTATGTTACTCGTTAATGGTGTAGCTATCCATTGCTGAAAGAATTTTCAAGTTCGGACAAGTAGTTTTGGAGCATATTCTATGCAAACAAACAAACACAAAAACAATCAAATCTTTCTTATTTATAATACTAGCTGTGACCCGCGGTTTCACCCGCGTAGATTTAGTTTCATCCTTATTGTCGCGGAACCCTAATCTTTTAAAAAAATAATAGTAGCCTAAGTTACTCCTTGAAACATCAGCTACCTACCAGTGAAAGTCCAGAGATTACCCGGAACAAACAGACAGACAGACAGACAGACAGAGAAAAATCTTAAAACTTGTTTTTTTAGTGTCAGTATGGTGTATACTTTCATATGCATTTAGTGAAAAGCTGTTATTTTGGAATTATAAACAGACACTTCAATTTTATTTATCTGTATAAATGTATAGATTAGTGTAGATAATTATATTTTTCTCTCTTCAAGCCTTTAACTTTGAAGAAAGAGTTTATTTAGCAGATTACCACCTACATACAAACTGTACCCATAATATTAGTAAAGAATCAGGTCAATGCTATGCGACCTTACTGAAGTTTAAATAACAGCGCTATTATTTACACCGTGTAAAGTGAGGTGCACACAATATAAATTTATACATCTATCTATATATAACAATTTATTTATTTATTCAATAACTAGCTGCGCTCCGCGGTTTCACCCGCGTAGATTTAGTTTCATGCTTCAATTCACAGTAAAATGTAGCCTGAGTTACTTCTTGAAACATCAGCTAACTGCCGGTGAAAATCCCATAACAATCGGTCCAGGCGTTTCAGATATTACCCGGAACAAACAGACAGACAGACAAAAAAAATTAAAAAAGTGGTGTTTTGATGTTAGTATCGTAAGTATATACTTTCACATGCCCTTAGTGAAACGCTATTATTTTGGAATTACAAATAGACACTTCAATTTTATTAATCTGATTAAATCTAAAATTACACTAATAAGACACAGGTAACCCAATACACACATAAAATATAATATAAAAAGAAATAAAATATATATATATATATATATATATACTAGCTGTGCCCCGCGGTTTCACCCGCGTAGATTTAGTTTCATCCTTATTGTCGCAGAACCCTAGTATTTTTGAGAAATTAAAGTAGCCTATGTTACTCCTTGAAACATCAGCTACCTGCCAGTGAAAGTCCCGTTAAAATCGATTCAGCCGTTTCAGAGATTACCCGGAACAAACAGACAGACAGACAGACAGACAGACAGACAGAGAAAAAATTTATAACTTGGTTTTTTAGTGTCAGTAGCGTGTATACTTTCAGATGCATTTAGTGAAAAATTGTTATTTTGGATTTACAAACAGACACTTCAATTTTATTTATCTGTATAGATATATATATATATATACATATACTATACTATATTTAGTGAAAAGCTGTTGATTTGGATTTATAAACAGAAACTTCAAATTAATTAATCTGTAAAAACATGGATGGACATGGAAGGGCCTATTTGCAATTAAAATTATGTCTAATTAAAATTATTGTGTACTAGCTGTGCCCGTCGGTTTCACCGGCATAAATTTAGTTTCATACAAACTTTAATTCCCTATTTTATCCCCTTGGTGGTAGAATTAATCAAAATCCTTTCTTAGCGGATGCCTACGTCATAACATCTACCTGCATGCCACATTTAAGGCCGATCCGTCCGTGGTTTGGCCTGTGCGTCGATAGATCACTATGTCAGTTAGTCAGTCAGTCAGTCACCTTTTAGTTATATATATTTAGAGTACTTCGTATGTACCTAGCTTTAATTTATCATTAAACCAATAAACAGTACATAATATGACATTTTATCAACGTTATCGCCGCATTTCCGTGCAATTTGTATCAACTACTCGTCGTGTTGGCCGCAGTCGATAACATTTTATGTTGACTTAATTTATTAGAATTATAATGTTTTCTTATTTGTTACTAGCGGACGTCACGCGGTTTCACCCGCGTAGTTCCCTTTCCCGTGGGAGTGCAGGGATAAAATGTAGCCTATGTTACTCGCTGATGATGCTGAAATAATTTTCGGAGCCTATTCAATGCAAACAAACAAAAGAACAATCAAATCTCTTCTCTTTATAATATTAATGTAGATGTCTTGCAAGACAATTAGTTTCGTTTGATGGAATGAGTGCTGCCAAATTTTTATATTTCCGCGGTTTCACCCGCGTAGATTTAGTTTCATGCTGTTTTTTTTTAAATAAAATTAGCCTAAAGCACTCCTTGAAATATCAGAAATATCTATCTGCCAGTAAAAGTCACGTTAAAATCCATCCAGCCGTTTAGGCGTGATGCTGTGACCAAGGGAAATTGGGATTAATTTTTATATATAAGATTCCAAATTCATGCCATAGGAATTTTCTATCAATACACCTTCAGATAAAGCTTCTTCTGCATTGCACACTTAAACTGTCACTTTACTTTAAAGTTGCCTTATATATGCTTTAAAGTAGAATTGTGGTTGTATATTGATACTAACTAAGAAACCATATTATTTTACTAGCTGTGCCCTGCGGTTTCACCCGCGTAGATTTAGTTTCATCCTTATTGTCGCGGAACCCTAATATTTTTGATAAATAAAAGTAGCCTAAGTTACTCCTTGAAACATCAGCTACCTACCAGGGAAAGTTCCGTTAAAGTCTGTCCAGCCGTCAGTAGCGTGTATACTTTCATATGCATTTAGTTAAAAGCTATATTTTTTTAATTACAAACAGACACTTCAATTTTATTTATCTGTATAGATATTCGACATCTTTTGTGTCGATAATGCTTTAAACATACTTGAAACCACTTACAGCTTAAAACCTAGCTAAAATAAACTCAGTTGAAAACCCTGCAATGGACGATAAACTATCGATAGTAATATTAGCCATCACTAGTGCTTCATTTTTACAGCGAACGACGGAAAACCTTCATTTCCCGTCGTTTATTTGTTTATAACAAAGCATTAATTAGCGGTCTTTATTCGCCACTATAAAACCAACGATCAGATCCATTTTCTTTATACCTTTTACTTGTATATTATTGAGTTACACAGGGTGTTTAGTGAACATGAAAGTATTCTTCGGTAAGTTTTAATTTAAGTTCACACTGAGTATATGCTTACATGCTTTATGATAAATGAAAACCAAGGTAACCTGCAAATGTCTGAGAAGTAATTCAAAGACGTATGTATAGTGCCTGAGGCGGCGATAGACTATCTGTCACGTTGGCAGATAATCATCTTCGGTGAAAAGTGGATGCTTCTATAACTACACCTGCCGCCTACTACCTACTAATAACTAAATACTATAAACAATACGGTAGCATGTATAATCCTGTAAATTATGTCGTTCTGACGATTTGAAAGTGCTTTCTAAAAAGTCTAATCAAATAAAGATATTTTTGACTTTGACTTAATACGGGCGTGAGCAAATGTATGTATTTACTCAATTTTTTTCATATCCAGGTGCCCTATTCCTGACGTGCATGGTGCTACTAATAGCTGGACAAGAAGAGAAATATGATTGCAGCAAATGTAGATTCTATTTGGATCCAGTCTGCGCTACTAATGGGCGCACTTACGCTAATCATTGTATGTAAGTAGCTGTTTATATTGGTGTAACAAGCAGACAAACATCTTCATCATTTATTGAAGAGTAGGTTCTTGTTGTTGAAGCAATCGCCAACCCTCTTTATTGTCTGTTAACACTGTGACTGCCTTGTACGACATGACGCTGACTTGGTCCCTCAGCTGCTGTATGTAACTAATCCTTATACCCCCTCTTTTGCACGTATAATTCGTTTCTATTTAATACTAGATGTGCTCCGCGGTTTCACTTGCGTATACTTAATTTCATGGATGGAAAAAAACGGCTTGTTAGGGTATCGCGAACTCTAATGTTTTTTTTAATAAAAGTAGGGGTTTCTTGTAACATTAGCTATCTGCTAAGTTCCGTTAAAATCGGTTCAGAGTTTCGGTGATAAGCTAGATAGAAGAAACAGATAGACAAAGTTTTTTTTAAAGTGTTTTCTTTATGTGAGTATGACATATACCTACTTTCATATGCAATTAATGAAAAGCTATGAATAGAGACACTATCATTTAACCGTATAGATATCAATTATTTTTTCTATAAACTGTCAAAAAAACATTACGCACAGAAAATCGCGGCTAAAAGGTTGTAGACATTTAAAATAGTAGGTATAACAAAAGGTATAATACTTCCATAGAATAAACTTACACATAGAGAAGGCGGTAGAACTTTACAAATTGTCGATAAGCTGTTGGAAATTTCTATACAACCAACTTTGCGAGAATGCAGCTCGCTAGCTCGGCAACAGCTTTAATACTAAGCTAACTCCTTTCGATGGCATGCTACGATGCTCTGGACATTTAGAACGAAAGATTTATGACCAAACACAACCTCAAATAGTGATTACTATTTAAACTAATTACTTTCAAATAGCCGTGGTGGCGCGTGGACGCAAGTTGGAATCCCAGCGGGACCTGTACCAATGAACTTTTCTAAATACTTATGTGCAGTGATTTCACACCACGTGCTTTACGGTGAAGGAAAACATCGTGAGGAAACCTGCTGTCTGAGAAGTAATTCAAAGACGTATGTATAGTGCCTGAGACGGCGATGGACTCACCGTCTGTCACGTTGGCATTTAATCATATTCAGTGAAATCTAGGTGTTGGTGTTACAACACCTCTGCTTACCCCTTCGGGGACTCTTCAGGGATAGCATGAGCATATTTATTTTTAATATTTTCTGCAACAAAAACTAAACATGTTTTTTAACGTTACACATCCCCGTGAAAAATGACAGATGACCCGATAATATACGGAAACTGAAATTCAGCGTTATAGAAATTCAATATTTTCAGAAGCAGACAAACATTTGAGATTTTTCAAAATGTCTACGTTACAGAGTTGAACGATAGTTCTCATTTATCAACAAAAATATTCCTGAAAAAAATCCTCCGAAAAGTAACAATCCTATATAATTTATCACTACGATAGCAAGTCTGAATCTAATATCGTCTAGTGGCATCCTCTGTCTATCTGTCTGTCTGTTTACTTCGATACAATGTCTCACCAAAACCGCTGAAGCGTATTTACTGAAATTACATAACCAAAGAGATTTGTAGACAACTTTAGATATCTATACAGATAAATAAAAATGAATTGTGTTTGTAATTCCAAAATAACAGCTTTTCACTAAATGCATATGAAAGTATACACGCTACTGACACTAAAAAACCAAGTTCTAAAATTTTTCTCTGTCTGTCTGTCTGTCTGTTTGTTCCGGGTAATCTCTGGCAATCTCTGGCGAGACTTTCACTGGCAAATAGATGATGTTACAAGGAGTAACTTAGGCTACTTTTATTTATCAAAAATATAAGGGTTCCGCTATAATAAGGATGAAATTAAATCTACGCGGACGAAACCGCGGGGCACAGTATAAGTATAAAAGTATAGATTAATTATTTTCGGTTTTTTTCAGAATGACGTGTTACCAAGCAACGATGTACAAGAAAGGGGAATGCAGACAACATCCGCATATGAAATGAACTGTCATGACATTAATAAATAATTGATTAAACGAAAACTTGCAAAATAAACTATTCTCGTATTAAATTAATTGTACTTACTTATTTTGAATACAACATTTTATCCCAGATAACAATATATCCCGTGGGATAGCCTCGGGACAATGTGTCATCCTGTGTGCCTAGTGCGAGTTTTTCACTGCCGCCGTCACAAGTCACCGCGTCAAAGTTAACGCAGATTTATATGGGATCGAAACAGCGCCTCTGTCGGCCTAAAGATGACACCATTGTGAGCCCGTACAAATCTGCGTTTACGTCGACGCGGTGACTTGTGACGGCGATTTTCGGAAAACTCGTACTAGGCATCCTGAATGTGATTCACATATAGATAGATGCATATATCTCTGTGACTAGCTGTGCCCCACGATTTCACCCGCTATCTTTAGTATCATGCGTTATTTCGTGAAACCCTAATATTTTTTCTATTTAAAATTTGCCTATACTAGTCCTTAAAACATCTTAAAGTCCCGTTCAAATTGGTCCAGCTGTTTCAAAGATTAGCTGGAACAGACAGACAGATGGATGGATAGACAGACAGACAGAGAAAAAAAGTATAAATAGATTTTTTTATGTGAGTACTGAAATGCTGCTAAATTTAAATTACAAACAGACACTTTAATTTGATTTATCTGTATATATGTATGACATGTATGCATAGACAAGGGTGCCATGAAAGCCTGCACATGAAAGCAGGGCATAGGTACTTAGTGTAAAAATAAAAGTCAAGTGAAATGCCAAGGCTTTCAAGGTAGCATTTTTTAGAAAGGTCCCAGCTTATGGCTTGTGACATGTGCGTCCCATTGGCAGTTTGCCCAACGGTGGGCATTTACATAATTATCCAGTCAATTTGTGGGACATTATGCTATCCTTACATCCCGACCCTGAGACTTATCGGGTTGTACATTATGACATCATAACCTAATTTTGAAGAGGTTTGGGTACTTGCTTTTGCTCGGCGCAATAATTTTACTACGAGATAAATAATTTGATAAAATAAACTTTTTTGAAACTTTTTGGAATTATTGAAACTATTTCTTTAATCTTTTGTGTTATTTAATAGGTTCAGTTAAATATTAAATTTTTTTTATATTTGGCCAAACAGAAATATTTACATACTTATGATATTACAGTATATTCAGTACCATTAGTTTTACCCGCGAATTTTACTGTGCTTTAAGTACTCTATCTTTACAGATAAATACAATTGAAGTGTCTGTTTGTAACTCCAAAATAACAGTTTTTCACAAAAGGCATATGAAAGTATACACGGCACTGATATATAAAAACCAATTTAAAAAAAATTCTTTGTCTGTCTGTTTGTTCCGGGTAATCTCCAAAACGGCTGGTCGGATTTTAACTACTGTTACAAGGAGTAACTTAGGCTACTTAGATTTTTTTTAAAACATTAGCGATACGCGGGCAACCTTGAAATTAAAATCTACGCGGGTGTGACCGCAGGGCACAGCTAGTATAACATAAAACCATTGTCATTAAAGAAATTGAATGACGAAGATATATGTGCCTGAGACATCTGCCTAATGGCCGGTAACAAGAGGGTGTAGTACACCTATACCTTTCGAAAAAACCTTATATGCATTATTACGAAACATGGTTCAAGAAGTCATTAGACCAAACTCGGGCTAAAACAATGGCAATCCCTTTTGAAATCCGTATCACAAAAAGTAATGGATAACTTTTGGTTTCCTTCACCGTAAAGCACGTGGTATCAAATCATAGCACTTAAGTTTTTAGAAAAACTCAATGGTGCAGGCCGCTGGTATTAGAACTTGCGTCGCTTGCATAGCAGGCGACTGCTTACCGCACATGCCCCAGGGGGTAAAGGTCAGAATAAGTAATATCAGCAAATTAATCGTGTCTCCAAAACTCCATAAGCTACATATCCCCAGATTCGGGTATTGCCGCAAAACTTCCGAAACAGAGGACAAATCGACAAACTTTTTTAATGTAAATTCCCGAAGCGTCATGCGTAAATAAATATAATAGATGTAAACAGAAAATAGATTTGTTCCCGATCGGTTTAAAATTGACAAAGTTTCATAAAAATTTCATCCCCTATTTTATCCCCGTGGGGGTAGAATGAATCAAACCCCTTTCTTAGCGGATGGCTACGTCATAACATCTACCTGCATGCCAAATTTCAGCCCGATCTCTCCAGTGGTTTGGGCTGTGCGTCGATAGATCACTAGGTCAGTCAGTCAGTCAGTCAGTCACCTTTGAGTTATATATATTTAGATATGGCGGTAACATGTATATTCCTTTATATTTGTCATTCTGACGATTTAAAAGTACTTTCTTAAAAGTCTAAACGAAACGAACGAATAAAGTTATTTTTGTTTGATTTATTTAGTTTATGAGTATAGGTGAATAGATCCGTGATGATCTGATAATAGACTCTAAATTTTTCAAGTTTCAACAATTTTGACACAGACCATCGGTTGTAGTAAAAAGTACTTCAATAATCGGTCAAGCCATTTTAGGTACTAGCCGGAACGAACAGACAGGCAGGCAGACATAGATTATTTGTTTAAATAGGTTTTTCATTTACGTTCTGTAGGATACAATTATGCTTTAATATGCATTTCACTAAATGTTTTATTAAATTTTATTTTTCCAAAATGTTTTCACTAAAAGATTTTCGAAAATTTTATTTTGAATTACAAACAGACACTTCAATTTTATTTATCTGTATAGATGTATAGATATTAGATCACGACCTTAAACAATCACATACGTGATGTAAAGGGAAGGGAACTTTATAGTCTTCATCAAACAGTTTTTAGAAGGTTTCACTGCCTATTCGTCGGGGTTAATATACTTGGGGTATAAACGGTTTCAAACTACGTATTATATCACTAGGAGTTCTCTTTATTCACATTAATCAACTAGATTTAGATTCATCATTATTGTCGCGGAACCCTAATATATTTAATAAATAAAAGTAGCCTATGTTACTCCTAGAAACATCAGCTACCTACCAGTGAAAGTCCCGTTAAAATCCGTCCAGCCGTTTCAGAGATTACCCGAAACAAATAGACAGACAGAGATTTTTTTTAAAACATGGTTTTTTAATCTCAGTAGCGTGTATACTTTCTGTAGTGTATGTAAGTAATAAGAATGATTCTGTCGTCTCGTGCATACACGCCACACATCATGACGTGACGTCATGGGGGTGCGGAACGCATCACCCACTCGTTCACTTACTCACGGGAGGTAGAAGATGGCGGATGTGGTGGCGTGTATGGCAGGGAGCCGATATATCTAGAGGAGGTAAAACATGGAAACAGTACATAATGGCGACGAGTCTGTGAGTACTGTTTTGATTTTCTTAATTCTGATGTGGTTTGCCGGCCATGATGTAATTACCTAATAAGAATACTTATTTTTGTTCTTTCAATTGCAAAAGATTTTTTACCAGAATATAGATACTTCAGGTCAGTCAATTAATCATTCGTTCAATTATTGTTAGATATAATTTATTCTGTGGTTGTCAACGATTGTCAAAACGGAATGCAATCAAATGTCAAATGCGATATTAGGTCAAGAAAAAAAAAAAAAAAAAAAAAGGGTGAGTTCAGAAAAAAAAGAGTTCTAATATCCAAAATACTTATATTGTAATTCTGTGGTTTCAATTCCGCTAACTATTATTTATCTGCAATGTGCCCATGCACATTGCAGATAAATACTGCATGTATCTTAATATTAAGTTACTGGCACTACAAGAAAAAAAAAAAACAATATCGTCTATTATTTTTTCAAATTAAAATTGGAAAAGTCGCTTTGTTTTGTTTTGTTAAACTTTAATTAGCGCCAAACTGTGAATCGAGCAATATAAATATATTTAAAATAAAGTTGATACTCCCATTATTGAAGAAGGAAAGGAAAAGTTAAGTGCTTCTAACAACAACGTCAGGTTAGTATTAAATATCTACTACTTATTGGTGTAAGAGTGTAAAATAAAGGGCGGTGTACCTTCGCTTCATTTGGTGTTGTTAGGAAGGAAGGTTCTCGACAAAATAAATAAGGAGTCTACTACTGGAGGTATGTTGGACGGTTGCCTATGTTGGGTATGGAAAATAGTACCTATGGTTTGTTTTCTTCAATACAATAATATACAATTTATACGTATATCTAATGCGTAAATGCAGCCGTACTTGCAATATGGTTGATCATTCAATATGAAAGGCTAAGTATGAAGATTTAAAACACCGGTGCAAATCTGCACAGACTAATAAATATAATAATACTGACTGCTGCTCATACTGTAGCCTACAACTTCCTGGGATGTTATACTGTCCTGTACACAGTAGATAGGTAGGTAGTTACTTCGTAAAATGATGATGCCGAATTGGTGATTTGATGCATTTTATGGCTTTCAGGAAATAATGGCAAATCTTACATTGGATAAATTTGAATGTGAGGGAGATGCAACATCGGTGGGTGTGAGATGGGAGCGCTGGAAGAAAAGTTTAAGTATTTATTTAGAAGCAGCAAACATTACTAAGCCCAGCCAAAAGCGTGCAAGTCTTTTACATTGGGGTGGACCAGAATTGCAAGAAATATTTTATAATATTCCTGATGTGAATAGTACTGATGCCCCGGAGGAAGAAATAGATGTATTTAGAGAAGCAATTATCAAGTTAGACGAATACTTTGCACCCAAACAAAGTAAAAGATTTGAAAGGCACATATTTAGAGGAATGAAACAAGAAGAAAGCGAGAAATTTGAAAAATTCATTGTTCGGTTAAGGCAACAAGCAGCTAAATGTCAATTTACGGATGTAAATGACCAGCTCTTAGATCAAGTGACTGAAAGGTGCAGCTCAGAGGAATTAAGGAAAAAAATACTAAAAACAGGAGATACAATGACCATTGAAGATGTTATAATTGAAGCAAACACATTGGAAGTAATAAGCAGACAACTAGAAGATTATAACCAGAAACAACAAAGCAGTCAGAATGTAAACAAAATAGAAGAGAAATTCAAAAAATAGGAATTCTAGAGTAAAGAGAGAATGTTTTAGGTGTGGGGGTTGGAATCACTTAGCATTTGATGAGAATTGTCCAGCAAGAGAGAAAAAGTGTACAAAATGTGGAAGAATAGGTCATTTTAAACTACAGTGCAAAACAAATTCATTGAAAATGAAATTTCAAGATACAGCACTAACACACAGCAATAAGACAAAGAGATTCAAGAGAGTAAATAATATTGAAGAACAAAATGAACAGTCAGATGAAGAAATTGCCTATGTCTTTAATATTGGGAATGATGACACCGTGAGCTGTGAAATAGGAGGTATCAAAGTCGACATGTTGATTGACTCTGGGTGTAGATATAATTTAATAACAAGCAAATCTTGGATACATATGAAAAATAATAAAATTAAGGTGGTGGAACAAACGCTGAATTCTAATAAAATATTCTATGCATATGGAAGCAATTCTCCTTTGAAACTACAGGGTGCATTTACTTCTGAAATAGTGTTGGCTGGTCGGACTCAGCAAGCAGTTTTTTATGTCGTTGAAAATGGTACTTGCAACTTATTGGGAAAAACAACGGCTATGAGTTTAGGGGTATTAAAATCAGTGAATTAATAAGCGGCTTAGAATATCTGTCACAATTAAATGTACACAACATTATGTTAACTGCTTTCCCCTATAGTAAGAGCTACACTGACAGGCAAAATGATTATATAGGTAGGTTAAATAATGTAATTTATAGGACAGGTTGTCATAGCGACAATATTATTTTTTTTGACACTAATAAATTTATTAGTGGATTTATTATAACTGGGGACTTGTTTTACATCCCCAAAAAATGCATGAATATGATCGCTACATTGGTAGCATATAATATTAACGGTGTTATAGCAACTATAACAAAACATAGGTTAAGTAATCAAACGGTGTTACATTGTTCTAGTAACACAGAAATTAGTTCTTGTTCTAGTTCTTTAAACTAGTAACTGAGACAACGGCCGAGTCCCTCGTCAAACGGCTCTGTCGCCTTAACGTAGTGCACCAAAATATACAAGGCTTGGCTGGCAAACAATTAGAAATTGATTTATTTTTGGAAAGCCATAACGTTCATGTGCTTTGTTTAACCGAACACTGGCTTAAAAATCATGAGCTATTGCTCAATAATAGTAATTATAGACTTTGTAGTGCATTCGTCAGAAAATCAGCAATTCATGGAGGCTCGTTAATCTTAGTATCTAATAATGTTAAATGTAAAGAGCGTAGTGATATAGTAAACCTGTCAATCGAGCGCACTGCCGAACTATCGTGTATAGAACTAGAAGGAAATGTAATAATATGCGTATATCGTCCCCCATCTGGCAATTTCTGTTCATTTGAATCAATCCTTGAAGATGCCCTTAGACGTGTTGCGGGCCTTAATAAAGGCATTGTAGTGTGTGGCGATTTTAATGTTAACTTGTTAGAAAATAATTCTCTTTCGGTGCGTTTAATTAGTTTGTTTAACTCTTTTAATTTAAAGCATTTATTTCTGGAGCCCACTAGAATAACTGCCACTTCTGCGACATGTCTAGATAATGTGTTCTGCGATTGTGAGGCCCTGGAAAAATCTATTATCAGTGATCTAACGTCAGACCATTGTGGTCAAAAAATCACAATATTAAATAAAACTAATAATGTAGTAAGTAAAACCACTTACAGACCTATTACTAAGAAACTTGTAGCAAATTTCAGGTCTAACTTAGCAAGCAAGATACCTTATCTGCAAGGGCCACAAGAAGATCCTGATGCTCTTTACAATAGCTTGTTTAACGTTATACAAACGGAATTCAATAGTACATTTAAACTAAAAACAGTTCAGAAACATAGTAAAGCTAAATTCAATGAGTGGGCAACTGTAGGTATCCATAAAAGTAGAAGGAAGTTGTATGAACTTTATGGTATGAAACGAAATGATCATAGTCCTGAATTCTTAGCATTCGTAACTAGATACTCTAAATGTTTTAAGAAAGTTTGTATAAAAGCTAAAGCCTTGCATCTTGCCCAGAAAATCAAGAATTCTGATAATAAGATAAAAACTACCTGGAACGTTATTAATGCCGAGACGGGAAAGGCAAAAAGTCGCGATTGTCGTTTAACTTTAAATATAGATAACAAAGTAATCCAAGACGATGGTGAAATAGCTGAAACTTTCAACAAGTTCTTTGCAAATGTTCCTATAGTAACTACTAGTTCCCTAAATTCATCTCCCACAGACGCCGAATTATTACTGAAATTAAATGTTTCTAAGTGCGGCACTAGCTTTAGTTTTTGTTCTATCACGCCTTTTGAAATAATTAAGACATTTAAAAGTTTGAATTCCAAAAAGACTGGTGATTTATGGGATATATCAGTGAAAGTACTTCACGATATTATTGACATAATTGCCCCTTACTTAGCTGACATTTTTAACAGTTGTATTAAGAGCGGTGTATTCCCGGATCTCATGAAATATAGTAAAGTTATTCCATTATTTAAAGGTGGTGATATTAGTGACCCTACTAACTTCAGACCGATCTCTATCTTGCCAGCCCTCAGCAAAATTTTCGAAAAAATTATGCTGAATCAAATAGTCGCTTACTTTAATCTTAATAATATTCTACATGGTGAGCAATATGGCTTCACCAAAGGTCGTTCAACCACTGATGCTGGTGTTGCACTTCTTAGACATATTTATAGAGCGTGGGAAAACGCTCACGACATGATAGGTGTATTCTGCGACCTATCCAAGGCATTCGATTGTGTACAACACGAAACCTTATTAGTTAAATTAAACTATTACGGTGTCAAAGGTAGGGCACTCGACCTAATCAAATCATATCTTTGTCAACGGATTCAAAAAGTCGAAGTAAATGGGGTCAGATCTTCCGGTTCTCCAGTACTAATGGGCGTCCCACAGGGTTCAATCCTAGGACCATTTCTATTCTTAGTATATATTAATGATTTACCAAATTTAGTAAAGAATACGTGTGATATTGTACTGTTCGCTGATGACACATCTCTTTTGTTTGAAGTCGACAGAGCCAAAACGAATTATGAAGATGTAAACAGTGCACTTGATCAGGTATTGAAATGGTTTAATGTAAATAACTTAGTTTTAAATGCCAAAAAAACTAAATGTATTAAATTCACTTTACCAAACGTCAAACCTGTTGATACAAAGGTCATGGTAAATGGTGAAACTTTGGAAATAGTAGATTCTGTAGTATTTCTAGGTGTAACCCTTGATAATAAACTTCAGTGGGGCCCACATATATCCAAGTTATCAGGAAAACTCAGCTCCGCAGCTTATGCAATTAGAAAAATTAGACAGTTCACCGACATAGAAACAGCTCGACTTGTATATTTTTCTTATTTTCATAGCGTTATGTCCTATGCTATTTTAATTTGGGGCAAAGCTGCTGATATAGACTCTATATTTACACTACAGAAAAGGGCTATACGATCTATATATATTTTGGGACCGCGAGAATCGTTAAGGGAAAAATTTAAATCAATTGGAATTTTGACAGTGGCCTCACAGTATATTTTAGCTAACTTATTATTTGTGCATCAAAACATTGGATCGTTTCAAAGGAAATGTGATGTGCATAATGTAAACACAAGACACAAACATAAAATTGTAGTGCCTGCGCATCGCCTACAAAAAGTGCATGGCTCATTTTTAGGACAGAGCACACGCTTCTATAATAAATTACCAACAAAAATTGTAAACTTGCCCTTCAACAAATTTAAAGAAACAATTAAATCAGTTTTGCTTGAAAAAGGATATTATACTGTAAGTGATTATATTTGTGATAAGGGAGCCTGGGATGTACCTGATAATGTTTGTAAATAATCCCATTGGCACTGTACTTTTGCTACAATTAATTAATCTTAATTTTGCTTTGACTGGCTGGAATTTGCCATGCTCACATATATTTGTACTATATTTTTAGTTTTTATTTTTGACAATTGAGCATTAGAACTGTGTCCATGGGCTTATAGTTGCTTGAACAATTTATTTTGTATTTTTAAAACTGTATAATATTCTTTAAAAGAGTAATTACTGAGTTTCTTGCCAGGTTCTTCTCAGTAAAATCAACCTTCCGAACCTGGCGGTAGCATGTATAATCCTGTGTAATTGTGTCATTCTGACGATTTGAAAGTACTTTGTATGAAGTCTAATCGAATAAAGATATATTTGATTTTGATTTTGATTTTTTGAAAAATCGTATTAGAAGTAAACTAAGTTGAACCAAACATCTTCCCCAAATTTCAGAATGTCCTTATGCAGATCCCAATAGATGAAAAAGTTAAACCGATTGCCCAGCCTTACATCAATTGATTATGTACAGAAATTAATTGAACACACCAGGTCAGTGGCAATACAGGTAGAAGTAGAGCACCAAAACAGAAGTATACTTAAAAGACTATGAATATGCCAAGCTGAAAAGTAAATTTATTGGAAGGAAGCTCTAGTTGATTACTTGATTATGTATAATAATAATACTCCTCATATGGTGACAGGTAAAACCCCTGCTGAGCTATTCTCTCAAAGGAAGACTAAAGAAATACCCATGATGAATAATGTAGACCACACAACTGACGACATATCCATGTCATTTGAGAGAAAGAAAAGGGCAAGAACTATGCAGACAAAAGTAGAAAGGCACAAGAAACCGACTTAGTGCCAGGAGAAAAGGTGATACTGAGGACATGAGCAAAGATGTTGAAGTAGAAAACGATAAACCAGGACAGAGATTACGAAGAAACAATGTACACCTTAAAAAGGTAGAAGGAGAACGGAAAGTTGTAAGTAAAGATGAGACAAACGCATCAACATAGGAAGAAGAGGATTAGAATTGAAAATTTGATTATTGGTATTGGTGAATTAGAAGTTGATAATTTTTTTAGATATAAGATAGATTTATTAGGGTTAAGAATTGAATACTAATGAGGAACTAAAGTATTACACAAATTGAATATAGAAAGAATACAACTATAAATTAGCACTTAAGAAAGTGAAGGAAGAATAAGTTATATTGATTTAGAGAGAATTGTAAATAATAGGGAAGTGAAGGAAGAATAGAGGTATATTGATTGTGAATTGTAAATAATAGGGAAGTGAAGGAAGAATAGAGGTGTATTGATTTAGAATTGTAAATAATAGGGAAGTGAAGGAAGAATAGAGGTATATTGATTGAGAATTGTAAATAATAGGGAAGTGAAGGAAGAATAGAGGCATATTGATTTAGAATTGTAAATAATAGGGAAGTGAAGGAAGAATAGAGGTATATTGATTTAGAATTGTAAATAATAGGGAAGTGAAGGAAGAATAAGTTATATTGATTTAGAAATGTAAGTAATTGGGAAGTGAAGGAAGCATAAGTTATATTGATTTACAAATGTAAATCATTAGGAAGTGAAGGAAGCATAAGTTATATTGATTTACAAATGTAAATCATTAGGAAGTGAAGGAAGCATAAGTTATATTGATTTACAAATGTAAATCATTAGGAAGTGAAGGAAGCATAAGTTATATTGATTTACAAATGTAAATCATTGGGAAGTGAAGGAAGCATAAGTTGTATTGATTTACAAATGTAAATCATTAGGAAGTGAAGGAAGCATAAGTTATATTGATTTACAAATGTAAATCATTGGGAAGTGAAGGAAGCATAAGTTATATTGATTTACAAATGTAAATCATTGGGAAGTGAAGGAAGCATAAGTTGTATTGATTTACAAATGTAAATCATTGGGAAGTGAAGGAAGCATAAGTTGTATTGATTTACAAATGTAAATCATTGGGAAGTGAAGGAAGCATAAGTTGTATTGATTTACAAATGTAAATCATTGGGAAGCGAAGGAAGCATAAGTTATATTGATTTAGAATTGTAAATAATTGGGAAGTGAAGGAAAAATAAGTTGTATGAGCATTGTAAGTAATATGGAAGTGAAGGAATAATTAGTAAATTGATAATTGTCATTAGTTAGAATTAATTGTATAATTGTAGTTCTTGGGAAGGAAGGAAGGAAGTAGTAAATTAATTAATTGTTGAGAAGCTGGAAACGATTGAAGGTTAAGGCAACATATTTAATAGAGATTATTAAGTATGTTAACAATGTCTTTGTAACTTATAATTTATTAAAGTGATTAATGGTTAACAAAAGAGTTTTAAATTTATTAAAACAAGGAAGAGATGTAGTGTATGTAAGTAATAAGAATGATTCTGTCGTCTCGTGCATACACGCCACACATCATGACGTGACGTCATGGGGGTGCGGAACGCATCACCCACTCGTTCACTTACTCACGGGAGGTAGAAGATGGCGGATGTGGTGGCGTGTATGGCAGGGAGCCGATATATCTAGAGGAGGTAAAACATGGAAACAGTACACTTTCATATGCATTTAGTGAAAAGCTGTTATTTTGGAATAACAAACAGACACTTCAATTTTATTTATCTGTATAGATGTATATATATAGATATAAGGTCAGGGAGGTGATAAACTACCCTCTTTTCAAATATCATCTAGATTCATCCAAACTTTTGAGCAACAAACTAACAGACAAACTTTTTCAACTATAATATTAGTGACTAGCTGTGCCCCGCGGTTTCACCCGCGTAGTATTAGTTTCATCCATACTGTCGCGGAACCCTTATAGTTTTAATAAATAAAAGTAGCCTAAGTTACTCCTTGAAACATCATCTACCTACCAGTGAAAGTCCCGTTAAAATCGGTCCAGCCGTTTCGGAGATTACCCGGAACAAACTGACAGGCAGAGAAAAATTTTAAAACTTGTTTTTTTAGTGTCAGTATCGTGTATTCTTTCATATGCATTTAGTGAAAAGCTGTTATTTTGGAATAACAAACAGACACTTCAATTTTATTTATCTGTATAGATGTATATATGTATAGATTTGACTGGCTTAATAGTTTCCTTCTGAAAACACAAAGAACAACGACTAGTATTAATCATCAAAATTAATAGGTCGCAAATAGGCGTATTGCGTGCTAGCCAAGAAATAAATCCTCGTTGTATGCAAAACATACCTATGAGATACGTCATAACTGGGTTAAATGAATATTTTATTATGTAAATAGTTACGAGCAGTGGAAAAATATAAGCATACAGTCTGCTTGATAGTGAACTTCTAAGGGCAACAAAAAATTAAAATCGAAACGGTCCCAAGATAGCACATTGCCTGCTATACTCTCCCCAACTGAGCACGACCTTACTCACTGCAGGAACACTACACTATTCTAAGCTAGCTAGCTAGCATTCGGCTGCGATTTTCTGGTTCATTTTATTATTTTATATTAAAGACTGAATTTTATTTGTGCCTAAATAATAAAAGGTCCCACTAGCTACAGTGCCTTGATTCTTTCCCCCACCAAAAGAACAAGAATACATACATCCATACATATGCTCACGCCTGTATTCCCCGAAGGGGTAGGCAGAGGTGTTGTAAGTTTCAACACCCACATTTCACCGAATATGATTAAGTGCCAACGTGACAGAGGATGAGTCCATCGCCGTCTCAGGCACTATACATACGTCTTTGAATTATTTCTCAGACATATGCAGGTTTCCTCACGATGTTTTCCTTCACCGTAAAGCACGTGGTGTGAAATCACTGTACATAAGTTTTTAGAAATACTCATAGGTACAGGCCCCGCTGCGATTCGTCGCTTGCGCAGCAGGCGCCTGCTCTAACCCCGAGGCCACCACTGCTCTAAGAATACAAATATACTGTATTTAAAGTCAGCAAGTATAGAGTTTATGTGCCTTAAGTGTCCAATGGTACTGTTTCGATGTTGTTAATTGGCAACTGGGGTGGGCAGAAGTTTACTTAAATTACACCCATATTTCACCAGTTATGTTTAAGTCCCATGTAATAGAGGGTGAGCCTATTGCCATTAACCGGCCACCGATAACCGATAAATAAAATTAAAGTGTCTGTTTGTAATTCCAAAATTACAGCTTTTCACTAAATGCACATGAAAGTATACACGCTACTGACACTAAAATACCAAGTTTTAAAATTTTTCCCTGTCTGTCTGTCTGTCTGTTTGTTCCGGGTAATCTCTGAAACGGCTGGATGGATTTTAACGGGACTTTCACTGGTAGGTAGCTGATGTTTCAAGGAGTAACTTAGGTTACTTTTATTTATTAAAAATATTAGAGTTCCGCGATATTAAGGATGAAACAAAATCTACGCGGGTGAAACCGCGGGGCACAGCTAGTAACTATTATAATAATAGAACAGAGTTACTGAACACTAATTACATTCATGAATATTAATTAGTTGGGTGTTAAATATGCATTAGATGGTTCGTGCAATAATTTGAACTACAAATATTTTGCGTCGGTTAACTACACAAACTATGTGTACAATAAAACTAAAGCATGGCCGAATGGCTTGAGTAGTGACCTGCGACGCAATCGACGTAAGTTCCGATCCCACCAAGCTTTACGTGAAGGTAAATATCGTGAGAGAAACTGCTATTAAAATAGTGAAGATGTGTGTTTAGTGGCTGAGACGGAGACAGTCTCACAATATTTTTTTGGAAAAATTCATTCGTACATGACGCTGGGATTCAAACTCACGTCACTTACGTAGGCGTATAAAAGTAACATCCTCTCGCGCTTGCGCTAATAGAAACGATACAAAATGTATGTAAATGACATAAATCCAGTGCCGGATTAAGCCAGCGCGTGCCTGTTCGGCCAAAGGGCCCCTGGTTTGCTTTGGACTTTTCAGGTGGGAGTGATGCATAGCCTAAGCGACTCCGTAAAATATCTTACATGCCTTATGGGAGATGCAAGATATTTGACGCGATGGTGCGCGGAGCCCTTAGCATTTGCTACTCTTGCTACGTGGCTAATCCGGCACTGCATAAATCAGTCACGTGACATATGTCATTCCCGTACATTTTGTATCGCTTCTATTAGTGAAGCGTGAGGATAATGTTACTTTGTCTGCCCACGGATCTTACGTATTGTATCAAGTGAAATGTGAAACTCACCTCATCCTTATGGTCCTTCTTCACGGAACCCCCGGTCCCAGTACTCTGTACCGTGTTCATTTTACACACTTACACACATTTACACAAACGACATAAAATTACACAACAACAATATTAAAAAATACGCGACTAATTCAAAATGGACAACATTCTACGTTTAGGCACTGCAATTTAGTCAGGTTTTCACAGCACTTTTGATAATTTTGCACTTGGTCAGTTTAATTTCTTTGTTGCACAAATGGATTACTTTTTGTTACACAGTGTACATATTTTTTTACAGAAATATATTTTTATTGTTACACCAATTGCATAATATATTAAATTGAGATTATGATTTTTCATTCAGACAATGTTAAAGAGAATATGGTAAGGTTATGATTTGCATTCTTTCTGAGGGCATAATATTTTATTGGTATCAAAAGATTCAAGAATACGTGCTGGTGTCTCATAATTAAGACAGGACAACGTCTGTCGGGTCAGCTAGTCTTATACATAAAAATTAATCCCCATTTCCTTTGGTCACGGCATCACGTGTGAACGGCTGGACCGATTCAACCGGGACTTTTACTGGCAGATAGCTGAAGTGTCAAGGAGTGTTTTAGGCCAATTTTATTAAAAACAACAGCATGAAACTAAATCTACGTGGGGCACAGCCAGTACCGTTATAAAAAGTAACTTTTTTGAAGCTGCATGTAATATCAACTTCAAAATATGCACAAACAGGCGACGCATATCATACATTTTAAATGTATGCAGATAAAGTTAGCCTTCAGACGAGATACTTTGAAGTAATAAAATAAGTTTCTGGGTCGTGTGCGGGGAAAATCAATTCTGTTCAACATCAGTAGTTCCTAAACTTTGGATTAGAAACTATACTATCCATGTTTTTAGTTGGTTTAAATGATATACGAGTATCTTTCTAACAAATTCAAACTACCTTTTCTGAATAGACATACATACATATGCTCACGCCTGTATCCCCCGAAGGGGTAGACAGAGGTGTTGTAATTATCTACCCCCACATTTCACCGAATATGATTAAGTGCCAACGTGACAGAGGGTGAGTCCATCGCCGTCTCAGGCACTATACATACGTCTTCGAATTATTTCTCAGACATATGCAGGTTTCCTCACGAATTTTTCCTTCACCGTAAAGCACGTGGTGTGAAATCACTATACATAAGTTTTTAGAAAAACTCATAGGTACAAGCCTCGCTGGGATTCGAACTTGCGTCGCTTGCGTAGCAGGCGACTGCTCTAACCCCGAGGCCACCACGGCTCTTTTTGAATAGATTTTTAACAAAGTAATTACTTTAAATCGTCGGAACGATACGATTATACAGGATTATAAAATGTTAGCACCGGGTTTCGTAAGGTTGCTTTTATTGAGAAGAACCTCACAAGAAACTAAGTACTTACCCTTTTCAAAAGGATTTTTATAATGTTGAGTGAGCTTTTAATAGAACCGACAATGAGATTTTCTTAATCATGTGTACAGTTATATCACCACGTGCTTTACTGTGAAGGAAAACATCGTGACAAAATATATGAGTCTGAGATGTTATTCAAAAACGTATGTATAGTGCCTGAGACGGCAATGGACTCACCCTCGGTCAAATTGGTACTAAATCATATTCGGCGATTTGTGGGTGTTGTTGGTACAACACCTCTTAACCCTTCGGGGACCCTTCTGGGATGGCGTGAGCATGTTTATTTCGTGTCTGTTTTTAAAAGAAATAATACCTACCTCTTTTTAAGTGGAATACAATGTTGCAATGCATAAAAAACTGTTGGGATTTGCGCTCCGTCCCGGTTTAGGCGACAAATCCCGCTGCAATCAAATGGGAAAAAAACATAGCCTTTTTTAGCGAGTAACACCGGACGTGTCGTTAGATTGTGTTTCGGATCTCTCTCAATATATTTAATTAGTAGCTGCGCCTGGTTTTACCAGCATAGGCTTAATTTCATGTGTGGCCCGTGGAACTACATTATTTTAAATAATGCTTGAGACATCCATTATCTGACAGTGAAAGTACCGTTAAAATCGGTCCAGCCGTTTCAGAGATTAGCCGGAACAAACATACAGACATAGACAATTTTTAGATTTTATTTTTATTTTTGTATCTAGTGTACATACTTTTACACGGAGCCGTGGTAGCTATGGGGAAAGAGCCGTGGTCGCCTGCTACGCAAGCGACGCAAGTTCGAATCCCAGCGGGGCCTGTACCAATGTGTTACTCTAAAAAAATACTTAAGTACAGTGATTTCACAGCACGTGCTTTACGGTGAAGGAAACATCGTGAGGAAACCTGCATATGTCTGAGAAGTAATTCAAAGACGTATATACAGTGCCTGAGACGACGACAGACTCACCATCTGTCACGTTGGCACTTAATCCTCTTTGGTGGAAAGTGGGTGTTGTTATTACATCACCTCTGCCTACCCCTTCGGGGCATACAGGCGTAAGCACATGTATGTATGTATGTATATACTTTCATATGCAAAACTCGAGTCACCAGGAATAGAACAGAAGAAACATCCCCTCGTGTTCGAAGCAAGTAACATGGGTAAGGACATCGAATCGGTATTCGTCCATCAATATCAATCGATTCTCGTAATCGTCTCGAATGATCCAACAATTGTATCGACATTTCCACAAAGCCGTTGCAAAGTGGAAGCGGCGAAAAGGAATTTACATAAACCGATTTGAAATCAGTCACGCGAAAGTGTGACTTTGTGTATTTTATTTATGTTTCCATTTTGTTTGAACTAGTTCGAAGGCTTCGTAGGCAAGGTTATAGTTTATAGACTGTTAAAAAACTAATTTTTTTGAAGAAAATTGCTGGTACTTTTTATTTCCTTGACTTATACTGCTCTATGTCTGTAGATCTAAAAAGGCCACTTTGGGAGAATCATACGTGAGCCGAATACGATTCATCACCGAAATGACAAAATTGTCACTTAAGTGCAATTCATATTTATGACTCACGAATAAATACAATAATTGTAGATGTTAGTCCCTACGTAACTTTTTATGGTTCTGCTATTTGTCACAAAAGCAATTCATATTTTGTGGACCATTTTAGGAATCTTCATAGGAAAGCGTCAAACAGGTGAATTGCGAAATATGAATGATTCCTGAATCATATTCGGATCACATTATGATTCTCCCAAAGTGGCCATTTTAGACCTACTGTTCTGAATAAAGGCATACTTTACCTAAGTACAATACATATATTTCTACACAGATAAATAAAATTGAAGTGTCTGTTTTTAATTCCAAAATAACAGTTTTTCACTAAATGCATTTGAAAGTATATACGGTACAGAAAAGACAACAAATTTTAAAAAGAAAAATTTCTGTCTGTCTGTCTGTTCGGGCTAATCTCCCAAACGGCTGGACCGATTTTATCAGGACTTTCACTGACATCCAGTGAAAATCCTACTAATAGCTAATGTTACAAGGAGTAACTTAGGCTACTTTTATTTAACTAAAAATCATAAGGGTTCCGCGGAACCCGCATAAAATTTACTCTACGCGGGTGAAACCGCGGCGCACAGCTAGTTATAAAATAAGAGCAGTGCTGATGTGATAAGCTTCCTTTAGTTAGTCAGAATTTTCAAAGTAGTTCACAGTTTACCGTGCAAATGTCTGAGCTTACAGTCTGAACGGTACTTAACAATGGGATCTATCCGGCTTCCGTGCAGGTATAGAGCAACTGAGACGTTTTGATTGTGGTGAAAGTTATAAGCTTAAGTTAATTAGGTATGTGTCCAGTCGACCGATTCAAATTCAAATTCAAAATATCTTTATTTGATTAGACTTTTTACTTTTAACTCGTCAGAACGACATGATTACACAGGTGAGAAGAACCTGGCAAGAAACTCAGTAATTACTTCAAAAATGCTATAAGGCGATTGGGACCGCGGTTCCAGTTCTAAGTGGTCCCCGTCCTCTGTATCCTCCTTCGTTCACAAAATTTTGGCATGAATGTAAGTCCATTCACAAAAAATATATAAATAAATATTCAAGTTTGGTCAAACTTTTTTTGAGATTTGTAAGAGAGATATAGAACAGATAAATAAAATTGACGTGTCCGTTTGTAATTCTGAAGATAGATAAGAAAAATAAAATTCTGTGAGTCGGAACAAACAGACAGATAGATCGACAAAAAGGTGTCTATGAAAATTAAAATTAAAATGAAATGATTTATTCAGTTTAGGCCCAGGTAAGGCACTTATGAATGTCGAGAAATTTACCACTATCTTTCTATCTATTATGTTCCGACTTATTTCTTAAACGGCTATACCGATTTTCAACTACCAAATAACAGATGTTACACCTTGCATACTAGTAAGTAACATAAAAAAATAGGGACCGCGATATAAAACTTCCCATGAAATTAAGTATGTACAGGTGAAACCGCGGGGTACAGGAAGGAATAAATGCTTTATTAATCTACTAGCTGTGCCCCGCGGTTTCAACCGCGTAGATTTAGTATAATCCTTATTGTACCCTAATATTTTTAATGAATAAAAGTAGCCTAAGTTACTCCTTGGAATATCAGCTACCTGCCAGTGAAAGTCCCGTTAAAATCGGTCCAGCCGTTTCAGAGATTACCCGGAACAAACAGACAGACAGACAGACAGAGAAAAAATTTAAAACTTGGTTTTTAGGTGTCAGTAGCGTTAATACTTTCATATTAATTTAGTGAAAAGCTGTAATTTTGTTTATCTGTATCTGTATGTATAGAAGATTTAAAAAAAGCCCTAATAAAAGCTAATGTAAGTCCATGCTTCCCGCTTTCCTCTAATCACTTACACATGGTGAGGTATAAAATGTAATACCTCCACGTGCCACTGACTTGAATAATAAAACCTAACATTAAACTCGATAACAACTAGGCGAACTGTTGCGGTCACAATACAATATAACTTCAAGAAATTTACACTATAACTGAACACTGTATTGCCCGAAGGGGTAGGCATACTCTTAAATTTTACCAGCTATGCTTAAGTCCCATGGGGAACTAGTGGCCCAGTTGCTATTGCGCATACCCCAGGCCAGTAGTTGGATGGGTGGTCACCCGAGTTCCCTCCGTGCCTCGGACAGTACGTTAAGCCGTCGGTCCCTGATGCCAATTAAACATCTTTACCAATAGTTACAGGTCAGTCTGAAGCCTAAGAGTGTTTGACAACTGGCTTAACCCAGATTACGAATTTTCTCCGTAAGTGGGGTTACGAAGGTCAGATAGCAGTCTCTTCGTATAAAACTCAGCCACATCGGGTTGAATCAAGTGCCGACCCCAAAAATGTATGGGATAAGGCCAGAGAGATGATGATATGGTACACGAAGTACCAGGCGCACATAACGGACAAGGAGTTAATAAGTTGATTGCGACTAACACGGAGCCACATCGGGTTAAATCAAGTGCCGACCCCAACAATGTATGGGATAAGGCCAGGGAGATGATGATATGGTACACGAAGTACCAGGCGCACATAACGGACAAGGAGTTAATAAGTTGATTGCGACTAACACGGAGCCACATCGGTTTGAATCAAGTGCCGACCCCAACAATGTATGGGATAAGGCCAGGGAGATGATGATATGGTTCACGAAGTACCAGGCGCACATAACGGACAAGGAGTTAATAAGTTGATTGGTATAGATAGAAATACTCAATAACACTGATTGAAATCGTGTTCAAGAAAATCTTAAGGAAAACAATCCCACTTTTTTAATAATTAAAATATTCTTCCCCTTTTATTGAGACAAAAATTAAATTTTTATTTTAGTATAAGTACCAGGCGCACATAACGGACAAGGAGTTAATAAGTTGATTGCGACTAACACGGAGCCACATCGGGTTAAATCAAGTGCCGACCCCAACAATGTATGGGATAAGGCCAGGGAGATGATGATATGGTACACGAAGTACCAGGCGCACATAACGGACAAGGAGTTAATAAGTTGATTGCGACTAACACGGAGCCACATCGGTTTGAATCAAGTGCCGACCCCAACAATGTATGGGATAAGGCCAGGGAGATGATGATATGGTTCACGAAGTACCAGGCGCACATAACGGACAAGGAGTTAATAAGTTGATTGGTATAGATAGAAATACTCAATAACACTGATTGAAATCGTGTTCAAGAAAATCTTAAGGAAAACAATCCCACTTTTTTAATAATTAAAATATTCTTCCCCTTTTATTGAGACAAAAATTAAATTTTTATTTTAGTATAAGTATATTCGTTCATATGCCTTTAGTGAAAAGCTGTTAATTTGAAATTACAAACAAACACATGTCTTCAATTTAATTTATCTGTATGTATAGATTCTAATTTTAATTGTCGTGGAGATCGAGAATGTATGAAAGTTTAAATTTTTTTCAAAATCAAAGATGTCTGGGAATAAACCCTCGAAAGTGCCACAGAGTAGAAAGCATCCAAGTAATAAAAATGTCACAATAGTAGTTACACAGAGTAGTTGCGATTGTAACACGTTGATAGGTTTATAGTCAGTTGGTGTCGCACTGCGGTCGGGCATGTTAGTGTAATTGTTATACTGCGAACAAGTCATAAAGGACTGTATTATTGACCGCTATTATAACTATGTACATACAATGTTCCCGAGTGCATCCCATGAGAGTATGCAGAGACTACTGCGTTATTCTGGTAGGTTTCTCAGCGCCGAACACAACGTCGAGTGTCGAGTGAAGTTGATACATAATACATATACGTTAAAGCTCAATATCGTATCTTTAGAACCGACACTCAACGTCGCGTCGAGTGAAGCTTTGAAACCGCAGAATAGCGCGGCTGTTTGCCTCATGGTAAGATCCTTCAAAAATCTTGCTGTTTCAGAGATCAGCCGGAACAAACGGACAGAAGTCGGAGAAAAAACATGAAATTCTAGTATAATTTATACTTGGATAATAATCCAAGTTATCATCATCATCCCCCTGGCCTTATCCCATACATTGTTGGGGTCGGCACTTGATTCAACCCGATGTGGCTCCATGTTAGTCGCAATCAACTTATTAACTCCTTGTCCGTTATGTGCGCCTGGTACTTCGTGTACCATATCATCATCTCCCTGGCCTTATTCCATACATTGTTGGGGTCGGCACTTGATTCAACCCGATGTGACTCCATGTTAGTCGCAATCAACTTATTAACTCCTTATCCGTTATGTGCGCCTGATACTTCGTGTACCATATCATCATCTCCCTGGCCTTATCCCATACATTGTTGGGGTCGGCACTTGATTCAACCCGATGTGACTCCATGTTAGTCGCAATCAACTTATTAACTCCTTGTCCGTTATGTGCGCCTGGTACTTCGTGTACCATATCATCATCTCCCTGGCCTTATCCCATACATTGTTGGGGTCGGCACTTGATTCAACCCGATGTGGCTGATCACCTAATTTTTATACGAAGCGACTGCCATCTGACCTTCGCAACCCCATTTAGGAGGAAAATCTGTGATCTGGGTTAAACCAGTTGTCAGATTATTTTTAGGCCTCTGACTGACCTGTAACGATTGCCAAAGATGCTAAATTGGCAACCGGGACCGACGGCTTATCGTGCTCTCCGAGGCACGGAGGGAACTCGGGTGGTCACCCATCCAAGTACTGGCTAGGCGTATGGTTGCTTAACTTCGCTGATCGAATGATATGCGCAATAGCAACTGTGATACGAGCTCCTCATGATAATCCCAGTTAATGAAAATAAAATGGAATAACAGCGAAGACGCGATAAGAAAGTGTTAAAGAATGCAAAGAAGTATTCACGTTTGCGATAACACTAATGTTTAAACATAAGCATATCAAATGAAAAAATATATTCCTACACTAACCATACCGCATATATTTATATACTAGCTGTGCTCCGCAGTTTCACCAGCGTAGACCTAATGTTATTGTTAGCCCGCGGAACCCTAATGTTTTATAAAAATAATGAGGCCTAAGTATTATTTGAAATTAAGTTATTGCTTGTAACATTAGCTATCTGCCAGTGTAAAAGTCATATAAAAATCGGTCAAGTTGTTTCGGAGTTTAGCCGGAACAAACAGACAGACAGACAAACAGAGAAAATAATAAAAGTTTTTTTTATAGTGAGTATTTTAGGTATATACTCTCATATGCATTTGGTGAAAAGCTGTATATTTGGAATGACAAACAGACGCTTCAGTTATATTTATCTATATAGAACTTTTGTTTTTTTTATTTCAATACGTGTTAAAAATTCATTTTTAGTTTAATCGAAATCGAATCCGAGACTCGACGATCTTCTCGCTATTTCGCTATTATATAGTTTGTATTCTTATAGTTTCTGAATTGGACATCCACGCTTAAATAAAAATGAAATCCTGAGTGCTTAATGCGTGTTTTCTTAAAATCCTATTCAAATCTGCGTTTACGTCGACGCGATGACTTGTGACGGCGGCAGTGAAAAACTCACACTAGGTCTACATACATACATGTGCTCACGCCTGTATTCCCCAAAGGGTTAGACAGAGGTGTTGTAATAACAACACTCACTATTCACCGAATATAATTAAGTGCCAACGTGACAGATGGTGAGTCTACGGCCGTCTCAGCCACTTCACAAATACATACGTGTTTAAAATACTTCTCAGACATATTATGCAGGTTTCCTCCCTATGTTTTGTTTCATCGTAAAGAACGTGATATTAATCACTACACAATTTTAGAAAAACTCATTAGTACAGACATTGCTGGGATTCGAACTTGCGTCGCTTGCATTGCAGGCACTTTTTCACTTTCCACTATCCTTAAGCAATTTCCTTATACGATAACTGAACATGTCTACATCAATAAATAAGCATGTAATATAAGTATTGTCTTATTATATTCAAGATACTCGATATCTGTACTTATTATATAGCAACGTTCTGAGGTTCTCAAACGTTTCAAAGATACTCAAAGGTTATCAAAGGCTCTCTACACATCGAGTCCGCGACGTCGAGCGTAAAAGGGCTCTCATAGCATTCTTAGGGTTTTATTGTCAAGTGACATGTATTTTCACGCCATATTTTTATGAAATACCTACGTGGGTTTTAATAAAAAATATTGTTTGTTTTTCGTGATTTTTCTCGTTTTGTTTATTGTATGAAAATGATCACAAATATTATAAGTATTTTTGTTTATATTTTTGACAATTAAGCATTGGTACTTTTTCTATGATTGACTTTATGAACTGGGGCCTTAACATGAGCTCTTATTACCACGATAGTTTCACTCATTTATGAGACAGATGTATGTGACGTGCATACATCTGTCACTGTCGCACAACTGAATTATCATTGCAATAAGAGCTCATGGTTGGGCCCCAGATTTGTTTTGTATTTTTAAAATTGTATTTTTTTTTTGTAAAGACTAATTACTGAGTTTCTTGCCAGGTTCTTCTCAGTAAAAGCAACCTTCCGAACCTGGCGGTAGTATGTATAATCCTGTAAATTGTGTCATTCTGACGATTTGAAAGTGCTTTGTAAAAAGTCTAATCGAATAAAGATATTTTTGACTTTGACTTTGAAGATGAAAATGAAAAATATTTATTCAGTTTGGGCCCTGGTAAGGCACTTATGAATGTCGTATAATCACAAGAGGGCGCCACGCGTCAAGAACTACGCATAATGATAAAATGCTGTACATCTGACATCCTGACAGGACAATTTTCCTATTTACATAAATATGCTCACAACATCGCAGAAGCGTCCCCGAAGGAGTAAGCACTGAATATGATTAAGTGCAAACGTGAAAGAGAGTGAGAGAGTTGATTTTTTGGGGTCAGTAGCGTGTATACTTTCACATGCATTAAATGAAAAGTTGTTATTTTGGAATTCCAAACAGACACTTCAATTTTATTTACCTGTATAGATGTATACATTATCAGGCGAGTGGGACGAGAAATGCATTGTTTAAACCAGTTCTTAGTAACGATGGCAGAAAAAAACTGGACCGATTTTTGCGGGACTTTCACTGGCAGATTTCTGATTTTACTAGGAGTACTGCTACTTTTATAGAAAAAAATTAGGGTTCCTCGAAATTAAGCCAGTCATGAAATTAGGTCTACGCGGGTGAAACTGAGGGGCACAGCTTGTTATAAAATAAAGGCTTACCTTTATATAGATATACATACACGCATTCTACTAATATTATAATACAAAAAAGGTTGAATAACACCGAATCGTAAAAGGTACATACTCGTAAAATATATCCGTTTCAGCAACAATTTTATTTATGTCACGTCACGTCACGTCACGCACCGTCAACCCAACACGTCATAGACACCGCTGATCGCAATCATTTATCATACGCCCAACATAAATTGTAGTGATACTGCAAATTACCTGATTGATCTAATGATTTATGATGTAACGACTTGTAACTTCACCGTACTTATCTTCGTTTATAAACACTTACTTTCAAATTAGTAATTCGAAAATAGAATAATTCAAATATTTATAGTTATAACAACAATGATTAAGTTTGGAACGTTATAATTTTTGAAAAGCGAACATTAAAAGGCGAAATTTAAAAAAGATTTCGTTTAATATTAAATTTCGAATAGATTTATAAAGCCGTATTTCTTATTGATTTATTCGTTTAATCATTCACTTTTTGGTTAGCACTTAGATACAAAGTCAGATAGATAACACAGGACCACCTGTGGATATTGACTAGAAATTGATGATTATTTAGATAATATTAAGGATTTAAGTTAAGATTTGAAGATAAGAGTGATTTTAGTTGAAATATATTAAGAGTTTAAGTAAAAAGATAGTTTTTTAAGGGGCCGGGAGCGGCCGTGACGGACGGCGTGCTGCCGTGGCAAGCTCCCGAATTGAACTGAGGAGGTCCGTTCGCCCGGCTAAAGGATACCCGGATTGATCGTCAGATTTATCGCGAAACAAGTCGCACGTCAAAGCCTTGTTGAATTTAAATTGGCATCTCGTTCCTGAAAATATGTTACTTGCTGAAAGGTTTTCAGTTGAGGAAAATATCATCTTGATTTTGTCGATCTCAATTAAATCGTGTTTATTTTTAATTAAATCTATACTCTACACAGATAAATAAAATTGAAATGTCTGTTTGTAATTCCAAAATAACAGCTTTTCACTAAATGCATATGAAAGTATACACGATACTGACACTAAAAAACCAAGTTTTAAAATTTTTCCTGTCTGTCTGTATGTCTGTATGTCTGTCTGTCTGTTTGTTCCGGGTAATCTCTGAAACGGCTGGACGGATTTTAACACGACTTTCACTGACGGATAGCTAATGACAAAACAAGAATGATAAAACAAGGAGTAACTTAGGCTACTTAGATTTTACAAGAATGATAAAACAAGGAGTAACTTAGGCTACTTAGATTTTTTTAAAACATTGGGATCCGCGGGCAACCATGAAATTAAAATCTACGCGGGTGAAACCGCGGGGCACAGCTAGTTATATAATGAAAATGTATATGATGCCAGCTGAGTTTCTTGTCGGTTCTTCTCAGAAGGCTAGTTTCCGAACCGGTGGTCAATTCTTCAACATTCATAAGTGCCTTACCAGGGCCTAAACTGAATAAATCATTTTCACTATCATTTTTTTCATTTTATTTTTACGCCTCAAAAGGTCCTATATGTTTGTTTGTTCAGGATAATCTTTTAAACGACTCGACCAATTTCAATAGGACTTTTACTAGCAGATAGCTGATGTTACATAAAGTATCTTAGTACCCTTTTTTAAAATTAAAATGATATCTAAGCGGGCGAAACCACGAGGCATAGAAAGTCTCGTAATAAATTATTAATCACATTTTATTGCATCACTTCTCACTCTTCTTGAATTGGCACTTATGAATAAAAGAATATTCTTTTACGAGGAAAGAATAAAATGAACTTGATAATTTCTCGCGAATTAATCATAAAGTTGCTAATTAAATTATACATTTTATGAGAAGCATAACACGATCTCAATTCGGATTTCGTGGAAATCGTAGTGAGGAGTGTGACTTCTGCACGAAGGAATGACTGAATATATACATCTATACAGATAAATAAAGTTGAAGTGTCTGTTTGGAATTTAAAATTAACAGCTTCTCACTAAATACTTTTCACAGTTTACACGGTAGTGTCTTGTAAAAAAAAATGTAAATGGTTTTCTCTGTCTGTCTGTTTGTTTGTTCCGGCTAAACTCCGAAACGGCTGGACCGATTTTAACTGGATTTTCACTGGCAGATAGCTAATGCTACAAAGAGTAACTTATCTTTTGCTGTGCCTTAATTTCATGGGCGACCTGTGGAACCCTCATTTTTTGAATAAAAGTAACCTATGTTACTCCTTGTTATATTAGCTAGCTGCTAGAGAAAGTCCCGTTAAAATCAATACCCTAAGTAACTCCTTGAAACATTAACTATCTGACAAAGAAAGTCCCATTGAAATCCATACAGCCGTTTCAGAGATTACCCGGAACAAACAGACAGACAAACAGACGGACAGACAGATAATTTTTTTAAAACTTGGTTTTATAGTATCAGTAGCGTGTATACTTTCATATGCATTTAGTGAAACGCTGTTAGTTTGGAATTTCAAACAGACACTTCAATTTTATTTATCTGTATAGATGTATAGATTATCTCTGACTATATACCAGGTATTTCAATAAATAAACAGTCATCAAGCAATAGCTATTGCCTGAATATATTTACGCTGGGAAATGCTCTAGGTTCTGTTTATTGCAAGGTTTCAAAGGATTGTGGAGATACGAGTATTGCTTTCTAAGATAAATACAAACTAAAGAGTCCCTTTTATTAATCCCTTTTAAAAGAAATACTTAAAATAAAATAAATGAAATGAAAATTCATTCAGTTTAGGTACTTATGAACGTCGAAGAATTGACCACCGGTTCGGAAACTAGCCTTCTGAGAAGAACCGGCAAGAAACTCAGCTGGCATCATGTACATTTCACATAAATAATAATTAGTTTATTTTTCATAAATATGGCATCATATCAAGCAAATTATTCAAAACTAGCTGGGCCCCGCGGTTTCACCCGCGTAGATTTTAATTTTATGGTTGCCCGCGGTTCCCTAATGTTTTAAAAAAATCTAAGTAGCCTAAGTTACTCCTTGTAACATAAGCTATCCGTCAGTGAAAGTCCCGTTAAAATCTGTCCAGCCGCGTCGGAGATTACCAGGAACAAACAGACAGGCAGAGAAAAAAATTTAAAATTGGTTTTTCTATGTCAGTACCGTGTATACTTTCATATGCATTTAGTGAAAAACTGTTATTTTGCAGTTACAAACAGACACTTCAACTTTATTTATCTGTATAGATGTATAGATGTAGTCGAATACAGTTACGAAGTCTTCGTAGCACGCTACGGCGTAGCAAGCGTAGACAAAGTAACATTCTCTCACGCTAGCACTAATAGAAACGATACAAAATGTATGGAGTTGACATAAATCAGCCACGTGACATATGTCACTCCCGTACATTTTGTATCGTTTCTACTAGCGAAGCGTGAGGATAAGGTTACTTTGTCAACGGGCCCTGTAGCTACGGCGTAGAGCAACGAGTGATCTAAGAAAATAAACTCGGTAATATAATTTAAAAAATCTGTCTGCACATCTTAACAGGATCGCGGTAAAGAATGTGCGTTTGTAAGCTTCTCTTTGAGCCATCATTTCTTCAGAATGTAACCTGTTTATTCGCACTCAAATACCTGACGAGTATTGCATGAATAAATTATTCATAAACATGAGAATAATTATTCGTCTAGTCTCACACAGGACTAAGACATTGAGATATAAATTCACACACTTTCCGAGGCCGCAATGCGTACTCCAATGATTTATAACAACCAGAAGCGTTATATATCACGTTTCACGATGAAGATAACACAATAAAAATATCTGTCTGTATTTATGTCACAGTGTAGAGACAAATTTGTTCTTTGTACTGGGACCTTTTCACGAATATCAGTGATTTTATACTACGTGAAGGAAAACATCGTGAGGAAACCTGCATAATATGTCTGAGAAGTATTCAATGATGTATGTATAGTGGCAGAGACGGCGATAGACTCACCATCTGTCACGTTGGCACTTAATCATCTTCGGTAAAATGTGGGTGTTGTTATTACAACAACTTCGGGGACATCTTTGGGACGGCGCGGCGGCGTCAGCTTATTTTTATTGTTTTTTATGGTATTAATGATATTCATAGACTGTATACGTAACAAATATAAAGTTTACAATTTAGATATACAATACTAGCTGTGTCCCGCGGTTTCACCCGCGTAGATTTAGTTTCATCCTTATTGTCGCGGAACCCTAATATTTTTAATAAATAAAAGTAGCCTAAGTTACTCCTTGTTATATCAGCTACCTGCCAGTGAAAGTCCCGTTAAAATCGGTCCAGTCGTTTCGGAGATTACCCGGAACAAACAGACAGACAGACAGAGAAAAAGTTTAAAACTTGGTTTTTTTGTGTCAGTAGCGTGTATACTTTCATATGCATTTAGTGAAAAGCATTAATTTTGGATTTACAAACAAACACTTCAATTTTATTTATCTGTATAGAGTATGTATATTGTATAGATTTGGAATGGAAATTTTATGTATATACTTCCAAATGAAGTGCAATGCTGTTAGTCTGGAATTACAAACAGACACTCCAATCTTATTTATCTTTATAGATACTAAATTATTCCACACATATATATCCTTTCTCTAACAACAGACACTCAGACAAACAAAAATAAATCACATCAAGTCCTTTTAAAGCATGTTCAAAAAAGGATTCGAGTAATAAAATAAAATAAAAAATAAAACATTGTATAATATGGTTTTCTTTGATGTCGTGTTTGACAGGCAACCGTGCCTAAGGCCGAACAAGGGTTGTCGAGCAAGCCTTTGGAAGCTTCCGGATTTAATATATTTTTTTAAGAGCTGTACCCAACGGTTTCACCCGCGTAGATTTAGTTTCATCCTTATAAATAAAAGTATCCTGAGTTACTCCTTGAAATATCAGCTACCTGTCAGTGAAAGTCCCGTTAAAATCGGTCGAGCCGTTTCGGAGATTATCCGGAACAAACAGACGGACAGACAGACAAAAATTTTAAAACTTGGTGTTTTAGTGTCAGTAGCGCGTATACTTTCATATGCATTTAGTGAAAATATGTTATTTTGGAATTACAAACAGACACTTGAATTTTATTTATCTGTATAGATTATGATATAGATTTGAAGAGCGTTTTTAACGGTATAGTCATATCACGAGTTTGCCACCGTTTTCCAAATCTATACTCGCTAGCGTATTAAGTAGCCGAGTGTTTTAAGTAGTCACCTGTCTAAGTTCGAAATGTCCTAATTTGAAATAATTATTATTATAATTATATTATTTTGTAAGAGTTTAATAAAGTTGCTCTTCGACACAGTTTTCCCAAGTCAAACAATTAAAATAAAACTTTTTTAATTTTTTTATACAAAATTCAATATAAAATAAAATTTTATTATTAATTAAAATTATTTATGTTTAATTTTAGAAATAGTTAGTTTTTTTATTTATATTATTTTTCTACTGGATTAACAGTACATACGAATAATAATTTAATTATTAAGTAGTGGAGCTATAAAAATATTGTAAAGAGATTTTTCCAAGTTTGGTAACGCGCGTATACCTAGCTATATCATTTAGCTCATGGTAATTTTCTCTTCGTGCAAAAAAGTATGATTCTAAAATCTGACAGCCCTACCATATCAAATGTTATACATGACTGTATTGTATAAAATATGATAAGGGTATATTATATTTCTGTTAAAATATTAACATCGCTCGTGTCAATAAGAGCGGTGGGTTCATGCATAATTATAAAATTAAATTAGATTTATAAAATTTGGTACTTTATTATGAGTTAAAACATGAGTTGATTTAACTCGGTTGGTCGCTCAACACTCGCAAACTTACACACTTGACATTGCGATTTATCGTGGCTCAAAATGTGTTGACTTGCCTATACCAAGTACCCCATACTGACCAAGACTCAACAGACAGAGTCTATCATTCTGGCAATACGCGTTCGTCCGCGTTGCAAACCTGTCAGAGGGCCTAGAGCGAGTTTTTCACTGCCACCGTTAAAAATCACCGCGTCGACGTAAACGCAGATTTCTATAGGATCGGAACAGCGCCTCTGTTGGCCTAAACATGACACTATTGTGAGCCCATACAAATCTGCGTTTACGTCAACGCGATGACTTGTGACGGCGATTTTAATAAAACTCGCACTAGCGACATGAAGGCACGACGTGTTCTAACGATTCAAAGAATTCGCTACCGTGTCGAGTCGAACTTAGTCTTGAAGCAAGTCAAGTTAAATAAAACTGATCAGTGACCGATCGCTCGGATATTGAATTTCCACTCAAACGCAAAAACGATACGATATTTTCCTTCACCGTAAAACTCGTTAGAAAGAATAACTCATAGTCAAAGTCAAAGTCAAAAATATCTTTATTCGATTATATTTTATACAAAGTACTTTCAAATCGTCAGAATGACACAATTTACAGGATTATACATGCTACCGCCAGGTTCGGAAGGTTGCTTTTGCTTTTACTTTGAAGAACCTGGCAAGAAAGTCAGTAATTACTCTTTACAAAAATATTATATAAACCTGTGCCCCGCGGTTTCACCCGCGTAAATTTTAATTTCATGGTTGCCCGCGGATCACTAATGTTTTTTTTTAAAATCTAAGTAGCCTAAGTTACTCCTTGTAACATTAGCTATCCGCCAGTGAAAGCCCCGTTAAAATCCGTCCAGCCGTTTCGGAGATTACCCGGAACAAACAGACAGACAGACAGACAGACGGACAGACAGACAGAGAAAAAAATTAAAAATTGCTTTTTCTATGTAAGTATCGTGTATACTTTCATATGCATTTTGTGAAAAACTGTTATTTTGCAGTTAAAAACAGACACTTCAATTTTATTTATCTGTATAGATTTAAAAAAAAACAAAATAAATCACTTGAGAAATGTAAGCCCATGGACACAGTTGCAATGCACAAACACATAGGCTTCAACAGGAATATTAAAATATACAATTTAAATAAAAACAATACATTTCGGAATACCAGCGAGGGTTAAGCCGAGGTATGTTCAAGGTAAATTTATTGCGAACGCTTACCGTCTTAATTTCTGACAAGTCTAGGCTTGGGACTAAAATAGTACCAAATATTACTCTCCGAAGCAGTACCAAGTAACGTACGAACGTGTGACAGTGACATATTTATACACGTCATGTATTATAACACCTGCCTCACACTAAGAGTCGAAATAAGCAATAAGAGATACATTTAAAGAAATCATTATCTGAATAGAACGAAAAATCCAATTCTTTTTATGGAAATTCTTTCATTATACATAAGTGAAAAGCTGTAAGTTGGGAATTACAAACAAACACTTCTTTTTTATTTATCGGTATAAATTTGCTCTGACTAGGTATCAACACTATCTATACATCTATACATACATACATACAGATAAATAAAATTGAAGTGTCTGTTTGTAATTCCAAAATAACAGCTTTTCACTAAATGCACATGAAAGTATACACGATACTGACACTAAAAAACCAAGCTTTAAATTTTTTATCTGTCTGTCTGTCTGTCGGTTTGTTCCGGGTAATCACTGAAACTGCTGGACGGATTTTAACGGGACTTTCACTGGTAGGTAGCTGATGTTTCAAGGAGTAACTTAGGCTACTTTTATTAAAAATATTAGGGATCCGCGACAATAAGGAAGAAACTAAATCTACGCGGGTGAAACCGCGGTGCACAGCGTATAGATTTGCTCTGACTTGCTATCAATACTATCCCTACTAATATTATAAATGCGTAAGTAACTCTGTCTGTCTGTTACGCTTTCCCCCTTAAACCTCTCAATCGATTTTGATGAAATTTGACACAGACAATCTTTAGACCCTGAGAAAGGACATATGCTACTTTTTATTTAAAATATTAGGGTTCCGCGACAATAAGGATGAAACTAAATCTACGCGGGTGAAACCGCGGGGCACAGCTAGTAATATTATAAAGAGGAATGATTTGTATGTAAGAATGTTTGTAACGAATTAGCTGAAAAAGTAGGTACTGAACCGATTTGAAAAATTCTTTCAGCAATGGATAGCTACATTATCAGCGAACAATATAGGCTATACTTTATTCTTGTATTCCCACGGGAACGGGAACTACGCGGGTGAAACCGCGTGACGTCCACTTTTAAATGTATAACGTGTTTTCATTCTTATTATAACCGAAGCTTAAAAAACTTCATATAACGCGGCTAAAGTCGCTAGGAAACCTAGTATTGTTGAAAGGTTAATTAAAGAACCGATGAATATGAATAGAATATTCATTTTAAATTCAAGTATAAAAGCCTGGTTTGATAGGAGCTCTTTACTTTTGAATAAGAATGCAGAGAACTCATTCTTAATGAAAAGTTACATTTACGTTTTTTATATTTTTAGTTTAGTTAAATTTACTTGTAGTTTTTAACCGACTTAAAAAAAATAGGGTATCAATTCGACTGTATGTTTGTTCCCTCAGAACTTTGGACTAGGTGAACCGATTTAGATGATTTTTTTTTATTTGAAAGGGACCATTTTAATTTGGTTTGTGGTGGCTTACATGAGAAATCAGCGTATGTATAATATGAAAAAAATACGGGTTTCCGAGCCAGAACTATCTCTAAAAAGTATCAGGAACTATAGAACTCTTCTGCACGCTAATAGAACTCATATTTATTTTTGATCTGCTGGGATTTGCTCTGCTAAGTTCACTGACACGCGTCTCAGTCACTATACATACGTCTTTGAATTACTTCTCAGACATATCCAGGTTTCCTCACGATGTTTTCCTTCACCGTAATTCTCGCGGTGTGACATCACAAAACTTAAGCTTAAAAGCTTTAAGAATATCTTTATCTGTTTGGGTTTGTAGTAAAAAAAGTTAATATTAACTAGCTGTGCGCCGCGGATTTACCCGCATATACTTAATTTCATCGGTGGCTTTATTTCGCGGAGCTCAAATAAAAAGGTTGTTCAAAGGTTGCTCAAATAAAAAAAGTTACTCTTTGTAGCATTAGCTAACTACCAGTGAAAGTCCTTTTAAAATCGGTCCAGCCGGTTTAGAGAATAGCCGGAACAAACCGACTGTCAAAAAATTGGTCTTATTATTTAAGTATTGTATATACTTTCATATGCATTTTGTGAAGAGCTGTTAATTTGGAATTACAAACAGACCTTCACTTTATTTACAGATAGATATTATATTGTATTTATAGATTAAAATTTATAGAAAATATTGACAACTCAATGTTTTGTAATAGTTTCAAAAAATCGTTACCCGAACTTGTAATAAGAGCGGGGGGGTCACTAGTTAATTTATATAGAACTCGCAGACGTCACGCGGTTTCATCCGCGTAGTTCCCGTTCCCGTGGGAGTACGCGGATAAAATATAGCTTATGTTGCTCGCTGATGATGTAGCTATCCATTGCTGAAAGAATTTTTAAGATCGGTCAAGTAGTTTCGGAGCCTATTGAATGCAAACAAATAAACAAAGAAACAATGAAATCTGTCCTCTTTAGTGTAGATAAAGATTGTATTATTCATACATCATTTAAACTGATTTGAAAACTTCAGCTTTGAAACGAACAATTTGTATTCGAGTAATAGCTTCATTTTGTTAATTAGCTTTGTACTTTGTAAGTCGCAATGCGATGGAACTAATTAAGTTTACAACAGGAGAATTTATTTACTCTGTGGTAAGTGTGGTTTAGACTAAATATTTATATTTGAGCATCTATACAGCTTGTACGTTAAACACTGCGTTTCTCCACTCGCTCATAGATGGCGCTACTCGCTAACAAATGCGAAGTTTGAGTACAAATACACGAGAACCTAAATCGCGCTATAAGAGTTAGTTATATAGTTAGTTAAATATACAAGTTTCCAACTAGAACAGTCACAACTCAGATCCAGCTCCCTAGCTCATCCCCCAGCAACGCCCTAAGCCGAGGTCCGAGCCCCGCACCAGGGCGTCCTTAGCTGTGTTGCTTAGTATTTAAGTTTAAGGCTGGCTCGGCTGGAGGCCCTTGGGTCTCGCCCTATTGTCCGGTTAAGCAGTGGAGGTAACTCCCCCCTACCAACTGCGAGAGACAATATCGAAAAAAAAAAAAAATACTAGAACAGTTGGAGCCGCGGTTCCCCAGGAACTATCATTGCCTGGCTGGAAGATTTTCCCTTTGCTGGGGATGAGCATGATCACTCGCTGTTTTCGGAATTAATAATTGTAATGCCTTACCAACTCTACAGACACGAAATCAGTTTATAGCCAAAACATAAATGTAAAGCACGTAACTTCAAAAGTTAATTATAAAGCTGGATGCTTTTGAAGTATAATAAAATAATCGTTCCGTGAGATCGGTACTTAACTAACGCACCGAAGTGTCGTAAAGTGAGCTCATAAATTATTGCGCAGAATTTTCGTTATTTTAAAAAAAATATAATCTGTGTTCATAAAATATGAACAACAATTTGAGAAGCGCTTATTAGCATTATTTTTAACAAAATAATTAGCAAAAGAGCCTCGGTGGCCGAGTGCTTTGAGTAGAAGACTTATACGCAGGCGACGCAAGTTACTATTTAAAGCGGTCTGTCTTAACCGTTGAGTTTTTATAAAATCTTCAGTGCAGTATCACACCGCGAGTTTTACGGTGAAGGAAAACATCGTGAGGAAACCTTTATATTTCTGAGAAGTAATTTTAAATACGTATGTATAGTTTGAGATGGCACTAGACAGAGACAAATGGAAAGAGTTGCATCGGTTACACCGACAAGAGAAAAAAAACAATAATTACTTAAATAAATAAAATTTAAATAATATGTAACAATTTGTCGATTATGAATAGAATCATCAACCTAAATTTTTTTCGTTGTATTGTGTACAAAAACTGCAACTATAGCACTGCATTATACCTCATCATCTCTCTGGCCTTATCCCATACATTGTTGGGGTCGGCACTTGATTCAACCCGATGTGGCTGATCACCTGATTTTTATACGAAGCAACTGCCATCTGACCTTCGTAACCCCTTTTTTCGAGGAAAATCGGAAATCCGGGTCTAACCTGTTGTCAGACTTCCTTAGGCCTCTGACTGACCTGTAACGATTGCCAAAGATGTTAAATTGGCAACCGGGACCGACGGCTTAACGTGCTCTCCGAGGCACGGAGGGAACTCGGGCGGTCACCCATCCAACTGCTGGCTAGGCGTATAGTTGCTTAACTTCGCTGATCGCATCATATGCGCAATAGCAACTGTGCCACGAGCCCCTCTGCACCACTGCATTATACCTATATGTATATATTTAAAGTTCTGCGCTCTAACGGAAATACGTCATTACCGGCACGAGCCACAATAGCGACTTCCTTTCCCACTATCTACCCATTACGTCACCTGAGGCTTCAGCTGAAATGTTATGAAGTTATCCTTAATACTGAAAAATATTTATTGTTGCACTAGCTTTTCATACGACTTCATCCGCGTAATAATTGATTAAGTACCATTATATCCGTATTGGGGTAAATGAAATGAAAATGATTTATTCAGTTTAGGCCCTTATGAATGTCGAAGAATTTGCCACCGGTTCGGAAACTAGCCTTCTGAGAAGAACCGGCAAGAAACTGACATCATGTACATTTCATTACATAATAAATAATGATAAATAACAATAAAATTCGCAATAGTAAACATTGTATCAGCATGCATGTGTAAAAAATAATAATTAAAAGACTAAAAACAATACCAAATGATTTACATAACATGTTTGCATACCATGTCATTGCCAGTCGTGCAGAGTTTTAATTCCATGTCTTTATCATTTATGTAATCCGAAAGGCTTATTTTTATATATTTTAAATTAAATGGAAGTGTCTGTTTGTAATTTCGAATTAACTATCACTAAATGCATATGAAAGATAATCGGTACCCAATGATCCAGATACTAACGATCTTGCATTGAAGACATTTGATTTTATTTCGAAACAGGTCATTGAGGAAAATGTTATTGAATTTGAGGAGAATTAATAGTTAATAGAGGGAAATTCAACTGAAAACAGGATGAAACGAACATGTAATGGCTAAGTAAATTGTGTTACGCATCAAATAACACTTTTATTACGGAAAATTAGGTTAATTAACATAACAAGAGGACTCAAGTTAGAAAATTGGAAAAATTCTATATTTTTCGATATGCGGTGAAGGAAACCATCGTGAGGAAATCAGTGTGCTTACTGCGAGTTTTTCACTGCCATAGTCACAAGTCACTGCGTCGACGTAAACGCAGATTTGTATAGGATCGGAACAGCGCCTCTGTCGACCTAAAGGTGACACTATTGTGAGCCCATACAAATCTGCGTTTACGTCGGCGATGGACTCACCCTCTGTCACGTTGGCACTTAATCATATTCGGTGAAATGTGGGTGTTGAAAATTACAACACCTCTGCCTACCTACTGCCTCTGGAATACAGGCGTGAGCATATGTATGTATGTATACTGTGACTAAGCTATTAATCACAGACTACGTGTTCTATAAATGTTGGTCTAAAAAGCTTGTATTTTGCTTTAAAACCGCTGCAGTAGCGTTTCATTTTGATAAATAACGAAACGTGGGGAGTTTATTTCCTAGCTCGTTTGCACCGGGTAGCTTAATGTCGGGTGCATTATGGTATACGGTTACCGACGTCTTGGGATGTATGAGTTAACTTGACTCTTGTATATTGTCTTTCAAGAGTGTCTCTAAGGATAGGTAGAAGTGTTACACAACCATTCCTTAAGGGGTTGACTGTAAAAAGTTTTCATTTGCATAAGCCTGAGAAGAATTTAAAAAAACGTATGGATATTATATTAGACAGCGATGGACTCACCATCTGTATATACGCGATCGGCCACGACGTGACACCCCTTACTGACTCATCGCCAAGACCACGTATTATCTCACAGAAGCGCGCGTCTGTGTGAGTGACCGATTTATTTTGAGAGTGTAATAAGCTTATCTATACATCTATACAGTACAGATAAATAAAATTGAAGTATCTGTTTGTAATTTCAAAATTACAGCTTTTCACTAAATGCATATGAAAGTATACACGCTACGGACACTAAAAAACCAAGTTTAAAATTTTTTCTCTGTCTGTCTGTACGTCTGTCTGTCTGTTTGTTCCCGGTAATCTCTGAAACGGCTGGATCGATTTTTACGGGATTATTTTTAGCTGCTGTTCCAAGGAGTAAATTAGGCTACTTTTATTTATTAAAAATATTAGAATTCCGCGACAATAAGGATGAAACTAAATCTACGCGGGTGAAATCGCGGGGCACAGCTAGTATTTAATAACACTTAATTCTTGGAACATTCTACCACTAGTGATGTTACGTTAACTATAATGAAACCAAATTAAATATGCATTAACTAAAGTATATTAACTGTAACTCAGTTAGAGCGACGGCGGCGCGGAGCTAAATTATGTTTCTGAAAATTGTTTAATTCTACGCCTTAATGAAACCGCGGCTTTCGAGCCATTAATTTAGCGATCAACTCTTTAATTCTAGTTATAAACGCGGTTTGCATTTAAGTTAAAATGTATTTTGATTGCCTTGTTGAGTTGTTGACACCAACATGGTTTGTAATCACTACACAGTGATTACAAACGCTACTGCGGAATACGAGGACTTGGGTTCGATTTCCAGGTCAGGGAAAGGCTCGTTGCGTTCTCCTATTTGTAGCTGTAGCAGTCCCAGTGCCTGTTTTATGGTAATAGGCTCGGCCCCTATTAGGGATTTTAAGAAGACGAAATTTAAGCAAAATCGATTTATTTATACATTCGTTAAATTAAAAAGTACAATTACCTACACAGGGAAATTTTGATTCACTAAAATTTTATTACAACAAAAATCATTTTTTTTATACCTTAACAATTGGGTGATAGTCTTGAATTCGTACAATTATTTGTCACTAGCTTATCCGCTGCACAGTTAAGTTTAAATTTTATGCGAGTTCTTCAATTTAATTTTACTGTAAAAAGTTACAAAACTTTTTAGGGCTAAGCCCTATAAAGTTGTAAGCGACAAGGCATAGAAGCTAAAAATCGCTACTCTAGTGGCCCAACCTGAATTATTCGACCAAATTAAATTACCGGCGATTTCATTTAAGCGATGCCTTTCTGTAACGGCGGCGTGGCGCTAACGCCGGGAAAGCCTCCGAGAATTTAATTGGGAAAATTGAATTTATTCCCACTTAATTGTTTATTACTATTCACGGAATTAATTCCGAGTTTTGTTTGTGGTGTTGGCAACATTATAATATTGTTATAAACAGCAGATCAACTTAATTAAAGGTTTAACTTAGTATATTTATCTATTCTAGTATTATCGTTAACAATAGCGTTAGTAGGCCTGTAGACAAAGTAGCATAGGCTTCGCTAGTAGAAACGATACAAAATGTACGGGAATGACAATCACATATCTGATTGATGTCATTTCCATAAATTTTGTGTCGTTTCTATTAGCGCAAGCGCAAAAGAATGTTACTTTGTCTAGGCCTACTTTACCTCTACAGAATAGATGATACCGAATCATCCGATTTTCTTTATCGTAATTTTATTTTAAAACGATATTTTATTTGTGATAGGATTTATATCGAAAGTTAACATTTAACATTATTTATATTTACAGCGACATTAAAATAAATGTTTTATATTTAGAAAAAAATATAATTTATCAAACATATTGGTACTGCCATCTATGAACGAGATTTGGAACTAAAATCAAAGCATTTTCCGCGTAACTCACGGACGGAAAAAGTTTCCAGTTTCATAGAATCGACAACAGATGGCACTGGTATACAACCAATGCAATAGCCTTCAATACCATCTTGGGAGTAGTGATTAAAGCGCTATTTCTAAACACGAGGTTCTGAGTTTGATACCCGGTGGGACTGGATTTTTATATGTGAAATTTCCGAGTAGTAACCCCAAAGGCTTGCCTACTATCTATATATAATATGTATAATGCAATATTATATGAATTTTATTGTAATGAATAATTATTCACTATGTAATGAAATGTACATGATGCCAGTTCTTCTCAGAATAGTTTCAAGTTAGAATCGGTGGTCAATTATTCGACATTCATAAGCATTACTAGGACCTAAACTGAATGAATTATTTTCATTTTCATTACAAATATATCTCTGTCTAACGCTTCGGAATACATGCGTGAACACATGGTAAAAATATGAGGATAACTGAAGTAACTTACCCAAATCTGAAACGGACCTTATCACTGTGAAATATTACTATCATGCTGAAAAATGGGAGGGCATATTATCCCCTCGCATGCGGGCATCAATCAATCAATCATAATGTTAACTGGACTGAGGCTATTTCGGTAAACTACCTATTTATATGACTTGTATATTATTAATACAACTCGATGCTCGATCGTTTGCTCGATGGAGTAAACATTCTTATTTCCAAAAATAGACCTAAATTCTTTCCTTAGGAATTGCGAAGGTCAGATGGCAGTCACTTCGCATACAAATGTATGGGATAAGACCAGGGAGAAGATGATATGGTACACGACAGGCGCACATAACGGACAAGGAGTTAATAAGTTGATTGCGACTAACATGGAGCCACATCGGGTTAAACCAAGTGCCGATCCCAAAAATGTTAGGGATAAGGCCAGGGAGATGATGATATGGTACACGAAGTACCAGGCGCACATAACGGACAAGGAGTGAATAAGTTGATTGCGACTAACATGGAGCCTCATCGGGTTAAATCAAGTGCCGACCTCAACAATGTATGCGATAAGGCCAGGGAGATGATGATATCTAAATTCCTTACTGCTTATAAAGCTAATATTAATACTATGGCAATACTCTTAGATACCTTTGTTTTACTAAGTCCTTCTGTAAGGGAGTAAAGTCTCCAATGGGATGGTCTTGAAATTTCAACCCGTTATTCAACCTTTGCGAGTAATAAAACATTTTAATTTGCCCTCAGTTCCGAGAATTACAAAACAAGGTAAACAAACCAGTAGGAGTAAATATCTGTTTTAAGTAACGTTAATTAGGTTACTTTTCAAGTAAATATTTGCGCAGCTACTTTGGGAGTATTCCGGGAAAATGTCCGGTTATATTCCTTATTTTATTAGGTTTCGGCACAGTGAAGGTCATTTGAAACTGATTGTGTAATTTTAATATAATACTGAATTATTACTGCGAACATTGTCTTGCGAAATTTTGATAAGTCGGTTGGAGATTTTGCGGTCGGGTTATTCCAATAATCCCCATTGAAAATCCCCACCAATGGGGTATAGTGGAAAAACGTCCAAAAATCCCCACTGCAATCGAAAGCAGCATAGAATGGGGGTTTTTATTGGACAAATTTTCCACAAATCCCTATTAGGTTTAAAATTAAATATGAACAACATACTGTATAAGAATGAGGAAGCAGTTATTTTAGAAATCAAACAAATTCATGTTATAAGGCAAAGCCTAAATTTAAATTATTTAATGTTGAAGAACGAAATCAAATCATAGTCTAGTGAAAAAATCCCCATTCCAAGCTGCTTTCGATCGCAGTGGGGATTTTTGGACTGTTTTTCCACTATTACCCATTGGTGGGGATTTTCAATCGGGATTAATAGAATAAACCTTGCGGTCATACTTGCATCATCATGTCTTTACACCACTGCTAGACATAGGAATGCTATAGAAATTTACAGAAAGATCAGCTTCAATACTTTCGAGCTTCTATGATAAATTCGTATCCATCTTTTTGCAGTAAGATTTCATGAGCAAACTTTCAACCCCTATTTAACCCCTTTAGGATTTCGCAAAACCCTTTCTTAGTGGTTATTTATATCTCATTTAGAACACACTCCAAATTTCATGTCTCTAGGTTTAGGTTGTGCGTTGATATATAAGGCAGTCAGGACTTGGAATTTTATACGGATAGATAAATCGCTTCCAAGGCATTCCATTGACCTCCAAGCTCCTTATCTACTATCGACTTAATTGCGTACATATCTAATACCGGTTTTCGCTGCACGAACTGTCCAAAGATGAAACAGTAACTAACAATACCAATTAGACAAGAGACTGTAAAAATTTGACAGTTAGGTCTGAATTTCAACGACCATAATAAGTAGGTATCAACATCGGATTTCGGATCGTTTCGGATTACATAAGTGATAAAGACATATGGAATTAAAACTCTGCACAAGTAGCTCCTGGCAATGACACGGTATGCAAACATGATATGTAAATCATTTGGTATAGTTTTTACTTTTTTAATTTTTATTTTTTACACATGCATGCTGGTACAATTTTCACTATTGTGAATAATTTTAAATGTTTTTATTGTAATTATCATTGTTTACTGTGTAATGAAATGTACATGATGCCAGCTGAGTTTCTTGCCGGTTCTTCTCAGAAGGCTAGTTTCCGAACCAGTGGTAAATTCCTCGACATTCATAAGTGCCTTAACAGGGCCTAAACTGAATAAATCATTTTAATTTTCATCTATCTGGTGTAAAGTGATGACGCTAGTTCAATTATCACACGGTCACCACGGCATTTTACTAATCACTACTTATTAGAAATTCATCTACTAACCAACTTTGAAGCACTCAAGAACTTATAAAATCATGAGATTATAGGCACAAATCTAATAACTTTCTAAACAAATTTATTTATGTTCTGTATTTCGACCCAAGAAAATGATAATGATAAATAGCCGGCGGTAAAGTTTTCTACTTACAACAGTAAGTAATATTGATAGGTAAAACAAATTATGATGTAATTTGTTATGAAATCCCCAATAAAAAGAAGAAAACACGAAACAACAGTAAAATGTTCAATAATAAACTACGTGCGAGCTCAAATTTAATCAAATCCGAGGCCTCATAAAATTTCAATAAAATGTAAAGCAATATTTGTACAGAGCGAAGCACTTTATGTAGATTTACTCCAAGCTCTATGTAATGTATTTTCTATTATTTTTAACATTTACCGGTTTATACGAAATTGCAAAAGCTGAAAACGATACCCTTGATCATTTCGATAATGTGACAACGACAGTAGACAAAGAACGTATCATTAATTCATCTGTAAGTGACATAGCAAATGCAATAATATCAGTATTTGATGATAGTATCAACGAGAATAAAAGAATACAAGATCTGCGTGAGAAATTAAAAAAGATAGAATCATACATCATTGACAAGGATAAATACGCCGAGCTTTTAATTACTGAAGCCACTGGTTCAAATCTGACTGAAATAAACTTTTTCCATGCCCTGAATGAAAATGACCACTTTCGACTGCGTTCTCAAAATGATTCAAAGAATTTGTACTTGAAGTTGAAGGAGAAAATGAACAGAGATGATGTGATGAAGATCATTGCTGATAAAGGCGTTAAAAAGCAGGTGGTTAAAGCTGCTCGGAGGATGATGAGTGATGATTATGTCGGGAAGAGTCGAAATCAAATCGTAGACGGTGTCGTTGATAAAGTTATAGCAGAAACTCCGAAAGACAATCACAAATATGATGCTAAGGATAATGAAAGTATTTACTGGGGTAAGGAATCTTGAATACCGATTCGTTTTAATCGAATTTTGTAGTAGTTGTAAATATTACATACAGCATGTTAAATCCATTGCATACATCGACACTACGTATGTATACTATTATTTTTACACTTACAACACTGAAACAATTCCACCAAAGCTAGCTCGAAACGTGAAGGAGATCATAGACTGAACTCAAAATACACGATAGACATTTTTCCACGAACTCACAGAGACTGATACTAGCGCTAAGTACTCAAGCCAGGCCACCGTGGCTATTGATAAAGAGTTCTGGAAATCGCTAGTCATGTAAATTCTGTCCTTTAACTAATAATGTTAAACTATTCAAAGTAATTTATCAGTGTGATTTATAACCGAAAAGTGATGTACATGATACTGAAAAAGTATTCAGACCTTGGCCAGTCAACCGCAAAATCAATTATTGGATTTAGCGAACGGTTTACCCACTCGCTATTGAAATTCGAAACTAATTTCCAATTTGGCAAAGTGTGCCCGTTGTTGTTGTAAAACCACTTGTTTTTGGTTTGTTGACTTTGAGGGCTTTCAGTAAATTATGTGTTATATTATTGTTGGCTTTAACATTGGAGCTGATGCGGCCCTGTAGTTTATGTGAACTGTAGATATCTATAAATCTACACAGATAAATAAAATGTATGTGTCTGTTTGTAATTACAAAATTACACCTTTTCACTAAATGCATATGAAAGTATTATATACGTCACTGACATGAAAAAAACAACTTTAAAAAAAATTTCTTCTGTCTGCCCATCCGTCTGTCTGTCAGTCTGTCTGTTTGTTTCGGCGAATCTCCGAAACGGCTGTACTGATTTTAACGGTACTTTCACTGGCAGATAGCTTATGTTACATGGAGTAACTTAGGGGTAAAACCGCGGGGCACAACTAGTATATTATAAAACAGTAACTTGATTGGGTTATTTACTACACAAGATATATTTTTAATTAAACATAAATGTAGAGGTAATCGACGTCACGTACATAATTATTAAAATGTCATCAAGATAAACAAATCATAATAGGACATTATTGGACGGTCTGATCATTTTAATTCTTATTCACTCACTCGACTGTTTGTCTTCTCAGATCCTCAAACGGAACTGGAAGAGTTGAGGGACTATCACCAACACGACGGCAGAAGACTATTTAGAGGGGAGAGGACCACTGTCAGATATTATCCCTTTGTCGTATCTATCAGTATTATGAGCCGTTTTTGGTGTGGAGGCTCCATTTATTGGCACGATCTTGTGCTTACATCCGCTTCTTGTTTGCAGTTGTACGTATTTTTTATTTTGCCACGAAAGATATGGCATAAGAAACACCGCAACATGGTCTGAGTCACCATAGATTTTAGACCCTCTATCCGACCTCATAAAAATATCTTTGAGGATGGCATAATAATATCAGTCCTACTAGAGAAATAAGATTGAAGCGCAATGATTACCAGAATATTGGGTCTTAATATCATAAAATTTCAGAAAAATATCAATTTTAAACAAAATTCTAGCAGGATTATGTACTGTATTTCAATAAGAAGCAAAGGGGCAGAAAACATATATTTTTTCATACTATCAAAATATAGTAATAAGTAGTAGTATTTGTAGAAAAATCATAACTTTCCGTAATGTCTTCTTATCTGTGATTGAAACCCATAGTCGAAGTCAAAGTCAGCCCAACAAATATTGTGATAAACCAGTTTAAAGTATTTATTTTCAATAGGATGCACAACAACCGATTCTTCCGGGAAAATCCAAAAGTGTTGGAAATAAGGATTGGCAGTAACCATAGCAGGATCGGTGGGGAGGTGGTGAATGCCTTAGAGGTAATGTTTGCTTAAGTATTGTTTCTAAATCTGACTATTTATTTGATAAATTTTGCTTTATATGATTTAATGATTTCCTGCCTCCAATGTAAAGGAATCCTTATAAGACTTCGTTGTCCGTCTGTCTGCCTGGTTCTTCTCAAAAACCTGTAGACGTATGAAGTTGAAAATAATAGTAGGAAATTTCATCTGGATGAGGCATCAAAAAATATTATGCCTTAGTTGTATATGACGTGTATTAGTCCGTCACTGTCATACAGCCGAACTATCATAGGCAATATGTCATTGTCATATAATGCCAATCATGAGGTTGGTTAGGCCCCTGTAGCTTTACCTTGCAGTAGGTATATTGCAGCCAAATATGAGAAGCAGTGTATTAATTTATACTCACTTGTTGAAACTCATTTCCAGGTATTCTTCCACCCTAGTTACAACCCGCGAACTCTTCAGAGTAACATCGCTGTCATCCGACTCCGACGGTCCTTGTACTTCAACTACCATAGGATACCGAAGATCATTCCCATCTCACACAGCCCTGACTTGGTGCCGGCTACTGCCGAAGTCATGCTACTTGGATGGGGGGTCACAAAGGTTTAGAATTGTTATTATATACAAAATATTTAAATTTTAATAAATGCAGTGTGCCTAATTAATTAACGAAATCTTACCCCTTCGGGAACACAGGTGTAAGCATTTATTAATTATTATTTCTAATCTCAAATACGATAAAAAATCAGAGGTGTTTTCAACATTATAAAAATACCAAAATAGTACTTCAACCCAAACTGTTTAACGTAACTATTCATCATAACTTCATCAATCACACGTCATGTTCCAGACGTCTCAGAAGTTGTCGTTTGAGCCAATATTTCTCCAGAGAAAGTTCCTGCCAGTGTACCCGAACACGTTCTGCAAAGAAGTTTACGGCGAGTAAGTTTTAATAACTTTACTTTATGAGTCCAAACATTTCGAAGCGATTCATGCTCAGATTATTACACCTTGAAAAGATTAATGGTGTACCTATTTCTACCTATATTAATATTCTTTATTGTTATGATGAAATGTAAAAGATGCCTGGTTGAGTTTTTTGACGGTTCTTCAAAGAAGGCTAGTTTCTCGATATTCATATGTGCCTTACCTGGGGGCCAACTATGATCGTTTAAGCAGAGCGTATTACGAACTTCTTAGCTTTGACGTTTTATTTTACTGTACAATTTATTCTTATTACGCTTTGCTTAAAATGAAGATGGAAGGTCCTTTTCAATCATTTTCATTTTCAATGTGTGTCCAGATTATGCAATATGAATCTCAACGTTTTTTTTTGTCTGACTCTACTACCAGCGTACTGTAAAGATTCTAGATTGATTTTATTGGGTCATAGAACTTTTATAGTGTGTTACATTCAGCTTTATGGATTCACAGAAAATTCATAACAAACAAGATGTTTTGTGCTGGGACTATGACGACCGGTGAAGGGGCATGTGACGTAAGTATATTAAACCATCTTTTTGATTTTGATCTCCAGATATTGATAAAAACGGATGGTAAGGTGAGATTTCTAGTAGTTATATGAGCTGTGAATTTTGTTATCAATTCAAAAAAATAAAGTTCTCAAGTCTTTTTGTTATTCAAATTAACAGATTCACTAAATGCATATGAAAGTATATACTTACGAAAAAAAAACTGCATGTCTTCATTTTTTACGCGAATTTATTAGATAGATACCTAACAGATTGACATAAACATAATATAATTAAGATTTGATTTTCTAGCACGACGCTGGTGGCCCGGCTATTCTCGCTGGGAAGTTGGTTGGAATAATATCATTTGGACCAGCAACTTGCGGGTTCCCTAACGCACCCACAGTGTACACGTTGGTTGGGGCTTTCGCTGACTGGATTGAAAGTGTCAACGAAAGTGTATGTCAAACTTTTTACTCTAAAGCAATTGTACCCTGATTCAAAACCTCATCTCCCTGGCCTTATCCCATGTATTTGGTGCCGGCACTTGTTTCAGCCCGATGTGGCTGATCACCAGATTTTTATACGAAGCGACTGCCATCTGACCTTTTCGAGGAAAATCGATAATCTGGGTTAAACCACTTGTCAGACTTTTTTATGCCTCTGACTGACGTAACGATTGATAAAGATGTTAAATTGGCAACCTGATTCGAAACATCGTTGAACGATTAAAGTCATTCGATCAATCCTTCGCAATGTTATTCACGTGATCTGAAAAGATAGATCGAACACTTGCTGCTTGTGGAGGCTGGTCATCTTTAGTCTTACAATGTATATAAACTAACTGTGTAGCTATAGGATAATTTTTTGTATATTCCTTGTAAGTTGAGTATTGCGAGAGCCTTGTTCATGGGCTTGTATTTTCATTATTGTAAAGAACTCAGGATCAAAATTCAAGGTTCAAATTTTTTTTTCAGATACCATCCTACCACAGAGGCTTGAAACGTACTACTACCACGACCCCCTCACCGCTCATAGATTACTTCAAGACTTACAGTCATAGGGGAGGAGCGAAGTCAAGTAAGAATACTGGAGCTCTGGTCATTCATACCACGGAGACACCACGAGAGCCGGCTCCCACCCCAGGTAATGAGATTTAGAGTTAAAAGATTTTTTTCACTATATGTTGGATCTATACATATATATAAAGGCACGCACAACCTACTCTTGTTTACGAGTTGACTTACAGACATGAAATTTGGAGTGTGTATTCTTTGTAGATTGATACCGCTAAAAAAGTTGGAGTTGAATGGGGGGGGTTCAAAGTTTGTTCAATATTATTATTGACCGTTGATACGAAACGCTGGACAGATGAAACATACTGTCAAGTTTCTGATCCATTACGAAAAATCGTACCTATTTCTACGATTTTTCCAACTCGAATAAAAACAGAGGCTGGTAAGCAATCTCTTAAACCAGCTGTCTTCTTTATGTTTGGCAGAAATTCCTTATCAGCAGTTACAAAGACACACATGCTCATAAATCCCTTATAAATCCTTCTAACGAATTTTGGTAACAGCGGCTTATCTCAACGAGGATCAGCCACCTGCACAGGAGATATTAAAATGCACGAGTGTGTGCGTAATCACAGGTGCACTCTAATATAAGCCCTAATTCTCCATATAAAGTACCTTATATTCTCCATATGAATAGCCCCAACCCCAGCAGATAAAGCCCCGGCACGGCAAGCGTTGAGATTGGCAGAAGACACTGATGATGGATGGAGTATTGATTTGAAGAAATAAAACTGTTGAAATTTTAAAATAATTTGTATTTCTTATATGCATATAATATAATCGCCGTATAACCTGTATTCCCCGAAGGAAAAAAACTATCTTACTGCCGCTTTATTCACTGAGGATTTTTAGCGTCGATCTCGACGATGACCATTGGTTTCTATCGTAGGAAATTGATACATAATACATAAAGGATAAGGTTCAATTTCGTATCTTTAAGACCGACACTCGACAACGAGTGCGACGCTGAGAAACCTTAGTGAATAACGCGGCTCAAGTAACTCGATATTTTTTAAAATATGTTCACGCTAACTCAGAAGGGTCTCCAAAGGGGTAAGCAGACACATTTCACCGAATATGAGTGCCAACGTGACAGAGGCTGAGTCCATCGCCGTCTCAGGCACTTCTTTGAATTATTTCTCAGACATATGCAGGTTTCCTCACTATATTTTCCTTCACCATAAAGCACGTGGTTTGAAATCACTTCATATTTTTATACTTTATCAAAAACCAGACAATGGGCACAATGAGAGATTTTTCGTAAAAAATGTTTTTATTTTTATTTCATTACGTGTAGCTTCCTATGATCATTACTTCGTTCTTTTGGCTGACTTCGTTGTCATTTCTTTGTGGCAAACTTTTTAATGGCACTAACTTTTACATCGAATCTTCTTAGAAAAATATTTTATTTTTTTGCGTCAGCGAAAATAAATCATTCGATAAGTGTCTCCTTAGATGCATCCAAAACCCCACCACCCTATTGAGGTCTTTAACCTGGCTGGAGGACGTCCTATACTACGTTTTCCTAGACGTGGTCACTTTTAGAATCGTCTGCTCCGCCAGCCATTACTACAGAATAGAAGCAAGCAGTATGGAATCACACAGATGCGCTCATCTACGAGATAGTAAACAGCACCTGCGTAATTTCAGGGCTGTTACGTCGTAGCCGATCGTTTTTCTGTTGATCGATAATTTGTCGATTAGATAGAGAAATATCAATTCCATTCAAAAATATCTTTATTTTATTAGACTTTTACAAAGTACTTTTAAATCGTCAGAATTACATGATTACACAGGATTATACATGCTACCGCCAGGTTCGGAAAGTTGCTTTTACTGAGAAGAACCTGGCAAGAAACTCAGTAATTACTCTTTTAAAAAAAGTTCCAGTGCATAAAAGTCGATAAGAAATATAAAAACCAAAAGCAGGTACTACGTATAATTGTGTAGCTTGAGATGACCAGCTCCCACAAGCAGCACCTGTTCACAAGTATGACGAGAAAACCAGCCTCTAAAATAAATATCTACGCGATCGGCCATGATGTCACCCCCCTTACTGACATTACGTTTATGCTGCTTATTATATCGTAAATGTGCATATCTGTGTGAGTGTGTCATTTCAAAGGATTTCATAGAATGAGAGACCTCTGTCCACCGTTAAAAGAAAATATTGTATAGGTATATATAGGTGTACATCCAACGAACAAAAGGGATGAACAAAAAAATCTAATAAAATTCTTGTCACTTACATTCCATCATGTTGGTCAAAGGAAAAATCAGGGAAGGTTTCGCACGCACTTCGGATCACATAACGGACTGGTTACACAAGGACAGTTTTCTTACGTTCGATGTTTTTAGGGTTCCATACCCAAAAGGTAAAATAATAGGACCCTTTATTTCTGTTGCCTTTATAACAACCGATACTAAAAAAACAGAATAATATAAATCTATACATCTACACATCTATATATCTGTATCTATATCTATACATCTATACTCTATACAGATAAATAAAATTGAAGTGTCTGTTTTTAATTTCAAAATAACAGCTTTAGACTGCATATGAAAGTATACATGCTACTCAAAAACCAAGTTTAAAAAAAATCTCTGTCTGTCTGTCTGTCTGTTCGTTCCGGGTAATCTCTGAAATGGCTGGACCGATTTTAACGGGACTTTCACTGGCAGTTAGCTGATGTTTCAAGGAGTAACTTAGGCTACTTTTATTAATGAAGAATATTAGGGTTCCGCGACATGAAGCATGAAACTAAATCAACGCGGGTGAAACCGCGGGGCGCAGCTAGTCATAATAATAAATCAATTCCTAAGTACAAAATATCGATAAAAATTTTAATTAAGTAAGTCTACTTCTACTTTTAAATACATATGAGATGATATTAATATAAAAGCCGGGCTTACGTTAATTTTATTTGATGTCCGGATATACTCCGGATATTCAAACAACGTTCGTTTCACCGGTCACGTGTCACGGTGACCACATCCGATGGAATCCAGTGTTATTTACTCTTTTGTGGGAGGATGGTGAAATTGGATATTCTGCAGTTCCATTTTATGTTCTGATTGATTTTCGTCAAAGGGCCGGATCTGAATCGCTGGTTTTATTCGTGTGTCGTGGTAGCTGAGTGATTTGACTGTCGTTGTACCAATGATTTTATATAAAAACATTTGCAATAATGCAGGAGTCATGGAGGCCATGGGGTTTGAATAGTCACCTGCTACGCAAGCGACCCAAGTTCGAATCCCAGCGGGGCCTGGGCCCCTACCATAACCTCTTATTGCCATGATAGTTTAACTCTAATTATGAGACAGATGTATATGACGTGTATAAGTCTGTCACTAAGGCAAGGCCCCTGTACTAATGAGTTTTTCTAAAAACTTATGTACAGTGATTTCACTATTTGTTTCACGGTAAAAGAAAACATCCTGAGGAAACCTGCATATGTCGGAGGAGTAATTCAAAGATGTATGAGTGCCTGAGACGGCGATAGACTGACCATCAGTCACGTTGGCACATAATCATATCACGGTGAAAAGTGTGTGTTGTTATTACAACACATCTGCCTACCCCTTCGAGAAATACACGCATAAGCAATACACTTAATAAACTCTCCTGTTTAATTATTCTCAATATAAATTGTCTTGTTTCTTAATGAATACAATTATTTACTTTAATTGCTCTAACATTAGTCTTTGTTTTGTTTGAGAATGTTATTGTGTTAGCGTTATAACGACTAGATATTTATTAACACGAGCATTTACACACAGACACCCTTAAATACATGTCTCGGTTAGCCTTTAAGCAAATTATGTATTACTTAGAGCATCATCGGAGAGATTTTACATATATGTAAATGAAGGTTACTTCATTTAAAGACTCTTTTTTGTTTTCATATTTTAAGTTGTTGTTGTACTTTAAAAAGAATTTAATTTTTTTCATGACAGAAGCTGTCATATAATGAATATAATGTGTAATTAATGTTTTATTAAATTTGTTGGTAACAGCATAATATTGTTGTTTCTCTTTTTATATGTAAGTTCTTTATTTTTAGTTTTTAAGTTGTTTAATGTAAGATATATGTGCTGTTATGTGTTGTAATAAATTTCTCTTTTTATAGAGCAACATAAGTTGGTTTGTTACCATATTATATATATTTGTTTTCCTTGAGAGCCGTGGTGGCCTGCTACGCAAACGACGCTAGTTCGAATCCCAGCGGGCAGCAACCAATGAGTTTTTCTAAAAACTTATGTGCAGTTATTACACACCACGTGCTTTACGGTGAAGGAAAACATCGTAAGGAAACCTGCTGTCTGAGAAGTAATTCAAAGACGTATGTATACTGCCTGAGACGGCGATGGACTCACCCTCTGTCACTTTGACACTTAATCATATTCCGTGAAATGTGGGTGTTGATGTTACAACACCTCTGCCTACCCCTTCGAGGAATACAGGCGTGAGCATATATGTATGTAATTTTATGGTTTAAGAGAGTTTGCAATCGGGAAATTGGAACTCTGACTACATATAAGGTCACCATGCTATTTATTAAGTCATTTAATGAAAAAAAACAAAAAGCATAGATCATCCTCTTGACACACAACACTCGATCGAACCCTGATACTCGACACTCGAACGAAACTTGATCAGCACTTGACACTTGACCTCTGTTGAATCAGCCCTGATTCTTTTCCGTCTCATTATCTATTTTTACGTAACTAAGGTGACCAAAATCAATCGCCGCCTCAGGCACTATACATACGTCTTTGAATATTTTTTCAGACATAAGAAGTATTCACGAGGTGTGAAATCAATGCAGTTAAGTTTTATTGGTACGCGCGATGTGGCTCGCTGCCTTGCACAACGAGGTCTCCAGGGGCGGCGTCACAGCTACCCCGGGGATGTGCCCCGGCAAAGTGTGGGGGCACACCGGTGCGATCTATTAGAGTACCCGGAGTCCCCCCTGAGCATTTGCCAGGGCGGTCGGGGACCTTTTGAAGGTTGCCACCTCGTCAATAAAAAAAAAAGGTTCTGCTGGGATTCAAACGTGCGTCGACTGCGTTAAAGCCACCACAGCTCTCAGTTACAGTAGTTTTATTAGACTAGGTATAATTACTTGCCTTCGAGATGGCGCAACATGCAATACTTTATTTTTCTGGCAGACCATTTGAGGAGTTCAGTCAATGGTGAAATGGACGTCATACCTACGTCACGTGGTTATCGTAAATTTTCTATTCCAGTACCATGTCGCATTCAGATTAATTTCGCTAGTTCCATGGGCGAGACTATTGTCATTAACCGGGATATTGTCTGATCCGAGGATCAAACTCTGGTCCTCGTGTTCCGCAGTAGCTTTTACGACCACTAAGTCAACGAGGTAGTCGAGGCATCATGTCGATATAACCCAATAAACCTACATCTTCTAGAAGAAAACTGTGCCTTTTTCAAAGACACCCTGTATACATCCTCTTTATTCTTTTAATCCTACACTTAGCCTACTGTATAAATCTCCCCTCAGATTAACGACAGTCACAACCCAGTTTATACCGGTATTAACCAACTTGTAGTTAATTGTCGCTCGAGCGATGATGTGGGTTTTATCGTCACCCCATTTACGAACATCATTCTCCGTAACCCCCATAAAATAGACCTCTATGATAACAAACAGGACTAACAGACACTTTTCATGTATACATTGAACTTATAAAGGTTTTGCAAGGTCATATGGGTCTATTACAATATGGGGATCTACCATCATCTAGTCAAGCAGAGCGTATTAAGAACTTCTGAGTGCCTAATGCGAGTTTTTCACTGCCGCAGTCACAAGTCACCGCGTCGACTTAAACGCAGATTTGTATAGGATCGGAACAGCGCCTCTGTCGGCCTAAACATGACACTATTGTGAGCCCATACTAATCTGCGTTTACGTCTACGCGACGACTTGTGACGGCGACTTTAAGAAAACTCTAGGCACTCTGAGTTTTGACGTTTCATTTTGGTACTGTAAAATAAACTGCCAATGGAACTACTATAGTAGTTTAGTTCGGGTGCATAAGATGTACCTATAGTGAGTGACCTCTTAGTGCCATGATAGTTCTACTCTAATTATGAGACAGATGTATACGAATCCGTGGTGGCCATAGGACTTGTTTGAGCAATCGCCTGCTACGCGACGCATGCTCGATTTCCCACGGGGCCTGTACCAATGAGTTTTCTAAAATCTAATGTGCATATTTCACACCAGGCGCTTCATGCTGCATATGTCTATATCCAATAAGCATGGAACTTCTAACCTCTAAATACTACACTTTACCTCCAAAATAGTAAATAAACGATAAAATAATGAATAAATATTAAGATTAGATTTTATTTTTTATTTCTAAACTATCCCGCCCGTGTCCCGCGGTTTCATAGACATACAGAAAAAAAAATGGTTTTTCTATGTCAGGACCGTATATAATTTTATATGCATGTAGTGAAAAGCTGTTATTTTTTTAATTACAAACAGACACTTTGTATTTTTTATTTATCTGTTTAGATGCAACACCAGTCTAAACTTTCATTAATAAAACCTTAAAACCGTGCAATAACATGGTCGGAAAGGTAATAAACGAGGAATATACACCGCATTCTGCAAGTCAGGTACACAGAATTACTGCTTTCCCCCGCGGTGTAGCCAAACTGAACCTAATCTAGGTGTAAGCACCACCTAGCTAGACAAATTACCTTTTCGTTTTCCCAGAACGTGTTAGATCTGTACTTTATATCTCTATTGTACCTTTACTACGAAATTGCAACACTTTCATAACACCTCACAGACAAAGAATACAATTATATGAGCTGTATTTTAGTATGGCAATTTTTAGATATTACTAGCTGTACCCCGCGGTTTCACCCGCGTATATTTAGTTTCATGCTTCATGGCGCGGAACCCTAATATTTTTAATAAATAAAAGTAGCCTAAATTTCTCCTTGAAATATCAGTTACCTGCCAATGGCTGTGAATATTCATTGCTTTGAAATAATGACGTGTTTTTCCTCATATGACAAGCATCTGACACGTTTGAAATCGGAGGTATACATCTTAGTTAGTTATATTAAAAAAACTAGCTGTGCCCTACGGTTTCACCCGCGTAGATTTAGTTTCATGCTTTATATCACGATAAATGTAGCCTAAGTTACTTCTTGAAACATCAGCTGTCTGACAGTGAAAGTCCCGTTAAAATCCGTCCAGCCGTTTCAGAGATTACTTTATTTTAGATTTATATTACAGACAGAGAAAATTTTTAAAATTTGGTTTTTCAGTGTCAGTAGCGTGTATACTTTCATATGCATTTAGTGAAAACCTGTTATTTTGGAATTACAAACAGACACTTCAATTTTATTTATCTGTATAGATGTATAGAGATATCGATTGTCACATGTTATTATCACACATTATCATACAGACGCAGAGTACAATTATATAAACTGTAAGATATTTTTTTAATATTTTTATGTGTCTTAATACAATTTATAGGGGACCTACCATCGTCGGTTTAAACAGGGCGTATTAAGAACTTCTGAGTTTCAACGTTTCATTTTTGCACCGTAATATTAAAAATCAAATAATTATAGATATTTTCACTTTGCCTCTCTTTTAAGTCAAAATCACACTCATACATAAAACAATTTTGTTGAAATATTTTGTCCGAATTTAAATCTAGTTAACAATAGCTGAGCTGAAATAACAAACAGAACAGTTTACATAAAATAGCGATACACGGTTTCAGTATTTCAGCGTGATAACAATGAACAGTTCCAGTTTTCAAGTGCATTAGCCCTCGCTTTGTCACTTGAAAGCTTGCATTTTTAAGCTCTGCTTCGTAGTGACAGGCTAAAAGCTTTTGTGAAGCATGCTTGGAAAATGTTAACGGAGAAAATTTTAGTTTTCCACAATAGCAGTACTCGTATATGAAAACTTATGTAATGAAATGAACTGTGAAGGAATAGACTGTCCCGTTGGTCCGGAGGTCGGTAGCGTTTCTGCGGGACACGGGGACCTGACTTCGATCCTTGGTTCGTGTTTGCCGCAACGGATAAACCGTTATTTGTTTGTATTTATGCAATGCATGTAATGAAATGTAATCAAACCTAATCTTTAGGGGTAGGTAGAGTTACTGAGTTTCTTGCCAAATTCTTCTCAGTAAAGGCAACCTTCCGAACCTGGCGGTAGCATGTATAATACTGTAATTTGTGTCATTCTGATGACTTGAAAGTGAAGATATATATATATATATCGGCATTGAAGAATATTTTTAGTGTTATTGGGACGCAAGTACCATTTATTGGCACTAGACGGAGTCTACATAGCGGAAGCACTGGCGACTGGGGGGGATCGGAACGAGTGTATAAATACCACGTGTAATCGTATTAACGACTCACTTGTTTGCCGGCAGTCGCACAGTGCGGTCGTGTAGAAACTGTCTCGCGTTCCGTATTTATAGTGTTCCGTGATTATAGTTTCAAAGTTAAATATCTTCGAACTTCTTTTATTCACCCAGCACTTCCCAGTATACGCCCAAGTTATCACCAAAATGTCTGATAGCAATCCTGCCGCGCCGTCATCAGAAGTGGGATCGGTGCTGGTACAGGACCAAAGTGAGGATCGTTGGCGGGTCATTTTGGAACAGCAGAATGCTAATATGCGAGCCCTTATCGAAGCCCTGCAAGCTCCGAAGACAAGCACCCAAGTGGACCTGCCCGAGTTTGACCCTGACAAATCGGACACGGATGCGAGACTTTGGTGCACGACAGCAGATTTGTGTTTTGCCGAGAATCCACTTCACGGCAGTCAACTTGTCGTCGTGATCAGCAAAGCCTTAAAAGGTACTGCTTCGACGTGGCTATCGCAAATAGCATACCAAGGAATGACATGGGGTGAGTTCAAGGTTCTTTTTACGGCACGCTTTGTTTCGATTGAGACCTTGGCAGGTTCCCTCATTAACCTAAAGGATGATAAACCAAGTGAGAAGGAAACTCTAGTTGCCTATGCAAGTCGCCTGTTGACATCTCTCACAAACCGATGGAAGGATGCAGATAAGGATCAAATAGCAGTAGCAACCGTACTTGCTCACGTATCACAATTTGATCCTAGGTTGCAACGCCTAGCTTTTACCACCGATATTTCTTCAAGGCAAAAATTGCAGCAGGAACTCCATGCTTTTTCTCACCTGAAGCGTAAGATTACCCTCGGTGAAAATTCGAATACACCTGATATTAAAAGGGCCAGGATACTCCCGCTTAAATGTTTTAACTGCGGTAAATCAGGACATAAGCGTTCAGAGTGTAGGAGCAGACCCATTAACACCCAAGGACGAGCTACGACATCTGTACCTCTAAGGCAAATGACTTGGCAGCAGCCACCAGTGAAGACCCTGACTTGCTTCAAATGTGGAAAACCTGGTCACATAGCGATCCATTGCACAAATGCAAGCAGCACTACTGGCGATGTGGGTGCAGCACGGACCGAGAGGAGGGTGGATGTCTGCTTTGTTAAACCACCTTTAGGCTCATTAGAACATAAGGGTAAGCGGTATTCCTTTTCTTACGATTCTGGTGCTGAATGCTCATTGATCAAAGAAAGCTTAGCTGAACATTTTTGTGGTAAACGTACAAACAATGTAGTTACAATGACCGGTATTGGACAGACTTGTGTATTCAGCACAGAACAAATTCTATCTTGTATTGTAATTAACGATAATCCTCTTGATGTTTTATTTCATGTTTTACCTGACAGCTACATGCAAAGCGATATAATGATTGGTCGAGAGATTTTAAACCAAGGCTTTTCTATTAACATGACATCAACAGAATTATCGTTGCATAAAAATGTGAGTCGTGTAGTAAATTCAGTTAGTAATAAAAAGCAACAACTTAGTCTGAGTACCGTCAATACCAACGTCACGGGTAAAGACAAGTCTGAACTTTTGAGAACTCTAAATCAATTTTCTGAATTCTTTATTTCGGGTATGCCTACGACTCGTGTAAATAAGGGTGAGTTGAAAATTAAGTTAATTGATGCCAATCGTACTGTACAGCGGCGACCGTATAGGATGTCTGCAGACGAACGCAGTGTGATTCGGGATCGTATCAAACAACTTCGTGAAGCGAATATTATTAGGCCTAGTTATTCCCCTTTTGCAAGCCCTGCTCTTTTAGTAAAGAAACGTGACGGAACAGACAGAATGTGTATTGATTACCGTGAGCTCAATAGTAATACTGTTCCAGACCGGTATCCACTTCCCCTCATCTCCGACCAGATAGCACGTCTTAGTAATGCTAATTTCTTTTCAAAATTAGATTGTGCCAGTGGCTTTCATTTGATTCCAGTAAGTGAAGAGTCCATCGAGAAAACTGCATTTATAACGCCGGATGGCCATTTTGAATTTCTGACCATGCCCTTTGGCTTAAAAAATGCAATTTCCGTTTTTCAAAGAGCCATTATGAATGCTTTAGGTGACCTTGCTTATGACTACGTGATCGTTTATGTTGATGACATACTAATCGTCTCTCCCAGTGTACAGGTTGGATTGGAAAGGCTTTTCATTGTGCTGGAGATTCTAACTAAGGCTGGTTTCTCTTTGAACCTCGGGAAATGCTCCTTCCTTGAGACGAAGGTAGAATTCTTAGGGTTTGAAGTAGAAGCTGGCCAGATAAGACCCAATCGCAGAAAAGTAGAGGCATTAACAGCACTGCCACCACCCCAAACAGTGACCCAATTAAGGCAGTTTATCGGGCTAGCATCTTATTTTCGCCAATTCGTACAAAATTTCTCTAGTGTAATGGCCCCACTTTACCGGTTGACCTCGCTTAAAGGTGACTTGCTTTGGAGACCAGAACATGAGAATATCCGTCAAAATATCATAGCAAGTTTGACTAATAGCCCGGTTCTCATGATTTTTGATCCCCAATATGCAGTAGAACTTCATACCGACGCTAGCAGTCTTGGGTATGGAGCAATCCTTTTTCAAGTTGTTAATGGTAAGCGTCAAGTAATAGCTTACTTTAGCAAGCGGACATCCCCAGCAGAAAGTAAATATCACTCTTATGAGCTGGAGACGCTCGCCGTCGTCAACTCCATTAAGCATTTTAGGCACTATCTTCACGGCAGAAAATTTACCGTAGTTACAGATTGCAACTCACTAAAATCATCACAGACCAAACATGACTTGACTCCTCGCGCACATAGATGGTGGGCTTTTCTCCAGTCATTCGAGTTTGACATCATTTACAGGGATGGCAAGCGGATGTCACACGTGGACTTCCTTTCACGTAATCCACTGCCGATCTTAGCCAATCCTAACCTGTCAAATTCCCAGTTAGAGCAGAAACGCATTGATGTCACGGAGCTATCTCCAAATTGGCTCCAAGCCGAACAAATGCGTGATGTAGAAATCTCTAAGATAGTTAGTGATTTAGAAAGTGGTCAATTGAACGACGAACTAGCTAGGACCTATACACTTCGTTCAGGAATTCTTCACCGTGAGGTTCAACGCAATGGCAGATCTAAATGGTTACCCTACTTACCCCGAGCGTTAAGGTGGTCTGTCGTTAATAATTTTCATGAGTCCCTCATTCACCTTGGTGTTGACAAAACACGTGACAAGCTTTTTGACTTTTATTGGTTTCCCGGTATGACTTCGTATGTGAAAAAGTTAATTGACAATTGTGTAACTTGTAAAATCGCAAAGTCACATTCCGGAAAAATTCAGGCTGAACTTCACCCAATACCAAAAGTAACGACCCCTTGGCACACAGTTCACATAGATGCGACCGGTAAATTAAGTGGTAAAAACGACAGCAAAGAGTATGTTTTTGTTCTTGTTGACGCTTTTACAAAGTTTGTTCTATTATTTCACGCGACTAATATTAACTCTACGAGTAGTATATGCGCGGTAACTCAAAGTGTAGCACTTTTCGGAGCCCCGACACGAATTATAGCTGATCAAGGCAGATGCTTTGCCAGCAAAGAGTTTCGCGACTTTTGCGAAAGCAAAAACATTAACTTGCACCTAATAGCTACGGGTTCCTCTCGTGCAAACGGTCAAGTAGAGCGTGTTATGAGTGTCCTGAAAGCAATGTTAACCGCTGTAGAAATAAGTGACAGTAAGTCGTGGCAAGATGCGTTGGGTGAAGTACAACTTGCAATCAATTGTACAGTTAACCGCATTACTAAAGCTTCACCACTTGAGCTTTTAATTGGCAAAATCGCGCGGCCTTTGTCCCTAATGTGTTGTGACGTAGTTGACACCGAAGTTGACATTGATACGGTTCGCGAAGTAGCATCAAATAATATTCAGAGAAGTGCGGAATACGATAAGGTTAGATTTGATAGTACAAAAGCAAAGATAGTAAAGTTTTCGGTCGGTGATTTTGTTTTATTAGAGAATGAAGAACGGAATCAGACTAAGTTGGATGCTAAGTTCAAGGGTCCGTTTAGGGTTGAAGAAGTGTTAGAGGGTGATAGGTACACGTTAAAAGCCCTAAACTCTAATCGAACTTACAAGTATGCCCACGATAGATTAAGACCGATGCCAGTAGGTCATGTACCAGTTGAAGTAAGTGACGATGAAGGATGTGATAATGATGAAAATGCCTAATTGACTGGGAATTCGCAGAACGTCTCTAATGGCCGTAGTATTGTTGGTAATGTTGACCACATTAGTAGCTATTACGTAGCCGTAGCCCAGTGAAATCAGAGTCTCTTGGGGGAGCCCAAGTGGTCTGTGGGTGAGCGGTGCGCGTTTAGTGCTGATGGAAGTGGAGGTCTGGAGAGACCGGCCGTGTGTAGTCACGGAGTTTTATCGTCGGCTAAGAGAGCCGTGGCATTAGAGAGGTTCTACGTATAGTTGTGATTGGTTAACATTTAAATAGTTATGGTACATGACTCTGGCTTAAGGATTTTGTTAATCTTAGCATATCGTAAGTTTTAAGTTGAATCGTTAGAGATCATAGATGATTAAAAAAAAATGTTAGAAATTCGATGTCGATTTATTTCCTTTTAAGTAAAGATGGGTCAGAGGTGGCCGAGACGAACGAATACTTTCGTGAATTCTTTGGTTACAGATTCAATTTCACACGAGGACGTGTGCTAGCAGGATGGCCGTATCGGCATTGAAGAATATTTTTAGTGTTATTGGGACGCAAGTACCATTTATTGGCACTAGACGGAGTCTACATAGCGGAAGCACTGGCGACTGGGGGGGATCGGAACGAGTGTATAAATACCACGTGTAATCGTATTAACGACTCACTTGTTTGCCGGCAGTCGCACAGTGCGGTCGTGTAGAAACTGTCTCGCGTTCCGTATTTATAGTGTTCCGTGATTATAGTTTCAAAGTTAAATATCTTCGAACTTCTTTTATTCACCCAGCACTTCCCAGTATACGCCCAAGTTATCACCAAAATGTCTGATAGCAATCCTGCCGCGCCGTCATATATATATATATATATATAAATTTAGAGGTGTAACACACTTTTCACCGATGAGGTACCGACGTGACAGATGGTATTTGCTTGTATTTATGCTCAGATGTATACACGATCCCTTATGATGTATTTTATACTATAGTTTTATTGTTGAGGTCACCACTTTATTCAACCCGTTGTTGCTAATCACCTGATTTTTTTACGAAGCTACCACCTGCCCGCCAACCCCTTTCACGAGGAATATCTGTGATCTGGTTTAGTTGACATACTCTCTTAGGTCTCCGACTGAACTGTAAAGAATGCCAAAGATGTTAAATTGGCAACTAGGATCGACAGCTTAACGTGCTCTCCGAGGCACGGAGAGAACTCGGACCCATCCAAGTACTGTCTTGGGTTATAGTTGCTTATCTTCGCTAATCGAATGATATGCTTCTCCACTGATCATCATCAATAACTACATGAACTTGGTGATAGAATCAAGTCATAAATAAAGTTATCATAATAAATTGTTATAGAAGCTATTTACAGAAACCAGTGCGATCCAGTTAAATCCAGTAACGGGCGGTAAGATAATAAAACAACCGGCTTTATTGCAGCATTCATAAATTGGTAGCATGTATTTGCTGAACGGGTAGGCAGAGATGTACTTTTCGTCACCCACATTTTCCAGCTATGTTTAAGTCTCATGTAATCTAAATATATATAACTCAAAGGTGACTGACATAGTGATCTATCAATGCACAGCCCAAACCACTGGACGGATCGGGCTGAAATTTAGCATGCAGGTAGATGTTATGACGTAGGCATCCGCTACGAAAGCATTTTGATTAATTCTACCCCCAAGGGGATGACTGATGACTGACTGTCGTTAATAAAATAGGGGAGGAAAGAAACCGCGTGGCACAGCTAGTATGTAATAGGGGGCAAGCCTATGGCCATTAACCGGGCACTACACATAACACTGCCCGCCCGGCCCGTGGATCGAACCCAGAACCTCTTATTTCACAGTAGCGTTTGCGACTACCTAGCAGGGGCGTGCATTGCATATAAGCAGTGCTTACATTTTGTGACGTGTGTGTGTATGTGTGTGTCTATACCGAAACGTATGTACTTACACCGCGCCTCATAGGTATGTACCTTGTTATTGTTTATGCCTACCCCTCTGAAAATCCAATGCAGGCCTTAGAATTGCCTCGTCTCTTCAACAATCCTGTTCTTAAGTTTTTAGAAAAACTAATTAGTTCTAATGAGATTTAAATTTTCATTCGCTTGCATGTAACTATTCAAACGCGGGTACCACGTTCTTTTCCGCATCCCTTATGCACTTGACATAGAGCATAAATTTGCATAACTGTTTTCAAAACAAGACAACGTGAAAACTAATCTAATCACCATGAACTAAAATTTGCATAGCATCTAGGTTTTGCTATACTAAAATTGAACCTTAAAACTTAAGCCCATAAGTTCAATTTTACCTCACCTTTGATGAAATTAGCTCTGTAATTTCATAACTTGATGTTAACATACATTTTTCATGCATGTTACGTCATAGTTCCACTTACCTGCAAATGAAAATAGTTTGGTTAATTAATTATATTGCGAGGTCTCAGTTTATAAGACTAGCGGACGTCACGTGGTTTCACCCGCGTAGTTCTCGTACCTGTGGGAATACGGGGTTAAAATATAGCTTATGTTACTCGCTGATAATGTAGCTATCCATTGCTGAAAGAATTTTTCAATACGGAGTGCCTAGTGCGAGTATTCTTAAAATCGCCGTCACAAGTCACCGCGTCGACGTAAGCGCAGATTTGTATGGGCTCACAATAGTGTCATGTTTAGGCCGACAGAGGCGCTGTTCCGATCCTATACAAATCTGCGTTAACTTTGACGCGGTGACTTGTGACGGCGGCAGTGAAAAACTCGCACTAGGCACTCAGTTCAGTAGTTGGAGTTTATACGTTACATACAAAAATACAAATTTTCCTCTTTATAATGTTAATATAGGTGTTTTATTTTATATTTATCATTATATTTTATCTCTCTTTTGTAATTGAAGACAGTTCTAATTGTTTACGCTTTTATTCTAATACTAAATACAATTTCATAAGTGTGTACAAATCTATATATCCTACTGGCGCTAAATACCAGTCACATATTTTTCCACTTATTTTTTCTCGATACCATCAAAATTCCATCGATTGAGCAACCATGTCGAACATTCAACTTCTTTTTTAAAGTCGGCTAAAATAATAGAGTGACATAAATAAACAAAAATAATATTTTTGTGGGTTTTAACATAAAAAACGAAGCGATCAGTTCATGTTGCCAATTCTGCAGAGCTACCCAAATGCATAAAATCTTATACGTTACATTTAGAATCTAAAAACTCCACGAATACACCTTAAATAGTAGCAATCCTTTCTGAAGCCCATATATAAAAAGAATCGCCGCGGAAATGCTTGCAAGGCTCCTAAATAATTGGGCGGGGAAAATCTGTGGTGGAGGCCACGAAACTTGCAAGAAAAGCCTTTATCATAGTTCTTCTCGCTTTATCTTTAATTCCATAAGACCAACGGATAAACGTGCTCGGATGTTAACCATCCAGTTACTGGCCTGACTGGTATTTGCTTATCAGTGATACTTCGCTTAACAACTAGCTGTGCCACGCGCTTACACCCGCGTAGATTTAGTTTCATGCTTCATGTCGCGGAACCCGAATATTTTTAATAAATAAAAGTAGCCTAAATTACTCCTTGAAACATCAGCTACCTGCCAGCGAAATACCGTTAAAATCGGTCCAGCCGTTTCGGAGATTACCCGGAACAAACAGACAGACAGACAGAGAAAAATTTTAAAAGTTGGTTTTTCAGTGTAAATATCGTGTAAACTTTCATATGCATTTAGTGAAAAGATATAATTTTGGAATTGCAAACAGACTCCAATTTTATTTATCTGTATAGATATTATACTAATCTTATTTTTTGTTTGGTATTTGTTTGTAAGTAAATATAATCTTTCTTTCTTGAATTTTTTCAGAGGTAGGATTATTTGTCTACGATTCTCATGGGAGATTCATTTATGCTTTAGCATTCTTTTCCTTTCTTCAATAACATAGCTTTTCTAATGTGATGAACATTCTGTCTTCATACATAAAATGTCTCCATGATAAAATAATAATAATAATAACGTTTATTGATTCCAATAAGCAGCAACAAAACAAATAAAAGTGAGTGAAAAAAAATATACAAAAAAGAATACACAAAAGAAATAAGAAGTGTTTTTATGGTGCAAAGTGGTTCGCACCAGTACATCGGGTGTTGCCGCACATTGTCATCAAAGGGCCACAACTCAACTATACCCGCAGACCTAACTGGGGTCCAGTTCAATCTAGCGGAGCTGATTTTCAGTGTGACCAGTTGAATGGCGCACGACGTCGGCCAAAAAAATAAATAAAAAGATACTTAGGTATAAATATAATAAAGGTAATAGATATATTTTGGAGTGAAAACCGTCGCTAGTGCAATGGCCCGACATTATGACTTGATTACGTAGCAGTATGAGGCAGTATGCTCGAGTAAGTCCACAGCTGTGCAGAAACTTGTGTTGCAAATTGTGTTTATGCTAAAGTGAACCTTAATTACATAACCTAAAGACATGTTATGTCCTTTAATTTCTACGTACATACATATGCTCACGCTTGTATTCTCCGAAGGGGTAGGCAGAGGTTGTAATAACAACACCTACGTTTCACCGAAGATGATAAAGTGCCAACGGGACAGATGGTGAGCTCATCGCCGTCTCAGGCACTATACATACGTCTTTGAATTACTTCTTAGATATATGCAGGTCTCCTCACGTTAAGCTCGTGGTGTAAAATCACTGTACATACGTTTTTAGAAAAACTCTGTGGTACAGGCCCCGTTGGAATTCGCTTGCGTAGCAGCGACTGCTCTAACCCCAAGGCCACCACGGTTTTAGAAGTAAGTAGCTGCCATAGTCTACAGTAGCCGCTAACCTTCAGACAGATTAAAAGCTTGTTTGCCACCTCTTTAGATTAAAATAAATCCGGGTAAGTCTCACACTTGCCCTATCAACTATATAATCACAAAAATATTCGATACATTGCAAGCATCGGAGATTAGCTTGGAAACGATAATTTGTCAAACCTTTTTGGGAATAATAAATAAAATATGGGTACAATTTGCACATTAACGTGTAAGCAAAGCCGTTAAAATAATATCATAACTGCTTTGCAATTTTTTTGTCCACGGAACATTTTTACAGATAAATAAAATTCAATTGTCTGTTTGTAATTCTAAAATAACAGATTTTCACTAAATGCATATTACGAAAGTTTTTACGGTAGGTGATGACGTAAAAAAAAACTCTGTCTGTCCCTCTGTTTGTTCAGGCTAATATCCCGAAATAAGAAATCACTGCACATAAGTTTTTTAGAAGAACTCATTGGCACAGGCCCCGGGACTTCCACCCAATAGCCAGGGTCTAAGAATATGGCTATGGTATCCCCTGCCTGTCGTAAGAGGCGACTAAAAGGGGGCCGGAGGGCCTGCTGGCGGTGGTCGGGGTGGGAGCTTTGACCACCGAGCCGCGGGCCCGGGAAGGTGGCAGCGCGATGTGGCTCGCGCTGCCTTGCACAGCGAGGTCTTCAGGGGCGGCGATACAGCTGCCCCGGGGATGTGCCCCGGCAAAGTGTGGGGGGACACCGGTGCGATCTATCAGAGTACCCGGAGTCCCCCCTGAGCACTGAGGATGGCCACCGGGGGGTTTTAGTGAGGTAAAAATCCCACATACCCCGATCTGCCTCTCCCAGGGCGGTCGGGGACCTTTTGAAGGTTTCCCCCCCCTGCCACGAGTTCTAAACAAACTTAGCATATGTAAATACTCATCCCATTTGGCGCTGAAGTTGCTAAAAGCAGTTCTCACGAAGATAACTAAGTTGTGTTCACTTGTGTACCTAGCTCGTAATTTTGTTACTGTGTGGGGATAATTTAATTCTTGTTTGCTAAGTCGGATGCTGATTGTACTGTTCAACTCAGGAACAGAAGCCATTTTAAAAATGCATGTGGATAAATGTAACGTTGCATTTAAGTTTAAAACTGTTACCCCCAGAGACATTGTCAAAACTTTTGAAACGCTAGATATGAAGAAGTCAGCTGATTTATGGGGACTTTCTGTTAAAGTACTCAATAGTATTATTGATATTGTTGCTACTGATCTAGCTTTATTATTTAATGTTTGTATTGAAAGTGGTGAATTTCCTGATCAAATGAAGTACAGTAAAATTATTCCTTTATTAAAAGCTGGTAGTATTAACGACCCTACGAACTTTAGACCTATATCAATACTGCCAATTTTCAGTAAAATTTTTGAAAAACTAATACTTAATCAACTTTTAGCCTTTTTTAATGAACATAATTTGATGCACACTAAACAATACGGTTTCACAAAGGGTCGCTCGACTACCGATGCAGGTGTCGAGCTCATTAGAAAAATTCTTGAAGCTTGGGAAGCTTCACAGGATGCTCTAGGTGTATTCTGTGATCTATCTAAAGCCTTTGATTGTGTGCACCATGAAACGTTGATCAGGAAGTTAGATCACTACGGTGTAAGAGACCTGGCTCTAAAACTTATATCTTCATATCTAAGTAATAGAATACAAAAAGTCGATATACATGGCGTAACATCTCCGGGGTGCCCAGTAGAGATGGGTGTTCCACAGGGTTCAATTCTTGGTCCGTTTCTCTTTTTAACTTATATTAATGATTTACCTTACATGGTAAGCAATAAACACGATATTGTATTATTTGCTGATGATACTTCTCTGATTTTTAAGATAGACCGGCAAAAAGCTAACTTTGACGATGTGAATAATGCTCTCTCTGACGTAGTACATTGGTTCAGCGCTAATAACTTAGTACTCAATAGTAAAAAAACGAAATGTGTCAAGTTCACTATGCCAAATGTGAAACAAGTGCAAACCAATGTACTTATCAACGACGAAGTGTTGGACCTTGTTGAAACAACAGTTTTCCTTGGAGTTACATTGGATCATAAATTGCAATGGGGGCCCCATATAGCTGGATTGTCGAAAAGACTCAGTTCTGCAGCATTCGCAGTAAGGAAAATTAGACACCTAACTGATATAAACACAGCTCGGTTGGTCTATTTTAGTTATTTCCATAGTGTTATGTCTTATGGCATCCTTTTATGGGGAAATGCTACTGACATCAGTTCTATCTTTGTGCTGCAGAAACGGGCTGTTCGTGCAATCTATAAACTCAAATCTAGAGATTCTCTCAGAGAGAAGTTTAAAGAAATAGGGATAATGACTGTGGCATGTCAATACATATTTGAAAATTTGATATATGTAAGAAAGAATATAGATAGTTTTAAGAAAAATTGTGATATGCACAATATAAATACACGCAAGAGGGATAAACTCCGTGTCCCTGTGACTAGACTGCACAAAACTAGTAACTCTTTTGTGGGGCAAAGTATACGCCTTTTCAATAAACTACCATTAAAAATGTGTGAACTACCATTTTTAAGTTTTAAGGCAAGCATCAAACAGAAACTTTGTGAAAAAGCATATTATAGTGTAACTGAGTATATTGATGATAGCCAAACATGGCAATGAGTTGCTCACTCTTCCATTGAAATGTACTTAAACAACCCTATGTATATAGAAGGGACACATGTAAAAAAAAACCGGGGAGTTTGTTTCGCCGTTTCTTCTCCTGACAGGCTTACTTTTGGAAACGGTAGTAAATTAACTTAAGTTAGCGTAAGAAAAATGACGTTCAATAAGTGTTCCAAGTGTCCCTTATGTTGAATAAAACTTTTTGATTTTTTTTTTTTGATTTTTTGAACGAGTCAATTAGAACTGCTCTCATTTCATTGACAGCTGGTCTTTTTTAAGAAGACATGGTAATTTGAAACTGACCGATTGGAGATTACTAAACGCTGTGCAAGCTATAGGTAATCTCAGTATAAATGAAGCTTTAAAGGCAGTAACGACTCTTTGGCAATAGTTACGACCTAATTTTACTAAATGCATATGAAACTTTTATACATTATTCAAAAAAAAAAAAACAATTTAAAAAAAATTATCAGTCTATCTGTCTGTTCTGTCTAACCTTCACTGGCAGAAAGCTAATGTTACAAAGAGTAACTTATTATATTTAATAACGATTACGATTCTGCGGGCTACCTATAAAATTAAGTCTTCGCAGGTAAAATCTCGGGGCACAGCTAGTATCCAATAAAAGTCCACAGTATATTGAAAGCTCAAAAGGAAAATTCAAATAGCCGATATAAAGGTATTGTATTGTTTCGCTTCCATTGTCAGCATCGGAGATACGACTTGGTTTCTAGGTCACAGCTGCTCCTCATTCACACTTTAGAGAAAATTAATTGAAATGTCCATTTGAACTGAGATAATTATATTTTGTACTAGCTTCTGTCTGAGACTTCATCTGCGAAGAAAACTCCACTGAAAAACATGTTTCTATTTCATTCAATAGAAGGTTAAATAAATGCAAAAAGTATTTTGAGATATAGACTTTTTTTGGTCTTTAATTTTAAATATCCCCTCTTCTCTTAACTCTGTGCCTTTATCATACTCTACTTCTATATACACTATTTAGAATAAGAAGTTTACAAGATCTACCACCACGTTCTACGATCAAACTACAGACCTGCACTCAGCGATCAAACTACACCACATTAATGCGTACAACAAATATACACTAAAGTGTACACCTCTGCACTTTTCGATCAAACTACGGAACACTTCATTGCACTTTACGGTCAAACAACAGGGGCCCAAACATGAGCTCTTATTGCAATGTTAATTCAGTTGTGCGACAGTGACAGATGTATGCACGTCACATACATCTGTCTCATAAATGAGTGAAACTATCATGGCAATAAGAGCTCATGGTAAGGCCCCTGTACAAACCGCTGCGCATTACAATATAACCAGTGAACAGTACCCCTATCACGAGTTTGCCACCGTTTTCCTTATCTATACTCGCTAGCGTCTCCGCCGAATATTTGTATGAGAAATTGTACAGCGCCTCCTAACGGTGACGTGAAGTACTAAAATATGTCATACAAATATTGTACGTGACGCTAGTGAGTATAGATTACGAAAATAGTGCAAAACTCGTGATAGAGGTACACAGCGCTGCACTTTACGGTCAAACTACTACTCGCACTCGCAACTACGGATAGTTTGATCTCAGAGTGCGAGTACAACCCGAAATTTTAGAGAAATGACTGAAGAAGAATTGCTCTGACGGTGCAATACTTTACAAATTTATGAAGATTGCTAACAATTTATACTGCTGTTTAAACAGAAAGAAAAAAGTCATGAAACAGATTTAAAATAGCATTGATATTTGTCTGACATTAAACCTTGGAACCAGACCCCGGATTAATCTACCATCAGCACCGTGTAAATCAATTTAGATCCTATATCTACGTAGTTAGGGGCTAGTGTGCAATTAATGTGGTCTCGTCTACAAATTGCCGGGCATGTGGGAGCGATCAAATTACCGTCCGTGGACTGTCAGAGTAAATTGCTGGCTGTAATCTTACACTTAATGTATTGGCAATTTACTCTACTTTAACATTATGGTTTCAAACCACATGGAGCCTTTAAAACTAGGGTTTTCAATCATATAGTTTTAAAGAAGGTAGGGCAAAGTTCAAGTAGTACAAGAGCTCCTTGTTCAAAATTGTTTGGGATGAAAGATAAAAGGGAAAACTCTTCTCTGTAGTTGCTTGGTTAGCACCGCCACAAAAATCGGGTTTCTGCGGCGTGTAAGAAAAAGTGTGGAAAAATTAAATCTGTTCTAGTATGATACTTATGCAGCTGAACCGATTTTGCTAATACTATCGATTGTTAGACGGCACGAAGTTCGCCGGGTCAGCTAGTGTCAGTAGAAAGATTTTAGATTGATTATTCCGCAGTTATAGTGCATCACTTGTTCCCAAACCTTTTCACATTCTTTCCAAAAAACCCTTATACTGTACTGTACTCGCTATACTAAGTCGTTGAGCTAATGAAACAACTTGACCCCTCGATAGCATGATTTTGATTGAAAATTGTTGCTTAAGATTTTTGGTAGAAACACGGTCAAAACTTGGAGTGAAGCTAAACAATTCTAAAGTAATCCTTACTCGATATAATCCTTCCTTTAATAACCTGTTAATCATCAAAGCCTTTTGCTCTGACAACAAATTGCTCTGAAGGGTTGAAAATGCCAATAATTCTCGTCAACTCAGCTTATCAATATTCAAGTAAGTGTCTTGAGCACAGTAAGACCACAGTGCATGGTCTAAAACAGTATCTCAAGTCATTTCTTGCGGGATCTTATTATCCAATTCTTGCTTCATTCCAAAACTTTGCCAGTGTGGAATAGTTACTATGGGCTAACACTAACTTTAACCAACTTCGTTTACTTAGCGTGATGATATACAGGTGTCGGAGAAAGAGGAACAGTTGTCTTCTAGAAGTTGTAGGGTTTTATGAATATATTACTATAGTGAAATCGCAAAATATCTAGCTCCAACGATAACGTAGTTATAAGCTATAGCCGAAAAGCTCGCGGCCTTAAGCGATTGAATGAACGCGCGGCCGAGTTTACCTACATTCCGTTCGCGGTCATTAAACTTTTTAAATTAAGGGGATGGTTAATGGTTTCGAAAAATGGTTTTATGGGATTATTTCAGGATTTATTAGTGGGAGAAAAAAAATTAAAACGTAGTTAGAATTCACGTAAATAACTCTAGGTTACAGCTGATTTTTATACGAAAATAAGGTATTGATATGGACAACTTTGACAATCAATTACTCGAAAACGGAAGAAAATATTTTTGTCATAATAATTTTAATTGCTTCCTAAAATTATACCCTATCACATATTTTAAGAGCTGTCCCGGTTTCCCTGAAACCCTGTATAAACCCTATAAGCTTGCCGTAATTAATCGGATATCTAACACTAAAAGATTTTTTGAAACCGTTGGTACAAACAAACAAACTCTTTAGCTATATATTGAGTATAGATAATTTAATCTGAATCTGGGAAAGGGCTACAATGATTTTCACGAAATTTCGTATGCAGGGGTATACAAGAATTGATTGTTTAAAGTTATAAGATTTTTTTATACTACCCACAGAAAAGGTAGCACACAGACAGACTAATTGTTTACCCACAAGATGACGCCACAAGCCAGTTAGATTCTGACAGGGAAACTTGTAAAGTGCCACTCACACACGCAAGGACCTTAGAAGTTGATATACTGCATATCTGTACGTACTATGGTGGTATCAATTATTCAAACCCTTTAGGCCTGGGCAGGCTTAATTTTATGCCTAAATTAAGAGATAATTATAACAATTCAGCTGAGAAGCTTTCACGAGAACAGTTGAGACTTGAATATTAAAATGAGTGCTACAACTCACTTCAAATCCTTGCAATACTTATGAGGGCCTAGTGCGAGTTTTTCACTGCCGCCGTCACAAGTCACCGTGTTGGCGTAAACGCAGATTTGTGTGGGATCGGAACAGCGCCTCTGTCGGCCTAAAGATGATACTATTGTGAGCCCATACAAATTATATATCTATACATACAGATAAATAAAATTGGAGTGTCTGTTTGTAATTCCATAATAACAGAATTTCACTAAATGCATATGAAAGTATACACGATACTGACACTAAAAACCAAGTTTTAAAATTTTTCTCTGTCTGTCTGTTTGTTCCGGGTAATTTCAGAAACTGCTAGACGGATTTTAACGGGACTTTCACTGGTAGGTAGCTGCTGTTTCAAGGAGTAACTTAGGCTACTTTTATTTATTAAAAATATTAGGCTCCCGCGACAATAAGGAAGAAACTAAATCTATGCGGGTGAAACCGCGGGGCACAGCTAGTAAGCAATTTTTTTTTTCCTCTTTAAAGGATCACTGCCGGCTCAGAATAAGCACATCAGCAGACTACAAGAGCTTTTATTAAAAGCCTTCGTCTCACACTGATCATGTGTACGTGACAGCCTTCAGAGGTTTAACGAAAATCACTAAGTAAATACCTCATCCAATCACATCCCTTCGATCTCATCCGAACAAACAAACGTCTGTACCAATTGTATTATATCTTCGTATGTATTTACAAACGCTATGTAGGGAGCTGGTTATGTCAATATGGAAGTCAGGGTAAATTTTCCACCGCTACTGATGGGCATGTATATATACTTAATAATTAGAAATTTGGTTACGTATTTGAATTTACGAATTACTAGTTGTGCTCCACGGTTTTTACGGTATATACTATTATATATAAGTAACTCACATATGTCTAAAAAGTAGTTCAATGACATGACTATAGTGCCTGAGACGGCCATTTGTAACGTTGGCACTAAATCATCGGTGAAATGTCGGCGACGCAAGTTCAAATACCAACGAGGTCTGTCAAAAACTTATGTGTAGTGATGTCACACCACGTGCTTTACATGAAGGAAAACATCGTGAGGTAGCCTGCATATATCTGAGAAAAAATTCAAAGACGTATGTATAATGCCTGAGACGGCGATAGACTCACTATCTGTCACGTTGGCACTTAATCATCTTGTGGGAAAAGTGGGTATTGTTATTACAACACCTCTATATACAGGCGTGAGCGTAAGTAATCATGTCGTTTTGACGATTTGAAAGTAAGATATGTAAGTTGTTAAAGTCTAATCGTTCGAGTTTGAATAGAATCCGCACTGTTCGCCTGAAACACAGGCTACCCTATTTCAGGCACCTAATTTATGTACCTTGTCAAAACTCAAAACTCAAATATATCTTTATTCGATTAGACTTTATACAAAGTACTTTCAAATCGTCAGAATGACACAATAACACAGAATTATACATGCTACCGCCAGGTTCGGAAGGTTGATTTTACTGAGAAGAACCTGGCAAGAAACTCAGTAATTACTCTTTTAAAGAATATTATAGTTTTAAAAATACAAAATAAATCGTTCAAGCAACTATAAGCCCATGGACACAGTTCCAATGCACAATTGTCAAAAATAAAAACTAAAAATATAGTACAAATATATGTGAGCATGGCAAATTCCAGCCAGTCATAAATATACTTTGTATATTATGTATTGTCATAATGTTTATCGTGAGTAACATAATATTTAACTTCCATTAGCTCGTTGGTTTCGTCACAAAACGATACGCGTAGGTCTAAATTGGTATTGTTAATAGTTAATGTTATTGATGGCTGTGTCTATTCCAGCGTTATTCATTAAGGTTTCTCAGCGTCGCACTCGTCGTCGAGTGTCGGTTTTAAAGATACGAAATTGAACCTTATCCTCTATGTATTATGTTCAACTTCCTATGATTGAAACCAACGGTCATCGCCGCTGAGAAGCTTTATAGAATAATGCGGCAGAGGTTGTACTAAAGTTGGGATTTAATAATTAACTAGCTGTGCTCTCGGTTTCACTCGCGTAGACTTAATTTTATGGGTGTATATTTTGCGGTACACTTATAACTTTTTAATAGTTAAGTTACTCCTTGTAACGTCAGCTATCTGACAGTGAAAGGCCCGTTAAAATCGGTCCTATCGTTTCAGAGATTACCCGGAGCGAATACACAGACAGAAAAAAAATTTAGTTTTTTATATCTGTGGTTTTTTACACCGTATATACTCGTACTTTATGTATATATGTACGACAAATACACTTCTGCCTAACCCTTTGGGGAATACAGGCGTGAGTATATGTATGTATGTATATCTTAGTTCTTCACGTCACCGCCAGGAGGTGCTTTACAATATCTCATACAATTATTCGGCGGAGATGCTAACGAGTATATATTAGGAACCCGAGGGCCTAGTGCTAGTTTTTCACTACCGCCGTCACAAGTCACCGCGTCGACGTAAACGCAGATTTGTATAGTATCGGAACAGCGCCTCTGTCGGCCTAAAGATGACACTATTGTGGGCCCTTACAAATCTGCGTTTACGTCGACGAGAGGACTTGTGACGGCGATTTTAAGACAACTCACACGAACCACTCCGGTAGCAAACTCGTGATAGGGGAACAGAATAGATTGTTTGTTGTCAAAACTGGTAAAACACTCTTATAGACGATCTTACTTATATTATACTTCACGGTATATGATTGCGGAATCTGCGGACAACTTTGACAAATGCTGACAATCTCGGCGCAAATTAGAATGATAACGTAAAGGCGACTACCTAAATAAATAAATAAAAAGAATGTATATTAATGTTTGCCAACGCGACTAGTGCTGAGTCCATCACCGACTCAGTCAATTTACATACATCTTTGAATGTCTTCTCATACATGCAGGTTTCCTCACGATACCTTATAGATGTACGATTGAAATTGGTCTCTGTTCTTTTATGTAATGAGCATTTGTGTTTGCCTTGTATCCATATTTATTGCTAGCGGACGCTGCGTGGTTTCACCCTCGTAGTTCCCGTTCCCGTGAGAGTACGGGGATAAAATATAGCCTATGTTACTCCCTGATGTTATAGGCTATCCATTGTTGAAAGAATTTTCAAGATCGGTCAAGTAGTTTCAGAGCAAACAAACAAAAAAACCATCAATTCTTTCCTCTTTATAACATTGTTAGTGCAGATGTAATATATAAAATTCTCGTGTCGCGGTGTTTGTTGCCATACTCCTCCGATAGTGCTGGACCGAATTGTTTGAAAATTAACCGATTTATATGGCAATACTACATTTAGTAAGCGCAGCTAGTATGTATATTGCAAACTTTCCGTAGGACTAAATGTCACTGTGTGATAATGTCCGAACAATATTTATTTTAAGGATGGAAGCTGGCCTTTTGTACGTATATTGTGTTCTCAGGGTTCTGGCTTTAGCATTTTTCTCAAGGCAATTTGTCTTTACACAAATAAACCTTGCTTTTTCTTAGTTCCCAGTGTTTTTCTGAGCTTTAGATATTTGTGCGAACATTTCAGTCATAAGGGGTTAAACCGGTTAAGTATGAGAAATCGTTAAATCGATGGTTGTCACTCACTTACGTATTTATAATATAAGATATAGCATCATCTCCATGGCCTTAATCTCATGTATTTGGGGTCGGCACTTGATTCAACCCGATGTGGCTGATCACCTGATTTTTATACGAAGCGACTGCCAAATGACCTTCGCAACCCATTTTTTCGAGGAAAATCGGCAATCTGGGTTAAACCAGTTATACTATAAATATATATATATAAAATTTACACGTATTTTATTGTCTACTAGCGGACATCACGCGGTTTCCCACGTAGTTCCCGTTCCCGTGGGAATGATAAAATAAAGCCTTTATTAATCTGTAATATTGTAGCATAAAATGGTGTTTTTTTTTTTTAAATCGGGCCATAAATGGTTCGTCGAGTTTTATGAGTGATCCGCGGAACCCTAATTTTTTTTATAAAGAAAGGTTAGCCTAAGCTACTCCTTGTAACTTTAGCTATCTGCCATTGACAGTCCCGTTAAAATAGGACCAGCCGTTTCAGAGACTAGCCGGAATAAGCAGACAGACAGACAAATAGACAGAATGACTGAGAAAAAAAAAATTTGTTTTTCAACGTCCGTATCGTGTACACTTTGATATGCATGTAGTGAAAAGCTGTTATTTTGGAATTACAAACAGACACTTCAATTTTATTTATCTGTAATAATGTACCGTAACTACTTATAAATACATCTCTATAAAATTGAACCCATCCACAAAATATTGTATACCTATCTCTAATAAGCCTACGTGTGTGAAAGAGACAGCGAGATCATTTAAATCCGTTTGAGGCGCTGAAAGAATTTCAAATTGTTATCGATTTGATTTCTCAAAGAAGGGAGTAGGGTGTCTTTGAGTGTAACAAAAATATATCTTTGTTATTATTCAAGTTCTTTTAAAAGATCAAATAAATTTATTCTATAAAAGATCAAATAAAAGACAACAGTTAAGACGACTTTTAAATATAATCATGTAATTCTTCATGTGTTTATCTATACTATCCGATTTCAAAAAAGGAGGTTATCAATTCGACTGTATGTGTTTTTACGAATTTTTACCACATAATTTTTCTTAGTGAAATTATAATAAACCTAAATTTTTTAAGAACAGTGAGAAACAAAAGTGCAAATAAAAATATATTAGATCAGGTGAGAACCTAAATGACTTCATAAGGTATCATTCAGAAGCCAAACTGTTCCGTTTTAAGTTCGCTCCACTTTGAAATTATAGTTGAAAATTGAAAAAGGCTTGGTTTTCAAAACGAAAATCTATCGAGAAATTTTTATCCAATGAAAATGAAAATGAAAATGATTTATTCAGTTTAGGCCCTGGTAAGGCACTTATGAACGTCGAGGAATCTACCACCGGTTCGGAAACTAGCCTTCTGAGAAGAACCGGCAAGAAACTCAATCGTGATTCTGTCTGTGAACGTGATAAAGAGTTGAAGTTATTTGTGTACAAAAATGGAAGCTGTAGCTAGTTCGCAAGTATCTTATTTCTCTCTCAGAAAACTACCAATTTGGAACCTATACGAGACATGCCAGATACGAACTGCTGCAACTTATTATTATGGGCAAAGTGGCTGGGAAGAGACCGGTAGGCCGAAGGAGAAAGTCGTGACTGCGCAATATCCGCGAGTGGACTGGCATCAGCAGTGCTGCTGCACTCTTCCGCCTCGCGAAGGTTAGACAGAAGTTTACCGAACTGACAGCCAACCTTCAGTAGCTGGAGAGGCACTACAAGAAGAAGAAGGAACCTATAACGCCTTAAGTTGAAGTTGAAATATCTTGCTACGCGACTATTATTAATTTTAATACATATTATTAACGCTAATAACATACGGAAATTTTTTTATTTGCTTAAATTTTAATAAATACGTCAAGCGTGTAAATCACAAGACGTCGGGCACAGCTTGTATAAATCCTAATATTTCCGAGAGTTTCCCTCATAAATCTATATCAGACAAAGAGCCCTGCAATATAAGGGCCCTTATCTGCTCCTCGCCCTTACGTCTTAAAGTCGACTGCGCGATTGGTGATAGGAATATTTTAGGGTTCCGCAATCAGGGCTTGGAGTCTAAGTAAAGTTGCATAAGTTTTACCTTGAAACATCAGCTATCTGCCAGTGAAAGTCAAGTTTAAATCGGTCCAGCCGTTACCAAAATTAGGGGGAACAAACAGACAGACACAGAAAAAATATTAAAATTGATGTTTTCATCTATGTATCGTACATACTTTCATAGATTGTATTTAGTGAAAAGCTGTTTATTTGGAATTACAAACATACACTTGAAATTTGCTTATCTGTAAAGATATAGATAGTGTCATGGAATCCTAGCCGGGTCTATACCAATGAGTTTTTCTAAAAACGGTGATTTCACACCACATGCTTTATGTACCTACATATGACTGAAAAGTTATTCAAAGACTTAGCTTACGTATTAGCGTCTGAGACGGCGATGGACTCACCGTCACGTTGGCACTTAATCTTCGGTGAAAAGTTGGTGTTGATATTACAACACCTCTGCCAACCCCTTCGGGGAATACAGGCGTGAGTTTTAACCTATAATATTACGGTACAACCAAGCCTTGAAGGACGTGAATATCTACAATATTCTCAAGTACAAAGTTAGCTTGTTCGTCACCTTGGAAAGCTCTTAAGATTAAAATATTTACCTGCCACGTAACTAGGTAAGTAGTGTCGATGTGGGTCGCACCCCTAAGTGCCGGCTTGGACGACTCTCCGACTTACAGACACTTTTATTCTTCAGGATTCCAGCTCTCTCCAACTTTAGGTTGACTTAATAATAATTTCGGCTTTTATTCAATTTATGTCCTAATGATAATTAATTATCGTTTCCATAAGGGTCACATTAGGAGCACTCATATGTCTATCTATCTCTCTATATATCTCTACAGATAAATATAATTGAAGTGTCTGTTTGTAATAACAAATTAACAGCTTTTCAATACATGTGTGGCACATAAAAGTATATAGGGAATTGTAGCTAAAACACCAATCTAAAAAAAAATCTCTGTCCGTCTGTCGGTCTGTCTACCTGTCTGTCTGTCTGTTTGTTTCGGCTAATCTCTGTTCGCGGAGCAGGTGACTGTTCAAACCCCAAGGCCATCACGGTTTTATAAAGACCCAGGTATAATACCCACAATTTGGCAGTCAAAACTAGGTTTGAACACGAATGCAGGTAACTGGCGTTCATTCGATAAAGTGGATAGCTGTAATCTAGTTATCTGCGATACGGTTCATTGGCAGATTGGCTGTATTCACTGGCTTCAGCTTGCGATATGATATAACGACACCGCTGGTCTAGTGGTTAGTAGGTATACCTGACTGCTAAGTGTCGCGGGTTCAATTCGCCAACGTGACAGTGGGTCCATCGCCCTCTCAGGCGCTATACAGACGTCTTTGAATTACTTCTCAGACGTATGCAGGTTTCTTCACGATGTTTTCCTTTATTATTCATTTATGTATAGATTGGTTGGTAAGATAACTAATTTAACAGAAATAAACAAAGAACCCATGGAATTATTAGTGTAGCCAATAAGCAGTCAGTAGCAGGCTCGTCCCGAGGGCTTGCCAATCGGATCTAGTGGTAGCCTGCTGAGACGGGCCACAAAACTGGCGATTCTTACTTATTATTTTACAAGATGTGCCTCCCGAATCCCTTCTCCCTTTCTCGAATAAAAGTTGTCTAATAAAAACCTAGGTTACTCTTTTTAACATCAGTGATCTGCTTGTGAAAATCCCTTTAAAATCGGTCCCACTATTTTGGAATTAGCTAGAACAAACAGACAGACAAAAAGATTAAAAAATAATATTGTTGTGTTGTGTTATACAATTATATTGGTTTTTAATGTGAGTACCTACCGTATATACTTTCATATCCATATAGTGAAACCTGAAAGTTTGGTTTACGGACACATCAATGTATTTATCTGTATACATTACGTAACAAAAACCCAGACACAAGGCAAGCACAAATACTCATCACATTAATTGCCTGCCTTGACGCGGGAATTGAACCAACTTCTCAGAAGGTTAGTTTCCGAACCGGTGGTAAATTCCTCGATATTCACAAGTGCCTTACCAGGGCCTAAACTGACTAAATCATTTTCATTTTCAATACTTACTTGTATTTTTTGATAATATTTTCAGCTACAATGGCCCCACACCAAAACTAGGGCAGACAACTTTGAAAGCTTCAGAGCTGCCCCACAGCGTTATAGACACAATTTCTGTCCTGCACACTAAATGCAGTCCACTGCACTCGAAATAAGATTGGAATTCGTGCAAGCCACTTTGAACTTTATGTACGTACATTTGGAATCGAATTCAATCTACTGAAGTGTAAATGCAAACATCGGACGTTTTGTGGCGGCTCGTATTTGGTTTTGTAAAATAGACTACTGATAAATGTTTGAAATGTACTAGTAGTTTTCCGTGGTGGCCTTGAGGTTGGAGCGGGGCCTGAACCAATGAGTTTACGGTGAATAAATGTATATACACTCACCTAAAAAGACCAATTTTCTATTTGTTTTCCTCTGTCTGTCTGTCTGTCTTCCGGCTAATCTCCGAAACGGCTGGACCGATTTTAACGGTCTAATGTTTCAAGGAGAAACATAAGTAACTTTTATTTAAAAAAACAGGAGAGTACCGCGGGTCTCCAATGTAACTCTGCGCCGGTAAAACCGTGGGATACAGCTATCTTATAATCTATATACATCTAGTCATCTATATCTATACAGATAAATAAAATTGAAGTGCCTGTTTGTAATTCCAAAATAACAGCTTTTTACGAAATGCATATGAAAGTATACACGCTACTGACACAAAAAAAACAAGTTTTAAAACTTTTATCTGTCTGTCTGTCTGTTTATTCCGGGTAATCTTAGAAACGGCTGGACCAATTTTAACGGGACTTTCACTGGCAGGTAGCTGATGTTTCAAGGAACAACTTAGGCTACTTTAATTTATTAAAAATATAAGGGTTTCGCGACAATAAGGATGAAACTAAATCTAAGCGGGTAAACTCCTCGAAACATTAGCTACCTGCCAGTGAAAGTCCCGTTAAAATTGGTCCAGCCGTTTCAGAGATTACCCGAAACAAACAGACAGACAGAGAAAAAAATTCAAACTTGGTTTTTTTGTGTCAGTAGCGTGTATACTTTCATATGCATCTAGTGAAAAGCTGTTATTCTGCAATTAGAAACAGACACTTCAATTTTATTTATCTGTATAGATGTATAGATAAACTGATCCTCGCATCCGTCTCTATGATAAAGATATAAAATGACAAATTATCCCAAATTCTGTGGCTTTTAACACAACAAAGGAGATAAAACGAGTTGTCAACAGCACGATAAGTAATTTATCATCGCGTTCATACTATGTTAGTGAGACTAGAGACACTGTTATAAAACCTTGTATATTTTATTTGTGACTTATTTTTTGGTATCGCTACTCAAAACTGGTTTGAAAATGGATTTCTGGTTAAAATTACGAGTGGTCCCACTCGCCTTTAAAAATAAATAAAACGTGATGAGGCATCTGGGACCGCGGTCCCTAATAGCTAGTGGTCCCAGTCTCCTGAATCCTCGTAATAAGAGGTAATGAATGGGAAAGAGCCGTGGTGGCCTCGGGGTTTGAGCAGTCGCCTGCTACGCAAGTTCGAATCCCAGCCTGTATCAATGAGCTTTTATAAAAAAAAACTTATGTGCAGTGATTTCACACCACGTGCTCTACGACGAAGGAAAACATCGTGAGGAAACCTGCATTTGTCTGAGAAGTAATTCAAAGACGTGTGTATAGTGCCTTAGATGGTGATGGACTCACCCTCTGTCACGTTGGCACTTAATCATATTCGGTGAAATGTGGGTGTTGAAAATTACAACACCTCTGCCTACCCCTTCGGGGAATACAGGCGTGAGCATATGTATGTATGTAATATCAGCGAGGCGTCATATAGAAAAGTCCTACCTACACAGTTTTTCACGCTATCAAGTTATTTCGCTGTGGAAGCGAGACTCCATCAAACTAACTTTATATTGCATCGTAAACCCACCGACATGTCAATTTGACGGACAATAAGGCTAGGACGGTATAATGGAGGTAAGGAGCCACGAAACCAGCGGAAATAACCTCTTAAATAAACGTCAGTGAATGTAAAATCTGTACGCATTCGATCATTAAACCAGATACCATTAATTCAGTCAACTTTAAAATGAAATCAAATTGCTTCTTCTTCCCGATTCCTGTTAGATCCAAAAAAGGTTATTCACAAATTATTATTGGAGCAGGTGTGGGGATGTATATTATAAACCATCAAAAACATTGAAGGTGAACCACAAACGGTGAAGGAAAACATCGTGAGGAAACCTGCATATGTCTGAGAAATAATTCAAAGACGTATGCCTGAGACGGCGATGGACTCACCCTCTGCCACGTTGGCACTTAATCATATTCAGTGAAATGTGGGTGCTGAAAATCACAATACCTCTGCCTACCCCTTCGGGGACTACAGACGTGAGCATAACTTTAAAAAAAAAAAAAATCTAGCAACTCAGGTCTTCTACCGGAAGAGTTGTGTGATCTATATAATAACCAAGTCAGTGAATTTATTCAATTCCGTATACATAGAATGACATGGCAAAAATCGACAATTGGGATGGTGCTGTAAATATTAAGATTATTTACTTAAATATTATATTTATTATTAGAGTAAGGCAAGTGGTAGTCTCTGCCTAACACCAGTAACTCCATGGGCTACAGGCAAGACCATAATTATTTATGTACTAGTACTGTGCCCTGCGGTTTCACCCGCGTAGATTTAGTTTCATCCTTATTGTCGCGGAACCCTTATATTTTTGATAAATAAAAGTAGCCTAAGTTTCTCCTTGAAACATCAGCTACCTACCAGTGAAAGTCCCGTTAAAATCCGTCCAGCCGTTTCAGAGAGTACCCGGAACAAACAGACAGACAGACAGACTGAGAAAAATTTTAAAGCTAGGTTTGTTAGTGTCAGTAGCGTGTATACTTTCATATGCATTTAGTCAAAAGCTGTAATCTTTAATTACAGACAGACACTTCCATTTTATTTATCTGTATGTATAGATGTATAGATATAGATATAGATGTATAGATTAGAGTAAGGCAAGTGGTAGTCTCTGCCTAACACCAGTAACTCCATGGGCTACAGGCAAGTACATAATAATTTATGTATGTAGAAAATATTTTTACATGTATAAATTTTTAATATTATTATTACTTAACTAGCTGACCCGACAGACGATGCCCTGTCTTAATTATGAGAATGCAGCACGTATTCTGTCAATTCTATGTCAAACGTCATAAGGTTACATCAAAAAGTGTTTATTTTTCAAATTTTCCACTCAATGTTCTCAGTTTTTTCTTTCATAAGAACCATCTCCTGACAATAACGAACACAACAATTTTTTTTAACGAAATCGGTCCACCCGTTCTCCCGTGATGTCGTGACCAAGGGAAATGGGGATTCATTGTTATATGTGTAGATATAGTCTGGTACTTCAGTCCAATGGTCGGACTTTTTATGGCTCAGCATTCAATCCCAGCACGACAATGGCAGAGTCAAATGGCTGCGTGGCTACGACTGCTCCCTCACAATGGCTCGCATGGCTCAAAATGCTGGCGTGACGTATAGTGAAAATAATTTAACCTAACTAGTTCGCCAAGCCTTTTCGACTATCGCTTTATCTATGATCCGTTTTATTAATATCTGTGACAAGCTGTGCCCCGCTGTTTCACCCGCGTAGATTTTGTTTCATCCTTATTGTCGCGGAACCCTAATATTTTTAAGAAATAAAAGTGGCTTAAATTACTCCTTGAAACATCAGCTACCTGTCAGTGAAAGTCCTATTAAAATCGGTCCAGCCGTTTCAGAGATTACCCGGAAGAAACTGACAGGCAGACAGACAGACAGACAGAGAAAAATTTTAAAACTTGGTTTTTTTATTGTCAGTAGCGTGTATACTTTCATATGCATTTAGTGAAAAGCTGTTATTTTGGAATTACAAATAGACACTTCAATTTTATTTATCTGTATAGATGTACAAATGAAATTCGATTCATACTCAAATAAATGAATTAATTATAAATTCACAATCACATTCAGAACTGTTAAAAATGAGAACTGTTTGGTCACTTTCAATTTACCTAGCTTCATCCCGTGACTTCGTCCGCGTGGAATACTTCCTTTGGGGCTAATGCTTACTTTAATCTGCGATTAGCCTATAATAGCCTTAGATAAATGGGCTATAAACACTGTAATTTTTTTCAAATTTGACCTTGTTATTGAGATAAGAACGTCCAAGGAAACAAACAAATTAATAATATAAAAATAAATATGCTCACGCAATCCCAGAAGGGTCCCCGAAGGGGTAAGCAGAGGTGTTGTAACAACAATACCCACACCCCACCGAATATAATTAGGTGCCAACGTGACAGAGGGTGAGTCCATCGCCGTCTCAGGCACTATACAAACGTCTTTGAATTACTTCTCAGACATATGCAGGTTTCCTCACGATGTTTTCCTTCACCGTAATGCACGTGGTGTGAAATCACTGCACATAAGTTTTTTTTAAAACTCATTGTAGTAGGCCCCGCTGGGATTCGATCTCGCGTCGCTTGTATAGCAGGCGACTGCTCAAACCCCGAGTCCACCACGACAAACAAACTCTTCAGCTTTATGTACTAGTATGGATATGGATAATGTAGTGTATAGCAGCGTGAAGTAAGCCCAGTAAACCTCACCCCATTATACAAAACCCTCCCCATCGCTTATCTGTCAGGGTGCTACCTCCGGTTTTTCACGCGTGCTCATATCCTTAGTAAGTTCAACATCAAAAGGATTTAAAATAGCTTAGTTACCTTAAATATCACCCAAGTTTTTTGGTGAAGCTTTAACGTACATATTTAATAGGCTGGTTTTTGACATTAAATACTTACATATAATGCTCACGCCTAATTCTCTAAAGGGGTAGGTATAGCTGTTCTCATAGTACACCAACATTTTTCCAATTATGTTTTAGTCCTATATAATAGCGGGTGAGACTATTGCCACTAATCAGACACTAATCCATACATAAAAACTACCATTGCATAAAAAACCGCCTAATTGCTACTCAGACGCACAGCGTTCCGTAAAAAAATATTGAAAGACAACTTTACCGATAAAAAACAAAAAGAATGACTTTTGTGTCAAATTTGATACTCGATAAGGCTATCTAACCCAATATACTTTGATCTTATACCACCGGATTTAAAGAAACAAAAAAAAAAGCAAAAACTGGATTTTTTTTGTCATCGCCTAAAAACTTATTTAGGTGCATACAATTCAATGGCGGTCTTCTTCTTCAAGTGCCTCTCCAATTACTGAAGGTTGGCCACCAGCTCTGAACATTTTCTGCCATCCCTTGCGAGGTGGAACAACTCTGCAGCGCTCTTGATGCCGGTCCATTCGCGAACGTTCCTCAGCCAGGACTTCTTTCTGCGGCCAACTCCTCGTCTGCCGGCTATTTTTCCCATCATGATGAGTTGGAGCAGCTCGTATATCTCGTGACGAAAGACATGTCCTAGATAAGCAACCTTTCTCTGCTTGATGATCTGCATAAGTCTGCGTTCCTGACCAACTCTCCGTAAGATTTCCATATTAGTTTTTTTTTGAGTCCAGGGGCCTTACCATGATCTCTTATTGCCATGAGAGTTTCACTCATTTATGAGACAGATGTATGTGACGTGCATACATCTGTCACTGTCGCACAACTGAATTAACATTGCAATAAGAGCTCATGGTTGGGCCCCTGCTTACAGAAAGGACACGTCGATAGGTCTAGTGTCGGTAGGTTTTTAATATTAAATTTTTTTGATACAGAATATGAAATCAGATCAAATTATGCGTTTAAACACTAACTAGCTTTCAAAAACTAACTAATCTTTAACCAAGATTGGCTATCATTAACGATAATCCAGGCTTTTACAGCGTCTAGACTTGACTAATCTTAGATAATTCTATAAAAAAGCTTACCTAATTTCGCCGCGAGTGCTATCTTATCACACTTACCTGAAATACAAGAAAAAACATCTATATATATATAAAAGAAAGTCGTGTTAGTTGCACTACTTATAAACAAGAACGGCTGAACCGATTTGGCTTAAAATTGGTGGGGAGGTACTTTATACCGTTCTCTTGAAACCTGAAAAAAATCGTCATATAACACACTAAAGTCCGCGCGGCACAACTAATATATACATTTAATACGCTCATGCCTGTATTTTCCAAACTCAGTCAGGGTAGTCAGGTAGAATATGATTAAGTGCCAACGTGACAGATGGTGAGTATCGCCGTCTCAGGCACTATATATACGTCTTTGAATTACTTTTCAGATATATGCAGGTTTCCTCACGGTGATTTCCTTCACCAAAAAGCACGTGGTGTGAAATCACTGCACATTGGTACAGACCCCAACGTGATAGATGGTGAATAATCAGACACGACTTCCAATTATTATTCAGACGCATGTAAGTTTTTTTAAAATGTTATCCATCGCCCGTTATTCGTTACCCATCCCGCTATAAAATCTATTCTAATCTATACATCTATACAGATAAATAAAATTGAAGTGTCTGTTTGTAATTCCAAAATTACAGCTTTTCACTAAATGCATATGAAACACGCTACTGACACAAAAAAAGCAAGTTTTAAATTTTTTCTCTGTCTGTCTGTCTGTCTGTCTGTCTGTTTGTTCCGGGTAATCTCTGAAACGGCTGGACCGATTTTAACGGGACTTTCACTGGTAGGTAGCTGATGTTTCAAGGAGTAACTTAGGCTACTTTTATTTATAAAAAATATTAGGGTTCCGTGACAATAAGGATGAAACTAAATCTACGCGGGTGAAACCGTAGGGCACAGCTAGTATTATAATAAGGTTTGTATGTATGTTTGTAACGAATTGGCTCAAAAAGTACTTGGAAGATTTTGAAAATTCTTTCACAATTTGAATGCTACATTATCACTGATTAATATAGGCTATATTTTATCTCCGTACTCCCACGGGAACGGGAACTACGTGGGTGAAACTGCGTGACGTCCGCTAGTATATAAATAGTAATGAATTTTAAGCATTGAATCTAATTTTATCCTCTTTAATACTCGAAGGCAGCAGTCAATGGCCTAAGTTGGGGATAATCTATTCAGAGCTAAACTCTGCTATTGAATTTAAACTCTTCAATCAATTTGCAAATTCATTTTAAGCTGAACCTTCCATTCACTGCAGTTAATACCTCGAGAAAACTTTGATTGCGAGCTAAGTAGAAAAGTTCATAGTTTCAAACCAGTTTTAAAGTAACTATAGTAATTAGCATACTTTTTATATCATAACTTATTGTAGAGCAGGGCCCAAACCATGAGCTCTTATTGCAATGATAATTCAGTTGTGCGACAGTGACAGATGTATGCACGTCACATACATCTGTCTCATAAATGAGTGAAACTATCATGGCAATAAGAGCTCATGGTAAGGCCCCAGTGCTGGCCGCAATTTGTTACGTAAATAATATTTATTTAGTTATTTATTTAGTTATTTCTTTATTTAAAGCTTTATTGTACACTAGGATTACACAAGTAGGACACGATATACATTTAGAAAGAAAGAAAGAAAGAAAAGAAAGAAAATAAATTTATTTACGTACTCTCTTCCAGACAACCTGAGATGATGATAATTAATTTGGTGAAGAAGAACCTCGTGAAGAATCCTTGGTATACTTGGTATCCTTGGTACAAACCTAGTGACCTGAGAAGAAACCTATGGGTATACTGACACTATTATTCACGTGGGCTAATTACTTTTAATCGATAAAATTTAATACAGTTTCATATACATTTAGTGAAACGCTAATTTTAGCTATGCTAAAAAAAGTTAATCAGGAATTACTAACAGACACTTGAATTTTTATTAATATGTATGTTAAACTACCCGCATAGATTTACCTTCATGGGTGACCCTAGGAACCCTTATCGTTGTCTTTAAATAATCGTAGCCAAACTTACTCGTTGTAACATTAGCTATTTGCCCGTTAAAATTGGTCCAGCGGAGAGGAGGAGGTTTTTGGAGATTAGCTGGAACAAACGGACGGACAAACGGACGGTGAAATTTTTTTTTTATGGTTGCACCGTATATACTTTCATATTAATCTAGCGAAAAGCTTCATTTGAAATTACAAACAGACACTTTTTTGCGAGCTGAATGCTGATATTAATACTGAGTAGGGTATTCTAACAACACAAGTGCCGTGGTGGCCTCGGGGTTAGAGCAGTCGCCTGCTACGCAAGCGACGTAAGTTCGAATCCCAGCGGGGCCTGTGCCTGAGTTATTCTAAAAACTTATGTAGTGATTTCACACCACGTGCTTTACGGTGAAGGAAAACATCGTGAGGAAACCTGCATATGTCTGAGAAATAATTCAAAGACGTATGTATAGTGCCTGAGACGGCGATGGACTCACCCTCTGTCACGTTGGCACTTAATCATATTTGGTGAAATGTGGGTGTTGAAAATTACAACACCTCTGCCTACTCTTTTGGGGAATATAGGCGTGAGCATATATGTGTGTGTGTGCTAACAACATACAGACAGTTAGTACAAAATATGAAGCAATCAATTGTAAAGCCAAATCAAATAAGTACGCGACGAGGCGTTATCTGCCGGGTATCCGGTGTGTTCCGAGCTCATTTCCGCTACGAGTGTGCCTCGACGAGGCTTATATTTTCTTTGATGAAACTTTGCGGGATTAGATAGAGGGTATTGTGATAAGTTAAAGGGTCGATATTGAGGTCACGATGAATATTTGCTCTTGTTAAAGGCTTTGTTTCACTATTCAGCATCAACATCAGGTTATCTATCTATACAGATAAATAAAATTGAAGTGTCTGTTTGTACGAGTAATTCACAAATAACAACAGCTTTTCACTAAATGCGTATGAATGTATGCACGCTACTGACAATAAAAAACCAAGTTTTAAAATTGTTCTCTGTCGGTCTGTCTGGTTGTTTCGGGTAATCTCCGAGACGGCTGGACCGATTTTAATGGGACTTTCACTGTCAGGTAGCCAATATGACAAGGAGCAACTTAGGCTACTTTTTTTTTAAGAAAGATTAGGCTACCGTGGCACAATACTATTAACTCTACGAGGGTGAAACCGCAGGGCACAGGTAGTATCTGAATATGAATACAGATAAGAATCGTCTCATTTTGAATCGCTAGAATTACTAACTAGCTGAGCTCCGCAGTTTCACCATAGACTTAAATTCATAGGTGTATGTTACTCCTCGTATCATCAGCTATCTGTCCGTGAAAGTCCCGTTAAAATCGCTCCAGCGTTTAGTATTCGAGATTAGGAACAAATAGACAGACATGCAGAGAAAAACTTTACAAATTGTATTTTTCAGACACTTCAATATTTTATTTACCTGTATTGATGTATATTATATAGATTTTAGGGCTCCTTGTCCAAAGTGTAAAACGGGCTATTGCAAGACTTCACTGTTCGTCTGTCTGTCTATCTTTCTGTCTGTCCAAGGCCTGTAGACAAAGTAACATTATCCTCGCACTTCGCTAGTAACAACGATACAAAATGTACGGGAATGACATGACTGATTTATGTCATTACCATAAAGATTTTGTCGTTTCTATTAGCGCAAGATCAAGCGAATGTTACTTTGTCTCGGCCTATATTTGCCACTAGACTGTTTCTTATGAATCGTGGTAGTATGACAAATAACAACCGAACTTTTTTTCAAATGATGATATGGAAATATTCGACGCATGATCACGAGTAGCTCAGTTGGAAGAGCAACTGCACGGATTGCACGGGTTCGATACCCGCCTCGTGTTCGTATTTTTCCTAAGCATTTTTAAGAATTCTGAATGTAAGCATGTCATGCGTAAAATCAAATAATTATTATTAATCTGAGAAAATAATTACTAAGACATTCGCGTAGCAGGTAGCTATTCAAACCACTCTGCCACCACAGAATGATCTTATAAATACTTTAAAAATAATACTATATCGTATTAAAATGGAAGTACAACGCAGGCCACAGGCGTTCATCTGTTAATTCAAACCAACTCGGAAGGAAATCTTTTTTTTTCAAGACTCATTGTTATATTGCTTCTTAGACCGAGAGCTGGAATACCCTTTTATCTTTAATTTCTATGTTTTGAAATTGATAAGAAATTTATTGAGCTTATGGAAAGGAACTTATGAACGTCGTTAAAATTACCACCGATCGGAAACTAGGTCCAACAAGAAACTTAAAGCATCTAGAAAATTTCAACAAAACAAAAAATATATATGCATAAATACAAATAGGAATCAAATGTTTACTAATAATCCGTAATTATTTGTTTATTATAACTGAAACAGACCTTCTATAAGGCAAATCTATACATCTATACAGATAAATAAAGTTGAAGTGTCTGTTTGTAATTCCAAAATAACAGCTTTTCACTAAATGCATATGAAAGTATACACGATACTGACATATAAAAACCAATTTTTATTTTTTTTCTCCGTCTGTCCGTCTGTCTGTCTGTCTGTTCCGGCTAATCTCTGACACGGCTGGACGGATTTTAACGGCCCTGCCATTGGTAGGTAGCTGATGTTTCAGGGAGTAACATAGGGTACTTTTATTTATTAAAAATATTAGGGTTCCGCGACAATAAGGAAGAAACTAAATCTACGCGGGTGAAACCGCGGGGCACAGCTAGTATAATATAAAGCTCATCTTTTGTTTGTTGATATAAGTACTGTGTTATGTTACGAAGTTGTTGTGTTTATTTTATTTTAATTTACATTTTACATTTACATTTTAAGAGGAAGTATTGTATATAGTATATGTAGGAAAGTGCTTTCCTTTAACTATCGCCATAAAACACATAGATAAAACATTACGGATTTATAGTAGAAAGCTTTTAATAGAAAAAGTCGTAAAAGCTCTTATTTCGCTATATTTTAGACTAGCTGTGCCCCGCGGTTTCACCCGCGTAGATTTAGTTTCATGCTTCATGTCGCGGAACCATTGTATTTTTAATAAATAAAAGGTCCAGCCGTTTCAGAGACTACCCGGAACAAACAGACAGACAGACAGATAGACAGACAGACAGACCGACAAACAGACAGACAGAGAACATTTTTAAAACTTGTTTTTTTAGTGTCAGTAGCGTGTATACTTTCATATGCATTTAGTGAAAAACTGTTATTTTGCAGTTACAAACAGAGACTTCAATTTTATTTACCTGTATAGATTCTTCTTGTCACTAACTGAAGGCTGTAGGGTTTTATAATCTAGTTGATGGATTTTGGGAATGGATTTTTTTTATATATCACATCAATATTTTCTGTCATCAAATTGTTTATTTTTTCAACAGAATAGTGCTTTTTACAGCTGTCTTTGATCATTCTTATTATTCTATAGATTAAATGAATAAAGTAAAAATAAAATAAAGTTTAAATCTCAAGAATGTACGCAGAAACCGAATAAAATGACTGAAAAAACTGCGAAGAGATCTAATAAAACTATTACTAAGCAGATACATAATGCTTTATTTTCTGAAGGAGTAGGTATAGGTATACTTATAGTGCACCCATATTTTACCAGTTATGTTTAAATCCCATTTAACAGAGGAAAAGCGTATTGCCACTAACCGGGCACTAATCCTGACTCCGGGCTGTTAATGGAAAATTACAGATTAAAAAACCTGAAAAACTTGTAATAAAATAATCACCTTGTCGTTAAATTAAAATAAATAAAGTATATTATTTACTAGCTGTGCCCCGCGGTTTCACCCGCGTAGATTTAATTTCATGGGTGTTTTTTTTTTATAAAATTAGCCTAAAACAGTCCTTGAAACATCAGCTATCTGCCAGTGAAAGTCCCGTTAAAATCCATCCAGCCGTTTACGCGTGATGCCGTGACCAAGGGAAATGGGGATTAATTTTTATATATAAGATATTAAAGGTATCTAGCTCCCATACTATAAGACGACACAGTACAAGATTACCGCCTTGCTCTTGGGAAGCATCAAATTGTATTTTTTTCTTTCAACACCAGTCCTAAGGTATAATTTAATATTTTCCCTTTGTTGTGAATAAGTATGAATATTGTCTGCTATTTTTTATACTGGCAATATTATTTTGTTTATAAATGCGGGATATTATGTTATCTTGATGGTTCAAGAAGAGTTCTTGGAAAGGAAAGTCCCTACCTATCATTTTTGCTAGATCTTAAGAATTTTAAGGGTTATTACATATGCAATTTATACATGCTCACGCCTGTATTCCCCGACGGGGTAGGCATAGGTGTTAACAATACCCACTTTTCACCGAAGATGATTAAGTGCCAACGTGGCAGATGGTGAATCTGTCACTGACACTTAGGAATTGTTTCCCATAAAATATCAGTGGCGTATTGTTGAATTACTTCTCAGACATATGCAGGTTTCCTCACGATGTTTTCCTTCATCGTAAAGCAAGTGGTGTGAAATCACTGCACATACATTTTCAGAAGAACTCATTGGTACAGGCCGCGCTGGGATCCGAACTTACATCGCTTGCGTAGCAGGCGACCGCTGCTCGTACCCCAAGGCTAACATCGCTCGATCAAAATTATTGAAGTGAAGGAAAACATCGTGAGGTAACCTGCATAAGTCTCAAAAGTAATTCAAAGACGTATGTATAGTGCATGAGTCGAAAGACTTACCATTTGTCACGTTGACACTTAATCTTCGGTGAAGAGTGGGTGTTGTTATTACAACACCTCTGCCTACCCCTTCGGGGAATACAGGGGCCCAACCATGAGCTCTTATTGCAATGTTAATGCAGTTGTGCGACAGTGCTTAAAAAAGCTTAGTTCAGCTGCGTTTGCGGTTAGAAAAATTAAACAAATGACGGATATTGATACTGCGAGATTAGTCTACTACGCTTACTTTCATAGTGTCATGTCATATGGCGTATTGTTATGGGGTTCCGCAACAGACTTAGATTCAATTTTTATACTTCAAAAGAGAGCCATCAAGGCAATATACTCGCTGGACCCCCGAGATTCTCTTAGAGATAAATTTAAAGAAATAAATATTCTCACCCTACCGTCACTGTACATTTATGAGAATTTGCTATACATGAAAAAAAATATTCATCTATTCAATTTAAACTCGGACATTCATTCAATTTCAACACGAAATAAACATAAAATTGTAGCTCCTAGATTCAGGTTAGCAAAGGTAAATAAATCATTCATGGGGAATTGTGTTCGTTTCTACAATAAAATCCCACAGTCAATAAACGCGTTAAATTATGATAAATTTAAGACACACATTAAAACTGTACTGATGAAGAAAGCTTATTATACAATTTCGGATTACATAAATGACAAAGACATATGGAACTAAAACTCTGCACAAGTAGCTCCTGGCAATGACATGGTATGCAAACATGATATGTAAATCATTTGGTATTGTTTTTACGTTTTTAATTATTATTTTTTACACATGCATGCTGATACAATTTTCACTATTGTGAATAATTTATGATGTTTTTTTTTGTAATTATTATTATTTTACTGTGTAATGAAATGTACATGATGCCAGCTGAGTTTCTTGCCGGTTCTTCTCAGAAGGCTAGTTTCCGAACCGGTGGTAGATTCCTCGACGTTCATAAGTGCCTTACCAGGGCCTAAACTGAATAAATCATTTTCATTTTCATTTTCATTTTCAAGTGACAGATGTATGCACGTCACATACATCTGTCTCATAAATGAGTGAAACTATCATGGCTATAAGAGCTCATGGTAAGGTCCCAGGCGTGAGCATGTATTTACGAAATAATGCTGAGGTATATAATTTTATATTTAATTCCCCTTTCCAGACTTTGAAAATGTTTTACCCCAACAAAAGAGGGGTAATCATAAAAATTAACAATCTCCACCCAGAGTGAATGAACGGCATTGAATGAGAACGAGTGAACGAGTAATGGATTTCGTTTAAAGTTGATTGGCGCGCGCCCTCTTTGATCAAGCACTTTTTTTTATTTGCACAGACAGATAAACTGAAGGCATTGTTTTGTAAGAAATGAAAATGGAATTTTTTCAGACTTGCTTGAGAGATTTATTTTCGACTCCAAAAACTGAGGTTTTACCTACCCTCCTAATATTATTAAAGATTCTGTGAAATATTGTAAGAATATATGTATTGATGTATGTTTGTTACTCTGTGACGCAAAAACTACTGAATGGATTTTGATGAAATTTTACAACAATATAGCCTAGACTACAGAATAACACATAGGCAAAAAGTTATAAAAATATTCTGTGAATTGTCAAAAATATAAAGATAAGTCATATGCTACGCAGACGGAGTCACCAGGGGACCTAGAGCGAGTTTTTCAATGCCGCCGTCACAAGTCACCGCGTCGACGTAAACGCAGATTTGTATATGACCGGAACAGCGCCTCTGTCGGCCTAAACATGACACTATTGTGAGCCCATACAAATCTGCGTTTATTTTTATACGTTTAAATTTTAAAATTAATATTTATCTGAACAATATATTTTAAGTTTTTTGTATTAATGCCAGTCTAACCGAGAACCACTCATTTTGATCTCGGCCAAAATGCAATTAATCACAGCCGTGGTCAGCTCTCAATACTCTATGTAACTATTTGTGTGAGTTCAAACAAAGGAACTGTAGTCCGGTATGTTAACCTGTCTAGGGTTGGCACAACTACTTTATTACAGTGTAGAAATATGTTGAGTTAAATAATGATATGTAGATAAAACTCATAAACACATTTACATCTAAAATTAAAGTGGTTGTTTGTAATTCCGAAATAGCTTTTCACTTAAAATATACAATTTGTAAATTTTTCCTCTGTCTGTTTGTTCCGGGTAATCTCTGAAATGGCTGTACCGATTTTAACGGGATCACTGACAGATAGCTGATGATACAAGGAGTAACTAAGGCAAAATTGATTTTAAAAAAGGGGGTGAAACTGCGGGTATAGCTAGTAATTAATAAAAAAATATGCTCTCGCCACCCCAGAAAAGTCCCTAACGTCATAGAATGGTCTACAGCTCCACTCGTTGACGCCCGTGGCCTCGTGCAGGATGCGAAACACGTGTCGTGACGACACAAATCTCCACGTGGTGAAGGCAGCAAGGGCGTGTTGCTGGCAGATTTTCTTTTTTCACTACTTAACTGGTTTTTCTTTAAAATTAATAACTAGTTTCTGAGAAAACAAAATTTTTTTTTGGGCAAAAGTTAAACTTAGCGACGTTCTGTCATCCAGGTGAGTAGCTGGAGTACTTTTAACCTCGTGGTATGAGGTGTGAGGAGCTCGTGGCACAGTTGCTATTGCGCATATCATTCGATCAGCGAAGTTAAGCAACCATACGCCTAGCCAGTAGTTGGATGGGTGACCGCCCGAGTTCCCTCCGTGCCTCGGAGAGCACGTTAAGCCGTCGGTCCCGGTTGCCAAATTTAACATCTTTGGCAATCGTTACAGGTCAGTCGGAGGCCTAAAAATAATCTGACAACTGGTTTAACCCAGTTCACTGATTTTCGTCCTGAATGGGGTTGCGAAGGTCAGATGGCAGTCGCTTCGTATAAAAATTAGGTGATCAGCCACATCGGGTTGAATCAAGTGCCGACCCCGAACATGTATGGGATAAGGCCAGGGAGATGATGGTATGAGGTGTGGGTTATTAGTAGATTATGAATCTTTACTCCCAAACTAGGGACGTATAGGGATGTCAAGGAGATGGCACTTGATAGAGACAAATGGAAGAAGTTGCATCAGTTACACCGACAAGAGTCACACCTCTTAAATTCATGATGATGACTCACAAACTTGACAACCCTAGATATATTTGCATTCACGCGTTATTTGTGTGCATTGAAAACAAAAGGATTTATCTCTAGTTACGCAGTTGGAGCCCAACAGCAAAGCCGATGTTAGACAGAGAAAAAATACATTGAAAGTGTCATGTGTTGACGTTAGAGAGAGATGAATAACAATGCCCTCGATGGCAGGTGTCGGACAAAATCAATGAATGTTTTAAATACAATAATATTTATACGGGGTCATGCAAATTTTGAAGACTGACAAGTCTTCAACGCAACAGTCTAACAGACTGTGGAAGTAGAGGCCGCTTCTAATCTATGCATATACAGATATATATATAAAGATACAGATAAATAAAATGGAAGTGTCTGTTTGTAATTCCATAATAACAGCTTTTCACTAAATGCATATGAAAGTGTACACGCTACAGACACCGAAAAACCAAGTCTTAAAAATTTTCTCTGTCTGTCTGTCTGCCTGTTTGTTCCGGGTAATCTCTGAAACGGCTGGACCGGTTTTAACGGGAATTTCACTGACATGTAGCTGATGTTTCAACGAGTAACTTAGGCTACTTTTATTTATTAAAAATATGAGGGTTCCGCGACAATAAGGACGAAACTAAATAAATATGCTCACATCATCCCTGAAGAGTCCCCGAAGGGGTAAAAATAACATCAGTATTGAAAACATTTTCTGAATGGAGTAAGTAAGTGCTAAGTCTTTCTTTAAATCAATCTTTCGAACCCGGTGGTTCAAAATGTAATTAAAATCTATACTCCTGCATAATCACGTCATTCTTAGTCGGACGATTTGAAGGTACTTTATAAAAGTTAAATCAAACAAATATCTTTTTCTATAGATAAGTAAGTGGTAAGCGGTATTTTACAAAGAAAAAAAAGTTCATAATCCCATACATTGTTGGGTACTTGTTTCAACCCGATGTGGCTGATCACCTGATTTATATACGAAGCGACTACCATCTGACCTTCGCAACCCCATTTAGGAGTTCTGGATGTGTGATCTGGGTTAAGCCAAAAAGCAAACAAATGTCTTTTTCTATAGATAAGTGGTAAGCTTTGTTATACAAAGAAAAAAAAACAAAAATATCATTGCCATCTCAAGGATACTACGGAATCACTTTGCTAGCATATTAAGAGTCCTTTAGCTAGCACAGCGCTTCCTATGGAGTACCGCTTGGGAAAAGTCGGAGAGTTTCACAGTTTGGTCTGAGATAAGAAGCTATTTTGGCGTCGCAAACTTCCGACTACTTACATTCATAAAAACTTGCTCTGACTCTCTAGAGTAACATGTAAATTTATTCAATCCCGCTTTTGAACTTATTTCGAAGCGTCGTGTCGAAGTGATGACACTTTGTAACTTCGTCAAATTAATTTTAATGTAAGTATACAGTAATATCGGACGTCACGTAGTTTCACCCGCTTAGTTCCCGTTCCCGTGGGAGTACGGGGATAAAATATAGCCTATATTACTTGCTGATGATGTAGCTATCCATTGCTGAAAAAATTTTCAAGATACTAGTAGTTTCGGGGCCTATTAAATGCAAACAAACAAACAAACAATCAAATCTTTCCTATTTATAATATTAATGTAGATAATGATCAAAATCAAAATCAAAATCAAATATATCTTTATTCGATTAGACTTCATACAAAGTACTTTCAAATCGTCAGAATGACACAATTACACAGGATTATACATGCTACCGCCAGGTTCGGAAGGTTGATTTTACTGAGAAGAACCTGGCAAGAAACTCAGTAATTACTCTTTTAAAGAATATTATACAGTTTTAAAAATACAAAATAAATTGTTCAAGCAACTATAAGCCCATGGACACAGTTCTAATGCTCAATTGTCAAAAATAAAAACTAAAAATATAGTACAAATATATGTGAGCATGGCAAATTCCAGCCAGTCAAAGCAAAATTAAGATTAATTAATTGTAGCAAAAGTACAGTGCCAATGGGATTATTTACAAACATTATCAGGTACATCCCAGGCTCCCTTATCACAAATATAATCACTTACAGTATAATATCCTTTTTCAAGCAAAACTGATTTAATTGTTTCTTTAAATTTGTTGATATTGTGTTTAGCTGCGCTCAAAGCGCTGTCTCGAGTTTTGAGCGCTAGCATTGAATGCGCATTTTGCCGTTTGTAAGTAGTAGTTTTTAGGTCTTGTATGGGGAGAGCGCAAACAATTATTATACGCAGTTATTCACATTAGTTTCGCTGTATATGTACTCATCTCAATGTATCTCATTTAATCAATACATACAGATAAATAAAATTGAAGTGTCTGTTTGTAATTCCATAATAACAGCTTTTCACTAAATGCATATGAAAGTGTACACGCCACAGACACCGAAAAACCAAGTTTTAAAATTTTTCTCTGTCTGTCTGTTTGTTCCGGGTAATCTCTGAAGCGGCTGGACCGATTTTAACGGGACTTTCACTGGAAGGTAGCTGATGTTTCAAGGAGTAACTAAGGCTACTTTTATTTATTAATTTATTTAGCATAATATTACGAGTAGGCTCCCGCGACATGAAGCATGAAACTAAATCTACGCGGATGAAACCGCGGGGCATAGCTAGTTATTATACTATAAAGCTTTATTTCCTTTGAAACTAAGGCTCTTTGTGCATATTTGAGTACTTAATACCCAAAACCAGTTTGAAACCTTTAAAGTTCTAAATCTAAACCACGAATACACAGTACTAGTTGAACCACAGTATAAATATAAGGTTTACTAGCAGAAAGGAATCAAGTCAAGGCATAACTTCTTTTTGCTTCAATGAGTGTGAGAGTCAATCTTAAAGATCAAAATATTTATTTAATATAGATTTGTCGTTTTCAAGTTTTGAAAAATGTCGCTAAAACACGTGAATGACGTATACACGATCGAAAACGACGTGACACCTCTTACTGTCATTACGACTATTCCGCTTACTTTGTTGTAGATGGACTCACTGTGTGAGTGTGTAATTTCGAATGCTTTGATGCTGTGAGCATTTATCTTAAGAAACGGACTGTAGTAAATAGGTGGTCTTAAGCTTAATGGGAACACAACTAAGTTGGTTAATTTAATACTAAACCGTTGCTGTAAGTCAAGAAAAGACATTGATTCTCTGAACCACCGACGTCAGACAACGGTACACACGATGGCTTAGTGTTGGAATATAAATTAAACTTGCATCTCATGTCCTTTAATACTAATCCTTTAGTGTGTACATAATTTGTAAATCCCAGAGGCCTGGAACAATGAGTTTTTCTAAAAAATTGTGTTGTGATTTCACGTGCTTTACGGTGAAGGAAAACATCGTGAGGAAACCTGCATATGTCTGAGGAGTAATTCAAAGATGTATGGGTAATGCCTGAGACGGCGCTGGATTCACCCTCTGTCACGTTGGCACTTAATCATCTCCGGTGAAATGTGAATACAAGCGTGACCATAGAATATTTATGTATGTATATAATAATTTTATTTTATAAATATTGCATTCGAGAAAGCAAAACCACTCGAGTTTTATACTCTATCCATGAAATACAAATGTTTTCCCATTTCCGGCTACACTTATTCAGCAGCTAAGCGTTCCGCAATATTTAAAACGGGTCAGCATCCACTCGTACTCTGAAATTCACACCCTATGCCCACACATCCTTTAAAATTTTTGAGGTTCCCACTCGTTTCCTGATCTATCTAAATTACTAGGGCACCAGAAGTTGAGCCTTCAATGTTTTTCGACTATATGTCCGTATAAAAAACGTAACATTTATACCAGGAGACGAGTGACCTTCCAATTTATTAATAATTGACTTGGGCACATATACAGGATGTCGGAGAAAAAGGAACAGTTGTCTTCTAGAAGTTGTAGGGTTTTACGGATATATCACTATGTTGAAATCGTAAAATATATAAATGTACTTACATAACGTACGCGGAAAATTAAACTTTTTAAATTAAGGGGAAGGATAATGGTTTCGAAAAATGGTTTTAGGGGATTATTTCAGGATTTTTTAGTGGGAGAAAAAAATAAAATAATAGTTTAAAAAAACTAAAAAAACACGCTTTCATAAAAAATCCAACTAAAAATCAGAAAATAAAATTTAATAAATTCGGATAAAGAATATTGTAAATTAGAAATGAATGTACATTTTTGTAAAAAAGCGTGGGGTGCATAGTGTTAATAATTATAAACATTTTATTGACAGATAATGAGTAGAAGAATCATCACTTTGATAATATAATATCTTAAAAAGCGCATTGAATACACCCTACGCTTTTTTACAAAAATGTACATTCATTTCTAATTTACAATATTCTTTATCCAAATTTATTAAATTTTATTTTCTGATTTTTAGTTGGATTTTTTATGAAAGCGTGTTTTTTTAGTTTTTTTAAACTATTATTTATTTTTCATTTTTTAGTTAAATTTTTTAAACTATATATTATTTAGTTCGATTGGCTAACTATCAACCGCCCTCAATACCACAAACCGCCCGCACTAGCTCTATCTCTCTTACTCGCATGCAAAGGATGCGGAAAGAAATTAATTAATCCTGGCGAATCTAATTAGGATAATCGGATGCTTCGATCGGATTATTGCATTGTCATCGACTTTTGACATGTGTGCAAAGTTTGAATTAAATCTGGTCGTTCAAAGTAGGACAAAATCGAGCTCAAAGGGGTCGGTTACATACATACATACAGGTGAAGCTAATAAAAGCGTGTTAAAAATGTAGTTAGATTTCACGTGAATACGTTACAGCTGATTTTTATGCGAAAAAAGGTCTTTGATATGGTCAACTTTGAACGTCAATTACTCGAAAACGGAAGAAGATGTTTTTGTCATAATAATTTTATTTGCTTCCTTATATTACATCACACATTTTAACAGCTGTCATATTTTCCACGACCCCCTGTATAGGAGCCGAATCAACTTTAATTCTAGGGGACGAATATTGGGGACCCAATGGGTCTTGAGCCTTCGAACTGCACTTCAAAATACACGAACATAAATGGAAATTTTTTAAAGTGTGTAAACACATTCATCTACCGTACACATATGGTATGTTCATCTGGGACCACACTCCCACTTTGTTCAAATATTCAAATGCAATTTTCTAGGCCACTTGGAGTTGCATTGTAAAAACTGCATTAACTCGAGAATTTAATTTTTTAAGTCTTTTACACCTGCACAGAATGATCCCAGAAAAACGATCAAGGATTTGTTATATATTTTTAAATTGACATGTACCGAAAGCCGAAGCTCTGTGCCAATAATTAACGCCTTAAAAGTTAACACCCTGTATAGTGAGTATTCGACTGGGTTGCACCAATCATGGTCGCGAACTGACTGATCAGAGGGCCTAGTGCGAGTATTTCACTGCCGCCGTCACAAGTCACCGCGTCGACGTAAACGCACATTTATATTGGATCAAAACAGCGCCATCTGACGGCCCTCGGATGGCACTAATATGATCCCATGAAAATCGGCGCTTACGTCAACGCGGTGACATGTGACGGGGATTTTAAGAAAACTCGCTCTAGGCACTCTGGCGTCATAAAAACTCAAAATATTATCGTATCATGTCCCGAAGAACTATAAACATGGGTTTTGACTTAAGTTTAAGAAACAATTCAATATACAAGATTCCCCATGACGCAAGTTCCAATCTCGCTGTCTGTAATAATTTAATAGCAGGCGACTACTCAAACCTCTCGGTCACGGCTCTTCAGCATTATTTAAGATAAATATTTAGCGGTGATATTCCCAGAATAGAGTGGCCTTATAAGCGTGCACCTTAATGAGGTCAATTACGCAGGACTCAACCGCAATCAATATGACCTGTGACCTATTGGACATGCTGAAGACAATTAAGTGGATACATTCACCTAATTACTCATTAAATTTAGCATATTTGATACATTCATATGCCCACGCCTGTACTCCACGAAGGGGTAGGCAGAAGTGTTTGAATAACAACACTTACTTTTCACACAAGCTGATTAAGTGCCAACGTGACAGATGAGTTTATCGCCGTCTCAGGCACTACATACGACTTTTGAATTACTTCTCAGACATATGCAGGTTTCCTCACGATGTTTTCCTTCACCGTAAAGCACGTGAAATCACTGCACACAAGTTTTTAGAAAAACTCATTAATTCGTATATAGATAAAATGAGGTATCGAGACAGTTGTAGCATAAAAAAAGTCTGATTGGTCAGTTTGATCAGTATACATTATGAGCTTTTTGTAACAGTAAGGAATCTAGGGACAAATCGTTCGAAATTACACACTCACACAGACGCGCGCATCTACATGCATGCTAATAATATTCATTGAGACGAAAAAACAAATTAATAGCGCCCAATTCCCGATTAACATTACACTCAACCAGCCCTCTCGTTATGTCAATAAAAATATACAACAAGCTGCCGCAATCAATAAGAAACGAAAATAATTATAATAAATATATTAAACTAATTAAAACACTTTTGATTGAAAAATGCTATTACTCAATACAAGAATATTTTAATGATAGGTTAAGCTAATATTATTATAAGTGCATACAAACAATAAGCACATTTATTATTTTATTATTAATAGAAGATATAATTTTTATTTATTAAATACATAAGTGATATAGAAATGTATGATCTCAAAAAATTGTGTTACCTATTATAAATAAACCTAATTACATAACTTAATAAATAAGTATATAAATGTATCTTATTGCGGTGTCATAAATATAAGATAAACTGTATATATTATAACTAAATAGTGCCTCTCAAATTGCTGTGCCCTAACAGGGTTGTTAGTTATAAGTCATTGTATGTCAACATTGTATACTAACTTGCAATAAATATACATGAATATAATACAATTTGTCACTATTGTGAATATTTATACCTATTATCAAATTTGATTTTGGATGATGATTTCATATGATTTAAATTGTTTCGATGATATGTACATGATGCCTGGCTGAGTTTCTTGCCGGTTCTTCTCAGAAGGCTAGTTTCCGAACCGGTGGTAAATTCTCGACTTTCATAAGTGCCTTACCAGGGCCTAAACTGAATGAATAATTTTCATTTTCATTTTTATATTTTTTTTCATTTTCTACGAGATTCTAAGCAGTAAGAGGTCTCACGTTGTGTCCAATCGCATATTAGTCACCTAAGACGTATTTTACAGACACTTTTAAAAAATCTTTGTCGAAAATTCCTCATAACTATGACAATTAATGACTAAACTTTATAAACTTTTAGAGAGTTAGAGAGCCCAAAATATATAGATACTAGCGGACGTCACGTGATTTCACCTGCGTAGTTCCTGTTTCCGTGGGAGCACGGGGATAAAATATAGCCTATGTTACTCAGGGTGAATGTAGCTTTCCAATGGTGAAAGAATTTTTTGAAACGACACTCAAAAAAACGAATCTTTCCTCTCTATAATAGTGTAAACAATATTCAAATACGTAAATATTCATTTCAATATACAGCGAACTCGATCTTGCACATGATAGAAATTCTCGAAACAAAGTATTATGAATCTATACAGATAAATATCTGTATCTATACATACATACACATACATACATACAGATAAATAAAATTGAAGTGTATGTTTGTAATTCCAAAATAACAGCTTTTCACTAAATACATGTGAAAGTATACACGCTACTGACACTAAAAAAATTAGTTTTAAAATTGTTCTCTGTCTGTCTGCCTGTCTGTTTGTTCCGGGTAATCTCTGAAACGCTGGACCAATTTTAACGGCTTTCACTGGCAAGTAGCTGATGTTTCAAGAAGTAATTTAGGCTACTTTTATTTATTCAAAATATTTGAGTTCCGCGACAATAAGGATGAAACTAAATCTACGTGGGTGAAACCGCGGGGCACAGCTAGTACCAAATAAATGTTTACCCAACATATTCTCAGAGAAAGCTAAAATTTTGGTTTACTACATTTCGTCATGCAAGGACAACTCGACTCACGTGCATGTAGCATGCAATTCAATTTTACTTTTTGCAAATATAGTGTAGTTTCTTCTTTTGAGTACTTCTCAAATTACTGAAGGTACCAAAAGGTTTTAACCGACTTCATCAAAAGAAGAAAGGTTCTCAATTCGACTACGAATACTTTATGTTAACTTTTATCGACATTTGTGCATTGGAACTGTGTCCATGGGCTTACAATTCTTACGTGATTGTTTGTATTTTTAAATAGTATAACATTTTTGAAAAGAGTAATTACTGAGTTTCTTGCCAGGTTGTTCTCAGTAAAAGCAGCCTTCCAACCTGGCGGTAGCATGTATAATCCTGTATAATTATGTCATTCTGACGATTTGAAAGTGCTTAGTTGTAGACTAATAGAAAAAAGATATTTTTGATTTTGAGTTTTTATTTTGTGTATTATTAAATATTTTTTTTGCACAGTCTTGTCAAATACATGCACGTACACACAAGGGTAAAATAGGTACACAACATGCACACATACACTCGTTTTCATAAACATTATATTGTAATAATAAAGTAGGGCGCGTACGAAGCTGAAAATATATCTGGAGTAAATTTATTTTCATTGGGTAATAATAATTGGATACTAATTATTTACAAAATACAATTCATGCTGGCTTTTACAACTCCATTCAGATACTGTTTCATTTTAATGAGTAATATTGCATAAGTAGCTGTGTCCCGCGAATTCACTCGCGTTGTCTTTATTTTGCGGAACCCTAATTTAAAAAAAAACCAAACTACCCTGAATAGGCATCAGATATCTGCCAGTGAAAGTCCCGTTAAAATCGATCTGTCATTTCAGAGATTACACGGAACAAACAGACGGACAGACAGACACGAAAAAAATAAAAAAATGTTTTTTTAATGTTGGTACGTTATATACTTTCATATGAATTGCAGTGAAATAAGCCTATTTAAGGGAGGTAGGGCATTATAGGATCTGCCGCTCAAATCTCAGAGCTACCCGACTTGTGAATTAACTTTACTGGATTCAAAGAATAGCCACTTATACAGATACCGGTGCGAGTTAAACCTTAAATGCCCAGTGGTCATTTTATGAGACTGTCTGTTTGTATGTCGTGACGCGAATAATATGACTGTTTTGGCAAAGCGCTCAAAATTCGTGACGGCACGTGTAGAAATGTTTTTTTCCTGCGTCGAGGTAGGCCAGGTGTAGACAAAGTAACATTCTCTCGCGCTTGCGCTAATAGAAACGACACAAAATGGGAATGGGAATTACATAAATCAGTCACGTGACATATGTCATTTTCATACACTTTATCGTTTTTATTAGCGAAGCCTGATAATGTTACTATGTCTACAGGCTCAGCCGCGATATTCTAAGGTTATTGAGGTCGAGTACATACATACATATGCTCACGCCTGTATTCCCCGAAGGGGTAGGCAGAAGTGTTGTAATTTTCAACACCCACATTTCACCGAATATGATTAAGTGCCAACGTGACAGAGGGTGAGTTCATCGCCGTCTCAGGCACTATACATACGTCTTTGAATTATTTCTCAGACATATGCAGGTTTCCTCACGATGTTTTCCTTCACGGTAAAGGACGTGGTGTGAAATCACTGTACATAAGTTTATAGAAAAACTCATTAATACAGGCCCCGCTCTAACCCCGAGGCCACCACGGCTCGGCATAAGGTCGAGTGTCAGTTTTAAAGATACGAAACTGAACCTTATCAACTTTGTGCTGTGTATCAATTTCCTGTGCTTGAAAACTACGCTCGTCGTCGAGTTCGACGCTGAGAAGCCTTACACAGGGCTGCACAAGAGGAGTAGGTCCCTGGGCCAGCAATAGCTATCATGATTTTGGGATTTCATAAGGGTAGGTGAACGTTAGTGACACTTTTATTTATACTACGCTTACTTGACATCTGTATACAATACTAGCGGACGTCACGCGGTTTTACCCTTGTAGTTCCTGTTCTCGTGAAAGCACGGGGATAAAATATAGCTTATGTTACTCAAGGTGAATGTAGCTTTCCGATGGTGAAAGAATTTTTGAAATCGGCACAGTAGTTTTTGAGTTTATTCATTACAAACATACACACGAAAATATAAATCTTTCTTCTTTTTTCTCTTCTGAACAGTAGTATAGAAAAACCAGCATAAACCGTATTGTGTATAATAAAAAACGGAGAGCAAATACATACATTTTTCATGTACTGATCAAATGTCCTCACCGCTGTCCTCCCGAGGAGAAGGGCGTCCATTTCACTCTCCGGCAGAGGTACCACGGCCACTGTGGGCGCTGAACCTCCTTTCATTGGCACATCCATTATCAGCCTTATTCTCTTACGAAGAAGTCACAAATTTACACGCACTCGAATGTTCACTTTTAAGTCTACAGCTAAGAGAACTACAAAAATAAATTTTATTCTAAAAATTTTGGTTCAAAATTAAATTGTATAGAAGGATTTATAGACTTATTCAGTTTTAATTCACGTATAGTTAAGCACTAGATTTTAGTTTTTCTTCATAAATTATTGCACAAAACTAGGGAATTTAGTTCTTTTCCTTTATTTTCTGAGGTTTTGTGGATGTGTCATAGAAATTATTAATTATTATTTTGTGATAATTTTTGATTCATTATTATAACCTTTTCAACACTTCCCATCGTCCCCTGTATCTTCTATTCTTCAATCGCTTGATCCCTGGTTCAGTCTTTACTAATATTTTAATCACTAAGTATGTATTTTTGTATAATTTATATAGTCCTACTTGAATCACTACTAACTGCAAAAAAATATTTTTATAAAATCTATACTTATGTGGTTTTGTTTTGTGAGCCTATTGCACAAACACACCGTCACGAGTAATGAGCGCTGACCTAAAATGAGCAGGAGTAATTTTATGAGTCTGTCTCTGTCTGTCTATATTGCGCAACTGAGGGTAGTTCGAGTTGTTCACCGCCGCCGCCGCGCCGTCCGAGTCACCGCGTTGGCGTGATCGCAGATTTGTATAGGATCAAAACAGCGCCATTTGGCGTAGTGATGGCACTGTGATCCCTTACAAATTTGCGTGACTTGTGACGGCGATTTTAAGAAAACTCGCACTAGGTACTGAGGAGTAAATTTCACCACTGTTTTCACTGAACGCTCATAATTCATGACGGTATCTGTACATGAACGTACAAAATGAGGGTAATTGAGATGCATTATTCAGAATCAATGTGTAATTCAGATTATACAGTGATCAGTAGGGGTGATCACGCTGCACGTATGCCACTCGAATTAATCATGCGAATAATTAATCATTGTACTGTCGGAACATATATAATATCTACCTACCATACATTCTAGGAAAAAATATAAAACGCCTGTATTCCCCGAACGGGTAGGCAGAGGTGTTGTTAAAGCAACACCCTCTTTTTATCGAAAATAATTCAGTACCTACACGTATGTGATAGATGGTATATGGCCGCCTCAGGCACTAGGTTTCTTCACGATGTTTTCCTTCACCAACTCATAGTCAAAGGGATCCGTACTCGTGGTCGGACCTCTGTATATAGACCGTACTGAAGGCGGTCGGCACCACTTTATCAATAGCACATTCAAGCAGATACACTTTAAAAGAGTGGTGGCCGTGGAGTTTGTGCAGATGCAAGTTCGAATCCCAGCGGGGTACACCAATGAGTTTTTCTAAAAACTTAAGTGCGGTAATTTCACCTCAGGTGCTTAACGAACAGATCTTAAGAAACACCCTCCACGTTGGCACTTAATCATATTCGGTGAAATGTGGGTGTTGTTACAACACCTCTGCTTACCCCTTACGGGACCCTTCTGGGGTGGCGTGAGCATATTTATAGTCATTTCTATTATTTACGTAAAAATATACTTTTGAAAATAAATTAGGATTCCGCCGGCTACTCGTGAACTTTAGTTTAAGCGGGTGAAACCGCGTGGCAAAGTTTTTTGGAAAAGAGTAACTCTGCAGACGGCTGGGATCTGGGGGTCTACTCTCTTTCTCCGAATACGACACTTCGCGAACGAACGAAAATTAAACGTAGTTTCATTATCGCTTTGTTTTTATCATACTCAAATTTTTCTTCGTCTAATAATTTCATTAAAGTTGGTTTAGAAAATATAAACGCCAAATAATTTTCTAGCAGATCACTTTCGCACGTAATTTTAGAATAAACAAGAACCATGGTAGGAACTTTGCGAATTTCTCGGAGAAAGCGAGTAGCCCTCCTGAACTTGCGTCGCGTCGTTTGAGCGCCATTCGTTCATTAGTGTTAATTTAGTGGCATTTAATTAAATAGAATTGGTTCACTGACAACCCTTAAATACAGCCATATATTATACTCTATATAACTTAAATCTTTATATATAAAAATGAATCCCCATTTCCCTTGGTCACGGCATCACGCGTAAACGGCTGGATGGATTTTAACGGGACTTTTACTGGCAGTTAGCTGAAGTTTCAAGGAGTGTCTTAGGCTAATTTTATTTAAATAAAACAACATGAAACTAAATCTACGCGAGTGAAATCGCGGGGCACAGCTAGTTACATATACAAATTAATCAAATTTAAGTGTTTGTTTGTAATTCCAAATTATCAGCTTTTCAATAAATGTATATTGTCAAAATATATACAGTACTAATCTGAAGAAACAAGCGTTACAACGTTTACCTGTCTATCTATTCGTTTGTCTGTTTATTCCGGCCAATCTTTGAAATGGCTGGAACTATTTTGACGGGACTTTCACTGGTAGAATGCTGACGTTATCAGACTACATGTATAAATGAAGGGTACCGCAAAATAGCGACACTGAAATTAAGTCTACACATGTGGAACCGCGGAGTATAGCTAGTTAAGTCTATTTAATTAAATAATGAGTGTAGAATTGGTTCACTGACAACCCTTAATATGTATTCAGGTGTGTGTGTAGTCAACAGTATTAAATATACAGACATCAGCAGCGCGTCGAGCACAGAGGTTACATCTTAGATAGCTACATTAGATGGGAGGATTATGTGAGTACCTATTCATACGTATTTATATTCAATAGTATATAGTATTCAAAAGGAATTCAAATGAATATAGATAAAAGAAAGATAAACATTTATTTACTCGCACAGATAATCTATACATACAGATAAATAAAATTAAAGTGTATGTTTGTAATTCTAAAATTACAGCTGTTCACTAAATTCATATGAAAGTATACACGCAACTGACACTTAAAAACCAAGTTTAATATATTTTTTCTGTCTGTCTGTCTGTCTGTTTGTTCCGAGTAATCTCTGAAACGGCTGGACAGATTTTAACGGGACTTTCACTGGCAGGTTGCTAATGCTACAAGGAGTAACTTAAGCCACCTTTAATTTTAAAAAATACATAAGGGTTCCGCGGGGCACAGCTAGTTATTGTAGAAATACTGTAAGAAAACTTGCAAACGCTAGAGAAGAAATTCAAAGACGTGATTTAGACGTTTGTATAGTGCCTGAGACGGCGATGGACTCACCATCTGTCTCGTTGGCACTTAATCATCTTCTGTGAAAAGTGAGAGCTACAAACTTCTTTTTACGCCCTTCTGGTATGGCATGAGCATGTATTCGAAAGTCTTATTATTCCAACAGTCTGAATTTTACAAAAACATATATCTATTGCAAGTCAAAAATACACAGGTATTTTCAATCATTTTCCAACTAACATAAATTTCCCTAATCTACAAACCGTAAACTTTCAGCCACTAAGCCGCTACGGTTAGAACCCATTCGATCCCGTATCACGTGCATTTGCCAACGTAATCCCCTAATAGGATCCCGTGAAATAGGATCCCGTGATCTAATTAGATTGATATGAAATGATTCGACCTGCATTTCAGTCTGGGAGCATTAGGGTAATTAGTTTAAATGAAATCCCTAATAAATTTGGAGTAATGAGGCTTTTCAATTAGTCATATTAAATAGACGTGGGACAGAATAGGATCTCTCGTTTGAATATCAGTGTCTGTCTGTCAATCTGTGTGTCTGACTGTCTGTCTGTCTGTTTTTTCTGGCTAATCTCTGAAACGGTCCAGCCGTAGCATTTTTTTTTTATTGACGAGGCGGAAACCTTCAAAAGGTCCCCGACCGCCCTGGGAGAGGCAGATCGGGGTATGTGGGACTATCACTGGCAGATAGCTGATGTTGCATGGAGTAACTCAGACTACTGGTTTTTTAAATTATAAAATACATATGCTCACGCCATCCCAGAAGGGTCCACGAAGGGGTAAGCAGAGGTGTTGTAAGAATAACACCCACATTTCACCGATTTTTAATTATTATTAAGTGCCAACGTAGCTCGGTAGGAGGAGCACAATGGCACAGTTCCTATTGCGCATATGATTCGATCAGCGAAGTTAAGCAACCATACGCATAGCAAGTTGTTGGATGGGTGGCTGCCCGAGTTCCCTCCGTGCTTCGGAGAGCACGTTAAGCTGTCGGTCCCGTTTGCCAATGTAACATCTTTGACAATCGTTGCAGGTCAGTCAGAGGTCTAAGAAAGTCTGACAACTGGTTTAACCCAGATTGCCGATTTTCCTCAAAAAAGGGGTAACGAAGGTCAGATGGCAGTCGCTTAGTATAAAAATCAGGTGATCAGCCACATCAGGTTGAATCAAGTGCCGACCCCATATACATGGGATAAGGCCAGGGAGATGATGTGAGGCACTATACATTCGTCTTTGAAATACTTCTCAGATATATTCAGGTTTCTTCGTGATGTTTTTCCTTCACCGTAAAGCACGTGGGGTGAAATCACTGACCTGATTTTTTTAGAAAAACTCGCTGGTCTTTTTTAATAATGGTTCCGCAAAATTAACTGTGTAATGAAATGTACATGATGCCAGGTGAGTTTCTTGCCGGTTCTTCTCAGAAGGCTAGTTTCCGAACCGGTGGTAAATTCCTTGACATTCATAAGTGCCTTACCAGGGCCTAAACTGATAAATCATTTTCATTTTCATAAATGATATTAAGTCCACGCGTATACCTTCTACGGCTAAGAGGTTGATAATACAGCCTCCGCCCCTTTGGGCTTCTCCCAAAAAATACGACAGTTAACCAACTTTGGAGTAGTAGATTTTGGTGGCTATCCAAAACTAGATACATCTATACAGATAAATAAAATTGAAGTCATCATCATCAGCCGGAAGACGTCCACTGCTGAACATAGGCCTCCCCCTTGGACCGCCACGCCGAATTTGAAGTGTCTGTTTGTAATTTAAAAATAACAGTTTTTCACTAAATGCATATGAAAGTGTGTATACTAGATATAGATGTAAATTTTAAGGCCATGAACAATCAGTTGTTGTGATTCAATTTTTATTTAATGAAAACAGTGCAGAAAGGCATGCCGTTTTCATGAATGCAGGCTCGATACTTTAAATCGACCTTATAAGATATGCGAACTTAAATTACGACGAATTCTTAAATAAGACCTAGAAGATTAGTGATTCCGTCGCCGTCTCAGGCACTATACATTCCTAATTGAATTTCTTCTCAGACTATACAAGTTTTCTCACTATGTTTTACTTCACTAAAAGCCAGACATGTGACAAATCACTCTAGTTAACTTAGAAAATCTTATTAGCACAGACCGAGGCTAAGCTTTCCCTTTTTCCTGACAACTATAAAACAACATACACAACCGGGCAATTAATTTTAAAAGCTTCTAAAACAAGTAAATTTGTTACGGTCCGCCAAAAGTATGAAAATACAAACCCAATTTAATACTTAGAGTGAAAAAACGAGAGTAATTCGCAACCAATATATCGCAAAAAAAACCGTATCTTTACTAATACTAGCTGTGCCCCGCGGTTTTACCCGCGTAGATATAGTTTCATGCTGTTTTTTTAAATAAAATTAGCCTAAAACACTCCTTGAAACATCAGCTATCTGCCAGTGAAAGTCCCGTTAAAATCCATCTAGCCGTTTACGCGTGATGTCGTGACCAAGGGAAATGGGGATTCATTTTTATATATAAAGAAGATTTAAGACTGAGGAGTTTGTTTGTTTGAACGCGCTAATGATCGGCTTAAGCAGAGCGTAGAGGGGTAGGCTGTTGTATTAACAACACCCACTTTTCACCGAACATGATTAAATGCCAACCTGACAGATGGGGAGTCTATATCCGTCTCAGTCATACATACGTCTTTGAATTACTTCTCAGACATATGCAGGTTTCATCTTACCTTTCACAGTTAAGCACGTCCTAGTTGAGTTGCAGGCGACTGTTCAAATCCTACGGCTAATACTGCTCTTTGCAAGTAGGTCATATTTTTATTACATAAAGGAACCTCTAGTGCCATTTTCCCTAAACACGTCACACGTGTGTCCCCAAAATGTATGCACGGTAACGGTAACACGGTAAAATAAACGCGGTTCAGCTGTCAACGAGTAACTGCCGGCGGAGTGGAGACTGACACTTGTAAAACCCTCTCGGAGCGACGTCATTATTGTAATGATATCACGTGTCTGTATTGTATTCTATATATATAGAGGCGAGACTTTTTAGGCTCATATTTGAGGCACAGTAGGTCTAAAAGGCTACTTTGGGAGAATCATAATGTGATCCGAATATGATTCATCATCAAAATTTGCTAACTGGTCACTTAGGTGCAATTTATATTATGATTCACGAATGCATACTGCTTAGTAACTTTATATATATATATATATACTGTGACAGCCACAACCTTCCATGCCGGTAGTCAATCAGTCATTTAACGCTCGTTGACTTCAGATAATCGCCCTCCGTTTTAGCTTAGGTTAAGTAAAGCCATAATGCGGGCTAACTATACCTTGTCCACCGATTAAGTCCCAAACCACTCAGCTACCAAACTCCAACATTCAATTATTTCCCATTAGAGAATATATACCAGCTGTGCCTCGCGGTTTTATCTGCGTAGGATTAAGAATAAAAACTGTGATATTATGAGATAATTTTTTTTCGGAGAGCCGGTGCAAACAGACAATAAAAACAGGCAGAAAGCGGTATGAATAATTAGTTTTTTTATGTATGTACCTTATATACTTTCCATACATCAATATGCTCACGCCTGTATTCTGTAGGCAGAGGTGTTGTAATAACAATACCCACTTTTCCCACAAGATGATAAAGTGCCAACGTGACAGATAGTGAGTCTATCGCCGTCTCAGGCATTATACATACGTCTTTGAATTACTTCTCAGACATATGCAGGCTAGCTCACGATGTTTTCCTTCACAACAACTAAAGCACGTGGTTTGACATAACTACACATAAGTTTTCTACAGACCCCGCTGGTATTTTAACTTGCGTCGCTGGCGTAGCAGGCATCTGCACAAACCCTAAGGCCACTACGGCTCTTATATTTTCATTTAATGCATTCATTGAATAGGTGTTATTTTGGAACTACAAACAGACTCTTCAATTTTATTTATCCGTATTCTAAGTACTGAAGATGCGAAAGTCAATAGTATCTAACTGTATACATAACTGCACCTAGTAGTACCGTTTTTTACCCATAATAGAATACATCCAGAATCGAACATATCTAGAAATATAGTGCCATCAATTCCCGTTCGGTAAACGGCAGGAATTCCTGGAAATAGCAGTATACATTCTACTCAGCCAGATGTCTTGAATTGCTAGATTTAGACTCAAATAAATTACGGAAAAGATTTCCACTTGAAATACGCCCAAGCTACCCGTATTTGCGAAGTTAACTTTCAACTATGTTCACATTATTGGAATCTTTGATGGCTGGCATTCAGAACTTATGAATAAGTCCTACTTGGGGATCGTAATTCACTTTTTTTGTTATCAAATCATATACAAGCATCTGCTCGCGACTTCATCCGCGTGGAATAGTACTAGTTACTTTGGGGTAACGCTTACTTTAACCCGCGATTAGTCTTAGCCTTACTCGATAGTTAGGCTACTTAGCACTGAACTAATGTTTCAAATCGGACTATTAGTCGCTAAGATTAGCGCGTTCAGGCAAAAAAAAAGCTCTTTAGCTTATACAAAACAGAAGAGGAAAAATTATTAGTCACCTTATACGGCATACGGCTTTATAAAAACCATTTTGGAAGTTGAAATAGAAGAAGGGCGTGGCAGGGGCCGACCAAGGATAAGCTACACCAAACACGAAAAGGATAAAATATAGTATAAGGAGGTCAAGGAAGCAGCACTGGACAGGAACAAGTAGAAGGAGCTTCATCAGGTCCACCGAGAAGAGTCTAACTCTCAAATTAAGAAGAGAAGCTTTACGTATTAAGTTTACGCAGACTTTGACCATATTTTACTACTATTCTAGTTTTATTTTTGTTAAGAGTAACGAAACTAGTTATTGTTTTCTTTTTTCTTTTTGTGTTACCAATAAGAGTGGCGTGCACTATGTGCAAAAACTCTTTTTTAATAACTGTGAATAAAAATAAAAAAAAAGTTTACGCTCACGTCTGTATTCCCCAAAAGGTTAGTCAGATATGTACCTATAGTTCACTCACATTTCGCCAGTTTATTTATTATGTTTAAATCCCATGTAGTAAGAAACCTATTGCCATTAACCGAATACTAATCCAGACTCCGATTACTGGGAAATTACAGACTGAAAAACCCAATAACACTTTTCCCGACCCGGGGATTGTACCGAGGAACTCGTGTTCCACCTTGCTACCACTACACCAACCGTATTGTAATTTTTAAGTTTGCTTTAGGCTACGATACTACTTTAGGGATAATGTAATCCTCACTTCCCCTAACTCTTTAATATTACATAGCTTTGTATAAGCATCTAAAAGTTGTGTGGAGACAACGATTTATAGAGACACGAAGTAAATAAAAACCTTACCTAAACCCAGCTCCCCAGCAAAAAAATATCTATACCTATACAGATAAATAAAATTGAAGTGTCTGTTTGTAATTCCAAAATAACAGCTTTTCACTAAATGCATATGAAAATATATACGATACAGACACTAAAAACCATTTTTAAAATTTTTCTCTGTCTGTCCGTCTGTCTGTCTGTCTGTCTGTCTGTCTGTTTGTTCCGGGTAATCTCTGAAACGGCTGGACGGATTTTAACGGGCCTTTCACTGGTTGGTAGCTGATGTTTCAAGGAGTAACTTAAGCTACTTTTATTTATTAATAATACTAGGGTTCCGCAACAATAAGGATGAAACTAAATCTACGCGGGTAAAACCGCGGGGCACAGCTAGTTAAAAATATAAGGGTTCCGCGACAATAAGGAAGAAACTAAATCTTCGCGGGTGAAACCGCGGGGCACAGATAGTAATTGAATATGACACATTGAATCAACTGTCATTGATAACTTGAAAACATTTTCATATTGGCCGAATCGATGGCGAGAATTCGAGCCGAGCATAGCGAGTTTCATACAATACTAGCTGTGCTCCGAGGTTTAACCCGCGTAGATTTAGTTTCATGCTTTATATCACGGAACCCTTATATATTTTCTAACTAAAAGTAGCCTAAGTTACTCCTTAAAATATCAGCTGTCTGACAGTGAAAGTCCCATTAAAATCCATCCAGTCGTTTCAGAGATTACCCGGAACAAACAGACAGACAGAGATTTTTAGTGTCAGTAGCGTGTATACTTTCATATGTATTTAGTGAAAAAAATTTATTTTGAAATTACAAACGGACACTTCAATTTTATTTATCTGTATAGATGTATAGATTTAGTTTTAATAAAAATACCTATTTGAGATTTTAATTCTCTTTTTTGTAATATGCCTTTATTTAAACATGAATACCTACATTCATTTCGAATACCACACCCTGTGGGCAGCGAATGTGTTATGCACCATCACCAGCTAAACAGGATGGTGTTTCACCACTTTTTCGGAGGTCACATGAACCCTTCGACCAGTCACTTGACGGCAGTGGGCCTAGAGTTATTTCGATCAACTTCGGTAGGAGACCGCTCTTTTGTTACCGAACTTTTTCTTATGCCCTTAGGGCTCTGATTTACAACCTCACGCGATAAAAACAAGAAGGTACCGATAAAGGTATGCCCTCGTAAATTTAAGTATACATTGAACCTGCTTGTTTACAAGTGAATACTGCGCAAAACATACAATTTAGGTTGAAACAATTAAGCTATCTTGATACAAATAAAAGTTATTCATGCCATCCTAGAACGGTTAATAAGCAGAGGTGTAACTACACCCACATTTTACCGAAGATGATTAAGTTCCAACATGACAGAGGATATGCATACGTCTTTGAATTTCTTCTCAGACATATTATGAAGGTTCAAATCTCATGGCTACGACGGTTCTTAAATATAATGCAGCATTCATATCACGAGCCTTACGGTGAAGGAAAACATCGTGAGGAAACTTACATGCGTTGAGAAGAAATTAAGTTATTTAGGCGATAGAGTCACCATCTGTCAAGTTACCACATAACACAGCTCTACAAAAAAAAAGTTTTGCTGCCTAAGATATCATCTCATTTTTTTACGTTTAAAGAAACCAGAATATATACATGAAAGTTTTGAATGTGCTCGTATTTTCATGATTTTTGCATATCTTATTCATAGTTTTCCGGTCATGATGAAAAAATAAACGGATCAAAGTTACAAAACCATTTCGAAAAAATAATTTTCATATGTAAGGAAATAAACTCACTGTAGACCAGTGTAAATCATCATAGCTGAATAAGATCATCATCTTTGACGCATCATCCAGACAGTAAACTCAGTTGTACAAAACCTCTGTGATCTAAATTAAATAATTGTGGTAAAAAGTGATCAATTTTGGAATTGTTTTGTCGTGACTTTATCTGTAGCTAATTGTTTATCAAATACTAGTGTGTGTATATATAAATAATTACGAAATAAGAAGTAAATCGGAAGAATTCTAAATCATTCGTGTTGACTGTATATTTTGAGAAGTGTGGGTAAAATCTAAACTGCCATACTGCGCAGAGCATTCTCACGGTTATACGCTTTACTTAACCGTGACAATCGCGTGCATTATATATTGGTCAAAGATTAAGTGACGCAGATAACTGACTCCGGTTGCCTATTTGTAAGTGTCCCAGTGAAGCAACTTTTAAGATCTACAGAAGATATTGAAAACTCATAAAGTCGTCATGAAGTGCGCCGGTTGTATCAAGCCCATCAAGGAAACAAACTCGATAAAGTGTACAAATAACACTTGCGAAAAAAAATTCTGTACTCTGTGTATAAATATACCTGCTGTCAGTACAGATAGAAGGAAGACATGGCAATGTCCTGACTGTAGTGCCATACAAAAAAAAGGTGGAGATAATAGTTTAACACCGGTTCGCGGAGGGTCCGACAATGTCACAACTCGTAAAAAGACCGAATCTACAGGATCTGAGTTGAGCTTACTAACCGAGCAATTGCGCGCTTTGACCGGTGAGTTTGCCTCTGTTAAAATAAAACTGGAAGATCTCGCGGAGTCCCTATCCTACAACAACAACAGAATGGATGAAATTATGAGCAAAATGGAAGAAACAAACCAGAGAATAAAATATCTGGAGAAGCGTGATGAGGAGGTCCACATATTGCAGGCAGAGGTTTCACAACTGCAGAACGAACTCAAAATTCAGGCACAGCATAATCTTCGAAATGAAATTGAAATAGTGGGTATACCCGAGAACCCTGGTGAAAATTTACAGCACATCGTACTTGTAGCTGCTAGAAAGGTCGGAGTTGAAATCAATGAGAGGGACCTGGACTGGGTCTCTCGAATAGGCCCGCGTCGACCACCCACATCTATTGCTCTGCCTGAGGATCGAGCTATAATGCCACGTCCGGTGGTAGCACGACTTCTTCGCCGCTCAAAGAGGGACCAGTTTCTTAAAACTGCAAAATCTAGACGAAATCTCACTAGCGCCGACCTAGAGGTCTCTGGTATCCCTCGGAAGGTGTTTTTCAATGAAAGATTAACGAAAGACAACCGAGCGTTATTTCGAGACAGTAGAACATGGGCAAATCAACATGGATATGCCTATTGTTGGTGTAGTCAAGGTGTCATTCTCCTCAGGCAGCAGGAAGGTAAAGCAGTTGTCCCTATACGATCACACAGGGACCTGGAGGGTCTGCAAAAAACCCCTATTATTATTGAAAGATCTTAAGTCCCTAGACAGATTGCGTAAGATTTGTTTTTTAGTTACCTGTCTTGTAATATCATGTGAATTTCTTCATTTAGCTTTGTTCTACAGATGCACTCAGTCGTATACCCTGAATGAACGGTTATATACAATTTTTATTTTTTATGCTAGTTTTATAAGAAAATCAAGTATTTTCCATTACTTGTTTAGTGTTTGTTTGTTTAATGTTGATGAATATAAGGAGTATTTACAAAAACTTTAATGCCCTGCTTGTTGGTTTAGAGCGATTACAAATATCATTTGATGTATTAATACTGACCGAGTGTTGGCTCAGCGATAACTCAATCGTACCGCAATTGCCAGGATTCAATTCTTATAAATCTGGTAATTTAATCAATCAGAATAGCGGTATAGTTGTGTTTGTAAGTGACTATTGGAATGTCAGAATCGTTGAATGCTCTATAGAAGATGCAGATAGTCTCGCTATTACTATTCCTGACACAATTAATATCGTAGCCATTTATCGGTCTCCTTCCGTACGTAATATAGATAGTTTCCTGGCTTCTCTTGAAACTCATATATCTAATATCAATGAACTACCTTTTATGCTCGCTGGAGACTTAAACATTAATATATTAGACGTATTTGCAAGCACACAAAGCTCTGAATATCAATGTTTCATGGCTGAAAATGGACTTCTTCCAGCCATCACGCAGCCTACGAGAGGGCCCTCATGTCTGGATCATGTATATGTCAAAAACATGAGAAGTTACGGAGACACTATTGGGATAGTATGTCACATGGATATAACAGATCACTTTCCCGTCTTAGTTGGAACGAACCTCAATAAGCCCAAACCCGTTAAATCCAATCGCTTCACACTGAAACGGGATCTTGATTCTATAAAAAGAGACCTAGGAAAAGTAAACTGGACTATTGTCACCAAAATTGACAATGTAGATACTGCCAATAAAGCTTTTACCTCTATCTTTGATGACATTATTAATATGCACACTCAAAAAAATTAAAATTCCTAGATCTAGATATAATTTAAAACCATGGATAACCCCAGGTTTGATGAGATGCATGAAACATCGAGATCGATGTTTCATGCATCTCATTTTCATTTAACTACTAGAAAATACCCAGAAAATAAAATAGCTAGACTAAGCTACACTCGATATCAAAATTTCTTTATAAATCTTTTGCGTAAACTTAAGACAGAATATGAAAACAATGAACTTAGAGAAAATAAAAGCAACCCCAAGAAGCTTTGGCAATCTATTAAAAATATATGCAATATAAATCAATCAAAGGCTGATTCTACAGAATTATTGACCTTGAAGGGTTACTCAAATCAACAGGATTCTATTAACTTCACGAATACTCATTTTTCTACAATCGGTCACAAACTATCGCATCAAATTCTCAAAACAATAAATAAAAGTGAGATCGAACTTGCCAGTTCAATCCGCCCCAAAAGTTCGCCAGGAAAGTCGTTCTTTATGTTTCCCACGGATCTTAATGAAGTTGAAAATTTAATCATTGGCCTTAAAATTGATAAAGCGCCGGGTATTGATGGATACAGTAATTCACTCATAAAATATATAAGAACGCAAATTGTGATACCGCTCACCCACATTATGAACCTGAGTATGTCATGTGGTGTATTCCCGCATGATTGGAAGATTGCATCCGTCCATCCAATTCATAAAGGAGGTCCCAAAGACTGTGTAGATAACTATAGACCAATTTCACTTCTTTGTGTTTTTTCTAAATTGCTAGAAAAATTTGTGAATAAGCGCCTTGTTAACTATCTAGAATTACATAAGCTATTATCCGCTCATCAGTTTGGCTTTCGAAGGGGTAAACGCTCAGAAGATGCAGTATCGCTCCTAACTTCTATCGTTTCAACTCATCTAGATAATAAAAAGCCTTGCATTGGTATGTTTTTGGATCTAGCGAAGGCGTTCGATACCGTCTCCGTACCCATACTGCTAAAAAAGCTTGAAAGCATAGATATACGAGGAACAGCCACTGAATGGTTCAAAAGCTATCTATCAGAACGGAGACAATGTGTAAAAATCGGCCAAATTATCAGCAACGTTCAGTCCATTGGTTTTGGTGTACCACAAGGAAGCATCCTCGGGCCAACATTGTTTCTCCTCTACATCAATGATATTCACGATCTTCCTCTTATTAATGCTGAAATACTTTGCTATGCGGATGATACTGCGATCATTTTTCAAGGTCCCACATGGCCAGCGGTGTGTGAGTCTGCTGAGATTGGAATGTCCTTGATCGCTAAATGGCTGCAGCGTAATCTACTTACCTTAAATACTAAGAAGACCGCGTACTTATGTTTTCATAAAACAACAGCCACAGCTCCAAAATCGAACACCATCATAAAAATCCATAGCGATATGTGCCTGAATCAGGGGGCCCCCTGTTCATGTGATAGCCTAACACGTACCAACGTAGTTAAATATTTAGGTGTACAATTAGATGACAGACTGGCTTTTAATATACACATTAACGCTCTGTCCGGTAAAATAAGGAAAGTTATACACATTATGCGCGATTTACGAAATGCTGCCTCCATCGAAACCATGACAGGCGTATATTATGCTTTATGCCAATCGCTTATTGTTTATTGTATAGAAAGCTGGGGCAGTGCCTGCAAAACATTTATGATACAAATTGAAAGAGCACAGCGATCCGTTTTAAAAGTAATGTTTACGAAGCCCTATAGATATCCTACCTCTCTGTTATATAAAGATGCACATGTACTGAGTGTGCGACAATTGTTTATTTTGAAGACCGCATTATCAGTACATAAGTCTATTGTTGCCTCTAACGACAATGCTATCCTATCAAATCGCAGAGTTTATAAATTATCAACCCCTCTAGTAAAGTCCACATTTGCCCAGCGTTTTGGCCTTTTCATTAGAGCACATGTTTATAATAGAGTGGCTAAGTGTTGCAACATTAGAAACATGAAAGTTAAAGAAGTTAAACAAAATTTGATTAAATGGTTAAATTCTCTAACATATGACCAAACTGAGGAATTATTAAAAATTGTATATTAAATTGCGATACCTTAGAGTAAAGTTAACTTTAAATGTATGTAATTTGATAGTCTGGTTGATGTATATTAGCTTAAGATAATTAAATATCTAGTGTAACAATTCCTGGTTACCTCGATACAGGCTTGCCTAGTGAGGTAACCAAAAGATAATTATTTTATTGTAACAGCTTCACACTTTGTAATAATATCTATTATTAAGGTTTAAAATATTAAGCTCATGCACCTATGTAATAACCTATTTACATATGTACTAGAATTATTTTGTGGAAATAAAGTTTTATTATATTATTATTATTATTATTATTATTAAGTCTGCCAGACCTTCTGGAAACGCGTGATTGAGACGAATGAAGTCACGCCGTATAACCTACCTACTCTCATAAACGTTAAAACGAAACCTATAATTCTAAAATAATTATTCCCAAGCTAAAACCCTCTAAGTGGGAGATCCGCTTGTAAGAATGTCTACTTATCTCTACGTGAAGAAAGCTTAGTAACCATAGCAACGACTCACAGACAATATTGGAATCTATCTCCTTGGAAATAAATCTGAATTTGGTTTAATAATAATATCAGAATAGGAATTTTGTATAGAACCGAGTTTTACTTCGCGGAAATCCATATTAATTAAGGCTATAAAAATAATTCTAGTTATTTATCTTCTATACAGATAAATAAAATTGAAGTGTCTGTTTGTAATTCCAAATAAATAGCTTTTCAGCAAATGCATGAGACGGCTGCACTGATTTTACCGGACTCTCATAGCAGATAGCTGATTAATTCGAAAAAAAATAGGGTTCCGCGATATAACACCCATGAAATCAAGTATACGCGGGTTAAATCGCTGGCACAATTAGGTGATATATATAAATAATGTTTTTTTACGACCTCACAGAAAGTTCTTTGAAGAGGTGCTGCACCTATATTTCACAAAAATGAAAAATGGCTTGCCGCACAAGTTCTCAATCCCTATTTCCCCTCCTTTGGGGTAGAATTACGAGAATGTTATTCCCTTTTACAGCGTATACATATCATCAAAAACTTACTCTCATAATAAAACCAGTGGTTGAAACTGATATGTCAGACAGTCAGTTATTCAGAGTGCCTAGTGCGAGTTTTCTTAAAATCTCTGTCACAAGCCACAGCGTCGACGTAAACGTAGATTTGTATGGGCTCACAATAGTGTCATGTTTAGGCCGACAGAGGCGCTGTTCCAATCCTATACAAATCTGCGTTTACGTCGGCGCGGTGACTTGTGACGGCGGCAGTGAAAAACTCGCACTAGGCCCTCAGGACTTTGATTACCACACAGATCCAGCTCCCTAGCCCATCCCCCAGCAACGCCCTAAGCCGAGGTCCGAGCCCCGCACCGGGGCGCCCTTAGCTGTGTTGCTTAGTATTTAAGTTTAAGCTCGGCTGGAGGCCCTTGGGCCCCTTATGTCCGGCTAAGCAGTGGAGGTAGCTCCCCCCTACCAACTGCTAGAGACCATATAAAAAATAATCAAGACTTTCAATTGGATATGTATAGATTTATAAATAGAAAGTGCCGTGGTGACCCTGGGGTTGGAGCTGTCGCCTGCTACGCAAGCGACGCAAGTTCGCATCCCAGCAGGGCCTGCATCAATGAGATTTTTTTAAAACTTATGTGCAGTGATTTCACACCACGTGCTTTACGGTGAAGGAAATCATCGTGATGAGATCTGCATATGTCTGAAAAGTAATTCAAAGACGCATGTATAGTGCCTAAGACAGTGACAGACTCACAATCTGTCATACCTTTATACTCCTAGTAACACTAAAACGGGTAGGGTTGAGATAAATACTACCGATTTTTTTCATCATGAGATGGCGAAGCTTTTTGTATTAAAATAATAATAATTATATATCTATGTCTCTTTTGGCTCGAGAATTGGGTTAACTGGTTCATAATTAACCGAGTTTAATTACTCTATGATGACAGCTAAGACTTTGTTTACTTATTTACAAACAGGGACTGACCTTCTGCCAAATAATTTATGTATAATTTCATTTGTCACTTAAAAATTAATTCCTTTTGAGAATCTTTACAGATAAATAAAATTGAAGTGTCTGTTTGCAATTCAAAAATAACAGCTTTTCACTAAATGTATATGAAAGTATACACGCTACTGACACAAAAAAATCAAGTTTTAAAATTTTTCTCTGTCTGTTTGTCTGTCTGTTTGTTCCGGGTAATCTCTGAAACGGCTGGACCGATTTTAACGGGACTTTCATTGGTAGGTAGCTGATGTTTCAAGAAGTAACTTAGGCTACTTTTATTTATTAAAGATATTAGGGTTCCGCGACAATAAGGATGAAGCTAAATCTACGCGGGTGAAACCGCAGGGCACAGCTAGTTTTAAAATATACTAGCTGTGTCTCGTGGTTTTAACGAAGTAAGATTAAAAATAAAAACTTTGTTACCAAGTGATAATTTTTTGTGTTCTTGTAACATTTTCCATTGATACTTCGCGCCTATTAATCGCAGCGTGATTATAAAGCCTATATAAAAGCCTTCCTCTATAAATGAACTAACAAACACAAAATTCAATTCATACCAGTAGTTCCTCCGATAAGCGTATTCTACCAAACAAACAAACAAACTCTTCAGCTATACGTTAGTATAGGTTTCTGTAGAAATTGTGGATTGATATTGTTTTAAATTACATCAAACATACAGTCTAATTTACACCTTATTTTAAAGACACTATAGTTTATTTTTACTACGAAGAGAAATACCTTTAAAATCTAAGTAATTCCATTTTCCAATCATCTAGAAACACATTTAATACAAAAACACTTAGTACTCACAAAACAAAACCACGCGAATACGATCACTAACACTATGTCTATTTCTAAACTAGGGGTATTGTAGACAATTAAAAAATAAACGGGTGTATATAAAATATTAGTTGGTCTTAGATAGGGATGCGAGCGTCCCCCCGCCCGGTTCGTGATAGACTGACGGACGCGCGGGTAGACAAGTGGGTGAGTTTTACTTTTACGCTTTTATTTGGCTTTAAAAAAGGTTTGTTATTGCATTTTTATCAATATTTTAAATGAGAATGTATCTGTCTGCTATATTCTCATGGCTTTTAACTTAACTAGTTTTGATGTAATTTGGTAGATAAGTCATTCGTTAATAAATGTAGAAAGAAGAAGTAAGGAAGAAATGTTTTATTTTCCACACAGACGCGAAACGATAAAAAATAATAAACTTAAAAGACTCATCATCTCACTGGCCTTATCCCAAACATTGTTGGGGTCCGCACTTGATTCAACCCGATGTGGCTGATCACCTGATTTTTATACGAAGCGACTGCCATCTGACCAAAATCAGTAATCTGGGTTAAACCAGTTGTCAGACTATTTGAGGCCTCCGACTGACCTGTAACGATTGCCAAAGATGATAAATTAGCAACCGGGACCGACGGCTTAACGTGCTCTCCGAGGCACGGAGGGAACTCGGGCGGTCACCCATCCTATTACTGGCTAGGGCTAGGGTTGCTTAACTTCGCGGATCGATTGATATGCGCAATAGCAACTGTGCCACGAGCTCCTCGGTAAACATAAAAGACTACACAGTAAAAATAAAATGGATAAGATAAAAAAATATAAATACGGAAAAACTTAATAATAATTCAAATCCACAGATTATATTACATCTATGCTCAAAGTACATAAATATATATGCTCACGCCTGTATTCACCCAAGGTGTAGGTAGAGATGTTGTAAAAACAACACCCACCTTTCACCGAAGATGGTTAAGTGCCAACGTGACGGAGGGTGAGTCTATCGCCGTCTCAGGCACTATACATACGTTGACTTACTTCTCATATATATGCAGGTTTCCTCACGATGTTTTCCTTCACCGTAAAGCACGTGGTGTGAAATCAATGTACATAAGTTTTTTAGAAAAACTCATTGGTACAGGGGTCTAACCATAAGCTCTTATTGCCTTCATAGTTCCACTGTGTGAGTGACAGACTTATACACGTCATATACATCTGTCTCATAATAAGAGTTGAACTATCATGGCAATAAGAGGTCATGGTAGGGCCCCAGGCCTCGCTGGGATTCAAACTTGCGTCGCTTGCATAGCAGGCGGCTGCTCAAACCCCACGGCCACAACGGCTCTTTCTCCCCTCCATAATCTATATCTATATACATATACAGATAAATAAAATAAAAGCGTCTGTTTGTAATTCCAAAATACCAGCTTTTCACTAAATGCATATGAAAGTATACACACTATTGACACTGAAAAACCAAGTTTTAAATTTTTTCTCTGTCTGTATGTCCGTCTGTCTGTCTGTTTGTTTCGGGTAATCTCTGAAACGGCTGGATGGATTTTAACGGGACTGTCAGAGAGCTGATGTTTCAAGAAGTAACTTAGGCTACTTTTATAGTGATATAAATCATGAAACTATATCTACGCGGGTGAAACCGTAGGGCACAGCTAGTTTTTTTAATATAACTAGATGTATACCTCCGATTTCAAACGTGTCAGGTGCTTGTCATATGAGGAAAAACACGTCATTATTTCAAAGCAATGAATATTCACAGCCATTGGATTCAAAAGGAATATCGCTTTGACTAAGATTTTATATAGAGAGTTTTCATATTATGAATAGCTGTTCCCCGCAGTTTCACCCGCGTAGAGTTAATTTCTTGGGTGCCCCGCGGAACTCTAACATTTTTTAAATAAAAGTAGCCTAAGTTACTCCTTGATATATCAGGTACCTGCCAGTGAAAGTCCCGTTAAAATCCGTCCAGCCGTTTCAGAGATTACCCGGAACAAACAGACAGAGAAAAATTTTAGAACTTGGGTTTTGGTGTCAGTAGCGTGTATACTTTCATAAATGCATTTAGTGTAAAGCTGTTATTTTGGAATAACAAACAGACACTTCAATTTTATTTATCTGTATATATGTATAGATAGCTGTGCCCCGCGGTTGCACCACGTAGAGTGGTGACCCGCGGAAACCATTTTTTTTAATAACCGACGTTACTCATTGTAACATTAACTATCTGCTATTGAAAGTTCCGTTATAATCGGTCCAGCTGTTTAGAAGATAAATGATTTGATTGTAAATTCCTGTTTCTATGCCAGTACCGTAAATACTACAATATGCATTCTTTGAAAAGCTGTTGATAGAGATGTATAGATTACATGTAGTTGTAGGTACACATCTACCCTTTCAAAGTCAAAGTCAAAGTCAATAATATCTTTATTCGATTAGACTTTATACAAAGCACTTTCAAATCGTCAGAATGACACAATTTACAGGATTATACATGCTACCGCCAGGTTCGGAAGGTTGCTTTTACAGAGAGCTTTTATTCAAGAGCCTGGCAAGAAACTCAGAAATTACTCTTTTCAAAAATATTATACAATTAAAAAAAAAAAAATCGCTTGAGAAATGTAAGCCCATGGACACAGTTAAGCGCAAATGTCGATAAAAATTTACACAAAGAAAAGTCTAGTAGTTGTACTTATATCTAAATGCGTAGCTTGAGATGACCAGCCCCCACAAGCAGCACATGTTCACAAGTATGACGAGAATGCCAGCCATCGCCCTCCTCAACCTTTCTGGGAATAGAAGGGGGAGAGCATATGTATGTAGAAATAATATTACAGACGATAGGAGTAGCAATACAACAGCACAAACAAACACTTCAACTTCATTATATTATCTCAATACGAAGCCTATCCCTAAGGAATACTGTGAAAATGATGTTCTGACTTATTTGTAGGTGGAATTGTTTCTTTTTGTTTGAAGATATTCTTGCAAGAATAGTTTTTTTATGAACTATCTATGCCATGTGGTTTATCCGCGTAGGTGTTTTATTTCGCAGAATCAAATTTTTTACGAATAGCCTTATTTTTTTAGTCAATGGAGCCTCTGTTACTACTCCTTGTAAGGTTAGCTATCTGCCAGTGAAAGTCCCGTTAAATCGGTATAGCAGTTTCTGAGATTAGCCATATCAAACAGATGGATAGAGGAATAAGTTAAAAATAGCGCTCGTATTTAGGTACCGTGTATATCTCAGATGCATTTAGTGAAAAATGTTAATTTGAAATTAAAAACAGACAGTTTTATTTACCTATATAGATTTTCATATGCAAATGAAAAGCTGTTAATTTTTAATGTCAAACAGACATTTCTATTTAATTTATATGTATATATGTGGAAGGATACAAGGGGAGAGAAGAGCCTGAAAAATTATGGATGAAAAAATAACTAAATATAAATAGAAAGACATTCACAGAAAAACAAAGCCTTCGAACTGAAAACAACCCTTTTATGAGAGTAAAAAATATAACAATGTTGCCAGAAAAAATAATTGTAAACTTCCAATACAAACACGGACTGCTACGCCGTAGCGTATTCGTAGACCTTGCCGTAGCGGAGTAGCTACGGCGTAGCTGGGATATGTTAACGTAGCAGTAAGAAGAGCTTAAGAGTTTGATTAACTTTCTCTATTTTTTGATGTATTTGATACTGATCCCTTCCTATATAGTCTCTTTTTGCTACTTTCTGTATGTCTGTCACACATTAATGTTTCGGATAAAACTACTTTTTTTATTTACGCAAAACAAAAATACTGAGTTTTTTGTACTTTTTTGAAGTTCTCAACGTACTTGCTCACAGTAAAGCAAAAGCTACACGACCATCAGAACCAACAGATACATTAAGCGAAAAGGCATTATTACTACATCTGGCAACACGATAGCTATCGCAATAAAATGGTGACAGAACGCCGGCTTGCATTGGACGAGAATACCAGAGCGGTTTCACCCGCGTAGTTTCCGTTCCCGTGGGAGTACGGGGATAAAATATAGCCTACTAGCTTCACCCGCGTAGATTTAGTTTCATCCTTATTGTTGCGGAACCCTAATATTTTTAATAAAAGGTAGCCTATGTCCTTTCTCAGGGTCTAAAGATTGTCTGTGCCAAATTTCATCAAAATCGGTTGAGAGGTTTAAGCGGGAAAGCGTAACAGGCAGACAGAGTTACTTTCGCATTTATAATATTTTTAATAAATAACACTAGCCTTAGTTACTCCTTGAAACATCAGCTACCTACCAGTGAAAGTCCCGTAAAAATCCGTCCAGCCGTTTCAGAGATTACCCGGAACAAACAGACAGACAGTCAGAGAAAAGGTTTAAAACTTGGTTTTTTAGTGTCAGTAGCGTGTACACTTTCCTATGCATTTAGTGAAAAGCTGTTCATTTTATTGTTAGTTACTTCACTATCTACAACGTATGCAAGAAATTATCTATACATCTATACAGATAAATAAAATTGAAGTGTCTGTTTGTAATTTCAAAATAACGGGTTTTCACTAAATGCATATGAAAGTATACACGATACTGACACTGAAAAACCAAGATTGAAAAAAATTCTCTGTCTGTCTGTCTGTCTGTCTGTTTGTTCCGGGTAATCTCTGAAACAGCTGGACCGATTTTTACGCGACTTTCACTGACACAGGTAGCTGATGTTTCAAGGAGTAAAGTAGGCTACATTATTTTTAAAAAAAACATAAGTGTTCCGCAGGACACCCATGAAATTAGATCTACGCGGGTGAAATCGTAGGGCACAGCTAGTTCATGAATAAACTTTGATAAATAAAGGTTGATGATTTCTTAATCCTGTGTTGGTGCATACGCCTGTATGGTTAAAGTATGAAAGCCAACCTTTAGTTAATTTTTATTTTGTGAGGATACGCATCGAAATATCGTATCGCACCAAAACCAATTTCATCGGTAGATGAAAAAATAAATAGGATTTCCGTGAAAGTAGGCCGGCCGGGCGCAAATTGAAAGGCTTTTCGTTATTTGAAATAGCGACATCTGTGGTCGGGGATAGGTATTACATTATATTAGTCAAGTCAGACCACGGACAAAAAACGTCACTTCAATAAAAAACATAAAAATTCGCGTGATTTTTCAGTTTTAGAACATAATTGTACCAAGTTAATTGGTGCACTAAATAAGAAAAAGACGTACGTCTTATTAATAAATAAAAAGTAAAGTAAATACTTACACTACATAGCCTTTTACCAAAGATTCAGTCACTAGACCAACAATTTCAGACAAAAATTTTTGCCCTGACCCGAGAATTGAACCCACCAATACGAGTAGTTTAGTAGTCATGTGTATGTATTCTCTAGATATTAAAATGAAAATGAGAATGATTTATCCAAATGTCGAGGAATTTACCACCGGTTCGGAAGCTAACCTTCTGAGAAGAACCGACGAGAAACTCAGCTGGCATAATGTACATTTCATTACACAGTGAACAATGATAAAGAAATTTTGATTAACGGCAGCACCTCCTTGCATCCAATTTGGTGTAACCACCTCTTTTGTACCATCACTAAATGAAAATATTAAGTATTGGTACAAAATATTGCATTGATAAAATGTACATGATGCCAGCAGAGTTTCTTGCCGGTTCTTCTTCGGTTAGTTTCTGAACCGGTGGTAAATTCTTCGACATTCATTTTCACCGTTACTTATTAGTACCTATATTGTCATAAAGTCATTTTCTTTTCAGTTTTCAGATATCATACGACATAATTATATTATATCCAGACTATACTATATTAAGAAAAATACTAGTTGAAGAGTCCGAAAGAAAAAACACATTTGCATACTTCACATATAAAACATGATATCGTGAACAGCGCCATCTGTACATAAACATGAGAACTAAAATGCCCGGCAGTCTACATAGCCAGCCTGAAACGAAATAATTTTGTATAGAACAACACTGAGGCGCCACTTACACCGTTTACGTGTGAATGATTAAAAACTATAGAATTAAAATTCGAAATATTGGAACCGCATTTATCTGAAACTGTGTACTGTGAGCAAAAGTCTATTCTGGGTAAATCTATCTATCTTATTTTCTTGTATATAAAAATGAATCCCCATTTCCCTTGGTCACGGCATCACGCGTAAACGGCTGGATGGATTTTAACGGGACTTACACTGGCAGATAGCTGATGTTTCAAGGAGTGTTTTAGGCTAATTTTATTTAAAAAAAAACATAAGGGCTGCGAGACACTCATGAAATTAACTTTCAGCGGGTGAAACTGCGGGGCACAGCTAGTTTAATATGTATATAAAATTCTCGTAACAGTGTTTGTTACCAAACTCCTACAAACGGCTGGACCGATTTGTATGACATTTTTGTGTGCATATCGAGTAGGTTGAAGAATCGATCAAAATCTAATCCCCTAAATAATAAGGATGATCTAAACAAAAAAATATGGCAATACAGCATTTGCCGGGTACAGATATAAATATATAACTTACCTCAGCCGTCGGTCTGTAGGAGCCTTTACCCTTCCCGTGGTCAGGAGAATGCCTCAACGCCTTCGCGTCGATTTGAACATTCGTCTGCATTTTGAGACACTATACTGTCACTTTCACTGTCACTGACACTGTCACTTTGTCACTAATGTCTAAAAGTTTATAATTAGTCTAGACTCAAAACTATTAACATATTTATGTGGTAAACAAACCGGCCTGACGCAACGTCATAATCATTGTTTTATAAAGTCATTCTGTGAGTAATTATTTAAAATATTTAAGTAAGTAATACACGTGGTACACGCAACACCAAAATATTCTTCTCTACAAATAAATTTCTAAGGAAGTGAACGATCGAGCCGGCGAAAAATATTTCTGTCTGTCTACCCCCATGGGATACAAGAATAGATAGAACCTATTATATATCGTTTTTAGTGACAATGCTATTAATTTGTCGAACAATCAAATGGATCTGTTTTTGCTAGATAGCGAAAAATATGTGAATAATTTCACTTTAATGTTGAATTTCCTTACAAAAATGTATTATCATACAAATCTGTGGTTTATGGTAACATTCTTAGGGGAGATAACAAAAATATGCCTGGCATTTTACTAAATGTGTATTTGATGTTGTTTGGGACGCGTTTGTATTCATATGTTGGTATTATGTATAAAACAAATGCATATTTTTAAGCTTACCGTTCTTTTTTTGTTATTCAGTGGATTCATGAAACTCGCAACCTAAGACAAGAGAAACTCAGTAGCAGAGCAATTGCGCGGTTAACATCTTATTAATACACAATTAAAGCATGTGTGTCATGCAAAAAATATATAAACAATATTATATTCTTGCTTTAAAGCTTATATATAATATAAAAACAAATCGCTGAATGTGTTGCAAATCTCGAGAGCAGCTGAACCGATTTAGCTAATTATTTTTTTTGTAATATTCCTTTAAGTACGAGGATGGTTTTTACTGAGCCAAAAATAAAACAAAGTATTAAAAAAAAGAAATTTTAATAATATACTGCTAGGGGGTACGAAGATCGCCGGGTCAGCTAGTTTATTATAATATTAAGCTTTCAGATTAATAAATATATTTTCACCTCATAACATTTTGTTTTTTTGACGTTGCGTGTTACACATGTATTACTCAACGTAATATTATTCTTTAATTGAGTGTCTGTTTTACTTACGATAATTATTTTATTCTTTAGTCAATTCACACCCGACGCTTGTTTTCAAAGTCATTCTCCTAGTTTCCACAGAAAATTATCTGAAACAACAAAAACACTTTTATTATGATTATTGTAGATTAAAAGATAACGTAAGTTTTCTTTTTTTATAAATACATATAAAAAAAATGATGATTTGGACTTATGTGTAAAAATGCAAGTACTCGATTGACCTAGGGCCCAACCATAAGCTCTATTGCAATGACAGTTCAACAGTGCGACAGTGACAGGTGTATACATGTCATATACGTCTGTCTCATAATATGAGTCATTACTATCATGGCAATAAGAGCTTATGATGCCAGAATAGTTTAAGTAAAAATTCTAAAACATTGAAAACCTGCAGTAAATTATGCTCCCACCCCAGAAGGGTCCCCGAAGGGGTAAGCGGAGATAACAACAACACCAACATTTCACCGAATATGATAAGTGCCAACGTGACAGAGGGCAAATCCATTACCGACTCAGGCACTATACATACGTCTTTTGATTACTTCCCAGACATATGCACGTTTCCTCACGATGTTTTCGTTCACTTACATATGCTCACGCCTGTAACCCATGGAGGTAGGCAGAGACCACCGCCACAAGCTACGATTCCTATACACTTCTTTCGCTTCATCCACATTCATGCAACTCCTCATACACATCTTGCGGTTACGAGTGCTCCGAATTTGACCTGCATAATATTATGTTTAAATTAAAAGACGAATGCATAAGTTACATAAATTCCTAGATACATTCTAAAGAAGAGATGAAACCCAATAACGAATTCAATACTTTACGAGACAGCTCTCACATATTTCTCCCACATATTGTATTTAGTGTAAAGTCCCCTAAGGTCGTGGATAAAAAGGGAATAGCTAGCCCTGTATTTATGGTACTGCTTCGGATAAGGAAGTTATTACAAACGATAAATAGGTATTTGGAAGGGATATCGTTACACGAATGGGATTGAGCAAAAAATACGTTTTTCTAAATCGGTTTATTAGCTTTGTATTTTGAAGAAATTGAGAGCTCATATCTGGAAGGTTGGCAAATAGGAGGCGCTCGTGGCACAGTTGCTATTGCGCAAAGGATGGGTGACCGCCCGAGTTCCTTCCTCGGAGAGCACGACCCCGAGGCTTACGTCGTTGAAGGCGTCGGAGGGTTTAAACCCAGACTACCGATTTTCCTCGTTAAAGGGGTTATTAAAGTCATATCGCAGTAGCTTCGTATGAAAATTATCTTTAGTAAATGTTACAATACATTTAAATATTTTTTTTAATCTCGCTTTTGCATAAGAAATCGGTGACCAGACATGGGGTGATTCGGGTATCCAATATACGAGTATAATATTATGGTCATTAAACATATCTATCTAAATATATTCAGGGTGTCGGGGAAACCGGGACAGCTCTTAAAATATATGTGATATAATTTTAGGAAGCAATTAAAATGATTATGACAAAAATATTTTCTTCCGTTTTCGAGTAATTGATGTTCAAAGTTGACCATAGCAAGACCTTATTTTCGCATAAAAATCAGCTGTAACGTTTTTATTTTTTTTCTCCCACTAATAATTCCTGAAATAATCCCATAAAACCATTTTACGAAACCATTAACCTTCACCTTAACTTAAAAAGTTTAATGACCGCGTACGGTATGTAGGTAAACGCGGCCGCGCGTTCATTCAATCGCTTAAGGCCTTAAGCTCTTCGGCTATAGCTTATAACTACGTTATCGTTGGAGCTAGATATTTTACGACTTCAATATAGTGATATATTCGTAAAACCCTACAACTTCTAGAAGACAACTGAACGGATCGGGCTGAAATTTGGCGTGCAGGTAGATGTTATGACGTAGGCATCCGCTAACAAAGGATTTTAATTCTCACTCCAAGGGGATAAAATTGGGGATGAAAGTTTGTATGCAACTAAATTTACGCGGGTGAAACCGCGGGACACAGCTATCACATAGCATACATATATCACATAGCATAAAGCATGAAAATTTTCCTTTTGAAGGGCTATCAATCGCCAGCCGGCTTATATCACTACGTTTGTGTGCACTCTATATATCATACTTTATTTATCTCATACGGACATAAACATCCTGGTAGCTAATGGACACTGTTGCGGGGTGATAATAAATGATTGTAGGGAAACAATAACATTATGTCAGAAAAATAATATATTTTATTGCCATAAGAGAAATACTTACAGGAAATTAAATTGTAGCAGCGTTTCTCCACTCGCTACATAGATGGCGCTAGTCGCTAACAATTGCCAAGTTTACAAATACACGATATTTTTCGAGCGCATTGCAATATAAGTTTTCAACTAGAACAGCGCTACATAGTACATATCTTTTATACAGATAAATAAAATTGAAGTGTCTGTTTGTAATTCCAAAATAACGGCTTTTCACTAAATGCATTATGAAACCTTAGTGAATAACACGGCTGTACGAGAGTTTTGAATCTCTCAAGTACTTATAGCTATATATACAGGTACAAACAGTTATGAAGTTATAGGACAAACAGACGTGCTCACTCGTGCATGATATTAAACCGTTACGATTCACTACCCAGCCCTAATGCTCTCAACACCTGTTGATTGTTACTTCATCTATAGAAAGCAAGCGGACGTCACGCGGTTCCACCGGCATAGTCCCCATTCCCGTGGGAGTACGGAGATAAAATATAGCCTATATTAATCAGTTATAATGCAGCATTCAAATGGTGAAAGAAATTTTAAAATCGGTCCAGTACTTTTTGGGTCAATTCGGTACAAACATACAAATCTTTCCTCTTAATAATATTAATAATATAGACTATATGAAAATCACTTATATTATACAAGTGGAAGTCACGCGGTTTCACCCGCGTAGTTCCCGTTCACGTAGGCATACAGAGACAAAATATAGCCTATGTTACTCGCTGATGATGTAGCTTTCCATTACTGAATGAATTTTTCAAATTGGTCCAGTAGTTTTAAGTTTATTAATTACTTACAAAAATAAAAATTATTCCTCCTTATAATATTACTAAAGAACTTATATAATTCTAGCTGTGCCCCGCAGTTTCACCCGCGTAGTTTCATCCTTATTTTCGAGGAACCCTAATATTTTTAATAAAAGGTAGCCTATGTCCTTTCTCAGGGTCTAAAGATTGTCTGTGCCAAATTTCATCAAAATCGGTTGAGAAGTTTAATCGGGAAAGTGTAACAGACAGACAGAGTTACTTTCGCATTTATAATATTAGTAGGGAAGTAGGGATTAGTAATATATAGGTTTTACGAGCGAACCACGCTCATTTCGCTTCGGGTTACGATTTTTAAGTATACAAGGAAGTCAAAGTGCTAGCAGACACTAGAGAGGCCTGGCGATTGCTAAACCGAAAAGAGTCTAGCTCATAAAAAAATGATGATGATACAAATATCATACAGATTTTTAGCTTTAAACCTACCGGAATTCAACTCCAACATGTTAATAAAAACAACACAAATGCTTTGATGCGAAGTGTGAACGACCCTTGAGTCATGTCAAATGAAACATAAAGCCAGCTCCCATATGTTTGCGATAGCAGACCACGCAAATAGACACCACGCCTAAAACATATACGATTTTATTACAATTTACACCCCCCTCCCCCTACATACAACAAAGTCTGTGCAGGTTCTTCTCAGTAAAAGCAATCTTCCGAACCTGGCGGTAGCATGTATAATCCAGTGTAATCGTGTCGTTTAGAAGATTTGAAAGTACTTTGCGAAAAGTCTAATCGAATAAAGATATTTTTGACTTTGACTTTGACATTTAAAACTTTTTGAGGAATATAATAGTTACATACATACCATAAATATGCTAATATGCAATACTGTGTCAAGCCACACGACTACCATTTTGAGAAAATTTTGTCAAAAGTTTTTATATTCTCACTATTTTGAATTTGGTAGTAATTAAGACAGTTTTATTGATATACGGTATTTTTTTAGTTTCGTATACGTTTGGTCATCGTTTTCTTTGTAATATGCGTTCAAATGTTTTGTAATATTTATAGAAACTTAGAATAATATACACCTTTTTTGGGCAGTCGTGTAAAGCTAGACTAGACATGTAAGCCAAATATGAGTTCAGAGGGCCTAGTGTGAGTTTTCTTAAGATCGCCGTCACAAGTGATCGCGTCGACGTAAACGCAGATTTGTATGGGCTCACAATAGTGTCATGTTTAGACCGACAAAGGCGCTGTTTCGATCCTATACAAATCTGCGTTAATTTTGACGCGGTGACTTGTGAAGGCGGCAGTGAAAAACTCGCACTAGGCACTCAGTGTACCCGTGAGCCGTACGGTCGCCCGGGCACGTTCCCCTGTCCCCCGCATCCTAAATGTGATTTGTTTGCGGATGAATGGAAGTTTATCATGTCAGTATGCTTGGAGTACTGCGAGAAGACTGAGTAAAAGTGCGTACCTATTAGTATAAGTGGCTTATAGCCGTTCTAACATGGTTTAAATAAATAAATGAGTACCACGTGGAAAGTCCGTGTCGTCATCATCTTGACAAAGAGAGCTGTCTTCCTGTCGAGTTTCTATTTTGTCATAATTGGGCTAGGTAAGTTGTCAGTATTGTAAACATGTTTCTATGTGGTTGTGTATCTCTCATCAGTTTCGCACTGCGCTCGTTATGGTATGTACATATTTATTAATTAGTATTTAATACGTCATTGATCCGTGTTCATTTTGTTTATACTTATATTATAAAGAGTTAAAATGTGTATGTTTGTATGTAGGAGGTAATCTTTTCGATAATTCAAGCGATATCAAAAATATATTTTACTACTAGCTGTGCCCCGCGGTTTCACCCGCGTAGATTTTGTTTCATCCTTATTGTCACGGAACCTTAATATTTTCTATAAATAAAAGTAGCCTAAGTTACTCCTCAGCTACCTGCCAGTGAAAGTCCCGTTAAAATTGGTCAAGCCGTTTCAGAGATTACCCGGAACAAACAGACAGAGAATAATTTTAAACCTTGGTTTTTCGGTGTCAGTAGCGTGTATACTTTCATATAAATTTTGTGAAGAGCTGTTATTTTGGAATTACAAACAGACACTTCAATTTTATTTATCGGGGTCTCAAATGTTTATGTAAAAACAAATATGCGAGAGTAATATTTTATTTTTATATGTTTAAGGAAGTCGTTGGAAAATTACCCTCTTTGCTTATTGCTCTTTGTTTCGTATTGTTTTATGTTCGTGCCAAAAATAACTTTAATATTAATGTTTTTTGAGGAAAATAATACTGTGTCTTTGCCATCACTAGCTTCGTGTCTTCGACTTAGTCTGCTTTCAATACTAACTTTATCTAATAACTCAGAAAAAACAATTCTGCGGCTTATCCCTGTCAAGGTAACATACTTTTAGACAGATACACTTTCACATCTATACTAATATAATATGTACAGTGATTTCACACCACGTGCTTTACGGTGAAGGAAAACCTCGTGAGGAAACCTGCATATGTCTGATAAGTAATTCAAAGACGTATGTTTAGGGCCTGAGACAGCGATGGCCTCACCCTCTGTCACGTTGGCACTTAATCATATTCGGTGAAATGTGGGTGTTGAAAATTACAACACCTCTGCCTACCCCTTCGGGGAATACAGGCGTGAGCATATGTATGTACTAATATAATAAAGAGGAAAGATTTGTATGTAAGATGTTTGTAACGAATTAGCTCAATGAGTACTGGACCGATTAAAAAAAATCTTTCACCATTTGAATGCTACTTTATCACTGACATAGGCTATATTTTATCTCCGTACTCCCACGGGAACGGGAACTACGCGGAACGCGGTTGAAACCGCGTGACGTCCGCTAGTTTATTATATGAGTAAGTATAGATAAGTTTTCTTTGTTCAAATAACTGATAATAATAAAAAGATTACTATCAAAATTATGATAAGACTAGCTGTGCCTGTAGATTTACTTTAATTCTTTTTGTCGCGGAACCCAAATATTTTTAATAAATAAAAGTAGCCTAAGTTACTCCTTAAAACATCAGCTACCTGCCAGTGAAAGTCCCATTAAGATCGGTCCAGCCGTTTCAGAGATTACTCGGAACAAACAGACAGACAGACAAACAGACAGACAAAGAATATTTTAAATCTTGGTTTTTCATTGTCAGTAGCGTGTACTCTTTCATATGCATTTAGTGAAAAGCTGTTATTTTGGAATTACAAACAGACACTTCAATTTAGTTTATCTGTATGTATAGAGTACTGTATAGATTAGTCGTTTGTTAACAATGTGATTAGTAAGAATCATCATCATCATCATCAGCCGGAAGACGTCCACTGCTGAACATAGGCCTCCCCCTTGGACCGCCACGCCGAAAGACAATGCGCTATTAGCATCCATCGTTTGCCCGCGACTCTCACGATGTCGTCGGTCCACCTAGTGGGAGGCCTGCCTACGCTGCGTCTTCCGGTCCGTGGTCGCCACTCGAGAACTTTTCTTCCCCATCGGTTATCAGTTCTACGAGCGATGTGGCCTGCCCATTGCCACTTCAACTTGCAAATCTTAAGAGCTATGTCGGTGACTCTGGTTCTCTGGCGAATATCCTTGTTCCGGATTTTGTCCCGCAGAGAAACTCCGAGCATAGCTCTTTCCATTGCTCGTTGAGTGACCCTTAGTCTTTCTAAAAGGCCAGCTGTCAAAGACCACGTCTCGGCTCCATATGTCATCACTGGTTCTGGATCACTTAGTAAGAATATTGGTTAGCAATTAATCATTTTCGGCGAAAAGTTATTAAGACACTTCTGGATTCCTACTCGCGTTCTCCGAAAAATAAACTTCGGCTGAAAGTTCGCCAAGGAATTTCCTCCACCGTTCTTATTCGTTCTAAAATTGTTTTGACATTTCTGTAGTCTAAACCTACTGTAATTAAATTAGGAAACGAGCGAAAACTTGAGTTTTATAAAAACAAAGAAATACTGAATCTTATACGTTTGCGAAGTTTCATTTTCGGAGAAAGTAAATAGACCCCTTGCTTACACCTTCGAGAACCCTTTTGGTATGGCGTAATCATATCTATACAGATAAATAAAATTGAATTGTCTGTTTTTAATTTCAAATTAACAGCTTTTTACTGAATGCATATGAAAGTATATACATTACTCAGATCAAAAAACCATATCTTTTTAATTTTCTGTCTGACTGTTTGTTTCGGCTAATCTCCGAAACACATGGACAGATTTTAACGGGACTTTCGCTGGCAGATAACTAAGGCTGCTTTGAGGGCTACCCATGAATTTAAGTCTACGCGGGTGAAACCGCGGAGCATAACTAGTCTACAATATGTTTAGTATATTATAGTCTTTTCCATACAGATGTGGAGACAGGAGACATTGGTGTCCTCAGTGTTCATGGTAATGGCATTAGCTGGAAGCATTACTGCACATCAGGTGAGCTAGATATTTATTACTATTTGAGTATTGGAGCAGTGTCTTTAGTCTTATAATCCTTGCAATAATCTTCCATGTATATAAAAGTGAATCCCTATTTCCGTTGGTCACGACATCACGCGTAAACGGCTGGATGGATTTTAACGGGACTTTCACTCAGAAAGCCTAGTGCGAGTTTTCTTAAAATCGCCGTCACAAGTCACAATAGTGCCATGTTTAGGCCGACAGAGGCGCTGTTCCGATCCGATACAAATCTGCGTTTACGTCGACGCGGTAATTTGATCAGTTATTTTTATTATTCACAGCAGAAACCAACGGTTAAAGTGTCCGAAGGTACTCTTGAAGGGACGATAGGGAGTTGTCTAGATGGCTCTCCATATTATTCTTTTAAAGGGATCCCTTATGGTCAACCACCTATTGGAGAACTACGATTTAAGGTGAGAAAAGAGTTCTTGTAATAATTAAAAACATAAATAGTTAGAAAACAAATTTTCCGAAATTTTACGACAAATTAACAGAATAGGCGTAATGACGGTAAAAGCTTCGACCTTTTACCGTCATTACGCCTATTCCTATTCCTATTCCTATTCATATGTCTATTCCAAACCGCATAAACGTGTATTACCGACAAATTCCAAAATTTCAAAACGACTGATCTACATTATTTGGACAATAAATAAAAGAGTAAAGTTATAAGATTGACAACCCTCACACTCAATGAAGCAAATGTTCTTATTACAAGAAATAAGCCAAGATTTCTATTAGGTACTTGGGATCGGATTAACGCAACCAAATAGCATGGAGAGGAAAAACAATTGCACGCGATAGCGCGATTTAAATACTGATGTCAACACCATCTATCGAAATAACGTTAAACTAAAATAGCAGGCAATAGTCTTAGTATATATTTGACTTATCTGTAATTCTTTCAGGCACCTTTACCAGCAAAACCTTGGAAAGGCGTACGGAATTCTTCAGAACACGGACCTATTTGCCCTCAATACGACTCCAGCATCGGTCAACTCATAGTGGGAAACGAAGACTGCCTATACTTAAACGTATACACCAAACACCTAGCTAACGCTAAGACACCAGTCATGGTCTACATTCACGGTGGAGGTTACGCGTCTGGTTCAGGCAACTCAGATACGTATGGCCCAGAATTCCTCTTCCTTCATGACGTTATTCTCGTCACCATAAACTACAGACTTGAAGTTTTAGGATTCCTGTGCTTAGATATCCTTGAAGCGCCAGGCAACGCGGGGATGAAAGACCAAGTTTTAGCACTCAAATGGGTGAAGCGAAATATTGCCAAGTTCGGTGGTGATCCTGATAATATCACCATCTTTGGGGAGAGTTCTGGAGCTAGTTCTGTCACTTATCACATGCTTTCACCTATGTCCAGAGGTTTATACAATAAAGTTATAGCTCAGAGTGGTGTTTGCATTCATGATTGGGCCCAGGCTAGTAACCCTCGAGAGCGCGCTTACAGACTTGGTAAATATTTAGGCAAAGATACAAATAACGACACAGAGCTACTTGAATTCCTCCGAAATGTACCTGCGGTTGATTTGACAAATGTCACTGTACAGACGATGACGGAAGATGAGAAGCATAGGGAGTTACCAGAACTCTTTACGCCAGGAGTTGAGAAGACTTTTAATGGAATTGATGCTTTCTTAACCGAAAAACCCGTTGAAATACTTCTGGCAAATAACGTGGCGAAGGTGCCTCTAATGGTCGGATACAACAGTGCTGAAGGCTTACTGGAATTGGCTAATCAAGTACAGAAAAGTGCTTTCATGAACAATCATACATATTATTTCGTGCCGCGAGAGTTAGCGCAAAAAGTATCTCAAAAGAAGATGCGACATTTTGGAAGCAGAATAAAGAGATTTTACTTTGGTGATAAAGATATATCTAATGACACTGCTGAAGCGATTGTTGATTTACAAACAGACGTGCAATTTGCTTACAATACTCATAGATTTGCTCATTTTTATAGTGCAAGTCACGCGCCTATTTTTATGTACAGATTTGATTTGGTGAGTGATCTGAATGCGGTAAAAATTGATCTTGGACTTAGCGGTATGAAAGGAGCATCTCACGCTGATGATTTGTTTTACTTGTTCTATAATAATTATAGTAAAATACCTTACGAAAAGAAAGCTGAAATAAGGGACACAGTTTTCAATCTTACAAAATTGTGGACGGACTTTGCAACATTTGGGTAAGTTGAAAAAACCATGAATGAAATATTACATACTTCATCATCAGCCCTTATCCCATGTTATTCATGGTCGGCGCAATGTGTTCTTCTCTTCCATTTCTCTCTATCAGCCGTCATATCTGCATTCACTCCCATTCTAGTCATATCATCTTTCACACAATCCATCCATCACTTCTTAGGTCTTCCTCTCCCCTTGTAACCATCCACTTTCATTACCAAAATTTTTTTGGTATCATCATCCTCATCTCTCCGCATAACATGTCCTTACCACTAAAAATGTTTATTGTCAGTCACTGGTGCTACTTTCAGACTTCCCCTTATAAACAGATTCCTTAGCTTGTCCAACCTCGTTGCGCCACACATCCATCTCAACATCTGCATCTCAGTTGCTTGCAGCTTTCATTCATCCGTCACCTTTGTGGCCCAACATTCTAACCCATTCTGCTTCTTCTTCAACCCGTAATCACCCACTGTTGAGTGTAGGTCTCCTCTAGTACGCAACAAATTTATGTCTTAGGCCTTCTAAGTACAGTTCTTTCCCACCACTTGGGCTATATCGTCTGTCCATCTCGGTAGCTGTGTTCCCACGCTCCGTCGACCCTCCCTTCTGTACCCCTATCACGTAACAAACTCGTGGTAGTACAGATTCATTCTGATCGTTCTGATCCATGCATCCATAAAATTCCATACCTATATCATCAAAGTATTCTTAGAAACGACAACTACTTTATTTTCCTTGTTGATGATTGATACTATCATTAGCAATACCTACTCTGGTTTCATGGTATACGATTTTCCTCCTATTATGACTCATAGTAATTATGCAAAATTTATACCTACAGAGTCTATTGATTTAGACGTGACTAAGATACAACAGTTTATTGTATTGTGTTTACCTTAACGTTCTTTATCAATGCTAATATTGTTAGAGTTTAAAAGCAAATCTGTTATTTTATCATTTGCTACTTACAAAAGGGTTTTAAGGGGTCCTGAAACATGGAACATATTCAGAAGACATTAACCTTTTTATTGTGAAACTTAGACTGATATAGTCCTTGGCTTATAATAGGTTCAACTGTTTCTGTGATACTGATTTAAAAAGGGATGGATATAGTTTTAATCCGAATCTAGTCTTCGCTTAAGCCAGGATTTCTAAGGGGTAAAGAGATGAGCCATAAATAATGTGGTCACATCGATTTCAACTTTTGTAGCTAACATTAGCAAGCAATTATCAAACTTCTCAGCTTTCACGGCTCTGCAATACAACCTACATACATATTATGCTCACGCCTTTATTCCTCGAAGGGGTTTTCACCGAAGATGATTAAGTGCCAACGTCACTGATGGTGAGTCTATCGCCATCGTCTTTGAGTAACTTCTCAGACATATGCAGGTTTCGTCACGATGTTTTCCTTCACCGTAAAGTACGTGGTGTGTAATCACTGCACATAATATTATTTAAATACTTAGTGGTATAGGCCCCGCAGGGATTCGAACTTGCGTCGCTTGCGTAGCAGGCGACTGCTCAAACCCCACGGCTACCACGGCTCTTCACTAATAAAGACGCAATCCAATATTCTTTCAGAGATCCAACTCCAGGCTGTACGGAAACCAAATGGCAACGATATTCAAGGAGCGGTAAAGAATATTTGAAGATTGCCACACCGTATGAATTAGGACACTATTCCGAGAGACATAGAATTGAATTCTGGGACACATTATACTGTGAAGCTGGAGTGCCTTGTATGAAGAATAGGATCGGCGCATAATTTTTTTAGGCTTCCGTGCCCAACGAGTAAAACGGGACCCTATTACTAAGACACCGCTGTCCGTCAAACTGCTTGTCTGTCACCAGGCCTAGATTAAGAACTTCTTAGCTTTGACGTTTCATTTGTGATACCATATTTAAACGTCAAAGGTAAGACGTCACTGCTATCACGATGATAGTAGACCCTCTAGTTGTATTTTATGACCCTTCATAGTTAAACAGTTGACATTTTGACAGATAATGCATTACTGTTGAGTACAAGAATATATTAATCAGCGTAAATACTAATATCCCTACTGGTATATGCAATTTTAATATGTAAATGTATTGGAATAACTTTGAGTGTAGTTTAAACTCAACATAAAATTTAAGGTTTCGAACCCAAGGCAGTATTCCACAGCAGCGCTTTACGACCACTAGACCAACGAGGCAGTTTTAGTACAATAATACAAATAATCAGTTCTGCCTCTAATTTGAAGTACTGTAGAGTAATTAAGCCCAATTCAATCCGGGATTAAGTTACAACCAACTTGATAGAGACGTTTATGTAAGTTCTAAGTTACCTCTGCGGTTTAAGCTCCAAGTAACACTACACCTTCATTAGTAAGTTGAGTTAGATGTGGCTTGAGGTTTAATATGAAATTAATGTTGTCTACACTATAATATTATAAAGAGGAAACGTTTGTATGTTTGTGACGCATTGGCCCAAAAATTACTTGATCGATTTTTAAAATTCTTTCACCACTTGAATGCTACATTATCACTCATTAATATAGGCTATATTTTATCTCCGTAATCTTACAGGAACGGGAACTACGCGGGTAAAACCGCGTGACGACCGCTAGGTTGTAATAATTGAACTACTAAGACGAGTTTCTCCGTAATCATCACAAAATGTTGCTGCGGAATACGAGATCCTGGATTCGATGCCCGGGTCGGGCAAGGTGTTATTGGATTTTTCTATTTGCTATTTCCAGGAGTCTGGATTTGTGCCCGGTTTATGGTAATAGGTACGGCTCTTATTACTAGTGACTTAGTAGCAAAATGTGGGTGCAATAATAGGTACACCTTTGCCTATCCTTTCGGGGAATACAGGCGTGAGCATCATCATCATCATCTCCCTGGCCTTAATCCCATGTATTTGGGGTCGGCACTTGGTTCAACCCGATGTGGCTGATCACCTGATTTTTATACGAAGCGACTGCCATCTGACCTTCGCAACCTCTTTTTCGAGGAAAATCGGCAATCTGGGTTAAACCAGTTGTCAGACTCTCTTAGGCCTCTGACTGACCTGTAACGATTGCCAAAGATGTTAAATGGCGTGAGCATACGTAATGTAAATAACTCCGATATAAATATAGATATAAGTTCATGTCCTGACTGACTGATTTATCAACGCAGAAGTCGTAGAGAATTTGAAATTTGGAGAATGTCTTCGCGATGGGTGAAGGTAGGCCCTAAGAATGTTTATTGAAATTCGATTTTTACATCGAAACATACATTATGCTCATGCCTGTATTCTCCGAAACGGTTAAACTTAAGTACGATCAAATTTATCCAGTTATGTTTCATTTGGATTGTAAAGCAAAGTTTATATGTTTTGTATGTACTTGTATTGAGTTGTTTGTCTATATTAAAACTGAACGTTTTTTAGCCAAAATTATTCGCGAGTGAAACCGCAGGGCATTGTTTGATAAACAATATAAGCCTACATACCCATATACTAGTCACATTTTTTCCTCAACGTGGTATTGCAGAAGGCATGCCCCATTACAAACTAATTAATTCAACCGACCGGAAAATACTTAATTTCCCTCTTTGATGTCTTCCCTCGAGGGAAAACAAGATGTGTGGTTGGCAGCTAATCTAATAAGTAATTTGGATGAGGAATAAAACGCACGCTCACATCTTCCAAGGAGAGACCTTTACTTCCCATGAGGCAAAGCAACACCCAGAGTGCCTAGTGGGAGTTTTCTAAGAATCACCGTCAAAAGCTAGTATTTCTATGTATGTGCTATGTAAGAAATTACATATATTACAAACTGCTCTATAGATAGTGTAGCGTTTCTGTATATATAGTTGGAACACTTCGAATAGAACAACTCGGCCATACGGACATGTGAACATGTAGTTGGCGATCTGTAATAATTATAACAACGATGTTGGATCGATTCTAGATGTGACTGAATGATTGCTGAAAATTCAACCCCTAAGGGGGTCGAATGGGGCTCAAGTTTATATTATGTTGTCTAGTGACTAGTAAGTTTACCTGTCGATCAGTGGTATTGTACGGTGGGGGCGAAGTGTCGGTGCAAAGGTAGTGTTGTCACATCTGTACGCACTCGCTCGACATGAAGTGAAAATAAAAATGATTTATTCAGTTTAAGCCCTGGTAAGGCACTTATGAATGTCGAGGAATTTACCACCGGTTCGTAAACTAGCCTTCTGAGAAGAACCGGCAAGAAACTCACCTGGCATCATGCACATAAGTAGCCGCCATTTGTTTTTGGCTCGACGTAACGCGACTCGGGATGATTCAAATAATTTTATCTGTATTTAAATACCATTTCATTTCTTAAATATAATTAACATTGATTGTTCAAAAAAGAAAATGCATTCTTATCTTTTGGAAAAACATCATAGAAGGGAAGATAGAAGGAAAGCGAAGAAGAGGGAGACCAAGGATTAGTAATGTACAACAGCTGAAAGAACAAGTCAGCGTCATGTCGTACAAGGAAGGAAGCGGACAATAGAGAGGGTTGGTGATTGCTTCACCGACAAGAGCCTAGCTCTTAAATAAATGATGATGATATTTTGGAATATATGTTTTAATAAAAAAAAATGTGCCATCACGAGTTACGACTGACCTTGAATACGCAGTTGTAATGTATGAGAATAAAATGTTTATCTATCTGTCTTTATGGCGCGAAGTTAACCTCACTATTGTCGCTAAGCACTCATAGCTCTTGACGGCACCTGCTTACTAAAATAGTAGCTCTATTCAACAATCAAAAAACTGCCTAATAAATTACATGCTATTCAAGTCAGATAATTTATAACAGTAAGGACATTATCTCAAATGAGTCCTTAGTACTTCCTGGTAAATTATGCAAATTAAACGTGCATTGTTGGGCCCTTCCAGAAATTTACGAGTGTGGTAACGATCGGTCGAGCAGATTCCCAATTACGAGAGGCGACAAAGGCACATAATAAAAGGAGCCACAAGAACGGCTTCCTACAATCTACCAACTCGAACTCATTTACACTGCGTTTAATTGAAAATATCTTAATTTAATTAGACTTCTTACAGAGTGCTTTCAAATCGTCAGGACACACAAATAATACATTATAGAGGATTTCAAATGCTACCACCGGGTTCATATGGTTGAGGGGGGCGATGGCTGGCATTCTCGTCATACTTGTGATCAGGTGCTGCTTGTGGGGGCTGGTCATCTCAAGCTACGCATTAAGATATAAGTACAACTACTAGACTTTTCTTTAGGTAAGTTAATTTTTATCGACATTCGTGCATTGCAACTGTGTCCATGGGCTTACATTTCTCAAGTGATTTACTATTATATTTAAAATTGTATAATATTTTTGAAAAGAGTAATTACTGAGTTTCTTGCCAGGTTCTTCTCAGTAAAAGCTACCTTCCGAACCTGGCGGTAGCATGTATAATCCTGTAAATTAATGTCATTCTGACGATTTGAAAGTACTTTGTAAAAGTCTAATCGAATAAAGATATTTTTGACTTTGACTTTGCTTTTACTGAGAAAAATCTTTAAAATAACCTTGAAATCGAAATCCCAATTCGTTCAGTTAATTATCGCTCCATTATGAGTCTGCGTTAAAAATGAAGGTGCAAATTTACTAATTTTGAATAAATGTCAAAAAATTACCACCCGTTCGGAAACTAGCTTTCTGAGAAGAACAGGCAAGAAACTCAGCTGGCATCATGACGTGTTATCAATATAATATATAAAAGATTAAGAATTGCTACAAAATACATCATTAGAAAAAAAAAATGACGTTAGGTATAAATATTCACAGCAGTGACAAAATGTTAAATTTTCGTTCGTCATGTAAGGAAACTGACTTTCCGTATTCTGTTATTTTATGATGAAGGCGGGGAAGGGATGTGAAGGGGGGTGGTGGGGGGCGATAATGACTAATTGGCATCTGCGGATAAGTTCGAGGATAAAGATAGTTTTAGTTTGTTAGAAAGCTGATAATTTGATGGAACTGCTAATGTTCTTTGATATAAGTTGGGCTTAACGAGCATAATGTTATCCTATATCTAGGGACTAGTAAACACTAATTAATCTAGTCACAAGGTAAGTTAATCTTTCGGAATTCAGTGGAAAACATAATAATCATATTGGTAGATAAAACAGTAAATCCGTGGTGGTGGGGTTCGGGCAGTCACCAAGCTAGCGACGAAAGTTCACATCCCAGCGGCCTGGACTAATGAGATTTTTTTAAAACTTGTAAGTAGTGATTTCACCCCATATTCTTTACGGACGGTGAAGGAAAGCATCGTGAAGCAACCTGCATATGTCTTAGTAAGTATTTGAAAAACTTATGTTTAGTGCCTGAGACGGCGATGGACCATCTGTAACATCATCTCCCTGGCCTTAATCCCATGTATTTGGGGTCGGCACTTGATTCAACCCGATATGGCTGATCACCTGATTTTTATACGAAGCGACTACCTTCTGACCTTCGCAACCCCTTTTCCGAGGAAAATCGGCAATCTGGGTTAAACCAGTTATCAGACTCTCTTAGGCCTCTGACTGACCTATAACAATTGCCAAAGATGTTAAATTGGCAACCGGGACCGACAGCTTAACGTGCTCTCCGAGGCACCGAGGGAACTCGGGCGGTCACCCATCCAACTGGCTAGGCGTATGGTTGCTTAACTTCGCTGATCGAATGATATGCGCAATAGCAACTGTGCCACGAGCTCCCCTGATGGACCATCTGTAACGTTGGCACTTAATCATCTTACATTACAACACATCTGCCTACCTTTTGAGTGAGCATATGTATGTATGTAAGCATAGCTAGAGTTACAGCTTTTTACATATTAAAATTGCATTGACAGCAAACTGTCAATTTACGCAATTCGCAGTCATAGCTTCTGTCATCGTTAAATGTATCTTTACAAAAGGAATCTTTAACAAAAATTATCGTGCATCCCACCCCAAGCGACACATAGCAATCCTTAGCTTTAACAGCTCTGAAACATAAAAGGCGAAACAATAAATAATGCATTAAACTTGTACAAACAAGTTTATATCAAATACAGGGACGGCGGCGTGATCATTGGAACGGGGTAAAAATACAAACGTAGACTAGACTACGGTCGGAATAAAACTATTATTTTGGTCAAATATGGAATAATGTACCGATACGAAAGTCACGTTGCGAGGCACAGGGATAATGTTTCCTATCCTTCTCCTCGTTCTAAATTCCATATATCCCTATGTCTGAAATGATTTGTGCTTAATTACAAAATATTATAATTAGTGTCAGAATAAAAAGGGTTATCAAGCAAGAAAACGGATGGCCACCCAGATCAAGACTGCAGCGGCGAAAATTCAGTTGAGCGAGCTCCTTTCTTGTCCACTCCTTATCTGAATTACTCACATTGTCGCTGTGTTTCGTACGTGATCAAAAATACAACTCCTAAATAAGTAAAAAACACTAATTTAAGCCCGCGCATAACAAACTATGTTCATCATTTTTTAAATACTGATCACAGAAAGAGATGTAACTACTTTTAAACCAAAGAATATCTTAGCCTATGTTTTGTAATATGGTGGAATATTATGTCTAAAATGTCACACTACCGTACGACTATTCAGAAGTCCCCAGAGATGTATTGAAGGCAGAAGTGTCAAGGTACACTTAATACAGACTAGCTGTACCCCGCGTTTTCACCCGTGTAACCCTAATTGATGTTTGGCTTTACTTCGCTGTACCCCAATTATTCTTTTAAATAAAAGTAGTCTAATTTACTCCATGTAACATCTGTCAGTGAAAGTCCGGTTTAAGTCGGTCCAGCCATTTCACGATAAACATGCCCGCTCTTGCCACCTAACTCCGTCCCTGTGTACATTATCCCTGTAAATGGACAGATTCGATTTAAGTTGCGTACCGTTTGAAACTTTGCCAGTTAGTTGAAGCCACTTTATCTGAAAGATGAGCCTTGAAGCCAATTTGATGAGCAGTTTTGTTTGCGAAAACCATTTTGAATCCGGCGGTAAACAGGGTTGTTTGACAGTTCATTTGGATTTCAGAAGATTAGCCGTTTTGATTGTCAGTTGACAGTTTTCCACTTGACTTTATACAGTACTAGCTGTGCCACGTGGTTTCATCCGCGTAGTCTCCATTCGGGTGGCTCGAAGGCGTTGTATCCTATTTTTTTAAAAGATGTCAATTTTACTCTTTGTAACATCTGTCAGTGAAAGTCCCGTTAAAATCGGCCCAGCCGTTTCAGAGATAAGAAACAAAACAGACGGACAGACCGCCAGATTTTTTTTAAAATACATTTGTAATCCATATAAAAAATACATCCGAATATGATGAATCAGTCAGCTAGGACAAGACAAGTAATTATATAATTATTTTGTAGTGTATAGAAACTCCTCTTCATTTGTCCTTTCAAACTTTTGTTATTATTATTTTGAATAGAAAGAGTCTGAGAATTATCCTTCATACAAAATTTGCCTAAAGTAATTTCTTATCTAATCCGTTCGAGACCGGCTCTAGGTGGTGTTGTTCTTTCATCATCATCATCAGCCGGAAGACGTCCACTGCTGAACATAGGCCTCCCCCTTGGACCGCCACGCCGAACGACAATGCGCTATTAGCATCCATCGGTTGCCCGCGACTCTCACGATGTCGTCGGTCCACCTAGTGGGAGGCCTGCCTACGCTGCGTCTTCCGGTCCGTGGTCGCCACTCGAGAACTTTTCTTCCCCATCGGTTATCAGTTCTACGAGCGATGTGGCCTGCCCATTGCCACTTCAACTTGCAAATCTTAAGAGCTATGTCGGTGACTCTGGTTCTCTGGCGAATATCCTTGTTCCGGATTTTGTCCCGCAGAGAAACTCCGAGCATAGCTCTTTCCATTGCTCGTTGAGTGACCCTTAGTCTTTCTAAAAGACCAGCTGTCAAAGACCACGTCTCAGCTCCGTATGTCATCACTGGCAACACACACTGGTTAAACACCCTAGTCTTAAGGCACTGCGGGATTCTCGATGAAAAGATGTCACGTAGCTTCCCAAACGCTGCCCATCCGAGTTGGATTCTTCGGGCGACCTCTTTGTCGAAGTTGGACCTACCTAGCTGCACAATCTGTCCAAGGTAAGTATAATGGTCTACAACTTCGATAGTATCGCTCCCAACAACAACCGGTACGGGTGCCGCATGAACATTCGACATGACTTTCGTCTTGTCCATATTAATTTTAAGGGCCACCTGTTGGGAAACGATACTGAGGTCGCTGAGCATAGTATTGAAGTGCTCCAACGACTCTGACATGATGACTATATCATCGGCAAAACGAAGGTGAGTGATGTATTCGCCATTGATGTTGATGCCGAATCCATTCCAGTCCAAGAGCTTGAAAACGTCCTCCAATGCGTTCGAGAACAGTTTCGGAGAAATAACGGCTCCCTGTCTCACACCTTTCTGCAATTGGATTGGCTTCGTGCTCTCTTCCTGAAGTCGAATGGTCATGGTAGCGTTTCTATACAAGCACTTCAACACTTCGATATACCTATAGTCGATCTGACATCGTTGGAGGGACTGTTGTTCTTTGAGTTCTACAAAATTGATTAGTAAATTAAGTTCAAACGCTCTCAGTACCGTAAAGATCATTCCACGGGAGTCAGGGCGCTGTACGTTCGTAAATACAGAGCTTTGTTAGTTACTGCCATGTGCCTTGGAGCCACGAAAAAAGCCCACATTAATATTCTCAAGAATAAAATTTCAAGCTACTACGTCTGATATTTTGAAAACAACAACACAGCAAGATTTATCTATATTCTACTAGCTATGCCCCGCGGTTTCACCCGCGTAGATTTAGTTTCATCTTTATGGTCGCGGAAACCTAATATTGTTAATAAATAAAAGGTGGCCTATATCCTTTCTCAGGGTCTAAAGATTGTCTGTGAAAATTTCATCAAAATCGGTTGAGAGGTTTAAGCGGGAAAGCGTAACAGACAGACAGACAGAGTTACTTTTGCATTTATAATATTAGTAGGGATTCTAATATATAAAGCGTTTTTTTCATGAACTACTTGTGCGACTTGAAAAATTCTTTCAGTGGTAGATAGCCCATTTATTGATATATCATCACGCTAAGACTAATCTCTGGTTAAGGTTGGCATAAGTGTCACTTAGATCTAACTTACTGATCAGAAAAAAACCTGTTCTCGCGCTCTTGATGCTTTCAAGCGCAATTGGCACCAGACTTCTGAGATCAGGTGGATCGGTTGAAAAACTGGAAGGGAGGCTTTTGACCAGCAGTGGGACACAACAGGCTTATTATTATAGTAAATGCTATAAATAAGAGTGCCGTGTTTGAGTAGTCACCTGCTATGCAAGCGAAGCAACTTCGAATCCCATTAGAGCCTGTACCATCTGCCACGGTGGCAAAAGACTTAATCATCTTCGCTGATAAGTGGGTGTCGGTATTACAACACCTTTGCCTACTCCTTCGTGGAATAAAGGCGTGAATATCATCTTGTTTCGTGGACCTACAATATTGAACGGGGCTCGTAGCATCTCATTTCGCCGGCGAGCTGTGTTCACAAGTCTCTCGCTGTGTGCATAGCCCGATGTATTCCGCTGGCCTGCGTGGCAATCAAGCTGGATCATGATAGATTCAGGCTGTGATCACGTGAGGATTCTTTATTTACCTCATAAAGTTTACCTGCATTAATACCTAATCATTAACGGATTTTTTGGCAAAAATATTTCACGCGCAATAACGGGCGCCAATCCATTATTATTGGATTAGCGGAGTTTTATTGCAGTCGGAGCCTGCTCCGTTTTGTTATGACTGGATGGTTACAAGGAGAAAGGAAGACCTAAGAAACGATGGATGGATTGTGTGAAAGATGATATGGCTATGATGGGAGTGAATACAGATTTGACGGCTGATAGAGAGGAATGTAAGAGAAGAACACATTGCGCCGACCATGAATAACATAGGATAAGGGCAGGAGGCGATTTTCCTCGAAAAAAGGGGTTACGAAGGTCAGATGGCAGTCGCTTCGTATAAAAATCAGGTGATCAGCCACATCGGGTTGAATCAAGTGCCGACCCCAAATACATGGGATAAGGCCAGGGAGATGATGATATGGTACACCAAGTACCAGGCACACATAACGGACAAGGAGTTAATAAGTTGATTGCGACTAACATGGAGCCACATCGGGTTGAATCAAGTGCCGTATAATGTATGGGATAAGGCCAGGGAGATGAAGGGAAGTGGATGATGGAGCGTGCTCCGGACTGCAAAAATAAAACCCAATAATCTATACAGATAAATAAAATTGAAGTGTCTGTTTGTAATTCTAAAATTACAGCTTTTCACTAAATGCATATGAAAGTATACTGACACTAAAATGCCCAGTTTTAATTTTTTTTTTGTCTGTCTGTCTTTCTGTCTGTCTGTCTGTTTGTTCCGGGTAATGTCTGAAACGGCTGGACGGATTTTAACGGGACTTTCACTGGTAGTTAGCTGATGTTTCAAGGAGTAACTAAGGCTACTTTTATTTCTCAAAAATATTAGGGTTCCGCGACACTAAGGATGAAACAAAATTTACGCGGGTGAAACCGCGGGGCACAGCTAGTACTTAAATAAAATTAATTAAATGATAATATTATTATATGAAGATAATTATTATAATGCCGTAAGGACCAGGATTGAGTAGTGATAATACGAGAAGGTACTCATCTATTACAGTTAAATAAAATTGAAGGGTCTGTTTTTAATTCCAAACTAGCTGTGCCCCGCGGTTTCACCCGCGTAGATATAGTTTCATCCTTATTGTCACAGAACCCTAATATTTTTGATAAATAAAAGTATCCTAAGTTACTCCTTGAAACATCAACTACCTTCTAGTGAAAGTCCCGTTAAAATCGGTCTAGTCGTTTCAGAGATTACCCGGAACAAACAAACAGACAGACAGAGAAAAAAATTAAAACTTTGTTTTTTAGTGTCAGTAGCTTGTATACTTTCATATGCATTTAGTGAAATGCTGTTATTTTGGAATTACAAACAGACACTTCAATTTTATTTATCTGTATAGATATAGATATAGATTAACAAATGTTTCACAAAATGCGAATGAGAGTATATAGGTACGGTAGGTAATAATGTCTTTTTTTTTTAATTTCTCTGACCATCCGTTCGTTCCGGCTAATCTCCAAAACAGCTTATCCTCTTTTAACTTGATTTTCACTGGCAGATAGGCGATACAATGAGTAACTTAGGCTACTATAGTACATTTATTATAATAAAAAGCTTCCGTGAAATTGAGCCACTCATGAAATCTCTTAGTGCAGAAGCCGCGGGGCACAGCTAGTCCTTTGTTTTGGTGTAACTACACCCAGGGGCGTGCATTGGATTTCAGAGGGGTAGGCATAAACAATAAGTAGATAGGTAGGCAGGTTAAGTACATACCTATGTGACGCGGCGTAGGTACGTACGTCTTGGTAAAGATACACATACGAACATAAACACACACTCACACGACACGAGTGTATTCAGTGATCACAAATTGTAACTTCTGCTTACCTGCTTATATGCAATGCACGCCACTGACTGCACCTCTGCTTATCCTATCCAAAACCCATTAGGAGTGGAATTTGTGTCTTCCTAACTTCTTATTTCAGATAAAGAAAGCGCCTTATTTGAATACATGAAGCGTTAAATAATCATACAATAGCCCCGGGCTTGCCTGCTATGAATCTTGTTAGGATCTCGTGTGATCCCGCGGGATTTGCGGGATTCGGGAGCGACGCGCCGCTCTGTTCACAAATCGAGGAAAGATCCCTGAATACGAAATAATAACCAGCTTACAACTTCATTGCTAACTTGTTTTGGAGGATCACAGTTTAAATACAAGATTTACTTGCAGTAAGGAAACTAGGAAGGAATCGTTCGAAATGTCACACTCACACAGTGAGACCACATACGACAAAATAAGCGGAAAAGACGTAATGACAGTAAGAGGTGTCACGTGACCCAAGCTTATACGTCGTTTTTCAAAACTGCAAAACTTTAAAATTATTTCCATTATTTCTCGACAACTATCACGCGCAATTTAGCAAACTTATATCTATATCTATACAGATAAATAAAAGTGAAGTGTCTGTTTGTAATTCCAAAATAACAGCTTTTCACTAAATGCATATGAAAGTATACACGCAACTGACACAAAAAAACCAAGTTTTAAAAAAAAATCTCTTGTCTGTCTGACTGTCTGTTTGTTCCGTCCGGGTAATCTCTGAAACGGCTGGACCGATTTTAAGAGAGAAGAACTTGACAATAAACTCTTTTCGAAAATATTTACATTTTTAGTGGATACAATATTACATCTCGCGAATAAACCCAGGGACACAGTTCCAAACTATACAAATTTACTAAAAAATAAACTAATTTACAGCTTTTCACTAAATGCATATGAAAGCATACACGCTACTGACAAGAAAAACCAAGTTTTAAAATTTTTCTCTGTCTGTTTGTTCCGGGTAATCTCTGAAACGTCTGGACGGATTTTAACGGGACTGGTAGGTTGCTGATGTTTCAAGGAGTGACTTAGGATACTTTTATTTAATAAAAATATTAGGGCTCCGCGACAATAAGGATGAAACTAAATCTACGCGGGTGAAACCGCAGGGCACAGCCAGTACTCAGTAATACGGTCGAATATAAAAAATATATTAAATGCGTGCACCTGTATGTATTTATTTCAAGCAAAACCTGTGTTAAGCCCATCAACATAGGTAAATAGCTTGTACATTTCTCGTTTGTAGCCATTATTCGGAGTCACGCGAGATCTTATCGCTAACCACTGGCCGTTTTAACGTGTGTGAAAAAATGCTTAGTCGCGACTAGATACAGGCTGCCTATCAAAATAATAGTACAAAAAACACTTTCATGGAAAAACCAAGAAATATAATATACAAAAATATAAAAATATACAAAATCTTATATTTAAAAATGAATCCCCATTTCCCTTGGTCACGGCATCACGCGTAAACGGCTGGATTGATTTTAACGGGACTTTCACTGGCAGATAGCTGATGTTTTAAGGAGTGTTTAAGGATAATTTAATATAAAAAAAAACGCCTATGAAATTAATTCTACGAGGGTGAAACCGCGGGGCACAGCTAGTAATATTATAATTAAAGGTACGTACATTGTTGTTATAAATATTTTATTGATCGGGCTCCTTGTAAATTATTACATTATCATAAGTCTTTCTTAAGGATCAAATAATTTTCATAGCACCTTTATAAATCTCTGTGAATTCCTGGATGCTATATTATTGTTCCTTATTACTTAATGTTGAAAGATACCTACTTAAATATTAAAAAAAAACGTTCATACATACACATATATATGCTCACGCCTGTATTCCCCGAAGGGGTAGGCAGAGGTATTGTAATTTTCAACACCCACATTTCACCGAATATGATTAAGTGCCAACGTGACAGAGGGTGAGTCCATCGCCGTCTCAGCCACTATACATACGTCTTTGAATTATTTCTCAGACATATGCAGTTTCCTCACGATGTTGTCCTTCACCGTAAAGCACGTGGTGTGAAATCACTGTACATAAGTTTTTAGAAAAACTCATAGGTACAGGTCCCGCTGGGATTCGAACTTGCGCCTCTTGCGTAGCAGGCGACTGCTCTAACCCCGAGGCCACCACGGCTCTTAACGGCATAAAGTTCAAAGATTCTGTTACATAGATACATTCAAACAAAGCTAATGTAAGTATTTTTAAAAAAACGGTAAAAAAAATTTTTATAGCTATTATTTTTTATTATTTTTCTGAGCACCCGGTATACTAAATGTTGACCTTATTTAAATTGACTTATAATATTTTCTTGCTAATTTGTTTTTACTTACTACGTATAATGATAAAATTAACACATTTTATTTATCTATACAGAGAAATAAAATTGAAATGTCTGTTTGTAATTCCAAATTTACAGCTTTTCACTAAATGTATATGAAAGTATACACGCTACCGACACGAAAAAACCAAGTTTTATAATTTTTCTCTGTCAGTCTGTCTGTCCGTCTGTCTGTCTGTCTGTTTGTTCCGGGTAATCTCTGAAACGGCTGGACCGGAACGAACAGACAGACAGACAGAGAAAAATGTTGTCAGTAGCGTGTATACTTTCATATGCATTTAGTGAAAAGCTGTTATTTTGGAATTACAGACACTTCAATTTTATTTATCTGTAAAGATATAGATACAAAATCTCCTAAGACTGCAAAGAAACCGGTGTTAATTTTTCGACGTTCATAAGTGCCTTGCACCCAATTAAGTTGCAGTGTCTGAATAAATCAGTATTATTTCCACTACAGCTACAAAATAAAGCTTACGAAAAGCAACCTTAAAGCAGAGCATACGTTAAAGGAAAACACAATATTAACTTCTTTTGGTACGTGAAAGACTGAAAAGCTTACATTCTCACTGAAAAAGAGCTACTTATGTTCACAGCTCTTATACGTTGGGAAGTAGCTGCTACGGTTTGTCTATTTTTAATCTCGACCGCGTTAGAGGGTTGTCAACGCGTACCTACTTAATAAAAAAAAATCCTTCATTGATTAAAAAAGGAGTAATTTAATTTAAGGACTAGCTGTGCCCATTGACTTTCACTGGCAGGTAGCTGATATTTCAAGTAGTAACTTAGGCTACTTTTATTTATTAAAAATATTAGGGCACAGCTAGTATATATATATATATATTATATTTTTATACTATTTCCCTTGGTCACGACATCACGCATGAACGGCTGGACTGATTTTAACGGGACTTTCACTACCAGATAGCTGATGTTTCAAGAAGTGACTAAGGCAAACTTTATTTATTATACTAAACCTACACAGGTGAAGCCGCGGGGCACAGCTAGTATAATGATAAATCTAGTACTTACAAATAAATGATCAAAATGTTACAAAGTGTTAATAACCCTACCATTCAAGGTAAGGTAACTAATTAAGTATTCAACTATAAATCTAGGTAGTAGGTACGGAAGTCTAGTCCAAAGACTATGCGTTTATATTAGCACACTAGCTGTGCCCCGCGGTTTCACTCGCGTAGATTTAGTTTCATCCTTATTATCGCGGATCCGTAATATTTTTAATAAATACCTGCTACCTGGCAGCGAAAGTTCCATGGAAATCGGTCCAGCCGTTTCGGAGATTAGACAGACAGACAGACGGACAGACAGACAGAGAAAAATTTCAAAATGGTTTTTTAGTGTCAGCAGCGTGTATACTTTCATATGTATTTAGTGAAAAGCTGTTATTTTGGAATTACAAACAGACACTTCAATTTTATTTATCTGTATGGATATAGATGTATAGACTATAAAGTCTTGAAACAAATTCATTGTAATTATGTTGTGATGAAAAAACTTTTTTCTAAAGAACAACACGCAATTCCAACTTTACAAAGTGGTTGCAGAAATATTATTTATATGGAGTCCAACTTTTCCTTGCTTATGTAATCTCACGCGTCAGAAAATCCGCCGGATAAAGTGTAATAACACCCACATTTTACCAAAAATAGATGTCAACGAGACAAGAGAAAGGTATATATTCACCTCAGGCACTAACGGTATTCAATTACCTATTAAAAAGTGTACAGATGTATAGCTATCTCCAGTTATCTGTCAGATGTGATCTATGCATACCTTCAATTACATAATAATGTTAACTAGCGATCAGTTATTGCCATGATAGTATTTTTGTTTATCTTTAGTAATCTAGATAACAGATGGATAGATTATTGAAAACAGTCGTAAATAAACGTCAGTACCTGGTTGACCGAGCTGTGCTCGGTTTCTTTTTCTCACAAACAACTAAACTTTTTCCCACTAAGGAAAAAAATTGGCGTTTTCTCAAAAAAGCTAGTAGAAAAAAAAGGAACTAAAAGAAAAAATCGAACCGGTGCACGTCAGTCTCGAACCGGGTACTCTAGTTTCGTTATCACCTCGTAAGCTGACAGCCTCACCGCGAAATTTACTGTCGTATTGTATTGATATTTTATGAGTTTTTCAGTGCATGAAAACATGGTCAAAACGATGTTTTCTGAAAGTGAAACCTAGCTAGATCAATTTTTTGCCCTCAAAACCCCCTACATACAAAATTTCATGAAAATCGTTACAGTCGTTCCCAGCATAATATATAGAATCTGGAGACGCTAGCGAGTATAGATTAGGAAAACGTTGGCAAACTCGTGATAGGGGAGGACAGTACTGTACGCTTGTCTGTCACCTTTTTTGTATAATAAAAAAATCAATTAAAATAGGAGTGGTGGAGTCGTCCATCATTCAAACAAAGCTCTTTGCTAACGCGATCAATCAATTTTGTGAATACGAACAATGGTAGGTGACAGTCGTGACAGATGTCTATACAAATATTAAAATGGGAATGTGTCCGTCTGTTTTTTTAAAACATTGAACATTTTACTGGTATTTGGAATAGAAGTGGATTTGACTCCTAGGTCAAATATTAGACGCTTAATCTAATATATAAAGCTGAAGAGTTTGTTTGTCTGCTTGACCGCGCTAATCCCACGAATTGATTGTGCGACTTGAAAAAATAATTCAGTGTTAGATAGCCCATTCTAGGCTATCAAACCTTGAAATAGCTTTCCAAATCGGACCAGTAGTTCTTTAAGGCTATTATTATATCATAACGCTAAGTTAGCGTTAGCCCAAAGTAACTATTCCACGCGGACAAAATCGCGCGCAGGAGCTAATTATCTATAAAGCTATAGAAGTTTTGGGCTAGGCTTTGAGTTACTTTTGAGATATATGCAGGTTCCCTCACGATGTTTTCCTTCACCGTATAGCACGTAGTGTGAAATCACTGCACATAAGTTTTTAGAAAAACTCATTGGTACAGACCCCAATGTTATGGGTTTCGAACTTGCGTCGCTTGCGTAGCAGGACACTGCTGAAACCCACGGCTCTTTATTTTTTTTATAACTTAAGTCAATTAATACATGACCATAACCAGACATGTATCAAGTTATAGCTATTTGCGGTTGAAAGCTGGATTATTTATATATTTCTCAACATCAGTCTAGCATGGTTTAACAAAGCTCTTTAGGCTTAGCAGAAGTAATCTGGACTGACAAATAGCAAACTTTTAAAAGCACTCATGTCCCTGTATACACACTTTTGATACGTCTCAGAGACGTAGTAGCAGAATGAAACAGTACTGAACAGGGCCCAAACCATGAGCTCTTATTGCAATGTTACTTCAGCTGTGCGGCAGCGACAGTTGTATGCACGTCACATACATCTGTCTCATAAATGAGTGAAACTATCATGGCAATAAGAGCTCATGGTAAGGCCTCTGTAGTATTTTTATCTATACAGATAAATAAAAATTTAAGTGTCTGTTTGAAATTTTAAATTAACAGCTTTATTTCCAATGTACATGAAAGTTATATACGGTACTCACATAAAACAATAAATTATTAAATTTTCTTCCGTCTGTAATCTATACTGTATACATACAGATAAATAAAATTGAAGTGTCTGTTTGTAATTCCAAAATAACAGCTTTTCACTAAACGCATATGAAAGTGTACACGCTACTGACACTAAAAAACCAAATTATTTTTTTTTATTTGACCGTCTGTTTGTTCCTTGTAATTGTAATCATCGAAACGGCTGGACCGATTTTAATGGGACTTTCACTGAATGGTAGCTGATGTTTAAAGAAGTAACTTAGGCTACTTTTATTTATTAAAAATATAAGGGTTCCGCGACAATAAAGATGAAACTAAATATAATATAATAAAAAAGAAGTCACAAAATATAAGCCCAATGGACACAGTTCCCATGCACAAGACTCGATTTTTTTAAATAAAAACTAAAAGTAAGTACTACGTATAATTGTGTAGCTTGATACGATCAGCCCCCATAAGCACCTGTTCACAAGTATGACGAGTCTATACGTAGATGAGAAAATACCTCAAGGCAATTTTTTTTCAAAATTTCTACGTTATCCTAAACCTGCATTACTACCCAATCCATCACTATGGTAGTAAGTTCAGTATCACAGTAAACAAGGTCGTAAATACGTGTATAAGCACATTCGTATACTGTTACAAGTTTCGCCGACTCTGCTTTATGGCTTTTGGTTCGTTTGACCTTCAATTACCTTCTTATATATTGGTATTTGTTAGAATACATATCAATAATAGAGCTTCAAAAATTATCACAATATATTCTCAGTATTGGAAACCTTATTTACTTACAAAGACTACTTTAATATCATTTACGTTTATTTGAGTTCGGGGAGAGTAAACTTGCTACCTTATCTATACATCTATACAGATAAATAAAATTGAAGTGTCTGTTTGTAATTCCAAAATAACAGCTTTTCACTAAATGCATATGAAAGTATACACGATACTGACACTAAAAAACCAAGTTTTAAAATTTTTCTCTGTCTGTCTCTCTGTCTGTTTGTTCCGGGTAATCTCTGAAACGGCTGGACCAATTTTAACGGGACTTTAGGCTTCTTTTATTTATTAAAAATATTAAGGTTCCGCGACAATAAGGAAGAAACTAAATCTACGCGCGTGAAACCGCGGGGCACAGCTAGTAAATAAATAAATAAGTCAGTCAGGATTTTGAAAGTAATATGTATAGGTACCACATACAATATTCCTTAGTTCATTGTTCATTATATTCAATTCAATACACCACAAGTACCACGACACACAACGCCATCTATCGCCCGCCCCCAGGCAGCCATTACACAAAAGAACGTGCTTTATGGCGCGGAAAATGCAGATACCCTCTTTGTTACGCCTCGGGACATAGTTCGTTGAAGAACAGTACTACACAGTGAAATAGAAATATAAGTTATATTTATTCACATGATATGGTACAAATATTGTCTGATTAAGGTCACAAGAATCACATATTTTACCCAATTTTTAAGGCATGTAAATATTAACTTAGTTATCTACTTAGCTACTGCAGTTATATTTTAACCACATATAAATACTAGAAAAAAGTCGGAACTATACATTAGACATCAAGACCAAATTTTGCTTCTGGGGGTAAGATCGGACGCTTTGAGGCATAAAATAAAAGAATCGATTGGAACACGTTTTTCGACGAGAAAAATCTTTTAACATTTATTAGAATGGGGAAGATTGAACGTATTTCTTTATGGACCTTGTAATCCAAGCATTAGAAACTTTAAATTCGAGTCCGACCTTACCCGTTGATCGTTAATTTGTCATGATAAGATTATTAATAAATAACTAGGTATTAAGTTTACAAAATGTTACTATATTTTGTGTTAAGCTATGTTTAATCATTTACCATTTGTGCGCTATTTTTGTAACTTGACGTATACGGATTTCGAGAATAGTAATGTTTTTACAATATCATATCGACAAATCGAGAGTCTGTCTGAAAAATTTTTAAATTGGCAACCGAGACCGACAGCTTAACGTGCTCTCTGAGGCACAGAGGGAACTAAGACAGTCACCCATCCAACTACTGGATTGGGTTGCTTAACTTCGCTCATCTATACAGATAAATAAAATTGAAGCGTCTGTTTGTAATTTTAATATTGCAGCTTTTCACTAAATGCATATGAAAGTACTGACACTAAAAAAACAAGCTTTAAATTTTTTCTCTGTCTGTCTGTCTGTTTGTTCCGGGTAATCTCTGATAGGTATTATATGATTATAAGATATATAGGATTCACTGGTAGGTAGCTGAGGCTTCAATGAGTAACTTAGGGATACATTTATTTATCAAAAATATTACAGTTCCGTGACAATAAGGATGAAACTAAATCTACGCGGGTGAAACCGCGGGGCACAGCTAGTCAAATAATATGCGCAATAGCAACTGTTTCTTAAGGCTCCTGCATTTTAAAAGGGAATAAGAGTCAGATAAATAATTCTATAATTTAATTTACTAGGTAGATAGTATCCCGATATTAGGTCTTAGGAGCCGTGTCCTGCGAACCCGAGTTGTCCTCCGATAATGACGTTAATACGCTACCAAAAAAAACGTCATGGAAAGGAAAGGCAACCAGTGTTATGTAAATTTCCCAATTTTAAAACAGAATTTTCGTTTTTATATTCAATTAGCAGTTAGCTTTCTGTTCATGACTTCCGTAATTAATTTCGGTTCTGAGGGATGAGGTATCTGAATTTTCTCCTTCAGGTTTCACGGACCCCTTAGACCCTTTATGATTCAATTACAAAGTTTAGCTGAAAAGGGCACATTTATATACATAATTCAAATTCAAAAATATCTTTATTTGATTTGACTTTTAACAAAGTACTTTCAAATCGTCAGAACGACACGATTACACAGGATTATACATGCTACCGCCAGGTTCGGAAGGTTGCGTTTACTGAGAAGAACTGAGATAATAATAATTAAACAGTATTTTTTTTTGCGACATGACAGCTTCTTTAAAACATAGTAGAAGGGAAGGTAGAAGGGAAGAGAGGAAGAGGAAGACCAAGGCTAACATACATGGGACAAGTTAAAGAAAAGGTGTCTGTCATGTCGTATAAGGAGGTCAAAGAGCTGGCACTGGACAGAGACAAATGGAAAGAGTTGCATCGGTTACACCGACAAGAGTCTCATTACTCTTAAATTAATGATGATGAAATTTTTTGATTAAAAGACTTTGGCAAGCAAGCGTCAATCCGGCTGGTGGTAAGCGGATATCGCAGCTAATGAACGTGAGCAAAAAGTGATATTCTTATTCTTTCGTCTTTAACGTCGTTAATGGCAGTGATTTTATTCCTTACTAGCTGCGCCCCGCGTTGACTTTAGTTTCATACTTATTGCGCAGAACTAAATGTTTTCTAAAATAAATTTCGTTTTTGCCGTTTCACGGACCAAACAGACAGTCAGTGTGACTTTTTATATATTTATTTAGTTTATGTATTCACAGTACGCATGTTTAGTTGCCAACTTTTGTATTATGTAAGAAAAATAATTATGAAAACCGTTTCTTAAGCGAGGAAGTTATCCGCAAAAAAATATATACGACTAGCTGTGCCCCGCGGTTTCACCCGCGTAGATTTAGTTTCATCCTTATTGTCGCGGAACCCTTATATTTTTGGTAAAATCCGTCCAGCCGTTCCAGAGATTACCTGGAACAAACAGACAGACAGACAGACAGAGAAAAATTTTAAAACTTGGTTTTTTAGTGTCAGTAGCGTGTATACTTTCATATGCATTTAGTGAAAAGCTGTAATTTTGGAAATACAAACAGACACTTCAATTTTATTTATCTGTATGTGTAGATATAGATTAAAATGAGAAACCTCTTTCTTTGAAGTAGCTTACAAATATGCAACGTATTAATCCTATAAGCGTATAAGTATTTTACCTGTTATGGCAACACGCGACGTCGTTAATTCAAACATAACAGCAACATTTGAGATTTATGATAATAGAAGCGTTCTACTAGCAATTTCAGAGCAACATGTCTGTGTTCAACAATTCTGTAAATTGAAGCCACACAATTTGGACAGCAATAGTTATCAAATAATTATGAGTGATTTATTTTGTATTGTTAAAACTGTATAATATTCTTTAAATGAGTAATTACTGAGTTTCTTGCCAGGTTCTTCTTAGTAAAAGCAACCTTACGAACCTGGCGGTAGCATGTATAATACTGTGTAATTGAGTCATTCTGACGATTTGAAAGTGCTTTGTATAAAGTCTAATCGAATAAAGATATATTTGAGTTTGAGTTTATTAGATTAAGAGATAGTTTTTATTATATCTTCAACGCGAGAACCGCAGCGCGTAGCTAGTATTATACGATGAGTAAAATTTTACTTTAAGAGAAATTACTGTATTATATTAGTGTCCTATCAGGATTTGATCTACTGAAAGAAAAATGTACTATGACTTCTCGGTTATTCTCGTGTATTTGACATCAAAAGTTTTCCTTCTAAGGATTCATGTGTAAACGTGCTCCTTTGAGAAAGAATATATTTGATATTATAATATCATAAACGATAGATGCTCGCGATTCGGAGTAATGTTATTAATAATGTTATCTATACATCTATACAATTCCAAAATAACAGCTTTTCACTAAATGCATATGAAAGTACGTACGATACTGACATAAAAAACCCAATTTTTTATTTTCTCTGTCTGTCTGTCTGTCTGTTTGTTCCGGCTAAACTCCGAAACGGCTTAAACGACTTTAACGAAACTTGGCAGGTAGCTGGTGTTTCAAGGAGTAAGTTAGGATACTTTTATTTATAAAAAATATTAGGGTAATAATAAATATCTACGCGAGTGAAACCGCGGGGCACAGCTAGTAGTACTATATGAATAAAGTTGAATTTAGTATCTTTGAAACCTCTTGACGTCGAGTGCGACGCTGAGAAACCTTACAGAATAACGCGGATGTATGGACTATTTTTAAACAAAGATTATTTGAGCCGTGCTAGCACAGATTACAGGGTTTGAGCAGTCGCCTGTTACTTAGCGATTCAAGTTCGTATCCCAGCGGGGCCTGAACCAATGAGTTTTTGACACACTGATTTCACACCACGGGCTTTGCGGTGAAGGAAAACATCATGAGGAAACCTGCATATCTTCGTTGCGCGTTCAAAAGTAGCCGTGTGTTTTTACACACTTTAAGAGACGCAGAAAATGATTTTCTCGAACTATGGCCAGAGTATTTAAAAAAATATTCTTACTATTGATACATATAACAAACTAGCAAACCCGGCGAACTCCGTCTCGCCATTTTCACAATTTCACAGTGAACACAATACCGGTTTGTCACATGAAATTAACTGAGCAGAGAACAATGAGTAGCTGTCAAACAATGTATCACGCACCGGCGCCATCTACTTAAAATGTTGGTTTGTCCTGATTTTTTCCTGAATTTTCTTTGCTATAAACCTCACGGAGCCCGAGACCTTTCCAACGAATGCAAAACCGTGGAAATCGGTTCGTGCGTTCTAGAGTTATAGCGTCAGGAAGGAAAACCCGACTTATTTTTATATAGTAGACTAGCTGTGCCCCGCGGGTTCACCCGCGTAGATTTAGTTTTATGCTTCGTGTCGCAGAACCCTAAGATTTTTAATAAATAAAAGTAGCCTAAGTTACTCCTTGAAACATTAGCTACCTGCCAGTGAAAGTCCCGTTTAAATCGGTCCAGCCGTTTCAGAGATTACCCGGAACAAACAGACAGACAGACAGACAGACAGACGGACAGACAGACAGACAGAGAAAAATTTTAAAACTTGGTTTTTCGGTGTCAAATAATCCAAAATAACAGCTTTTCACTAAATGCATATGCATACACGATACTGACACTAAAAAACCAAGCTTTAAAAATTTTCTCTGTCTGTCTGTCCGTTTGTTCCGGGTAATCTCTGAAACGGCTGAACGGATTTTAACGGGACTTTCACTGTTAGGTAGCTGATGTTTCAAGGAGTAACTTAGGCTACTTTTATTTATCAAAAATATTAGGGTTCCGCGACAATAAGGATGAAACTAAATCTACGCGGGTGAAACCGCGGGGCACAGCTAGTTATTAATAATGACAAAATTAAACATTACTGGAAATGTTGACACAGAGTTCATGAAATACACATAGCGACTTTTGCACGCGCAACGACGATTTGTCTGAGAAGTAATTCTAGCTGCTGACTCTGACTAGTTTTCTTACTAAATTACCCTTCGTGGTCCAAAAAACTTTGCAAGCATAGGGTAAAAGTCAGTACAACTCCGTGTATTCCCAAGCGATCTATTTCAATATTAACCAAGGAGTTCCGAGGCGAATTCTCGTTCCTTCGGGACCACTTTAGCTGTCCCTACTTCGGAAACCTGGGGTGTACAAGTTTAGGTTGTTTTGTAATTGGGTCCCTCCATCGCTTGTATTTAAGGACTTGTCTGTTAGTTTGTACTCATTTGTATTTATGTGAATTGACCTTTGACCTTTTCATTGATAATTTCCAAATCTGCGGTTTCCAAAGTGTCCCAACTTTCATATGCGAATAGCATGTTAATTTCATACAATATTTGATTTGAGGAGTCGCAAAATCCGAGCGGCCCGTACCAATGAGTTTTGCTAAAAACGTATGTGCTGTGATTTCACACTACGTGCTTTACGGTGAAGGAAATAATTATGAGGAGAACTGCGTGTGATTGAGAAGAAGATCTAGGAAGTAGGTGTGCATATTTAAAAAAACATTTTTTTATTGTTTGTGTACCTTTTTGTCCGTCCGTCTGTTTGTTCCGGTTTATCTCTAAAAAGGCTGACCCAATTTAACGGGGTTTTACTAGCACATACTTATGTTATACGAAGTAACTTAAGCTATTTTAATTATTATTATTATGAGCCTGTCGCGTCCCACTGCTGGGCAAAGGCCTTTTTATTTAAGGGAAAAAAATCACTGAGTTATCAGGTAAAACCGAGAGGCTAGCTTAGCTTATCTATACATCTATACAGATAAATAAAATTGAAGTGTCTGTTTGTAATTCCAAAATTACAGCTTTTCACTAAATCTCTGTCTGTCTGTTTGTTCCGGGTAATCTCCGAAACGGCTGGACGGATTTCACTGGTAGATAGCTGATGTTTCAAGGAGTAACTTAGACTTTTATTTATTAAAAATATTAGGGTTCCGCGACAAAAAGGTTGAAATTAAATCTACGAGGGTGAAACCGGGGGGCACAGCTAGTAATAAATATATATAATATAAGTTGACCTCTCTTGCTAAGACCAGTCGCATGTGGACTGTAAGGGCCTTCAAAGGAATCTTGTAATAAAATAAACAACTTTATTGCTCGCGTGTACTCCGAGCTATGGCGTGACTGAGCGACATGGTACCTCTAACATATACAACATGCTCTCATTACGATAAAGATGTCACTTTCACCGACGAGTATAAACGCAATATTTCTTCATCTTAAGAATTTGGAATGAAATTTTTGATCTTAGTGATGCGTGATGATATTTAGTCCATAGCTTTGATAGACAAATGGACTCCTTTGCGCTGAAATAATTTTTCAAATCGGAGAAGTTGTTCCTGAGATTAGCGCGCTCAACAAACAGACAAAACTATTCAAATTATAGATATGAATATAAATTTTGCGTAGTAAAGTGTGTTTGTTTTCCATAGAGGGCTGTTACAGATATCTTTATTCGATGAGAACTGAAACATCAGTTCTCAGTACAGATAAATTAAATTGAAGAGTTTGTTTGTAATTTCAAATTAACAGATTTTCACTAAATGCTTATAAAAGTGTAAGATACTCAAATAAAAATAAAAGCTATTTAATTTTCTTTCTCTGGCTGTCCATCTTAACTCCGAAACGGCTGGACTGATTTTAGCGGGAGATAGCTAAGGTTACAAGGAGTAACTTAGGTTAATTTTATTAAAAACTAGCCTACACGAGTATAACTAGTTATTAAATACAAATACAAAAATGACAAAATTGGCTCTCTACATTCCCTCACAAGTTTTTGGACTTCAATCAATACCTAAGAAGATTATTTGAGTCACGTCGCGAACATATTAGACCATTCCTCCGACTGACGTCATTGTTTGACGTGACGTATATCAGGGAATTTTATCTCGGGATATTAGGCATGTAGCCTAGCAAACAAAGTATTCCGATACTATCTATAAATATAAGATTTGTATGTATGTTTGTAACGAATTGACCCAAAAAGTACTGGACCGATTTTAAAAAATCTTTTACCATTCGAATGCTACATTACCATTGATTAATATAGGCTATATTTTATCCCCGTACTCCCACGGGAACGGGAACTACGCGGGTGAAACCACGTGACATCCGCTAGTGGTACCTATATATCTAAATCATATGGTTAATTTTTCGCAGCGCTTATACCAATTTAAGCGGGACTTTCATTAGCAAATGACTTACGTTACAACGAATAAATCTATATCTATACAGATAAATAAAATTGAAGTGTCTGTTTTTAATTAAAAAATAACAGCTTTTCACTAAATGCATATGAAAGTATACACGCTACTGACACTAAAAAACCAAGTTTAAAAATTTTTCGCGGTCTTTCTGTCTGTCTGTCTGTTTGTTCCGGGTAATTTCCGAAACGGCTTACCGGTTTTAGCGGGATTTTCACTGGCAGGTAGCTGATATATCAATTAGTAACTTAGGCTACTTTAATTTAATAAAAATATTGGGGTTCCGCGACAATAAGGATGAAACTAAATCTACGCGGGTAAAACCGCAGGGCACAGCTAGTTTATAACAAAAATAAATAAATAATGTTTCGACATTATCACACAGCGCCATCTAGTCCCAAACTAAGCAATGCTAATTCATACTAGATAATGGATAATTTAATATTTTTTATAAAATAAGTGCATACCAAACACCCAGACACAAGGCAAACATGATTTGCACTGACGCGGGAATGAAACCCGGATACTGAGAACACTCAAGTATCCTAACCACTAGACCAACGGTGTCGACAAATACTGTAGAATATTTTTAAAAAGAGTAATTACTGAGTTTCTTGCCAGGTTCTTCTCAGTAAAAGCAACCTTCAGAACCTGGCGGTAGCATGTATAATAATGTGTAATTGTGTCATTCTGACGATTTGAAAGTACTTTGTCATAAAAGTCTACCATATACATGCCAATATTGTTGTTTTGTTATTTTTTTTTCTCTTTGATTTTGTTTTTGAGTATTGTTATTTTGTTTTTTCTCTTTGATTTTGTTTTATGCTGACTTGCATGCTACTACAATTTGTCACTATTGTCACTATTTATACCTATTATCAAATTTGATTTTGTATGATGATTTCATATGATTTATATTGTTTCGATGATATGTACATGATGCCTGGCTGAGTTTCTTGCCGGTTCTTCTCAGAAGGCTAGTTTCCGAACCGGTGGTAAATTCTCGACTTTCATAAGTGCCTTACCATGGCCTAAACTGAATAAATATTTTTCATTTTCATGTTCATTTTCATTTTCAATAAAACCCAAAAAAATTGTCAACGAGATTGAAACCGCGAGGTAAAGCCAGTACTTTATGTACAGTCAAGAAATTTATAATCACTTCAAGATTTCCTGCTGACATATTTATCTTCGAGTATATTTTCTTTTTTATCTCGCACAAGTGCCCTCTCGAGGTACAGATACAATCTCGGCAAAGAGAAAAGGAACGACATATAAACCATCAGCCGTCTCAAGTACCTACTATTTTATATTGCTCTGGCGAATAAATCTGCGCTTCGGTAAAGTTGGGCATATAGTGTAAACACGGAGTATTTGTACATATAGATTTCATACATACATAAGCTCACGCCTGTATTTCGCTAGGGTAGGAAGAACTTGTTTACAACAATACCCACATTTCACCGAACATGATTGTGCCAACGTGACAAATGGTGAGCCCATCGCTGTCTCAGGCACTATACATACGTCTTTGAATTACTTCTCAGACATATGCAGGTTTCCTCTTGAAGTTATCCTCCAACGTAAAGCACGTGGTGTGAAATCTTGGGTCCAAACTTACGTCACTTGCGTAGCAGGTGACTAGACTAGAAAATAAATGAAAATTAATTATTTAATACTAGCGGACGTCACGCGGTTTCACCCACTTAGTTCCCGTTACCGTGGGAGTACGGGGATAAAACATAGCCTATGTTACTCGCTGATGATGTAGCTATGTATTGCTGAAAGAATTTTCAAGATCAGTCAAGTAGTTTCGGAGCCTATTCAATGCAAACAAACAAACAAACAATCAAATCTTTCCTCTTTATAATATTCGTGTAGATAAGTTTAGGTTAACCTCACATTGCTGTGCCTTAACAGGGATTATTTTAGTTATGTACCAGCTGTACTTCGCGGTTTCACCCGCCTAGATTTAGTTTCATCCTTATTGTCGCGGAACCCTAATATTTTTAATAAATAAAAGTAGCCTAAATTACTCCTTGAAACATCAGCTACCTACCAGTGAAGAAAGTCCCGTTAAAATCGGTCCAGCCGTTTCAGAGATTACCCGGAACTAACAGACAGACAGACAGACAGACAGAAAATTTTAAAACTTGTTTGTAATTCCAAATTAATTATTTTAAAACTTGGTTTTTAGTGTCAGGGGCCTTACCACGAGTTCTTATTGCCATGACAGTTTCACTCATGTATGAGACAGATGTATGTGACGTGTAAACATCTGTCACTTTCGCACTACTGAATTATCATTGCAATAAGAACTCATGGTTGGGCCCCAGTAGCGTGTATACTGTCATATGCATTTAGTGAAAAGCTGTTATTTTGGAATAACAAACAGACACTTCAATTTTATTTATCTGTATAGATGTATAGTATGTATTGAACTGCAAGATTGCTCGCCACCTTTTTGGAATACAAAGGCAAAAAATATTCCAATCACAATTTGTCAGTGCGACCCGCGTGCGAACAAAGGGAGAAACTAATTGTACGAAAATAAGATTTAACAACATTTAATTAGGAACCTTTTTACTTTGTCGCCTTCTAATTAAACTCAGATGGGGCGCTGGTCTTTCATGAACTACTTTCTATGTACATACATACATACATATGCTCACAACTGTATTCCCCGAAGGAGTAGGCAGAGGTGTTGTAATAACAACACCCACTTTTTACCGAATATGATTAAGTGTCAGCGTGACAAATCATAAGTCTGTCGCCGTCTCAGGCACTATACACACGTTTTTGAACTAGCGTAAAGCACATGGTATGAAATCACTGTACATAAGTATTTAGAAAAACTCATTAGTACAGGCAATCGAACTTGCTCCGCTTGCGTAGCAGGCGATTGCTCAAACTCAGTTCCACCACGGCTCATAATAGTAATCTATACAGATAAATTAAATTAGAGTGTCTGTTTGTTTGTAATTTCAAATTAACAGCTTATTACTGAATGCATATGACATATGAAGTAAGTACGCTAATAAAAAAAAACTTAAATTTTTCTCTGTTGTTCTGTCTGGCTGTCTGTTTGCTCTGAGCAATGATTGCATGTATTTATGCATTAATATTTTGAATTTTACACCTAATCATCATATGCTTAAATAAGTTAGGGTTTAGAAACTTTTTGGATATATTATTTAGCTGTAACAAAACGGTATATAAAATAAAACAGTTTTACTTGTAATGAAATGTTCGCTAACCTGAGGGCGGGCTTCATCAGAGCGAGAGGCATGTTTTATTCATGCATTGAGCGTCGGTAATGACCCCTGTGAATACCTGGGAACACCGCGCTAATAGATATTAGGTTAGGTGCTTTATGAATTAAGAATTTAATATCATAAGAGGGGATAATCTTCCATTCTTCTTCTCTTTATTCTATTGTGAGCCCATACAAATCTGTGTTTACGTCGACGTAATGACAATAAGAAAACTCGGACTAGGCACTCTGAAATAGAAGGTAAAAGTCTTCACAGCAATGCCTTTGACGTATAAAATTCTACTGTCATGACCAAGTCAACTGTCAAGACCAATCACCATGTCATCCTCCGGTTAGATCGCAGTAGCTTCGTACACAGACACCCAATTCACAGATACCGCTATAAAAGTGTTTGTATGAGGTCATAATGTTTACGATCAAATTATGTAACAAGTTATTAGATGTCTAATGGGCCGTTACCACGCTACGATAAAATGTATTTCTTACATTATGGTGACGTAGGCCAGTGTGCTCGGGTTTAACGTTTAAACATTATACTTATTTAGTTTACGACTTAATTACAGAACTAAAAAAAATTTATATAAAAAACTAGCCCCGCGGTTCCACCCGCGAAGACTTTAGTGTGTTATATGACGATTGTTTCAGGTTTCAAGATAACGGTATAAAGTACCCTATGTCCTTCTCCTGGTTCTAAGCTACGTATCCACCAATTTTCAGCCAAATCGGTTCAGCCGTTCTTGAGTTATAAGTAGTGTAACTAACACGACTTTCTTCTATATGTTGTTACAACAACACCCACATTTCACCGAATGTGTTTAAGTAACAGAGGGTGGGTCCATCGCCGTCTCAGGCACTTTACGTCTTTAAATTACTTCTCAGACGTATGCGGGTTTCCTCATTACGTTTTCCTTCACCGTAAAGCACGTGGGGTAAAATTACTAGCACATTTCACTAGCCATGCGTAAGTCCCGTATAATTGTATATGTGTACATATATCTATACAGATAAATAAAATTGAAGTGTCTGTTTGTAATTCCAAAATAACAGCTTTTCACTAAATGCATATGAAAGTATACACGCTACTGACACTAAAAAAACAAGTTTTAAAATGTTTCTCTGTCTGTCTGTTTGTTTGTTCCGGGTAATCTCCGAAACGGCTGGACAGATTTTAACGGGACTTTCACTGGCAGGTAGCCGATGTTTCAAGGAGTAACTTAGCCTACTTTTATTTATTAAAAATATTAGGGTTCCGCAATAATAAGGATGAAACTAAATCTACGCGGGTGAAACCGCGCTGGGCTCAGATATTCTTAATAAAATCCATTCCGTTTCTTCTCCTTCAGGAATCCGTTCAGCTTTTGCGTGTAAGATATAGAAACACACATATATAAATGAATTCGCATTTGTAATACTGGTAGAAGGATGAAAGTTCTCCGTGAACGCAACGTGTAATGGATTGGAATGTAAACGACCTTCGTTTTATGACCGGCCACTCCAGTTTAGTGGGTGAGCCGGAAAACTACTGAGCATTCCCACCCTCCTCCCTTCCCATGGGGATAGGAAATATAATTAATTCTTATTGCGATATCTCTGGATCAAACATTCCTGTTCTGTTATTTACGTCGTTAACGAGTTTGGTATTTGTGTATACTTTATTCAATGACATATATACATTTTGTTGACGTGGCTGGCAAATTTAAAAATAGTTTTTTTCATGTCAGTATCGTATATAATTTCATATGCATTTAGTGAAAAGCTGTTATTTTGGAATTACAAACAGACACTTCAATTTTATTTATCTGTATAGATGTATAGATATAGATGTATAGATTACTCAAAATTGTAAAATTACTTTTTTGAAAAGTGTAATTACGGAGTTTCTTGCCAGGTTCTTCCCAGTAAAAGCAACCTTCCGAACCTGGCGGCAGCATGTATAATCCTGTGTAATCGTGTCGTTCAGACGATTTGAAAGTACTTTGTGAAAAGTATAATCAAATAAAGTTATTTTTGAATTTTGAATTTTGAAGGGTTTGGCAGAGATGTACTGATAGTTTTTGTTAGTCATGTTTAAACGTACTATACGAATATCTCTGCCTACTCTTTTGATTAATACAGGAGTGGGCTTAATGTATGCATGTGTGCAAAATTTTACGCAAATCCGAAGCTGTTTTTGTGTGGTTCCAAACAGTCCAACATATGAAATTTCACATTATATTTTATTCAAAGGATTAATTGCCTTGGTGTCCTTTGAACACAATAGCGACGCAAGTTCGAATCCTAGCGGCCTGCCCCACCTATACGTCATCGATGTATACTGGCATGACTTATGAATATTATGTACTAGCGAACGACACGTGGTTTTACCCGCGTAGCCCCCATTCCCGTAGACGGAGATAAAATATAGCCTATATTTATGATGTAGCATTTAAATGGAAAAACATTTTCTTAAATAGATACAGTACTTCTTGAGCCAATTCGTTACAAACATACTTACATACAAATCTTTCTTCGTTATAATATTAAAATAGGTAACGAAAAGGTACTTCGATTCGCTGCAAGCAAACAATCTCCGCATCAAAAACAGACATAAGTGATAATACCCGAAAAATCCCCCCCATTGTTGCGCATTAATGGAAAAACTTGGCGTCGCCTGTGGGAAGTTGGTCGATCATTAAATATAAGATGAGATTAAATTCAACACTCTTGCAAGCCTTTGAAAGAAACTTGGAAGACTTCAACATGATCGTTATATTTGCAGACTGTTTAAAATATCCGATATCAAACTACAAGGGCTAAGTCCATAGAATAAGTTGCGCTGATAGATGCAGAAGTTTCGTTTTCGGAGAAAAAGAGTAGACCCCCAGGTTCTTTTCGGTAAAAGCAACCTTCCGAACCTGGCGGTAGCATGTATAATCCTGTATAATCGTGTCGTTCTGATGGTTTGAAATTACTTTGTTTAAAGTCTAATCGAATAATGATATTTTTGAGTTAGAGTAAGAGTTTATTTCAAAAAATAGACCCAGATTCCCTACGGCTTGCAATGCTTATATTTATACTGTGACACTATATTCTACATAATGCACATTCCTGTCTTCCCCAATAGGGTAGGCAGAGGTATAGCTACATACTTATAACTAGCTGTGCTCGCGGTTTCACACACCTTGGCTTTATTTCGCACACAATATTTTTTCAAATCAAAAGTACCCATTTACTCCTTGTAACATTAGCTATCTGCCAGTGAAACTGCCGTTAAAATTAGATTAGCCGTTTCAGATATTACCCGAAACAAACAGACCAACAGACAGAGACTAATTGTAAAAATAGATTTCTTTTTAAGTCGGTATCAAATATACTTTCATAATATGCATTTAGTGAAAAGCAGTTATTTTGGAATTACAAACAGACACTTCAATTTTATTTATCTGTATAAATCACCTACATTTCGCCAGTTATGTTCTAAGTCCTATGTAATAAAGCCTTACTTGCGGTATACAGAGCCTATATTTCGAACCATAAATAATCCTAGGTTGAAAGTTACCCTAAACTGAGTAACAGAATACAAGATGAATTACGTGTACACAATGTGAGATCACAAGAGCTTCAACATGTTTATTCCAGCCTATTTGATGCTTGTATAATGTATGAGACGTAATGTTTCCATCTATATCTATACAGATAAATAAAATTGAAGTGTCTGTTTGTAATTACAAAATAACAGCTTTTCACTAAATGCATGCGAAAATATACACGCTACTGACATTAAAAAACCTAGTTTTAAGAGTTTTCTCTGTGTGTTTGTTCCGAGTAATCTCTAAAACGACTGGACCGATTTTAACGGGTCTTTCACTGGCAGATAGCTGATGTTTCAAGGAGTAACTTAGGCTACTTTTATTTATTCAAAATATTAGGGTTCCGCGACAATAAGCATGAAACTAAATCTACGCGGGTGAAACCGCGGGGCACAGCTAGTGTAAAATATAAAGACTTATGTGTTCATGGCCTAGAATCCCCAATTGTCCCGAGTGACGTAACTACTTGTGTAAACTAGTGATGTAACGAATGTAATTTTTTAACCATTCGCGAATGCGAATGCCAATGTATGCTACTGACATTCGCGGATGCGAATGCGAACGTATAAGTTTTAAGGAAAATTTAATTATTAAGCTTCTTTGCCCAAAGTAAAATAATGAATAATTAATACCAAATGAGGTCTTTAGGTTAAGTATCTTTTTCTTGCATTCAAAACATAAGAAATGGATGGATTTTGATTTTATTAACCAATCGTTATCTTAAAAATTTTTTTTTTCTGATATTCATATTCGCAAAACATTCGCAGAAATTTTGCGGATGCGAATGCCAATACGAATATCCAAATATTGATATATCTGTATGTATGTATGTATAGATTATATAGAGTATAGTATAGATATAGATATATAGATTATTTAATTAAATTTTGTTGAGAGCCGTGGTCAAAAGTCACGCAAGAACCCAGCAGAACCTGTATTTATGAGTTGGTTAAAAAAGAAATAAAATGCAAGGATAGTCACGGGCTAAGCTACTCCAGATAAATAAGAGAATACTTCGACTGTAATACCGAGAACATGCCGTAAGTTAAAGTAAAACTAAGTTATTGATTCTTTGTGTTAAGTTGCGAATAAGTTTGCTGTTTGTGGCAAGTGTTACTGAAATTGTCTGAATCGAACTTAAGCAGTGCTGCCCGAATAACTATTATGTAATTACTGGCTAATTATTATTAAACGTTGTCTGGGAAAATCGTGATGAAATCTGAATATTTGCGAGAAATAATACAAAGAGATATGGATAGTGCCTGAGACGACGATAAACTCACCATCTGTCACCACTTAATCTTCTTGCGTAAAAAGTGGGTGTTGTTATTATAATACCTCTGTCTACCCTGTCGGTGAATACATGCGTGAGCATATGTATGTTAATTTATCATTTGCCGACCCCTAAAACTTAACTCTACACGTGAGTTTCGTCCAATGGTATAATCTTATCATTAAAAGCTAAACTCCTTTCTGAAATGTCCAAACTTTGCTTAATCCTTGCAAAATACTTCACGAACAACTCTAAAATTTAATATTATATTCGCCTAACTCGATAAGGAGGATTTATGAAGACAATAAAATATTTTTCATCTGCACTTTGTAATTTGGCAAAAGTTTTCAGATAGGTTAGAGGAAAAGGGTACGGCGGGTTATCTATATAAAATGTATGTGTCTGTAATCTAAACACATCTATACAGATAAATAATAATAAACAGATAAAATTTAAGTGTTTGTTTGTAATTCCAGAATAATAGCTTTTCACTAAATGCATAGGAAAGTATACACGCTACTGACACAATAAAACCAAGTTTTAAAATTTTTCTCTGTCTGGCTGTCTGTCTGTTTGTTCCGGGTAAACTCCGAAACGGCTGGACCGATTTTAACGGGACTTTTCACTGGCAGGTAGCTGATGTTTCAAGGAGTAACTTAGGCTACTTTGATTTATTAAAAATCTTAGGGTTCCGCGACATGAAGCATAAAACTAAATCCACGCGGGTGAAACCGCTAGTTATTCATAGTTCTTCTGGAAATGTAGATCATGAAAAATGTACCAAAGATTTATTACAACTAGAAATTTATCTCGGTGCAAAAAGTATAAATCAAAAGTCGTGCTCGTGCCAAGAGAATATAATTTATTTTTCCTTGTGTCTATGCGAGTGTTTGTGTATACATACATATACCTATCTATACATCTATACAGATAAATAAAATTTAAGTGTCTGTTTGTAATTTCCAAATAACAGTTTTTACTAATTGCATATGAAAGTGTACACGCTACTGACACCGAAAAACCAAGTTTAAAATTTTTTCTCTGTCCGTCTGTCTGTCTGTCTGTCTGTTTGTTCCGGGTAATCTCTGAAACGGCTGGGCCGATTTTAACGGGACTTCACTGGCAGGTAGCTGATGTTTCAAGGAGTAACTTAGGCTACTTTTATTTATAAAAATATTAGGGTTCCGCGACAATAACGATTAAACTAAATCTACGCGGGTGAAACCGCGGGGCACAGCTAGTACCATAATATAGAGTTGAAGAGTTTGTTAAAAGCTGTAATCTCAGGTACTACTGACTGATTTGAATTGAAAAAATTTTTTTAGGTTAGTTTATTTTTCAAGACTTTAGGTTTTATAAGATCACGCTGCGGCCATTAGAAATGTAAGCCGTCTTAAAAAGAGAAAAATAAAACTATTTGAAACAATTAAATACTTAATGAAAATAATGAACAAACGTACTTGTCGCCACTAAGATTTTCGAAGGTTTCTCTCGATTTCTCGTGAATGCCATCATTAGAACTGAATCAAAATGGAATAAAAGCAACATAATTCAAATAAAAAAAGAATTATCGAAATCGGTTCACCCTGTCAAAAGCTCGTTCCGTACATAGGTATAGTCGAATTGATAGCCTCATCCTTTTTTTGATAATACAGGTAGACGAAGTCACGGGCAGCTTATACGAGTTATATATATTTTAGTTCTTCGCGTCACCGCTAGGAGGCGCTGTACAATTTCTTAAACTAGGTGGGGAGACGCTAGCGAGTATAGTTTATGAAAACGGTTGCAAACTCATGATATCGTCGCATTCGACGACCAGTGTCGGTTTCAAAGATACGAAATTGAACTTTATCGTTTATGTATTATGTATCAATTTCCTATGATTGAGACTGGCGCTCGACATGGAGCTCGACGCTGAGAAACATTACAGAATAACGCACGGGTGTGGTGCTTTTACACCTAGTCACAATTTTATTCGTTACAACTTAACGTTTTTAATCCCAGCTGTTTTAGGCAAAAGTAAATACTCCCAAAAACAATAAATTTAAACAAAATCTCCTCTTTTATTTCCTACAATTCTTTTTGTCATCGTATTTTTAACAGCGCCGTATCTACAAACCTTTTGAACACAAGATCCTTATCCTTGAGATATCGGATTTGGAATCTTATTCTCTGCGCAGTAATTACTTAATTTGAACGGGGACAAAGCGTGGAATCGGATGGCTCAAAAATAAATTACTATTCAATGCTGGAGTGGTCTTGGATAAAACTCAATTTGAGCCGGCGTCGGACGCGCTGTGGCGTCAAGAGGGGCGTAAGGTATTTGCGTACTTACAGCTATTTTTAATTTTCTGGAGGATTTTTATTGGTAAATAGATATTAGATTTATCCGTTAAGAAACTCACAATCATTTGAGTTTGGAAGGCAGTGTTTACGATGAAAATCAGGTTAATTCAGATCTCTCTCCGGTCGTGTCGGATTGCCTCCCATTGGACTATGAGAGTGAGGCAATAAATAGTGCACCTGTGTTTGCGCACACACTTGTGCACAATAATATGTCCCGCGCTAATGGCTGATCAAAAAGGTAGCAATCACATGGTGCCACTTTGAACGTGACCAACATTAAAATAGCTCACACATTATCTACCTTATAAAGAATGCAATAGGATTGATAGGGTCCTACTAGGTATAGATAGCAGTCCAGTGGCGTGCATTGCATATAAGCAAGTAAGCAGAAGTTACAATTTGTGGTCATTGAATACACTCGTGTCGTGTGTGTTTATGTTCGTATGTGTATCTTTACCAAGACGTACGTACCTACGCCGCGTCACATAGGTATGTACTTAACCTGCCTACCTACCTACTTATTGTTTATGCCTACCCCTCTGAAAAGCCAATGCACGCCCCAGTAGCACATCGCCTTAACTGTTCCCATGGAGCACCAGCGACCTTAGTCACTGCAGAAACATAAATACTCTAAGATACAATTATTCAGCTGCGATCTTCGGTAAGATGGAGGAACAGTCCCCAGTCGGACAGCTTCAAATATCGAACGAGATATCCCGTTGTATTCTTCTCCTTAAACATTCTTTTAATGAAATTAAGTGATCAAATTCAGTGTATTCGTAACAGAATCAAGTGATCATGCTCATCCCCAGCAAAGGGAAGGTTTCCAGCCAGGCGAGTGTTATGTCTGGGGAACACGTGCTCCAACTGTTCTAGTTAGAAACGTGTATATATACTGCAATGCGCTTGAAAACTCTTATTGCGCGATTTAGTTTCTCGTGTATTTGTACTAAAGCTTCGCATTTGTTAGCGAGAAGCACCATCTATGTAGCCAGTGGAGAAACAACAAAGAATACTCAAGCAATGAACCATAGTCGAAGCTTTTTTTTATTCTATTGAAGGGAATATCATCAAAATAGCAGTCGTCTGTAAGGTAAAGTGTGACAATACCTTACAGACGACTCTAAGGGTCTAGGGAGACTGAATTTACATAAAGTTACGCATCCAATGTTTTAATCAGTCTTTTTAGAGCACTTGTTGCGCAAATATAAACTTTATTGCCTCGTTTGAAGTACCTATTTGGTAAGTTTCAGAGGTGGCTTGCATTTTAAATGTACTTACCTTCTTTATGTTTACAGTTGTGGAATTTGAATTTTAAAGTCACTGTATTTTTAATTTAAATAAGATTTGCTTAAAGATAAAGTTTTGACTTTTAAATGACTTTAAAAAAATACTAATGTATAAGTGGTCATCTTAAGCTTAGAGATAGAGTTGAACTACTAAATTTACTTTATTTTAACGCTTATCGACATTTGTGCACTGGAACTGTGTCCATGGGCTTACATTTCATATGTTATTCATTTTGTATTTTTAATATGAAATAATATTATTCAAAGTCTTTTTCAATTATGGTTTCAATTATGTCATTCTGACGATTTGAAAGTACTTTGTTAAAAGTCTAATCAAATAAAGATATTTTTGAGTTGAGTTTGAGTTTACACGGTCCGTCTGTCTGTCTGCCTGTCTGTCTGTTTGTTCCGGCTTATCTCTGAAATGACATATTTAACCGGACTGTCAATGTTTGAGTTGATGTTACAAGGAGCAAAATAGGGTACTATTGTTGTTAAAAAAAATAGGGGTCTTCCAAATAAAGCCAACGTGGGTGAAACCGCGAGGCTAGTTAATAACATTATTTGTGAATGGTGCGCAATTGGTAATGACTTCAATAGTGTTGTATTCTTCACTCACATACTTTACAAATAAGTAAGAGCAAGACAAAATATTTTCCAGATTTATTTAACGCAATTATTCATTATCTGTCAAGCTTAAAGGTCCTTGTATGGGTTTTATATTGATTGAGTGGTTGGCATAATGCGACGGAAAGACATGGTTTCGTGCTTTTCAATAATGATGTATTGCTGGATTTACCAAAAAATATAATTAATTTTCTGCATACAAGTCTTGTCAAATATACTACACGATTTATATTAGCTATACTTATTGGCCTCGTGGAAGTGAGTTGTTAGAACGTGGCGGCCGTGGGGTTTAAGCAGCCTGGTACGCAGGCGACGCAAGTTCGAATCCCAGCGGCCTGCAATAAAGAGTATTTCTAAAATTTAAGTGCCTTATATGTCTGAGAAGTCATTCAAAGACGTATGTATAGTGTCTGAGACGGCGATGGACTCACCATCTGTCACGTTGGCACTTTATCATGTTCGGTGAAATGTCATCAGCCCCTTTAGGGACCCTTCGAGGATGGCGTGAGCATATTTATTTATTGAACTTGTTAGTCTTCTAGATTTATCTTTATCATCATCCTCTTGCCTTTATCTTGGTTGTTCCGAGTAATATCTGAAACGGTTGGACCGATTTTAACGGGACTTTCACTGGCAGGTAGCTGATGTTTCAAGGAGTAACTAAGGCTACTTTTATTTATTAAAAATATTAGGGTTCCGCAACGAGGAGCTCCTGGCACAGTTGCTATTGCGCACATCATTCGATCAGCGAAGTTAAGCAACCATACGCCTAGCCAGTAGTTGGATGGGTGACCGCCCGAGTTCCCTCCGTGCCTCGGAGAGCACGTTAAGCTGTCGGTCCCGGTTGCCAATTTAACATCTTTGGCAATCGTTATAGGTCAGTCGGAGGCCTAAAAAATAATCTGACAACTGGTTTAACCCAAATCACAGATTTTCCTCCTAAACGGGGTTGCGAAGGTCAGATGGCAGTCGCTTCGTATAAAAATCAGGTGATCAGCCACATCGGGTTGAATCAAGTGCCGACCCCAACAATGTATGGGATAAGGCCAGGGAGATGATGATTAGGGTTCCGCAACAATAAGAATGAAACTAAATCTACGCGGATGAAACGCGGGGCACAGCTAGTTATAAATATGGTTTGATGCGTATAATGTATGAATTCCTCCACCGTAAAGCTCGTTGTGTGAATTCCTTTGTTCCCTTGTAAATGTTACTCGAGTTCCGCGAAACACCATTAAAATTTGATGCTTAATTAAAAGTACACAGAAACCTTCCGATATCAACCTGTCTTTGTCAAACGCAAACAAGATATAAACGGTATTAATCTTAACAAATTATTTGATCTAAACAAGGACGTGTGTTCAGTAAGTGTTTGGGGGATCAAACTGGCCTTCCAAATATTGCAGGAACTAAATAAAATTAGTGTTCATATTCGACGGTTTTTATAATCTCAATGAATAATAACAAAAGAATGATACATGTATTTATGCAAAGCCTAGACTAACAATGACTAGACGAAATAACTAGACTGCACAAAACTGGTAACTCTTTTGTGGGGCAAAGTATACGCCTTTTCAATAAACTACCATTAAAAATGTGTGAACTAACATTTTTAAGTTTTAAGGCAATAATAAAACAGAAACTTTGTGAAAAAGCATATTATAGTGTATCTGAGTATATTGATGATAGCCAAGTATGGCAATGAGTTGCTCAATCTTCCATTGAAATGTACTTAAACAACCCTATGTATATAGAAAGGCACATGTAAAAAACAAAACCGGGGAGTTTGTTTCGCCGTGTCTTCTCCTGACAGGCTTATATTTTGGAAACGGTAGTAAATTAACTTATGTTAGCGTAAGAGAAATGACGTTCAATAAGTGTTCCAAGTGTCCCTTATGTTGAATAAAACTTTTTTATTTAGTATTTTTGATTTTGAATGAGTGAAACCAAAACATACTCATAACAGGTATGATTCTTACAGTAAGTAAAATAAATATTTATTGATTATTTACAAAAAACTAGACGTCACGCGATTTCACCTGCGTAGTTCCCGTTCCCGTGGGAGTAAGACCTAATCAAAGCGGGGCCTGTACCAATGAGTTTTTCTAAAAACTTATGTGCAGTGATTTCACACCACGAGCTTTACAGTGAAGGCCTCGTGGCCGCGAAACCTGCATATGCCTGAGCAGTAATTTAAAGATGTATGTATAGTACCTGAGACAGCGATAGACTCAGCATCTGTCACGTTGGCACTTAATCACACTTCTGCCTACCCCTTCGGGGAATGCAGGCGTGAGCATAAATAAATAAATTCAGTGCACGATCATACTTACATCATCATCTCCCTGGCCTTATCCCATGTATTTGGGGTCGGCACTTGATTCAACCAGATGTGGCTGATCACCTGATTTTTATACGGAGCGACTGCCATCTGACCTTCGCAACCCCTTTAACGAGGAAAATCAGTGATCTGGGTTAAACCAGTTGTCAGACTATTTGAAGCCTCTGACTGACCTATAACGATTGCCAAAGATGATAAATTGGCATCTGGGACCGACGGCTTAACGTGCTCTCCGAGGCACGGAGGGAACTCGGGCGGTCACCCATCCAATTACTGGCTAGGGCTAGGGTTGCTTAACTTCGCTGATCGAATGATATGCGCAATAGCAACTGTGCCACGAGCTCCTCGACGATCATACTTACATAGCGAAGTTAAATATAAATTTAAATTCCACCATACCGTTCCTCCCCAGCCTCCCCACCATCGTTTGAGAATGTCATTACAACTTATTTTATGTCGTCACGTATATTGCCACGCGGAAATGGTCTTTATAAGCCCTTCGATAGGGATGAAAATCATTTAAACGGTTCCACTCGATATCTTCAGCTAAGTAACGATATTGCGATCAAGATTAAAAGATTCTGAATGTTAGCAATTTAAGTATTCTCCACGCCAGCACAAGGGCACAGTACACATATAAGCTCACTGCAAACAGTATGGAAACTAGGAAAAAACCGCAAATACACACACTCCCAGACACGCGCAATTAAGTTATTATAATGTAGGTACTGGACCCCGCGGTTTCATCCGCGTAGATTTAATGTCATGAATGACATTTGGACGGAGACGTAATTTATAAAAAAAAAAGTGAGTTACTCCTTGTAACATCAGGTATCTATGAGTGAAAGTCCCGTTAAAATCGGTTCAGCCATTTCAGAGATTAGGACACAAACAGACAGATACATTTTTATAAATTGAATATTTTACTTATAGGTACTGAATGCATTTAGTCAGAAACTGTTAATTTGGAATCTATACTAATATTATAAGGAGGAAAGATTTGTTTGTAAGTATTGAAAAGGCTCCGACACTACTTGACCGATCTTGAAAAATCTTTCAGCAATGGATAGCCACATCATCAGCGAGTAACATAGGCTATATTTTATATTCATACTCCAACGGGAACGGGTACTACGCGGATGAAACCGCGTGACGTCCGCTAGTTACAAATAAACACTTAAATTCAATTTACCTGTATGCATATAGATAATAATATGGCTCGTGACTGACGTTAGCCAATGATAATATAAGCAGTTAAATGAAAATATCATTTTATTATCATATCATAGAGCGATCAAAGTGTGTACATAAATATGACCTCCGCCGTCCGCCGGATGCTACCACTTACATTGTTTATTATTAGAAGCGTCTATGTTTACGTCGCAGTTAAATAATAAAACCGGGAATTTCGTAAAAAACAAGAGAATGCAGTGAATAAGGTAACGACGCGAGTGTTGAGCGATTTATGCGATTATTGTGCAAGAATTGTGTGGTCGTGCCAAACACCTAGTGAGAAAAACGCGTGCAATGCAGTTCATTGTGAATAGCTGGAGGTTTTTTAATCTTGCCAGTGACTGGTTAAGCAGTAACGGATTCCGGAGGTCATGATGCGGTTGTTATTTAACAAAAATAAGTAACTAGCCAAGTGCGAGTCTCGCGAATATAATCAAAAATATCACGTTTGTTGTATGGGGCTCCCTTTAAATATTTATTTTATTATGTATTTTAGTAAGTAATTCTTTTTTACAGCCCCAACAAAAATACATCACTTATGAAAATGTCAAATGCCTTACTATCACGGTAGATGTGATACAGCCTGGTGAGAGACAAACAGACAGACGTAATGCGAAGTCTAAGTAAATAGAGTCCCGTCTTTTTATCCTTTGGGTAACTTTTGAGAACCCTAAAAAAATAACCCTTAAGCAATTCAGCTAATTTATAATTGATCACAGGATCTTGGTGGTATTTAATAACTATGAAATATTTCTTATCTGTTACGACGTAGCAAGCTCATCTAGCTAGTTCCGCAATAACAAATTAACCTATAAATCCATAAGTGCTCATATTATAAATGCCGACATCATACCGAGAACAAAGCATCTCATAAAATACATAAAGTATATGACGATGTTTTGGTAATTCGAACCGAGTGTGAAATCCCGAATCCCACGGGATAAAGACAGTTCGTAAAATCACAACAATAGTCACATAACTACAACATTTATTACTCTCTCCAAATGTAACAATTCGTAGCGTGGGCGTAGCAGTGCTACGGAGCTACGACGGCTACGGAGCTACGGAGGTACGTGATCCTTTTTAAAGACGCCAGGACAATGTGGCGCCTAGTTGGGTGGAAGTAGCATTAAATAAAAAGCACACAGCAGGTCAGACCACAGTTTCTACGACACTACTCGTACTAAGTCTGTTTCAAAATCTGTTTTCTCCAAATAGCGTAAATTGAAGTCGCTTTTTAGATACACAATTATGTTACACAATTACCAAACTTATAGTCAACAGAAGCAACTGATGGTGAGTCTATCGCCGTCTCAGGCACTATACATAAGTCTTTGAATTACTTTTCAGATATATTATGCAGGTTTCCTTCACCATTAAGCACGTAGAATGAAAATAACTGCACATAAGTTTCTAGAAAAACTTATAGATACAGGCCCCGCTGGAATTCGAAGTTGCGTCGCTTGCATAGCAGGCGACTGCTCAAACGTCAAGGGCATCACGGCTTATTAAAATACTAGCTGTGCCCCACGGTTTCACCCGCGTAGATTTAGTTTCATCGTTATTGTCGCGGAACCATAATATTTTTAATAAATAAAATTACTAAATTTACTCCTTGATACATCAGCTACCTGCCAATGAAAGTCCCGTTAAAATCGGTCCAGCCGTTTCAGAGATTACCCGTAACAAACAGACAGACAGACAGATAAAAATCTTAAAACTTGTTTTTTTAGTGTCAGTAGCGTGTATACTTTCATATGCATTTAGTGAAAAGATGTTATTTTGGGATTATAAACAGACACTTCATTTTATTTATCTGTATACATATAGATGTATAGATGTATAGATTATTTTACAAATATTAAATTTTAATAGTGGCCCTTGATTTTACGGGATTATAACCGCCCTTCTGTTACTTCTCTATAAATGGATATAGGTTAACTGTGTTTTGGCTGGGATGGACTATAAGGGTTGTATGAAAGTCAACAAAGATTATCTAAACACTTATAAAATTAAAATTCCTGACTGACTGACTGACTGACTAATCACAACTTAAACCCCAAGCTGCTTGTTCGAGAGTGATGGAATTTTTAGGTTGTATAAGATGTAGACATGAGATGTACATGGCTTTCATTAAAAACATCATAGAAGGGAAGATAGAAGGAAAGCGAAGAGGGAGACCAAGGATTAGTTACATACAACAGCTGAAGGAACAAGTCAGCGTCATGTCGTACAAGGAAGTCACAGTGTTAGCGGACAATAGAGAGGGTTGGCGATTGCTTCACCGACAAGAGCCTAGCTCTTAAATAAATGATGATGATAAGATGTAGATACTCATTAAGAAACGATTTCCCGAAATTCCACCCTTTAAAGGGTTAAATAGGGGTTTAAAGTTTGTATGTTAAAAAAATACTGCAGGCGCAAGTTATCTATATACCTATACAAAAAAAAATTAAGTGCTATTCCAAATTAACACCTTTTCACTTAATTCATATTATGAAAAAAATGCTAATCTCGGAAACAGGAATAATTTTAAATGTTTTTATTGTAATTATCATTGTTTACTGTGTAATGAAATGTACACGATGCCAGCTGAGTTTCTTGCCGGTTCTTCTCAGAAGGCTAGTTTCCGAACCGGTGGTAAATTCCTCGACATTCATAAGTGCCTTACCAGGGCCTAAACTGAATAAATCATTTTCATTTTCATTTTATTTTCATTTTACAGCTAGACGGAATTTAACGGGACTTTCACTGACAGATAGCTGATGTTACAAGGAGTAACTTAGCTTCATTTTTTTTCTGAGGAAGTCACTTATGTTATTCAGTCTACGCGATTGAAGCCACGTGACACAGTTAATTTGAAATATCTGCAATGAATACTGTCATATCGGTAACTTGTTGCACTACTAACCACTTGTAGGTCTCTATAAAAGCAGTCGTAATGTCATTTTACCAATTATACGTATGGTAGGGTGTAAACAACTGTAAGTCCTGTTAATATATAATATTCCCCGAAGCGGTAGGCAGAGGTGTTGTAATTTTCAACACCCAAATTTCACCGAATATGATTAAGTGCCAACGTGACAGAAGGTGAGTCCATCGCCATCTCAGCCACTATACATCCGTCTTTGAATTATTTCTCAGACATATGCAGGTTTCCTCACGATGTTTTCCTTCACCGTAAAGCACTTGGTGTGAAATCACTGTACATAAGTTTATAGAAAAACTTATAGGTTCAGGCCCCGCTGGGATTCGAACTTGCGTAGCAGGCGACTGCTCTAACCCCGAGGCCACCACGGCTCTCCTTTCGTCCTGTTAATAGCATTGCTTTAAAACGACTAATTAGCGTTATTTCCATTTTAATCTATACATATGAATAAAATTTAAGTGTCCATTTGTTATTTCACTAATTACATATGAAAGCATATACGGTATACAAAAAAGAGATTTTAGAAAAATATCTCTCTCTTTCCGTCTGTCTGATTGTTCCGACTAATTGCCGAAACGGCTGGCCCGATTTTAATGGGACTCTCACTTACAGATTGCTTATGTTACAAGAAGTGACATAGACTACTTGTTTTTGTATTAAAATTGCGCGTGAATCTATGCGGACGAAACAGCGGGGCACAGCTAGTTGTAAAAATGAAAAAGCCGAACCCGGCAGCATGTATAATCGTGTATACGAGTAGTGATGTCGTTCTGACGATTTGAAAGTGCTTTGTTGAAAGTGTAATCGAATAAAGATATTTTTGAATTTGAATAAACGGGATAATTTATAAGTACCTTCCCCTATTTTCATCCGAAAATACCAACCAGTTACAGAAACCTTCAAACTTTATCAAGGCGAGAGAATCGAATGAACAGAACTGATTGGGCTAATCATATTTCTGACAGTGAATGGGTGATCTTGAACTGTTGAGTTCTTGACGGATCGTAATTGGGGCGATTTTGTGTAAATTAAAGCCTTATTCAGTGAGAAATAGCGTTGTTTTTTGTTTACAACCTTCTGAGGTGATTTTCTTCAAGATGATGCCTTCACTAAAATTAGTAGTTCCTGAATGAAACTGTGTTAGTTTTTTTTTTTTAATTCATGTTTGAATCCCATCTGGGCTATACGGTAGGCAGAGGTGTTACAATAATAACACCCACTTTTCACTAAACATGATTAAGTGTCAACGTGACAGATGGTGAGTCTATCGACGTCCCAGGCTCTATACATACGTCTTTGAATTACTTCTCAGACATATGCCGGTTTTCTCACGATGTTTTCCTTCACGGGAACACGTGGTGTGAAATCACTGCACATACTTTTCAGAAGAATAATAATAATAATAATAACCTTTTTCACTACGACTCTTGATAAACTATGATTACATTTATTTTTCTAGTAGCTGTGCCCACGGTATAGAGCCTGAGACGGCGATAGACTCACCATCTGTCACGTTGGCACTAAATCATCTTCTGTGAAAGTTGTGTGTAGTTATTACAACACCTCTGCCTACCCCTTCTGGGAATACAGACGTGAGCATATGTTTGTATGTATCCATAGTTATCGTATTCGGGATACTCCGGGATGGGGGCGTCTGGGATCGGGGTCCTCGGGGAGTAGCCCTGAATTCCACCAAGTAGGTTAGTTTATACCTAGCTTTCTTTTGTGTGAGGTGTTCAGAATATAAATCTACACAGATAAATAAAATTGAAGTGTCTGTTTGTAGTTGCAAATTTACAGCTATTCACTAAATGGATATGGTTGAAAAACGTAATTTTAAATTTTTCTTTGTCCGTCTGTTTGTCCCGGCTAATCTCCGAAACGGTTGGACTAATTTTAACGGAACTTTCATTGGTATATAGCAAATTTTACAAAGAGTAACTAAGGCGACTATTATTTTAAGAAAACATAAGTGTTCCGCAAGTCACCTATGAAATGAACCCTACCCGGGTAAAACCGAGGGGCATCGCTAGTTACGTAATAAATTATCATTTCATACAAATCACACAATTAATTATAAGACTAATGTAGGTAGCAATATAAAAATGTGATTATTGAAATGTATGTGGACTAGTTCTTACAATAGTAGAATTTATAACACAATTAAAATAATGAGAGAAAACACGTTGTACTGCAATAATATACCTTACCTATATTGTAAAACTAGCTGTGCCCCGCGGTTTCACCCGCGTAGATTTAGTTTCATCCTTGTTGTTGAACCCTAATATTTTTGATAAATAAAAGTTACTCCTTGAAGCATCAGCTACCTACCAGTGAAAGTCCCGCTAAAATCGGTCCAGCCGTTTCAGAGATTACCCGGAACAAACAGACAGACAGACAGACGGACAGACGGACAGTCAAAATTTTTAAATCTTGGTTTCTTAGTGTCAGTAGCGTGTATACTTTCATATGCATTTAGTGAAAAGCTGTAATTTTTTAATTACAAACAGACACTTCAATTTTATTTATCTGTATAGATTTTGAAGCAAAAATATATTCGACATTTTCATAGTAATTTTCAAAGCAAATATTTTCTGTTGACGTAACCTACCCACATACAAAACAAAAATTAAAATATTTAACAAAATCCTTTCAATTTGACTATTAAAAATCCACTCACCTTATACCAGGAAACGTTGAAAGCTTAAATCCAATCTAAGCACACACGCTAATATTTTTGTATTGTTTTATTCACAACCGAGAAAAAATTTGACGAGAAATTTTGACGCGACCGATCGCTACGGCGACCGAAAATCCACTGACGCTCCCGGTTTCAGTACGGGGTTGTTTACGTTGTTATCAATGGACCTCATTTAGTGAATATAGAATCTATATTTACATAAATAATTACTTCATTGTGCAAGTAAATACTTTAGAATGTACATAGTTTTTATGAATAAAGATCTTCTGACGTTTACTAACATAATATCTGTCATCGACAATGAAATAATAAAATAATTTCAAATGCACGCGTGTTCGAATTACAAAACTTAGTTCGCAATAAAGATAGGTCGAATAATGAAATAATTTGAATTTGGAATATTATTATTTTCTGACAACCAAGGAGTTTAGTTTTAGCATTGCATGTTTTTTTTAATTGCGTTGTATTTTATGTTAAGAGAAAAAATATGTCAGATTGCTAAATTAAAAAAAAACCTGCTTACTAGTATATAAATGTCAAGTTATGCAAGCAGTGAAGTTAAAATAAGTAGGAGTTATATAATAAAAACCAAAATACAAATCTATACATTTATATATCTATACATCTATACATCTATATCTATACAGATAAATACAATTGAAGTGTCTGTTTGTAATACCAAAATAACAGCTTTTCACTAAATGCATATGAAAGTATACACGCTACTGACACTAAAAAACCATGTTTCAAAATTTTTCTCTGTCTGTCTGTCTGTTTGTTCCGGGTTATCTCCGAAACGGCTCAGCGGTTTTAACGGGACTTTCACTGGCAGGTAGCTGATGTTTCAAGGAGTAACTTAGGCTACTTTTATTTGTTAAAAATATTAGGGTTCCGCGACAATAAGGATGAAACCAAATCTACGCGGGTGAAACCGCGAGGCACAGCTAGTATCTTTATAAGACTTTTAGCAAAGTACTTTCAAATCTTCAGGATATTATGGCAGTAGGCTTAGTTTAGCAATTATATTTATGTTTGGGTTCTTCATGGGCGTGATAAACCTACATTTTTAATCACAAAATTATAGAATACCTAAACAATACGACTGAATGGAAAACAAAAATAAGGCAGAATGGAAGAGGGTTCCTTTTGAAATTTATTTTTGACAGATACCGTGACACTAGGATGACAGCTTACTCCGCGGCAAAGAAATTATTTTGCCAAAAATAAATTATGACGAAAATGTTGCCGCAGTACTTAAATAAAATTAAAATTATCTAAATATCAAGGGCTGGAAGTGCCGTAGAGACAGTGACAAATTCGCTATCTGTCACTTAAGTACTTTTGGTGTTTTGTTACCAATTATGCACCAAATATAAATAAGGTTATTTCTTCTCAGTCTTGTGTTGCGGCTAATCTCCGAAACGGCTATAACCGATTTTAACGGAACTTTCACTGGACAAAGTCAAAGTCAAAAATATCTTTATTCGATTAGACTTTTACAAAGTACTTTCAAATCGTCAGAATGACATTAATTTACAGGATTATACATGCTACCGGCAGGTTCGGAAGGTTGCTTTTACTGAGAAGAACCTGGCAAGAAACTCAGTAATTCTTTCTTTTCACTTTTCAAAAATATTATACAATATTAAAAATACAAAGTAAATCACTTGAGAAATGTAAGCCCATGGACTCAGTTCCAATGCACAAATGTCGATAAAAATTAACATAAAGAAAAGTCTAGTAGTTGTACTTATATCTAATTGTGTAGCTTGAGATGACCAGCCCCCACAAGCAGCACCTGTTCACATGTATGACGAGAAGGCCAGCCATATATAGCCGTCTATGCCGGCTGATAGCTAATGTCACAAAGAATAAATTAAATAAATTTATTTAAAAACAAACTAACTCTATGCGGGTGACACCGCGGGGCACAGATAGTACAGTATATATAATCAATCTTGGAAACTGCTCCAACGATTTTCATGACATTATGCTAAATTTCATAAAAATCATAGGTTTTGGGAGCAATAAATAGATACACAGCTAGACTTCTATGCTAATATTATGAAGAGGAAAGATTTGTTTGTATGTTTGTATTGAATAGGCTCCGACACTACTAAACCGATCTTAAAAATTATTTCAGCTATGGATAGCTACATCATCAGTGAATAACATAGGCTATATTTTATCCCCGTATTCCCACGGGAACGGGAACTACGCGGTTGAAATAGCGTGACGTCTGCTAGTGGTAAATAATTAGCTATTTCTTAATATTTAATGCCGCTATTATCTATTATTACACCGGTAGGAGTCCTCTATAATCATAACTACGATGTAAAAGATAGATATCGCACGAAAGGAAGTGATAATTAAGAGATCGAATCTTGGAATATACCTTTATTATCCTCGCGGCGGATTCCATATAAAGCTCCGTGCACACCTAAAGGAATAGAAGGAAGCTTTGATGGGAGTAAAGAAAAACTTCTAAATAGTGTTTTTATATCTGGTATTGGCCAGTGAAAGTCCCGATAAAATCGGTCCATCCGTTTCAGAGATTACCCTGAACAAACAGACAGACAGACAGATAGAGAAAATTTTTGTAACTTGCTTTTTAGAGTCAGTAGCGTGTATACTTTCATATGCATTTAGTGAAAAGCTCTTATTTTGAAATTACAAACAGACACTTCAATTTTATTTATCTGTATATTTCTGTGAAGACGTGTGACATGACAGCTTCTTTATATAGTAGAAGGAATGGTAGAAGGGAGGAGAGGAAGAGGAAGACCAAGGCTAACATACATGGGACAAGTTAAATAAAAGGTGTCTGTCATGACGTATAAGGAGGTCAAAGAGATGGCACTGGACAGAGACAAGTAGAAAGAGTTGCATCGGTTACACCGACAAGAGTCTCATTACTCTTAAATTCATGATGATCATCTGTAAAGGTGTATTCCATTGGTAAACGGCAACAGCCCATGGTAGCTTTAAACACCAGCATCTAAGGTTTCTCAGCGTTTTAAAGATACGAAATTGAACCTTATCCTCTTTGTGTTATGTATCAAAGTCAAAGTCAAAAATATCTTTATTCGTTTAGACTTTTTGCAAAGTACTTTCAAATCGTCAGAATGACATAATTACACAGGATTATACATGCTACCGCCGGGTTCGGAAGGTTGCTTTTGAGAAGAACCTGGCAAGAAACTCAGTAATTACTCTTTTCAAAAAAATTATACACTTAAAAAAAACTATATAAATAAATATCTTCTTCTATATCAATATCAAATATAAATTTCCTGTGATTGAAACCTACATAACCTTGGTGTATATGATGACAGCTGAGTTTCTTGCCGGTTCTACTCTAGGCTAGTTTCCGAACCGGTGGTAAATTCTTCGACATTCATAAGTGCCTTACCAGGCCCTAAACTAAATAAATCATTTGCATTTTCATTTTCAGTGAATAACGCGGTAGCACCTCTTCCATGTCTATTTAAAAAATACGCAGAGGTGTGTCCGCTGCTTAAACGTACTCTCCCAATGGGGCCATCGTAAAAATGTTTTTAATTTCTGACTTACAATAGAGTATTTGGGTCAGTCGCTATCATTCTTTGCGAAATGAACTTGGGAAATAGGATTTAGGTTGTATTTGTAGATTATATTTATACCTACATTAGCTGTGCCCTGCGGTTTCACCCGCGTAGACTTTATTGTGTTAGACCACGTTTTTTTGTTGAACGGCATAAAGTCATATCCTAAATCCAGCCCTTTTTGGTTTATTTGACACGATTCTTCTATAAATAGATCTATATATGAGTAGAATTTCCTTTAAGAAAACATGTCTTAATTTCCTAGAAGGAAACTATGCGTGAGAATCCTAATTAAAAGATGGGGGGTACCGTGTATTTCTTTCTTAGCTAAGAATATACTGGTAATGGTTAACTTATAAAGTTGGTCCTATGTCAAAATTATAGAATAAAGTATTACTGGCGACGTCAGAGCCGTGGTGGCGATGGGGTTTCAGCAGTCGCCTGCTACGTAAGCGAAGCGAGTTCAAATCCCAGCGGGGCCGGTACCAATGAGTTTATCTAAAATCTTATGTACAGGGATATCACACCACGTGCGGTAAAGGAAACCATCGTGAGGAAACCTGGATATGTCTGAGAAGTAATTCAAAGACGTAAGTATAGCGCCTGAGCCTACGATAGACTCACAATCTGTCACGTTCGCACTTAATCTTCGGTGAAAATGTCTGTTGTTATTACAACACCTATGTCTACCTCTTTGAGGAAAGCAGGAGAGAGTATATGACGTATGTATCATCATCATCATCTCCCTGGCCTTATCCCATACATTGTTGGGGTCGGCACTTGATTCAACCCGATGTGGCTGATCACCAGATTTTTATACGAAGCGACTGCCATCTGACCTTCGCAACCCCGTTTAGAAGGAAAATCTGTGATCTGGGTTAAACCAGTTGTCAGATTATTTTTAGGTGTCCGACTGACCTGTAACGATTGCCAAAGATGTTAAATTGGCAACCGGAACCGACGGCTTAACGTGCTCTCCGAGGCACGGAGGGAACTCGGGTGGTCACCCATCCAACTACTGGCTAGGCGTATGGTTGCTTAATTTCGCTGATCGAATGATATGCGCAATAGCAACTGTGCCACGAGCTCCTCTGACGTATGACGTATGTATGTTGTTGTTAAATTATCAGCGAGAAAAAGTCAACAACAGCGCCATCTATGAGAGTTCAAATAAACTACGAGTACATACATGAAAGTTGTATATTGTATTCAAAGGTTTCGTTCCATACACTGAAAATCACAATTATGAATAGTGTTCTACATGTAAAACTTATCCTACTTGTAAAATGTTAGTGTTAGTAATGTAGACCCAACTTAACGATACCCATTACATACCACTAGCTTCTGTCCGCGACTTCGTCTGCGTGGAATAATTACTTTGGGCTAACGCTAACTTTAACCCGCAATTGGCTTTAGCGTTATGATAAATCTAAATATATATAGGTAACTCAAAGGTAACGCACAGCCCGAACCACTGGTCGGATCGGACTGAAATTTGGCATGCAGGTAGATTTTATGACATAGGCATCCGCTAAGAAAGGATTTTTGAATAATTCTATACCCAAGGGGATAAAATAGGGGATGAAAGTTTGTGTGAAACTAAATTTACGCGGATGTAACCGCGGGGCACAGCTAGTATAGCAAACAGCCTTCCTACATAAATGAGCTATCTAACACTGAAAGTAGGTAGTCTTAACCAATAGTTCCCGATATAAGCGCGTTCAATCAAACAAACAAACTCACCAGCTTTATATATCAGTATGGATTCTTGATTGATTGTTCTCATGCCAAATCTTAATGTAACGATAAGTTCTTTTCAATAACGTTTCAGATTTTCTGGTCTATTTTCTGAATCTTTTAATAGTTAATGGATCCTATGATTTCACTAGGTAAACCCCTCGTTGTTACCTACCTATTTTTGGGATCAAAATTAAGTCATAAACAATTTGTATTGTAAGTGAATATTATTTACACTAAAACTTCGTGAAGACATTCACATTTCCGCGAAGTAATTCAAGACGTATGTACAGTGCCTAAGACGGCGATGGACTCAACATGTGTCACGTTGGCACTTAATCATCATCTTGGCAGTTGGCAGTTAAAAGTGTGTGTTGTTGTTACAACACCTCTGCCTACCCCTTCGGAGAATACAAGCGTGAGCATATGTATGTATGTATGTAATTTAGTTTTACTCAATAAAAAATACGGTAACCAGACCGAAAAAAGATTGGTACAACTTTACCGCTTACTTAAAATTTTTACAATAAACAATGCATACTTTAAAAGAGCACAATTTATTTAAATTTACAATAGAGTTAATAAGTAAGGGGTGTAACATAATGTATGTTATTTATGAACAGTGTGCGCGTCCCGGATCTGCCTGGCGAGCCATGCGACGCCGTCGGCGAGGCCGGCTCCAGAGATTGCACTCGAGGCGCAGATATGCCACGGCTTGTCTGAGACCTTCTCCAAGCCGAGAGCTGAAACAAATCAACGGTACACTCAGCCATGACTGTAAACAAAACCATGATACTCTAAAAACGCCTACACAAAAACAAACAGCAATTATTCGATTGCGACCACCATAGACGCTTAAACCGAGCGACCAATGTAAATATTATGTTCGACAAATTGTTTTCATACTTTTACTAATACACCAAACTAATTAATATTCTACTTTATCTTTAAGATTTGGTATCTACAGGTGCTGTCACGAGTTATGAGCGCTGACCTTCACTGTGCAGTAATAATTTAAGGAGTCTACTCCCTGTCTGTCTATATATAACAATGCGAGTAAAAAACCCGCACAGTGCATCATCCTCCTGTCCTTCATCATCATCAGCCTATCTTTGTCCACTGCTGGAAATTTGCCTCCCCTAATGAGTGCCATAGCGCCCTGTCTTCAGCTTGCCGCATCCAGCATCTGCCTGCAGTCTTTCACAGATCGTTATCCCACCTGGCTGGAGGGCGTCCTACACTACGTTTGCCGAGTCGCGGTCTCCACTCAAGAACTCGTTTACCCCAATGGTTGTCTATTCTTCCCAGTGTCGAGATATGGCCGGCTCACTGCCACTTCAGCTTGCTAATTCTTCTCCTCCTGTCCTTATCGATGGTCTATTTGGGGTCGGCACAAACCTGTTCGCGCGCACACTTATGCACAATGAAATCTCCTGTGTAGTTGACTAATCCCCGTTAAGATTAGTCACCGTGACCAAAATTCGATAAGAGATCCCACATGAACCTACGTTATTTAAAGAACCTAGTAGCAAAAAGACAGTTACCGGCAGCGATCTGCATGGGTGCCATGGCATGTGGATTGTCACATTTGTTCGCGAAGACCAGGAGTGGTATCCGTCTCCCAAACATGTCTGGATGGGCCAGCATCAGCTCCAACTCTTCACGGGCTACCACTGGAACCATAGAAATCCATATTAATTTGTCAATAATCCATATTAATTTGATCACCAGAGTGAATTGTAAGTTATCAAAAGGGACATTATAGAGATTTCCGAAAGCCATTGTAGTACCCATTTTATTTTAGGTAAGACTAGCCCTGTGCCTTGCGGTTTCACCCGCGTAGATTAAGTTTCATCCTTATTGTCGCGGTAACCTAATATTTTTAATAAATAAAAGTAGCCTAAGTTACTCCTTGAAACATCAGCTACATGCCAGTGAAAATCCCGTTAAATTCGGTCCAGCCGTTTCAGAGATTACCTGGAACAAACAGACAGACAAACAGACAGACAGATAGAGAAAAATGTTAAAACTTGGGTTTTTAGTGTCAATAGCGTGTATACTTTCATATGCATTTAGTGAAAAGCTGTTATTTTGGAATTACAAACAGACACTTAAAATGTATAGATATGTCTAAAAATTATTTTCATAAAACAATTGTCCAGATAATAAAATAACGGGGTGTGTATCTTTTACTAAAACTTCGCTGTCCGTCATCTCACATAGTCTTTTAGCTATTTTTTTAATCGACTATATAAAAGGAGAGTCTTTTGAATCGACTGTAAGGATTTTGTTATGTCTGTTACTGACTTTCGACTGGGTGAACCCGATAATTTTATATAAAAGTAAAAAAAATTGGTAGGTATGCCTTTATGGCCTGTCCGTCTGTCACTAGGCTGTATCACAAGTACCTTGATAGTTAGACAATTGAAATTTTCACAGGGAATATATTTCATCTGCCGCTATAACAACAAATAGGAAGTGGATAGTTTTTGGCCGATTTTTTTAACCGCTCTTCACTTCAATATTGCAATGACTATGTATCTATACAGATAAATAAAATTGAAGTGTCTGTTTGTAATTCCAAAATAACAGCTTTTCACTAAATGCATATGAAAGTATGCACGCAACTGACACAAAAAAACCATGTTTTAAAATGTTTCTCTGTCTGTCTGTCCGTCTGTCTGTCTGTCTGTCTGTCTGTCTGTCTGTGAGTGAAACCGCGGGGCACTGCTAGTAATAAATAAAATAAGATAGATAAATAAGATAGACCAGGTAGTAGGGCTCCTGTACCCCATCTAAGAAGCAGTATTAACATACCAAGTCTCAGATGATCAGCGGAATCCACGACGAATATAACAGCATCAGCCCGTCTGTAGTGCCTCTCCCAGAGCGCCCTGTACCTAGGAGCCCCGGATACATCCCATGCTGAGAATGATACTCCTGAACCTGGAATACATAAAATATTATTAGAATCTATCTATACAGATAAAAAAAAAAAATTATGTCTGTTTGCAATTCCAAATTATATACGGTAGGTTCTTCTGTCTGTTCTTCTGATTGTTCTGGTTACAAATAGATATAAACTTTTGCAAGGAGTAATAATAGACTACATTTATTTAGCATTCTCATCATACTTGTGAACAGGTGCTGGTGGAGGTTGGTCATCTCATATAGTACCTACTTTTAGTGTTATTTATTTTTGTTTTTATCGAATTTTGTGCATTGAAACTGTGACCATGAGTGATGTGAATATATTTTTGATAATTTATGTGCCCCGCGGTTTCACCCGCGTAGATTTAGTTTCATCCTTATTGTCACGGAACCCTAATATTTTTAATAAATAAAAGCAACCTAAGTTACTCCTTGAAACATCAACTACCTGCCAGTGAAAGTCCCGTTAAAATCGGTCCAGCCGTTTCAGAGATTACCCGGAACAAACAGACAGACAGACAGAGAAAAATTTTAAAACATGTTTTTTTAGTGTCTGTAGCGTGTATACTTTCGTATGCATTTAGTGAAAAGCCGATATTTTGGAATTACAAACAAACACTTAAATTTTATTTATCTGTATAGATTACCCAGTCAAATTGTAAAAATATCTTTGAAAACAGTAATTACTGACCGGGTTAGATAACCTTCAATAATAAACTATATTTGAAGCTGCCGTAGAAAGCTGGTTAATGCTAAGCCATAACCATGACCGTATAAATTTATTGCTTTTGAAGTGAACTCACTCTGAAAGTGTTCCTGTTGATGTGCAACGGTAGGTTGGGTGTGGTGCAACCGCTGTTCTGGAGGCCGGAGTGTATTCAGCATCGTTGATTTTCCACTGTTGTCCAGCCCAAGTACCAACACAGTCACCTCCGCCACACCCTTACCCAGCCAGGAAGATAGCTTGTCTAGCAAACCCATGGCTAGAACGAGAATGAAATCGAAAAAATCGAGTTTTCAAGTAATTCTGAACGCCTCTTTTTTATAACAAACGGACGTCACGCGGTTTCACCCACGTAATTCCCGTGCCCGTGGGAGTACTGGGATAAAACATAGCTTATGTTACTCGCTGATGATGTAGCTATCCATTGCTGCTAGTTTTCAAGATCGGTCAAGTATTTTCGGAGCCTATTCAATGCAAACAAACAATCAAATCGTCCCTTATTATAATACTAACTGTGCCCGCGGTTTCACCCGCGTAGATTTAGTTTCATCCTTATTGTCAAGGAACCTTAATATTTTTAATAAATAAAAGTAGCCTAAGTTACTCCTTGAAACATCAGCTACCTACCAGTGAAAGTCCCGTTAAAATCGGTCCAGCCGTTTCAAAGATTACCCGGAACAAACAGACAGACGGACAGACCGACAGACAGAGAAAATGTTTAAACTTGGTTGTTGTTTTGAAATTACAAACAGACACTTCAATTTTATTTATCTGTATAGATATATAGATAGATTAGTGTAGATTTACTCATTGCAGGAACACAACACTACTCTAATAGCATGATTATAATATGATCTTCAACCGCGTTCTTCACTAAGGTTTCTCAGCGTCGCACTCGTCGTCGAGTGTCGGTTTTAAAGACGAAATTGAACCTTATCCTCTATGTATTATGTATAAATTTCCTATGATTGAAACCAACGCTCGTTTTCCAGTTCGATGCTGAGAAACTTAGTGAATAACGCGGCAGTTTAAGCGCTGTCACTAATTTTACATTTATTTGAACAAATATATCGCACCCTCAGAACCATAGGGGCTCAAATCAAAAAAATTTTTTTTTTGGAATTGCTATTTGCTATTGAGAGATATTTGCTAAGAAGTTTGAATTAATCATTTTGACAGTAATTATTTCACTTGGAGTAAAATGTGACTTTTCTGTATTTTTTTAAAAAACTTCAGGTAGAAATATTTTTGGCAGTAAAAGCATCATCCTATCGCAAGCCGTTATCGAGATCTAGGATGTGTACGCTAGCTTGACGTCAAGCTAGCGTACCAAAAAGAAAGCCCTATATTTCCGTAAATATAGTGGCACAATTTTTTTAAATATGGCACTAATTAGGCACTATTTTTTGAGGCTACTCCCGACCCTGGATTCCACCATGTGTACGCTAGCTATACGGACACCATTTTTAGGTTAGGTTAGGAGTTGAGCCGCTATCGATCTGAGAGTGCGACATGTACAATCATCCCCACTATTTACAGTGAGCACTCAATACTCGTGACGGCGCATAAACTAAAACACTGTTAGCAAGAAATCAATGCAAAGTGTATCTTATCCCGTTGTAATACGCAGTAAAACAACACTCACCTGTATTTGAAACAATCACATAATGTTAAGCCATATTAAATTAATCAATACTGAAATTAGCACCTATGTTATTCCAATTATTTCCTTAGCTTATAAAGAACTGCGGTTTACGAGGTTTCGCGTAGTATTGATGAGACGCTCGTTACCATGGCAACCAGTCTGTAAACAATCCGATCGTTCGACTGTGAAAAAAAATGTTAACAGTAGGAGAGCTTCTTACATTTGTCGTGCTGTATTTTTATATTAGCCCCGCGGTTTCACCCGCGTATACTTAATTTCATGGGTCAACAGTGGAACCCTATTTAAAGTTACTTCTTGTAACATTAGCTATCTGCCAGTGAAAGTCCCGTTGAAATCGGTCCAGCCGTTTCGGAGATTAGGCGGTTTTATAAATATTTGTTTTTTTTATGTGAGTATAGTATATATTTTCTTATGCATCCAGTGTAAATAAAGTAAGTTTAATTCGGAATTACAAACAGATACTTCACTTCTATTCACTACTTAAGCCTCTGATCGTAGAGACATGCATTTGGAGGGTGTGGTCTATGTATGAACGGTTTCAATATCTCGTGACGTGAGTATACAACTGTGTGCGTAGAGGAGAGAGAAGGCCAGCCTTCTGTAATTACTTTTTTATTTGCCTGTGCTGAGTTGATAGGTAAATAAGGCCCTTGAGAAAGTTGAAGGTTGTTGAAGTTGTGTGACGAAGGATTTGAAACATTACGTGTTTGGTTTAAGGCTTATTTTCATTTAGCTTACTTCTGAAGGCTATTGCGTAGTAGAGATTTATTGAACTAAAATAATACATTAATATTTTATACTTCACTAGCTGTGGCCTGCTATTTCACCCACGTACACCTGTCAAATTAGTGAAATGTATATTATTGTACTTTTTTGTGCCCATCTAACGATTTGAAATTACTTTGTAAGAAGTCTAATCAAGATATTTTTTGAAGTCTTCAAAATTATAAAATATTACGCTTTTAGAAAAAAATCCCAAACATAATGTTAATTATCACAAGCTGCAAGCTGGACTGAATTGACGATGTAAAAAAAGAAAAAAATACAAAAAAAAAAAGTAAAAATATTTTTTATTTTGTAACTAAAATAATATTCCACTAAATAACACAAACACTTCACATATTCGTACACATCGTCTCTTTACACACCTTAGTCTGTATAACAGCGTCACTAGAATCACTTTTGGAGTCGATGACGTCATAAATTTCTTCCGGAGTCAGACCCCGAGTTTCGGGAACTGCAATAGCTGCAAATATCGCGTAGAGTAGAGTTAGAAGTGCTGCTAGGAGCAGCGCTGCTCCGAGCCCCCCGCTCGCTGCTACTGCAGGGAAGACGAAAACTTCCACTGCATTACCGAAGCAAGCTGCGGCTGTTATTAACATTACTGCGCAGCCTCGGTACTGGAAAAAAATTATATTATTATAATATCTACATACAAACATACACACTTATTCGTATACAAATAAATACAAGTACCTGGTTGACCGAGCTGTTCTCGGTTTCTTTTTCTCACAAAAAAATAAACTTGACGTATCTCAAAAAAGCTAGTAGTAAAAAGGAACGTTTGAAAACGATGTTTTCTGAAAGTGAAACCTAGCTAGATCAATTTTTTGCCCCCGAAACCCTCTACATAAAAAAATTCATGAAAATCGATGCAGCCGTTCCCGGGATCCAGATTCTATATATATACAAGAATTGCTCGTTTAAAGGTATAAACTTCCAGTTGCCGTTTAAAACCGTAGGGTAAATGAAAAGTTAAAAGTTAAAGTGGTTAGTTAAGTTTCGGCACTTCTGCCAGTGACTGATAGGGACCTACTTAAAATATTATTAGATAGAAGTATATATTCTTAATCTTAATATTAGTATTTTTTTATTCAATAAAAACTATATATACGTCTTAATCTTAATTTTAATAAGAATATTGTGTCTGTTTGTCATTCCAAATTCACAGCTTTTCACTTAATGCATAATATAAAATGAGATACGGTACATAAAAAAAAACATAGAATTTCTGTCAGTCTGTTCGTCTGTCCGTTTTCCGGCTAATCAATTATTTTTCTGTGAATTCCCCATTTCTATATTAACTGTATTTTTATCCAAATAAAATTAGTCTACAACATACATACTTATATAGCCTCCCTCTTATATCTTAATAAGTCTTTCCCATTTCAAAACTAGTTATAAAAACTAATATTTTCAGGAAAAATATTATATCCTACTAGCAGACGTCACGCGGTTTCATCCGCGTAGTTCCCGTTCCCGTAGGATTAAGGGGATAAAATATAGCCTATGCTACTCGCTGATGATGTAGCTATGCATTGCTGAAAGAATTTTCAAGATCGGTCAAGTAGTTTCGGAGCCCATTCAATGCAAACAAACAAAAAAACAATCAAATCTTTCCTCTTGATAATATTAGTGTAGATACCTTATAAGAGAACATATCGCTCAACAAGGCGTAGGGCGCTGGTTGCAGGCCAGCCGAGTCCGCAGCTACTGCTCCGCCCAAAGCGACAGCTGCCCACGTTCCTCCGCCCCACGTCACTGCTGCTGCCCCGCCACCCAGGCATAGGGCAGTTGCGAACGCTGTGGTTACTAGTAATGGCTGGAAAATAACATAAACATCTAATATAACTAAAAGGTGACTGACTGACTGACTGACATAGTGATCTATCAACGCACAGCCCAAACCACTGGACGGGTCCGGCTGAAATTTGGCATGCAGGTAGATGGTATGACGTAGGCATCCGCTAAGAAAGGATTTTGATCAATTATACAAATATTCCAAATTAACAGCTTTTCACTAAATGCATTTGAAAGTATATACGGAATATAAATTAGTTAAAATTTAAAAAAATAACAGTGTCTGTCTGTCTGGTAATATTATCTAAAACAGCTGGACTGATTTTAACGAGACTTTCACTGACAGGTATGAGATGCTACAGGGAGTAACTTAGGCTATTCTTTATTTAAAAATTAAAACTATTAAGTGGTTTATGGCTAAGTTCCGCATATCCATAAATTAAGTCTACGCGGCTAAAACAACAGGTAGAATTTCGGAAGAAAATCCTTTTAAAGTATACCTAAAAGAAATACTAACCCTTCTTCCAATCCTCTCAACCAGGTACAAAGCAACAGCAGAAGCCAGCAACTGCACAGCTCCAAGCAGCACGGCGTGTCGAGCTGGCGTGGTTAGACCTGGGCCCACTACATCAGCGATTGGGGCTTGGTCCCGAGCGATCACGAACACTCGCTCAGCAAACTGCAGGAGAGCCAGAACTCCACACATCTCCTGGCCTAGCACTGCTATTCCTGAGATAATGAAGGCACGGCGTCGACGAGGATCGCTTACTGAAACGATAAGCACTTACATGTTCATACCACCTTGAAAAGGTCTTGGTAGGGGTAAGTAGAGATGTTAGAACACTCACTTTTCACAGAAGATTATACATCCAACGAGTTGGAGAGTGCATCGGCATCTCTCTGTGCAAATATTTTTGAATTTATTCCCAGACATACGCATGTTTCCACACCATGTTTTCCTTCACCTAGTAATCACATTTCCCCAGTGCCTCTAATGCAAATATTTTCGAAAATACAACAGAAACTAATCTTATATCTGCACAGCATCCAATTAGGTTCCCAAGAGAGATGGCAGAGGTTACATGACCCATTGTCACTGAAGTTTAGTAAAGATATGATATTAGAAGCCTTACACATTTCCTTAGTGAGTCTGATCGGAGACTGAACCGGTTCATCAGCCGCCGGCAGAGAATCCATTTCGTCAGATAGTTCAGGGTCATCAGACTTCATACCTCGAAGCCAGGCTAAAGAAGTACGGGCTTCCTGCAAAAAATATATTCACAAGATCAACAAGTAAGAAGAGGTGTTACTTAACACACTTTTCACTGAAGACTGGCATTGAATTGCCAACGTGACAGATGGTGAATCTATTGGCATCTGAGGCACTATACTTCTTTTTTTTTATTTGCCTTTGAATTTCTTCTTAGACGCATAAGGTTTGTTTACGATGTTTTTGGGAATGGTTCAGAGAAAGTACCTTAGGTACCGTGCATGGGCATAGGGTACGTTAAAGCTAGTCAAGTTACGTACATACCTTTTCTTTTCCATTAGCAGCCAGATACGCCGGTGACTCAGGCACGAAGAGGAATATCACACAGTGACACAGAGACAGGCCTAAACACCACCAAAGAACTGTTCTGGAAACAACACAAGTTATTGGTTTCTACATACATACGAGTATATACATAAACGCCTGTATCCTATGGGGGTAGGCGGAGACTACCGATTGCCACATGCTACGATCCTTACACACTTCTGTTGCTTCGTTCACATTCATACATCTCTTCATACACTTCGTTTGATTGCGAGGGCTCCGAATTTGGTTTCTTTGGTATAATATTGTGATAAATTCCCGGTGGCGAACAAGCTTACGGCCTACCTGATGGTAAGAGTACCCTGCAGCCTACAGACATTTGCAGTGACAGAAGTCTCAAGTTCGCGTTGCCGATCCGCTAAGATCCCTTCATATCCACAATTTTGATTTTCTTTTCAAAAAGTTTCCTTACTATGTTTCCTTCACCGTAAAGCTCGTGGTTTGGCATCACTGCATTTTCATTGATATTCTTAATGCTATTGCAAAACATGATTGCCTTACACTGATAACCGTTATAGTTACAATAACTGTTGACAGAATACCTAAAGAAGCCCGGAAGAAAATCGGCTTAGAAGTTCGAAAAATAGTCAGACCACGCGGCGTTTTGTTGGATGATAAAACAGTAATTCCGAGACCTGTGAGATAGCCCTGCATCAGCTGCAATGTACATCAGCAAGAAGCCCAGGTTGTGCGCCAGGACGAGAGAAGCTACTGCGGCACCCCTCACTTTTGGTTCACACACCTGGAAAAGGGACAAAACCTTGAACGTTCCATTCTGTTTCAAATTCAAATTCAATTCAAAAATATCTTTATTTGATTTGACTTTTGACAAAGTACTTTCAAATTGTCAGAATGTCACAATTACACAGGATTATACATGCTACCGCCAGGTTCGGAAGGTTGCTGTTACTGAGAAGAACCTGGCAAGAAACTCAGGGATTACTTTTTTTTTTATTTACAATTCTGAGTAATACAATATAAATCATAAATATATATATATATATATATATATACTAGCTGTGCCCTGCGGTTTCACCCGCGTAGATTTAATTTGATTACCGCGGAACCCTAAATTTTCATAAATAAAAAGCCCATGATACTCCCTGTAACATTAGATATCTGGCAGTGAAAGTCCCGTTGAAATCGGCCTAGCCGTTTCAGAGATTACTCTTTGGCAAATAACTCGTTATTAGGTACCAATTCTTTGCGTTTTTATACTCGTGATAATTTCTTAACGAAATGTCCGATTGGAATAAAACAAACGGTATTTTACTTCTAGATGAATACCCTTGATAGCATAATGCTTAATTTGGTTAAGGATTAATATTAAGATACTCATTCAACGTAGTTTCTTTCTTCAGACGATTTAATAATTTTGATGAACATAAAAGCGATTATTGTGACTAAACTATGATAGTTAGATATATGCTCTCGCGGACTTTTTTGTAGATCTTAATAAGACCTACAAACCCGTAGTACATCATTTTGTTCTATTGTCAATAGTTTTTGCAGCGTACGCATAAATAGGTTTTCGATTTTACACCTTAGGTTACAAAACTGCAATTTACTTACAGACCCCTAATTTTTATGAGAATAAAATATAGCCTATAGCCTTCCTCGATAAATGGACTATCCAACACTGAAAGAATTTTCGAAATCGGACCAGTAGTTCCTGAGATCACAGCGTTCAAACAAACAAACAAACAAACTCTGCAGCTTTATAATATATAATATATAAGCCCATGGACACTAAACTCGAAAAAAGTTTGAAACTAAACTCGAAATATCTAATACTCACTACAACCTAATATCTAAACGACATTTTCTCATAAAGGATGAAACCCGAACGGACTTACTACCAAAAAGAGCTATTCTCAATATATACTATTGTCAATATGACCCTAAAATAGATTTAGTCTCATTAAAACAAATTTCCAAAATGTTCCATTGCCAACCTTTGCACTTCCATTAACTGCACTAGATTTAGGGTTGGTGCAAAAATATTATAGGTACCTCTCGCGCAAGCAAAGGTCCAACAGTCCAGGCTCCAGCACCTCCCAGTCCCGCAGCAGCTCGAGCTGTCACCACCCACCAGCCGTCCCCGGACAACTTCAATGACCAGCATACCTGTAACATTTTTATTATTGCTACATGGTAATGTATGGACGGAGAAGAAGACCTAATGATGGATGGATTGTATGAAAGATGATAAAGCTAAAACGGGAGTGAATGCAGATAAGGTAGATGAAAGAGAGATATGGAAGAGAAGAATATATTGTGCCGATCACAAATAGCATGGGATAAGGACAGGAGGATGATGATGATTTCACGAAATAGTATCTATATCTAAGAAAAAAACTGTTTGTTAAAAGCGGTCAACAAATTTACAAACGTCGAACAAAAAAAAGCAGAGAGTAAAAAATATTAAAACAAACATAGGTTTTTTTAATAGTATTTTACAAGGAACAGTACTTAAAACTAATTAAAGGTAGAAAACTTGTCCTAAGTCGGTGTCTCTCGGAATCGTGCCAAGAAGGCTGGCAGCATTGCCACGTTGAATAGCAATGCTGATTCTCTGGGCGAGAAAAGCCCCAGCTCTCTTATCACGAAAGGCTGAATATAGAACCTTCTTCTTTTTTTGCAGTCAGTTAAAAACTTATAAACATGCCAAGTGCGAGTCTGACTAACGCACGAAGTGGTCCGCACCATCTATGAAATGAGTACAGAAATAGTACTCGTAGGATGTTATAGTATATTTTCTAACTATCACGGTTTATTAGATACGTTCTGGTGACAGACGGACAGACGAACAGTGAAGTCTTTGTAATAGGGTCCCGTTTTTTACTATTTAACCCAAATTACCGTAATAGGGGTTGCAAAGGTCAGATCAAAAATCGAGTGATCAGCCACATCGGGTTGAAACAAGTGCCGACCCTAAAATGTGTGAGATAAGGCCAGGGAGATGATGATTTCTGGTGCATTTACATGAACACATTTTCTATACAATGAGCGCTCAGCTATATGGTGGCGGTAACTGCTGTATAGAAACAGACAGAGACAGACTCATAAAATAAACTGTATATTCAAGGCCAGCGTTCATAGCTGATGACGGCATCTGTACCTCATCTCTGCATTCAGTGAATGCTTTATGTGTAAGGCGAGACTCATTCATCTTTCATTATGGCACAGTGATTCCATTCATTGTATGATTGTTTGCAACCATTTTTTGAGGAAACCCAAGTAAAAACTGTTTGAATGGAAAATCTCGTTTTGCCAGTGTAATTATGTAACTGGTTACATAATTATTATAATGTACTTATCCATCGAAATAACAGTTCTGAATCAACTTAGCGCAAAAAAGGGGTTTCCCGCTTAAGATCACGAAATGTCACGCATTTTTTGATGTGATTGATATGATTTCATACTCGTTTTAATACACAGGCTATCCTGAATGATCTTCATCATCATACATTTAAGAGTTGTGACTCTTGTCGGTGTAACTAATGCAATTTCTTCCAATCGTCTCTATAAAGTGCCATCTCCGTGACCTCCCTATACGTCATGGCAGACACTTGTTCCCTGACTTGTCTCATGTATGTTATCCTGAATATCTACTGCCCTTTAAATGTCTACCAAAACGCCCTCCTTATTTGAAAACAGGTAACTTATTCCCTGTAAATTTATAACTAGCGTCGCCTGCGTGGTGGCAAGATAGATACAAACTTTCATATTCTCAGCCCTTAGTACTAAGTACGTTTTTATACCAGTAGTTAAAGATAATATGGTAAAAATTTTTTTTATTTGATCATTTGGGTACCATCGGGTACTGTATCTACGGACTGGACGTTCTAGGGGGCTTCACAGAAGATTACAGCCAAATAATGTTTCCTAAGATGAAGTGTTGCTTTTCTGATAATCTCAATCAAAATAATATGAAAATATCAAAAATATCAATCCTCGCGTTTGGTCTATAGAGCGTCACGAAGGATCAAACAAACATATAAATACACAGGCCGATAAACACAATACCTTCCGTCGCATGGTGGTTAAAAAGTGTTATGTATGCGATCACACTTCATTACAGAGTGTATGTGATAAGTATAACTGAAGTATGCATGTGTGCGTATGGCTGCGTCCACCGTGAAGTTAAATAAACAGTGCGCTATGAGCTAGCTTGCGTTTACTTGTGTTCCTCGCCGTCCTCGAATATTTACCAAAAAGAGGTTTTACAAACCACAAAAGCAGTAGATGTAGCAATGACGGCAAACTTCCTTCCAGCAGCCACAGCTCTCGCACTTAATGGCACTCCGAGAAGAGATGCCAGGAACGTGGTAGCAGCTGCTATCACGATGTCCAGGTCTTTAGACTCGCTAGAGGCACCTTCTCCGCTTGCCAATGACACCCATCCCATGGTCAGGCCGAAAGAGACCGCTGGTATATTTACTGTAAAATAAAAAATAAATATTGAGCATATCCTCATCATCAGCGACGCAAGATCGAATCCCAGCGGGGCTTGTGCCAATGAGTTTTTCCAAAAACTTATGGGGAAAGTTTTCACTCCACGTGCTCTACGGTGAAGGAAACATCGCGAGGAAACCTGCATATGTCTGAGAAGTAATTCAAAGACGTATTTATAGAGCCTGAGACGTCGATGCACTCCCCCTGTCACGTTGTATCGGTATTACAACACCTCTGCCTATCCCTTCGGGGAATACAGGCATGAGCAAATGTACGCATGAATCTAAATCATGGATCTCAAATGACGCATGTCCTTCGATCAGAAAAAGGTAACGTCACAAGCTATGAGCGCTCAGCGACAATAGTGGAGGCAACTGCGCATGTCATACAGCGCCATACAGACGGACAGACTCATAAAATGACTACTGCGCTTTCAAGGCCAGCGCTATATAATAATATAATATCTAAACTGGTATCTCCATACATCTACACTAAAGTATATTTATGTATTACTAGCTGTGCCCCGTGGTTTCACCCGCGTAAATTTAGTTTCATCCTTATGGTCGCGGAAACCTAATATTTTTAATAAATAAAAGGTAGCCTATGTCCTTTCTCAGGGTCTAAAGATTGTCTGTGCCAAATTTCATCAAAATCGGTTGAGAGGTTTAAGCGGGAAAGCGAAACAGACAGACAGAGTTACTTTCGCATTTATAATATTAGTAGGGACAAAGAAGAAGGATTTGATTGTTTGCATTGAATAGGCTCCGAAACTACTTGAATTTTTTTTCAGCAATAGATATCTACATCATGAGCGAGTAACATGGGCTTTTATCCCTGTACTCCCACGAGAACGGGAACTACGCGGGTGACCCCGCGTGACGTCAGCTAGTTATTTATAAAAATAATGATGAACCGTTAAGAAGTTTTTATGTACAAACAAAAGAATTGGAAATTACCATTAGCTAAAAGTATTTACCAAAATTATGGACAAAAAAATACATATTCGCACGTGCTAAAATGGTCTTTATTGAATTATGATTAGAATTTAAATTTTAAAAGCACTTTGTTTTGTTCCGTTTATGTCAATATGATATCATGAGTAAAAATAAATGTAGGCGAGACCCGGTCTGGTTTACTAAGGATATTATTATTGATATTAAAAAAAAACATACACTCCATCAAACTTGGAAAAAGACTAACAACATTCATACATTCATCTTTCTTTTAAAAACATATAATAACAACACGTCGTATTATAATCCGCTTGTTAGAATGTGCAGACAGTACAATGAAATAGCCATCAAAGACAAGAACATTGATATATTTAACAATAATATATCTGCCTTGAAAAGGTGGTGCCGGGATAACCTCCACAAGTATTGATCAATTATAATCTACAGTCTAATTAAGTGATTATCCTAAATTTATCCAATTTTTAGATACTCTTTAATAATCTTCTTTATTATCATAATATCTTCTTTTAATATTATAGTTTTCATATAGTTTCTTTATAGTTTATATACTTAGACTAGCTGTTTACACATATTTTGGATTGTTATCTAGTTCCAATATTTAAGTTAATACTCTTGTTAATGTAATTTCTTCGGATCTCAATCTGTTTGTGTAACATAAAATAAATAAATAAATACCTATACTTCATACCTTAGAGCAAGTATAAAATCTCGTATCACCTTTGCCTATATCAAATACTAGCTGTGCTCCGCAGTTTCACCCACGTAGATTTAGTTTCATCTTTATTGTCGCGGAACCCTAATATTTTTTATAAATAAAAGTAGCTTGGAACATCAGCTACCTGTCAGTGAAAGTCCCATTAAAATCGGTTCAGAGATTACCCGGAACAAACAGACGGACAGACAGACAGAGAAAAAAAAAAAAACTTGGGTTTTTAGTAAAGTAAAGTAAATGTAAATATTTATTGTCACAAAGATAATACATATACATTTTTGTATACTGTTCTGTCTATCATCTGCTGGCTGAGGCTGCTTAGCAAAGACCAGGTGCTAAGGTTATAGGGTAGGATGCTGAGCTGCGACTAGGGCATGTCCGTGCATGGTCGAGCGAGCTAACGCCTGATAATGTTCATTCCAGGATCCGGTTACATAACTACTACACTAACAACTGGCCCGGACCCTACATCTGGTGCAGTTCCTACCTCTGGCCCAGAACCTACCCTGGACCAGTCCGCCTACAGTCCAGGCACTACCCCTGGACCAGGCGCTATCCACCTTCCTGACGGAGACCAGGCTGCTCCCAGCCGGATCCTTGTCCCTACGTCAGGCCAGTGTCCCCTTCCTCCTACCACCTACCTCTACCCACCACCACTAGTGAAGGAAACAGACGTTAATAAACGAACCCTTGTATATATATCAACCACTCTTATTATTTCTCTCCACTCTCTACCTACCTAACCTGTTCCCGAGGTCTTCACAAAATCCCCCCGGGACAGTGGCGCCCAACCCATGTGTCTTGTTTCCAAGCTAGTGGTAGTGTTGTTCTCGCTCAGCAGCTCTCAGCTCAGCCTCACTCTTGTAAACGAGGAGGTGACTTCGTCAGCGAACTGGTACGTACTTCTTGTAATTACTTGTATATTCTATGTTTTATTGTGTGTAATATATGTGTGTGTGTGTACCTTCTTGTTGCTATTGTGTTGTTATTTGTTACTAAAATAACATGACTACTGAGCTAACTAAATAACACATACTTGCCTTTAGCTAACTGTACATTTTGTTTTGTGTTATGTTATGATGAAGTAACTTACGTAACACTTTATTGTACCTATGCTGTGACGTAACAGTTCGCAATTTTTATTTTTTTTACTTTGTGTTATTACTGGCTAAAACTAACTAAAAAGAAGTACTTAACACTTTCTCGTAGTAGGTATATTTGTGTAATAATAATTTGTACGAAACAAATTTATTTAATAATATTTTAATTCTATTCTTGTAAATTTAAATTTTGTTGTGATTCTAAATTCAAACTTTTATTTTGTTAATTTGTATTATTGTTTTATATTATTGTTTTTTACAATGGGAACTCATTCTATAAAATATTTTATGCTTAAAAATAATGAATTGGCTTATGAAGTCGCTATTCGTGGTATTGAACCAGCTTCTGATATGTTCGGTCTACGTAAACAAATGCACAGTGTACCGAACTCACCTATATTAAAATGTAATGCTGATGACATTAATGAGTCTTGCCTAGACCCTGCGGTTGACTGTGATGCCATATTAAATTCTATCACCGATCTAAACGCGTACGTCACTATTTTAGATACGAGTAGTTATGAACGCGGTGACGAGTTCCGTATATCTAGCCGATGCTATACACTACATAACCATATTTACCATCGCTTGAGAAGAGTATGCAGTTCTGACCCTTCTATTGTTGAAAAGTTAAACTCTTTAAAAAATGATTTTTATTTGCTATCAGAAAATATGTATTGTATATTCTCAATGCTACGAAATGCATATTCAGATATTGATTGGAATACTTTACTCACTAGCCTACCAGTGTTACATATTGAGTCTTCTTCTCCTCAGTCTAACGACCTACCTGAACCGACTAGTTCTTCACTCACTACTGACTTATCTTCTGATACTACTACTGACTATAACACTGACTTAAACATTGACGTTGTAAGTAATAACCCTACAATTGCACCTGCCTACTTATTTGGCAGTCTACTACTAGACTCTATACCTAAAACTGACTCTACTGAAAGTGACAATCCTACCGTTGCTCCCTTTCTTATACGTATCCTCGACTCTCACTGCAGAAATGTCCCTAGTGACATCCCTACTGCCTACTGCACTAATGTGAAATGTGGTATGAAAAAACTGATTTTCCCTCCCATCCCACTACACCACTCTTACTTGACTCCTAAAAGACATGACTGCTCTAGAATGAACAACTATAGTTCAACTGAACGATGTATTAGAGACTGGCTTTTGTTCATTTACTTTATTCTAGTGTACGATCTTTTACACTATATTACAGCCATCTTTGATAAAGGCTTTGTTATTATTTAAATTAATGTGTCTACACAATTTATTTTTTTATTTTTGTTTCTATTTTCTTTATTTTTTTTCTAAAGTAATTATTACTAATTACATTTATTTTACTTAGTATTCTAATAGTATAGAGTAAAGTAAGCAGACGGATTTTACTTTACTCAGGTACGCAAAATCCTACTCCTTGTCGTGCAGTACTGTAACGTTGCGCCTAGTACGCGCCGTTACTTTTTATTATATTATTAGTATTTTATATATTTTCTATTAAAAAGGCTCATATTACCCCTAATTACCTATAACTATACACCTACTATGATAATATCAACTGAATGACCTATAAAACTAACTTAAAAGCTAAAATTATCAAATACCTAAACTAATTACAAATTAAATGAAACATAAAATATCTAGAATCGTGCACAATGACTCAATCCGAGCGTAGCATCGGGGACCGTCGGAAGCTGTCGGCAACATTGTGCGCTGTAGAGCTGCGCACCGCGCTTCTTTTGTTTTGCCGCGCATTCGCATCTCCCGCCACTGCGGCGCGAGGCTTGGTAGCGTGTGGTCACTCCACTCGCTGTCGGCAAGGCCCGCCAAAATCTACTTACTATGTACTAAACATACTAATATAAATTCTATTGTTGCCGATCCCGCTGGGGTGAGTTTCTATGTAATATTATAATATGCTAGCTATGTATTTACTGTGTTGTGTTGTGCCCATTTTTGTATACTGTTCTGTCTATCATCTGCTGGCTGAGGCTGCTTAGCAAAGACCAGGTGCTAAGGTTATAGGGTAGGATGCTGAGCTGCGACTAGGGCATGTCCATGCATGGTCGAGCGAGCTAACGCCTGATAATGTTCATTCCAGGATCCGGTTACATAACTACTACACTAACAACTGGCCCGGACCCTACATCTGGTGCAGTTCCTACCTCTGGCCCAGAACCTACCCTGGACCAGTCCGCCTACAGTCCAGGCACTACCCCTGGACCAGGCGCTATCCACCTTCCTGACGGAGACCAGGCTGCTCCCAGCCGGATCCTTGTCCCTACGTCAGGCCAGTGTCCCCTTCCTCCTACCACCTACCTCTACCCACCACCACTAGTGAAGGAAACAGACGTTAATAAACGAACCCTTGTATATATATCAACCACTCTTATTATTTCTCTCCACTCTCTACCTACCTAACCTGTTCCCGAGGTCTTCACAAAATTCCCCCGGGACATGTATTATAGGTAATTGATTCATACCGAGTTACATTTATGCGAACGCGAAAAGGCAACAAGAGATGCTATGACATAGATGCCAGGTAAACAATAATAACTTCCTTTATAACTCAAAATACTAACACAAATCGGTACTAAAACATAGTAAAAGTAAAATGACAAAATCGTTTTGTGAGAATGACATAAATAAGTCTTCCAGTTTCATAGTGTGAGTACGGGTATATGTGTGTGTGTGTGTGTGTGTGTGTGTGTGTGTGTGTGTGTGTGTGTGTGAGTGAATGTAGGTGAGCGCGTTGATGCGTTTAGGTGTATGTTAGTGGGTAAATGTATGTGTGCGTATGCGTGTATGTGTGTACGTGCGAGCGTGTGTGCATGCGTGCGTGTTTGTATATTATTATGTTATCCCTTTTAATATTTCTTCAATTTTGTAGTAATCCAACGTTTTCAGCCATTTCAGCACTTTTTGTTTTAGTTCGCGTATTGGGCATGTTATGATACTACAGTAGGAATTTACTTTGTTATAAATAAGAGGTTGGAGAAACGCACTAAATCTTTTTGAATAGGATGTTTTGATAATGGGCAATGGAAGTCTATAAGTACGCTGATTTATTAAATTTCTATAGCTTGGAAGTTTGGTTACGTGAAATTTGATAATTGTACGGAAAATATACAAGCCGCGGACAGGCAGCACTTCTATTTCCTTGTAGAGGTCTTTTGTTGAGTATCTAGGAGGTTTCCTTAGCATCACTTTCAAGACCGATCTTTGTGCTCTTTCAAGTGGCATCATGTGAGTTGCCGCGGCACCTCCCCACACCGGAATACAGTATGATAAAACGGATTGACAGATGCTAAAATAAACGGACTTGAGTAGCTTTGGGTTTGCTGCAGAGCGTAGACTTTTAAATATATAAATTAATTTACGAATCCTGGTTGCTGTGCTCATAATATGTTCTTTAAAATCGAGTTTTTCGTCAATAATGACACCAAGATATTTTAATGAGGTTGTCCGTTGTATGTTATCACAAGAACATGATAAGGTTGGGTTATTTGCCTTAGTACAGGTATGTAATTTAATTGAGTTTATACCGTGAGGTGAAGATGCTTTGGTTTTATGAAAACAAATTAATTTAGTTTTGGTACTATTAAGGGTGAGAAGGTTGTTGTTCAGCCAGCGAGCTATTTGACTCATTCCGAGTTCTGTGGTTGTGACCACTTGTTCCCAAGAATTATCATGAAAAATTATGGCAGTATCGTCAGCGTAGCAAATAATCTCTGCATTTTTTAAATGGGTATTCATGATATCATTAATGTAGATTATGAACAACACTGGACCTAATATACTGCCTTGTGGAACACCAAAGTCTATGTAGTTATGGCTACTCGTGTGACCCTCAATTTTTACACATTGTTTTCTTTTTGTCAGATAACTTCTAAACCAGTCCAAACTGACACCCCTGACACCAAGGAGTTCCAATTTCCTTAATAATATTGGGATAGACACAGTATCAAAGGCCTTGGCCAGGTCAAGAAACACTCCCATACACGCAAATTTATTGTCGAGATGGCTAACTATAGTTTGTGTTAAAAGATCAACAGCGTTTTCCGCAGATTGGTTTTCACGGAAACCAAATTGCCGAAACGATAAAAGATTGTTTTTTTCAATGTAACCTATAAGCCTTTTGTGTACTATTCGTTCTAAGATTTTAGAGAAAACTCCGAGCAGGGAAATTGGTCTAAAATTACTAGGATCTGTTTTACTTCCACTTTTATGAATTGGTGCCACGGCGGCAATTTTCCATTCATTGGGAAATATACCCTGAGAAAGGCTTAAGTTACAAATGAATGTGAGTGGTTTAATTATATGTGATTTAACATGTTTCAAAAGCTTATTTGTGATACAGTCGAGCCCAGGTGCACTGTTGATTTTAAGTCCGTTTATGATTGAACTGATTTCATTCTCGTCCGTCGGTTGGAGAACTAAGGATTGCAGTGGGGTGTTTTTAATAAATACTTTGTGTGCTAAGTTCTCTTGTGTCTCTTTTAACTCGGAAAGTGTTTTACTAGCCAGGTTTCTGCCAACGTTAGAAAAAAAGTTGTTGCAGTGGTTTAGCGATTCTGTTACTGAGCTTTTTATTTTAGTGAGTTCCAGTGATTTTTCTGGTATTTTATTTGTGTATGATATATCTTTGATAGTGTTCCATAGCTTTCTTGGGTTATTTATATTGATTTCAAGTGCCATGGTGTCATGTTTTTGTTTAAGCTTCCGCAAGAGGTCTATGTAGAAATTTCTATAACGTGTAAATACCAGTCTTAGTTCAAGATCTTTAGTGTCAGTAGCATTTATACTTTTATATGCATTAAGTAAAAAGCTGTTATTTTGGAATTACAAACAGACACTTCAATTTTATTTATCTGTATAGATATAGATATAGATTTATAGCGTATTGAAGATGACATGTGTACCAACCCGCGTAGTTTCTGGAAACATATCTCAGACCTCCGAACCAAGGGTGGATTTTAACCTAGGGTGTCGTACGAAGGTAAGGACCTTCAGGGCACACAGGCAGCTGATGCATTTGCCTCGTTCTTTGCCAGTGTCTTTCTTCCTGAGATACCAATTTTAAATTCAGATAAAATCTTGATAATAATTCAAACAGCAATGTTATACATATTCTGCTTATTACCCAAACTGACGTTGCCAACGGAATTAATAAACTTAAAACAAACAGCGCCGGAGGTCCAGACAATGTTCCACCTACCATTCTTAAATTAGGGAGGATTTTTTTTTGTGCTACTCTTCAACATATTTTTAATTTAGCTCTCCGTGCCGGTTCTTATCCTTCGCCTTATCGTGGAAAATATCGAGAGTCACTCCCATTCCAAAAACATCTGACCTTACTAATGTAACATAGCATCGCCCGATTGCTAACTTATGTTCTCCAGTCAAAGTCTTCGAATTTATCCTCCACAAGCATATTTACAGTCAGGTTGAGATTTTTTTATGCGACGAACAACACGGCTTCAGAGCTAAACGATCAGTCAACAGTAACCTACTCACATTGGTTGAATTTGTATCCGCACAGCTTGATAGAGGTATCCAAGTAGATTTACTCTACTGTGATTTTAAGAAGGCATTTGATAAAGTAAATATCGACATTCTGCTGACGAAGCTAGGCGCAATAGGGTTCCCATTCGGGCTTCTTAAACTACTCGCTGACTACCTGCGAGACCACCAGCAGTATGTCAAACTAGGTGTCTATGAATCCCGTCTTGCCATACGCGTTCTGGGGTAAGCCAGGGTTCAGAGCTTGGTCCTCTACTGTTCCTCATCATGATTAATGATCTTCCGCAAGTGCTCAAGCACACGAAGTGCTTTCTCTACGCCGATGATTTAGTCCCGCATTCAACGGACGGAAAAGAATGAAGGAGCTGCTTGCTTGTACAGACAGACACACATACATGCAGATAAATAAAAGTTAAGTGTCTGTTTGTAATTTCAAATAAACAACTTTTCACCAAATACTTACATATTATGAAATTGTATACGATACTAAAATAAAAACCAAAAAATTGAAAAAAAAATTCTGTCTGTCCATCTGTTTGTAAGTCTGTCTGTTTGTTCTGAGTAATATCTGACAGATAGCTAATGTTACAAGAAGTAATTTACGCTAATTTTTATTTATAAAAAAACATTAAGTTTCAGCGGGTTACCCATCAAATTAACTCTATGCGGGTAAAACCGCAGGATACAGCTTTAATATTTAAATTTGGCGCTAGGAGTGTTGGTGAAAAGTTCAGTACCTACACCAAGTATAGATTTCTACATGTTTTGACGTTGAAGATATCGCTTGCGTATTTTCCGCATTCTGTATGGGAACGTTAAAAAGCGCCCCAAGCGGCGAGTGTAGGAAGTTTTACGTCTCCATACAAAGCGCCAAACGTAAGGTCAAGTGACGACGTTCGAATGTGTCAAGATCTATACATGGGGCACTGTGCTCTAAGGTTGTGATATAGGTATAGAGACGACCTCCTGAATTATGTTAATACTATTTTGAGCAATTCCAAGAATGACAGATTAAAATACTGAACACCAATTTGATCAAAAAGTATACCCAGCTTATGGGAAAAGTTTAAAATCCATAACTACATATGCTCACGCCTATATTCCCCGAAGGGGTAGGCAGAGGTGTCGTAATTTTCAACACCCACATTTCACCGAAGATGATTAAGTGCCAACGTGACAGAGGGTGAGTCCATCGCCGTCTCAGGCACTATACATACGTCTTTGAATTATTTCTCAGACATATGCAGGTTTCACGATGTTTTCCTTCCGTAAAGCACGTGGTGTGAAATCACTGTACATAAGTTTTTAGAAAAACTCATAGGTACAGGCCCCGCTGGAATTCGAACTTGCGTCTCTTGCGTCGCAGGCGACTGCTCTAACCCCGAGGCCACCACGGCTCTTCCTAATACATAGCTGAAGTGTTTGTTTGTTTGTTTGCTTAAGCTGGCTGATCTTAGGAATTCATCTTCTCAGACATAAGAAGTTTCCCTCACGATGTTTCCCTTCACAGTAAAGCACTGTGCTTAAGGTTTTTGTTTTATAGAACTTAGGTCTCCTGCACAGCAAGTTCTTATCAAAGCACTGGGTCATCGCGGTTCGCTTAAAAAGCTCAGTAATTATTACATCCAAAAATGATTATAATTGTATTAAAATATAAATATACGAATCACTTACATAATATAACCATTAAAATCTGGTTGAAATATCCTCGTATATGAGAAACATCCACTGATCCTGGCAATGATGGTAGCACTGTCATTTTATCGTTTTATTTATGGTTGCAACACTCACAAACGTTATTATAAAACTAAAGTATTTTTGATTAATTATATTTTTTTGTATACACAATTTGAATTTAAATTTTACAGCAAGTTTTTCATATGACTACTGTAAAAACCACATTAGTTCGTTTTGATAACCGAAACACAACACTTAATCTCTTTTTAGTTTTTATATATTGATATTTTTAGAACCCACAATAGAATAGATATTACTAAGAACCTATTTGCAATAAAAAAAAAATATTATTTACATTTTTTTTTGTTTTCTTAACGTGTCACAATTTTTTAAATACACCTATTCTGTTTACGTAATTATTTATTTAGGTTGTTTTGACAGCTGTACAATGACCCAATGGTCAATCTTCACTGCGCATGTGCCAATTGATCGCAAGTTATTATACACTACACTACAAAGCGGAAAGAACGGCCAAAACACGTGCAAACTTAATGTACCTACGTCGGCTCTTTTTGCGATTTCCACTTGAAATTTACCATCATACTCAATTATATATGCATAAGTATGTCTGTTCGTTTACTGTACATCCTCATAGCTTAAAGATTAAAAAATTCAAAATATCTTTATTTGATTAGACTTTGTCCCACCCAACAAAAGCATGCAGCATAATTCTACCTTAGAGTAGGGAAGTGATCCTAGTACCCGGAGTCCCCCCTGAGCACTGAGGATGGCCACCGGGGGGGTTTTAATGTGGTAAAAATCACACATACCCCGATCTGCCTCTCTCAGGGCGGTCAGGGACCTTTCGAAAGGTATCCCACTCGTAAAAAAAAAAAAAGTGAAGTGATCCTGTGGAGAGAAAGGTCGCCAAGGGCTCCACACCATTTCATGGGAGTTGAAAACTAGTGCAAGATTTTTTTAATAAAATTTTCTATTTAATATCTTGCATTATGATAACACGATTATTATTACAGCTTGTTTATTACAGTTGCGTTCTTAGCGTCGAAGTAGTCGTAGTAGAGACGACGAGCGTTGGTTTCATAAATAAATAGATACAAAATGCATAGAGGATAAGGTTCAATTTCATATCTTTAAAACCGACACTCGACGAATAGTGCGACGCTGAGAAACCGTAGTGAATAACGCGGTTATACTGCAGAGAACTCTAACATAACTGGCGAAATGTAGATATACTATTAGTACCTTGCCCTTCAGAGAATACATAAACAAGCATTAATGCTATGACATGTAGTTGATGAGATATGTAGTTTTACTGACACAAACTGTGAATTTTAATGTTAAAAATTTCGCGCAGACGCAGTCGCGGGTAAGTAGAAGCTAGTAGTTAATTATAAGATCGAGAGATTCTGCGGCATTTCGGCTTTCATGCGATGGTATGAGTAGGTATTTAATTTTGACCTTACTTCCTTTTAGGCTTTTTCGACTTCATTGATAATTTTGATCAAGGAAGTCGATGGGTGGTCCACCTCGACATTTCCTTCCAGGCATCTGTACTATAAATAAAATTGAAGTGTCTGTTTGTAATTCCAAAACTAAATGTATATCGATACAGATAAATAAAATTGAAGTGTCTGTTTGTAATTCAAAAATAGCAGCTTTTTACTAAATGCATATGAAAGTATACATGCTACTGACACTAAAAAACCAAGTTTTAAAATTTTTCTCTGTCTGTCTGTCTGTCTGTTTGTTCCGGGTAATCTCTGAAACGGCTGGACCGATTTTATATTTAAATTTATTTTATCGAATGGGACTTTCACTGGCAGGTAGCTGATGTTTCAAGGAGTAACTTAGGCTACTTTTATTAAATAAAAATATTAGGGTTCCGCGACATGAAACATGAAACTAAATCTACGGGGGTGAAACCGCGGGGCAAAGCTGGTAATTAAATATACATAGTAAATTCACTATAACTTAATATACCATACCCTATAGGTACTACTTTTATCTTGAGGTTTAATATATGATCGGATAAGCGTTATTTAAATATTTACAAAAAAAGTTTGGAAAAAACATCGCAGTCGGTGGCCGCACCTTTTTGTCTATGATTCCTTATCAAAACATAAAATCTACATGTTGTATAGCTATTTATAGCAATGGGGCTTTACGCATGTGTCTTGTAACCCAAGTTATACGTTTGTCCAGGTGCTTATTTATCCCATGGGGGTAGGCAGAGACAACCGTTCGCCACATGCTACGATCCTTACATACTTCATTCGCTTCATCCACATTCATGCACACCTATTTAAATGTAATTGCACTCTTCCGCCTCGCGAAGGATAGACAGAAGTTTTCCGAACTGACAGCCAACCTTCAATAGCTGGAGAGGCACGACAAGAAGAAGAAGTCAATTGAATGACGATTTGAAGTTTAGTTAGATAGTTAGACACGTACCTACCTAAATTACGTGACAGCTCTTACTCGTACGTCTGCGTGTGTGTCATTTTGAATGATTCGCTCGTAGATTCCGTACTGCTTACAGGGAGCTTATATGTATACTGTGGCTTAGTTCACTAAAAATAACCACTGTTAAAATTTTCCTTTATTAATTATCATGCAAAAAACGACGTCTTATTAATCACTCAATTTCAATAAGCGTTCGTGTCAACAACTTTTTTTCTCGTCTCGTCATTAAATATAACCTCCTATTCGTTAAATGATTGTGTATAGGTTACAGTCATTATTGTTATTTTCCACTCAATATTTTGAAGTGAAGAAATTCCTCCTGACCTTGTCATTGTGACCTTACATCCATAAGTGCTGTAACAGCGTTTCTCCACCCGCTACATAGATGGCGGTACTCGCTAACAAATGCGAAGTTTGAGAACCAAACACGAGAACCTAAATCGCGCAATAAGAGTTTTCGAGATCATTGCAGTATATATACAAGTTTCTAACTAGAACAGTTGGAGCCGCGGTTCTCCAGGCATAACACCCGCCTGGCTGGAAGATCTCCCCTTTGATGAGGATGAGCAGGGCATAAACAGAATAAAATCATACTCAATTTCCCAGTAGCAGCCCAGAGTCTGGATTGGTGCACGGTCAAGGAGAATAGGCTCGCCTCCTACTTCATGGGACTTTAAACATAACTGGCGAAATGTACTATAATTATACTTCTGCCTCTTCTGGAGAAAACAGGCGTGATCACGCTCATCCCTGAAGAGTTCCCGAATGGGAAAGTAGATCTGTTTTAGTAACAAAACCCACTTTTCACCGAAGATAATTAAGTACCAACGTGACAGATGGTGAGCCTATCGCCGGCTCAGGGTACTTGTCGTTGAATTATTTCTTCAACATATGCAGGCTTCCTGACTATGTTCTCCTTCACCATAAAGCACGTGGGGTAAAATTCCTGTCAAGTTATTTTAAAAAAAACTCATTGGTACAGGTCCCGCTAGGATTAGAATTTGCGTCGCTTGCGTAGTAGGCGACTGCTCATACCCAACGGCCACAAAGGCACTGTATATATTGTATTTATTTAACTTTAGTTTATAGTCACCGTAGTTACGGACATAATACTATTAAATATAATTTAAAATAGGTACCTACGTACTCCAATACTTACGTCAAGTGATATGAACGTGATTCGCATGTAATATGAGTGGTCTTTTGTGCGAATTATTTTGTTTATGTTAAGTACAGAATATACTGGAAATTCCCAAAAGGACATATGATCTATAGAGATAAATAAAATTGACGTCTCTGTTTGTAATACGAAATGCGCGTGAATTTTTCAAAATTTTATTGCATTTGTCTGTCTGTCTGCTTGTTCTTGGTAATCTCTGAAACGGTTGGATTTTATCAGGACTTTAATCTATCATTTAATAATTTGATTACTATTCAAGGTATATATGGACCTGCGTAAATGTGGCACAAATGCAAATTCACATCCTGTATAACATTCAAAGAGGCAGCCTCTTTGTTAAGGCTTTTATTAGGTCACGTTTTGTAAAGGGAGTTTAAGAGTTTATAGTATGTTATTATGAAATCGCTTTAAAATCTACGACACCATAACCACAGCATAAAGACAGCAGTATGGAACGTTTGCCCCATCGAGCGTGAGAGTTGACACTTTTATTTTTCAAATTCACTCCTATTACTGTCAAAGTAATGTCGATATGACGTTTAGAAGTTTGTTAATGACGTATACGCGATCGGCCACAACGTGACACCCCTGACATTACGCTAATATCTCATAGATTCGTGCGTCCGAGTGTGTAATTCCGAATGATTTGTTTCTAGACTCCGTACTGCTTGTGGTTTATATTTTAGTCTTTGCAATAACGTTCATATTTGCATATCCTTAGTACGCCGTCACCCTCGCAGCGTGTAATAAGGAAAACATTATTTCCCCAAGCGATGCGAGAGGATTAGCTTTGTCTTGCGTAATCTTTTGTTTATTATCTATGAGGAAATATAATCAAGATGGAGGATTTGAGACCTCCCTTCTTTTTGAAGCAATCTTCCGAACCCGATGGTAACATTTATAATCCTGTATTTTTGTGTGCTTCTGACGATTTGAAAGTACTAAGTAAGAAGTCTAATCAAATCAAGATATTTTGATTTTTACTTCGTTGGTTAAAGACCAAAAAGCGTCCAAAAATCCTGTTCTATTGAAATCATTAGGTAGGTACCTATTTTATGTTATTGCGTCGACGAACAAACAAATATCTAGGTGTTACCTATTAGATGTAGACAGACAGATAATACGCTCATTATTTAGGCAAGTTTAGGTATCTAGCTACAATTATTAAACTAGTTGTAGGTAATAATAAAGAAGTAAGTAGCTATCTATGATAAAAAAAAGTCGTACCTAGTGGCAGATGGATATCAGAATAAATTATCCTTTGCAAGGCTTTTTCAGTTAAGGAAACAATTGATGAATTTAATTATGCAATAGAAGTGTTATTATGGATATAAAAAAATATAATTATCATAGACCTAGAAATTTTATTATTTTATAATCCACGAAGATGTTAAAAAAAAAGTTTTTGGCAGTCATTAAAAGCGCAACTTCACATAAACAGAATATAAAACTGGAACGCAACAAAATAGTTTCTACGTCATAAATATTTTGACATTGACATTAGACATGCATTACGTCAAAGCAATCCAATTTCAACCTTATCGCTTAAGCTATAAACTCACTATTACGAGTAAGTGGTTAACATTTCCTTCTCTGCTTGGCCTTTGTTGATTGATTTGAAGGAAACGTCAAAATTTAATTATTGGGTCGATTGATCGGTCGGTGTCCTCGGAGAACTGTAAAATAATTTTGTAGTAAGCATTTTTATCGACAAGTAAAGTGCAACGCGCTTCCTAAGAGTAAACTTAACGTAAAATCTCGCCACGTCTAATGCTAGGTTGAGTGCAAAACGGCGAAATGCTCTCCCGGTTTATCGTGTCCCAAGCGAAACATAATTCTTATTTTATCATTGGTATGGTATTGGGATTATGGGTTGCCTTAGCCGTGATACCTATGGACGAAGAGCCAGAGCCGTGTGAGGCTGTGAGCGTGGCTCCGACTAGTGATGAGTTCGAACCGCAGAGGGAAGAAAAACTCCTTGGTCCCGCTGGGCAAACGGCTGGACGAAGCGTGCAACGACCTCGGTACTATAGTACTGAGCTTGGAATGCGAGGTATTTTATTTTATTCTCTTTTTAAAGTTAAGAGTTTTTTTTAAATTTCTCAAAGAAAAAAATCTCCATATTGAAGAACCCATAGTCTGTATTCTCTTATTAAAGTTTAGACATTTTAATGTATTAAATATTGCTACTTTTAAGATAGTGTTGTGTCCCTGCGGCGAGTAAGGTCACCAGTGCTCCATGGAGAGGAGGAGTAGGAGTGTAATTGCTGTGCTAGCAATAGTTGTCATTGTGTTAGTATCGTGGACGGATAACATTTCTATAAGGTGCCTGATGAAATCTATGCAGTTTCACCTGCATAGATTTTATTTCATGCTTTATTTCCTGGAACCCTAATATTATTTCTAAATAAAATTAGCCTAAGTCGCTTCTTGAAACATCATCTATCTGCAAGTGAAAGTCCCGTTAAAGTTGGTCCAGCCGTTCACGCATGATGGCATGATCAAAGGGGGTTTCACTTTCAGACACTTGGTGTAACATGTTTTCATAGAATGCTGTAGCTTACCATCTGGCGGACTGTATGCTTGTTTGTTATCATAGTAAGTAAAGGTTTGAATCTGACACAGATTTTTGCGCATTGTACCATTATTGTTTCATAGAGTACTTACCATCTTAACATTATAATAGTTATAATCTTTTATTTCATGCTGCATACAGAGGAGGCTAAGAGTAAAGAGGACATCCTCTAGATTTGGTACGCGGTAAACCATTTTTGAATCTTTTAAAAGGATTATTTGAAGTCATCATTTCATATAAAATTATTTTGTCTGTTTGAATATAAATTAAAAAGTACAATTCAATCGTTAATGTTTTTTTAAATAAAGTATCAACAGTTACGCGGTATGAAGTTCGCCGGGTCAGCTAGTTATAATATAAAGTTGACTAAATCCTCATATTGTAAAAGTCTCAAGAATTGAGTGCAGGAAGCATGTTTTGATACATTTTGGACAATGTCTGGAGCTTAAATCAACCATAATGTGATAAGACTCATAATAAAATTAATTGCTTATGCACCTGTGTGCTTTCATACTGGACTGCATACTATTTTTGCAAAACTAAAATTTAAAAAGGAATTACTTAATTAATTCTTAAAATAACATAACTGTTTTCCAGGCTCCCTCCTCGCCGGTGTCCTGAGCTCAGAAGATGCTCTGAAGCTCCAAGTAGCAGCGTTGAACCGCACCGCAGCCCGTCTTCAACCAGCCCTCAAGTTCTTCATTACAGCCAGTGCCATGAGCTCTGTACCGGGCTTGGCTAATGTCGTAGGATTCACAGATACAAGAGAAATGTTGAAACCGTTTCATGCGTTGAAATATTTAGCTGATAACTTTCTAGAAGAGTATGATTTCTTCTTCCTGGTGTCTGATAAGGCATTTGTTAATGCAAGACGCTTGACCGAACTGGTGTCCCGGTTGAGTATCAGCCAGGATGTCTATATGGGAACCATTGCTGATCAGGAGAGTCAGTATTGCTTTTTGGGTGAGTTACTTTATTTTTCTACTAGCTACGCCCTGCGGTTTTACCCGCATAGACTTCATTTCTTGGGTGGCTTTATTTTGCTCAACCTTATTTTTTTTAGAGTAGGGACAAAAGTAATTGTACCCAAATCTTATTAGTAAGAATCCACTGTCTGGGTGTCACCAGGCTGTAGCTCATAAACTGTGATAGCTAGACAGTTGAAATATTCACAGATGATGTATTTTTGCAGCCGCTATAACAATAAATACACAAAACAGAATAAAATAACTATTTTAGAGGGCTCCCATAGAAAATACTTGATGTTTTATGGATAACTAGCTGTGCCCGCGGTTTCACCCGCGTAGATTTAGTTTCATGCTTATGGTCGCGGAAACCCAATATTTTTGATAAATAAAAGGTAGCCTATGTCCTTTCTCAGGGTCTAAAGATTGTCTGTGCCAAATTTCATCAAAATCGGTTGAGAGATTTAAGCGAGAAAGCGTAACAGACAGACAGAGTTACTTTCGCATTTATAATTATTAGTAGGGATTAGTAGGGATGGTATGGCACCCTTTTAAATAAAAGTAGCTTAAGTTATAAAGCTATCCATGGAATTAAATGTACGCGGGTGAAACCGCAGGGCGTCTAGCTGCTTACCATCAGGAAAACTTAATACACAGGCTGTCATTGGTTTAAGCTAGTCTTAAGATATGTTTAAGGAAATTTATTAATGTTCTTTGGTAATCTTATTTCTTAAAATAATACCTATCTTGATATTCTTGTGATAATCTTTACATAGTTATCCAATTAAGTTTAACTGATACCTTTTATAGATACATATTATAATCAGATTGAACTATTTAATCATATTTCCTTATTCATGTAAACTATAAGCTGTGGCCGTGGGGTTTGAGTAGTTACCTGCTACGCAAGCGACGCAAGTTTGAATCCCAGCAGCCTATACCAATGATATTTCTAAAAACGTATGTGCAGTGATTTCACACTACGTGCTTTACGGTGAAAGAAAACATCGTGGGGAAACCTGTATATGTCTGAGAAGTATTAAGATGTATGTATAGTGCCTGAGACGGCGATGGACTCACCATCTGTCACATTGGCACTTAATCATCTTCGGTGAAATGTGGGTGTTGTTATTATAACACCTTTGCCTACCGTTTCAGTACACAACGATTGACTAAGATAGCAAATAGGGGGCTCATCATCTCCCTGGCCTCATCCCATACATTGTTGGGGTCAGTACTTGATTCAACCACATGTGGCTGATCACCTGATTTTCATACGAAGCGACTGCCATCTGACCTTCGTAACCCCTTTTACGAGGAAGATCGGTAATCTGATTTAAGCCAGTTGTCAGACTCTCTTAGGCCTCCGACTGAACTGTAATGATTGCCAAGGATGTTGAATTGGCAACCGGGACCGACGGCTTCACGTGCTCTTCAAGGCACAACTACTGGCTTGGGGATAGGGGTTGCTTAACTTCGCTGATGGAAAGATGTACTCAATAGCAACTGTGCCACGAGCTCCTCTCGCGTATAGGGGGCTAAAATGTATAAATCTTTTTCATTTTCATTTGCTATAATGTTGTGTATATATGATATTACAGACAGCGGTATAATCCTATCAAATTCAGTGTTGCGAGCAATACACAATGAGTTGGACTGGTGTGTGCGTAACTCATACTCGCCGCATCACCACGAGAATATCGGAAGGTGTGTGCTGCACTCCGCTCATTTGGCATGTGCATCAGATATACAGGTATCCATATTTATATTATAACTGTCTGTGCCCCGCGGTTTCACGCGCGTAGATTTAGTTTCTAAATTATTATTATTTAATTAAATAAGCCTAAGTTACTCCTCGAAACATTAGTTTTCTGCCAGTGGTAGCCCGTTAAAATAGGTCCAGCCGTTCACGCATGATAGCGTGACCAAGGAAAATAGGGACTTTATTTATAATTATAAGATACTAGCTGTGCCGCGCGGTTTCACCCTCGTAAATTTACGCAGGTATATATAATTAATTAAATATATATAACTCAAAGGTGACTGACTGACTGACTGACATAGTGATCTATCAACGCACAGCCCAAACCACTGGACGGATCGGGCTGAAATTTGGCATGCAGGTAGATGTAATGACGTAGGCATCCGGTGAGAAATAATTTTGATTAATTCTTGCCCCAAGGGGATAAAATAGGGGATGAAAGTTTGTATGAAACTAAATTTACGCGGGTGAAACCGCGGGACACAGCTAGTTTAAACATGTGTGTCAAGTATAAAAAATCTAACTATTTTGGCTATTGTTGTCGTTTTCAGGCAGAGACGTATAAATCAATGCGTATGGAAGGCGAGGCGGTGTCTTCAGCTCTTACTCCAGGGTTGGCAGACGCGGTGACTGTCTACCCACTGTCGTTGCCGAAGCATTATCATCAACTACACGCTTATGTTTCTAGGGTAAGTGTTATTGTAATCTTTAAATAGTATACATTGAACTCTCAATTCCAAATCAAATTTTTTTCGTGAAATAAAAAATAAAAAATAGTAAACCATTGTACTTTTTAATTTTGCATAAATCTATACATCTATATCTATATCTATAAGGTAATAAAATTGAAGTGTCTGTTTGTAATTCCAAAATAACAGTTTTTCACAAAATGCATATGGAACTATACACAGTAATAAAAAAACAATTTTTAAAGTTTTGCTCTGTCTGTCTGTCCGTCTGTCTGTCTGTCTGTATGTCTGTCTGTCTGTATGTCTGTCTGTCTCTCTGTCTGTCTCTCTGTCTCTCTGTCTCTCTGTCTATCTGTCTGTCTGTTTGTTCCGGGTAATCTCCGAAAGGGCTGGACAGATTTTAACGGGACTTTCACTGGAAGGTACCTAATGTTACAAGGAGTAACTTAGGCTACTTTTATTTAAAAAAACAAGGGTTACGTGGGGCACCTATGAAACTAATTCTACGCGGGGCACAGCTAGTCTACTATAAAAGACTATTCTGACTGTCCCAGGTATTCCTCGAACGAGATCACGAAGAAGTTTTGAAACTCCGCGGCTATTTATGGCGTAACTCAGCCCGTCACCCGGAAGGGTTCCGTAACTCGACCTGGCCTGGAGGACTGCGGGGAGATCCGGGAATGGCACCTCCTCTGCCTGATACTAGGTGAGGAAAGATACCTTCCCCGGACGAACTCTCCAACGTGGTTTTCTCAATCAAGTATGCATGAGGTTCTTAGAAGGGTGGTTTGGTATTGCAAGCATAAGCAAGGCTTCGGTAACCACTTACAAATCAAATCAAATCAAAAAGTTTTATTCAACATAAGGGACACTTGGAACACTTATTGAACGTCATTTCTCTTACGGTAACTTAGTTAATTTACTACCGTTTCCAAATGTAAACCTGTCAGGAGAAGAAACGGCGAAACAAACTCCCCGGTTTTTTTACATGTGTCCTTTATACATAGGGTTGTTTAAGTACATTTTAATGGAAGAGTGAGCAACTCATTGCCATGCTCGGCTATCTATACAGATAAATAAAATTGAAGGGTCTGTCTATACAGATAAATAAAATTGAAGGGTCTAATTTCAAACAGGTTTTCACTAAATGCATATGAAAGAATACACGCTACTGACACTAAAAAACCAAGTTTTAAAATTTTTCTTTGTAGTCTGTCTGTTTGTTCCGGGTAATCTCTGAAACGGCTGGATCGATTTTAACGGGACTTTCACTGGCAGGTAGCTGATATATCAAGGAGTAACTTAGGCTACTTTTATTTATCAAAAATATTAGGGTCCCGCGACAATAAGGATGAAACTAAATCTAACCGCGGGGCACATCTAGTTGGTAATATTATTGTAATAGCATTTAAAGTTGCTTTCTTTGAAGGTTCGACCACCTCCGCTGGACAACGTTTAACGCGACACATGCGTTCATGCCGGACGACCATCGCATGATTGGACCTATCACTGGCGCTGACAGAGAAGCTATTGATGTGAGTACTTGTTATATGCCATCTCCCAGTATACAAGGTCCTACTGAAAGCCTGGCTTAGACGGAAGTACACAATATTATAAGAACAAATAAATATTTTTTTTATTATTTAGTTTTGATGATTGCTGGGGGTGAGTGTAACGAATAGACTGTATTGATTGTAAATAAAGTATATTAACATTTCCCGGGACAGGTTACACTTAGGGATGACAAAGAAACATAAAAAAACGGAAAGTAAACACGAATAATTCAAAATCTTTTATTGCTTTTTAGTACTTAAACAAAATATAATATAATTACAACAAAATAATAAAATGACAAAACAAAAAAAATATGTTTAAGGCCTTTTAAAAGCAAGGGGATATGGCTCAGCCTGTGCTGCCCGTAAATTTTATTACGTTTAGCGCTGATTTTCAGCCATGACTACCTATGCGCATGTCACGAGCAATACTCATAGCTTAGTTGAAATAGTTCACTACTCATAACAAAGAGGGCGCTTACCCCTTGATGTGTAGACGAGAAGGCCACACGCTACATGATTAATTTATGTCCATCTTGGAGTCATAGTTATTCCAAATTACTCCCACGTTACCTAATTAATTCATATATTTTTGACCATTATTCCATGGTTGGATACATTTTTTGTCCATGGCTACATATTTTATTCACTTGTATATGGATAAATTTTTCTCTTTTTTGAATACACCTTTTGTTCGTTTTCCCATGGATACACTTCATGTCCATTTGTCCAATAATACACTTTTTGTCCATTTGTCCATGGCTACACTTCATTTCCATTTGTCCAATAACACACTTTTTGTCCATTTGTCCAATAACGCACTTTTTGTCCATTTGTCCAATAACACACTTTTTGTCCATTTGTCCAATAACACACTTTTTGTCCAGTTATCCATAGCTACACTTTCTGTCCATTAGTCCATGGTTAGAGTTTTTTTTTTTTTTTTTTTTAATTTTTGTTTGGGACTTTTGTACATTAATACATATCAGTCCCATCGGACTCTTACTTTGTTTTACCAACTAAATTCTAATCTTTCGTCAAACTCTGATTAACAAACAAAAAAAGTAATTTGGCTGCCTCAGTTGTAGGCGACGACAATATTGTATGGAGCATTCCAACATCAAGGGTATTTATGTTCAGTTTTGCAGCCAACGCCCGCCTCTCCGACTCATATCTGACACATTCCACTAAAATGTGATGCACATCTTCGGTTTTGCCACAAGTGATGCAGTTTGGGGAATCTGCTTTCTTCATTAGGTGTTTGAATTTATTTAGCGGAACATGTCCATGGTTAGAGTTGTCGGCCATTAGTCCATGATTGCCTTGTATGGCAGCTGGTGATGAGCACCGTCCGCGTGTGGGCGCTGCGCCGCTGGCCGCTGGTGGAGGGCGTGGGGCTGGTGGAGGGCGCGTGGAGCTGGGAGCCGGCGCGCGCGCTGCGCTACCGGCTGCTGCTGCGGCTCACCGCCAGGGACACCCGCGCCACGGTCAGTACATCGCCATTTGCAACTAATCATTATATCTCCATAGATCTACTGCATCAAAACCATTGTCAACATTGACATTTTCTCTGATACAGGGACACATGTAAAAAAAAACCGGGGAGTTTGTTTCGCCGTTTCTTCTCCTGACAGGCTTACTTTTGGAAACGGTAGTAAATTAACTTAAGTTAGCGTAAGAGAAATGACGTTCAATAAGTGTTCCAAGTGTCCCTTATGTTGAGTAAAACTTTTTGATTTGATTTGATTAAATTCAAACGTAATGTTCATAATAAATTAATAAATTTATTAAGTTTCTTTTATATTTTATACTAGCTGTGCCCCGCAGATTCACCCGCGTAGATTTAGTTTCATCCTTATTGTCGCGGAACCCTAATATTTTTAATAAATAAAAGTCTGAGCCTAAGTTACTCCTTCAAAAATCAGCTACCTACCAGTGAAAGTCCCGTTAAAATCCGTCCAGCCGTTTCAGAGATTACCCGGAACAAACAGACAGAAAGACAGACAGACAGAGAAAAATTTTAAAACTTGGTTTTTTAGTGTCAGTAGCGTGTATACTTTCATATTCATTTAGTGAAAAACTGTTATTTTGCAATTACAAACAGACACTTCAATTTTATATATCTGTATAGATTATTTCACTTTTTTGATTGAACATACTTATGTATATATTTTTTATAATGCATGCAGTCTTTCACCTGTAATTAAGATAACATTTGCTACTTTTAAGTTTACTTTGTCACTACATTCCTTGTCTTGATGTATATCTTGTTGGTGAATCAATAAATAAATAAATTATTTGCTACTAGCCAACCCGGCGAACTTCCTACCTCCTAACATTCGATTCTTTATTTTTTTTTTGAAAATTACGAATTGATTCTAAATTCTTAAAAATGTTAAAGAAAAATACGAACACGAGGCGGGAGTCGAACCTACGACCTCTGAAAACCTCTGCAAAGCAGTTGCTCTGCCCAAATTTCAGCCCGATCCGTCCAGTGGTTTAGGCTGTGCGTTGATAGATCACTATGTCAGTCAGTCAGTCACCTTTGAGTTATATTTAGATAACTAATCACGTATAATGTTTCTGATGTATACTAATATATACAGCTGAAGTGATTGTTTGCTTAAACGGGCTAGTCTCAGAAACTCCTGGTCTGATTTGAAATATCCTATCCGTGTTAGATAACCCATTTATCAATGAAGGCTATGTACAGGGTGTCGGAGAAAAAGGAACAGTTGTCTTCTAGAAGTTGTAGGGTTTTATGAATATATCACTGTAATGAAATAGTAAAATATCTAGCTCCAAAGATAACGTAGTTATAGGCTATGGCCGAAGAGCTCGCGGAATGAACGCGCCGCCGCGTTTACCTACATTACGTACGCAGTCATTAAACTTTTTAAATTAAGGGCAAGGTTAATGGTTTCGAAAAATGGTTTTATTATATATGGTATTATTTCAGGATTTATTAGTGGGAGAAAAAAAATAAAAAATGTAGCTAGATTTCACGTGAATAACTCTAAGTTACAGCTGATTATAAATGCGAAAATAAGGTCTTGATATGATCTACTTTGAACGTCAATTACTCGAAAACGGAAGAAAATATTTTTGTCATTATAATTTTAATTGCTTCCTAAAATTATATCCTATGACATATTTTAACAGCTGTCCTGATTTCCATGACACCCTGTATATAGGCTATATAACATCACGCTATAAGACCTTTCCCAGATTAAAGGCGCTAGCGCAAAGTAATTAGTATTAGTATCGAACGTATTCTTGGGCAGGAGTCAAAATATTATTTTATCCTTAGCAAATCCGTCAAGTGGAGGTAGTTCGTCCTCTGGGCGCTGCGAGATTGGTCCCCGTCCGTTACGTGACGGAGAGCGGTCGCATTACCCTGGTGTTGCCATTACCATCCAATCGGCCACATCTGTTAGAAGATTCGCTCACTGTCTTCTTCAGGAGTTACGAAGCCGTCTGCCTTGGACAGGATAAGAATACTAATTTAATTGTGGTGAGTATCAGAACTATTATATTGTCACACTGTCCCAGGAGTTATCATTAAAGGCGATCAAGAAAAAAAATACCAGGGAGTTTGTTTCGCCGTTTCTTCTCCTGACAGGCTTACTTTTGGAAACGGTAGTAAATTAGCCTAAGTTAGCGTAAGAGAAATGACGTTCAATGAGTGTTCCAAGTGTTGAATAATTTTATTTTAATTCTATTTGGTATGAAGAGAGCCAGTAATCATCCCCAGCAAAGACAAGATCTTCCATTGAGGCGGGTGTCATGTCTGGGGAACACCGGCTCCAGCTGTTCTAGTTGGAAACTTGCTTGAAAACTCTTATTGCGCGATTTAGGTTCTCGTGTATTTATACTCAGACTGTGCACTTGTTAGCGAGTAACGCCATCTATGTAGCGAGTGGAGAAACGCTGCTACGTGTACTTGCCAACGTTGCCTCGCAAGCTAGGACACAGTATTCAACCAATATTATGAACGGGAAAAAAGTTTGTTACTCTTTCACGCAAAAAGTACTGAATTTTGATGAAATTTACAGTAAAATTGACTTCACATCAGAATTACATATTGAAGATTACACATACAAATTACACTCGTAGATGCGTGCGTCTGTGTGTGTGTCATTTTGAACGATTTGTTCCTTGATTCCTTACTACTTGTCTACACTAATATTATAAGATTTGATTGTTTTTTCGTTTGTTTGCATTGAATTGGCTCATAAACTACTTGACCGATCTTGAAAATTCTTTCAGCAATTCATAGCTACATCATCAGCGAGTAATATAGGCTATATTTTATCCCCGTACTCCCACGGGAACGGGAACTACGCGGGTGATACTGCGTGACGTCCGCTAGTAAAGTATATATTTAAACTATGTCTCCAATTTTCAACAGGTATTAATGCACCCGTCATCAGAAAACGTGACAACAGCGACAGAGATTCGTGACAACGTCGCAATGCTTCTGTCACGACACAACGGCTCTAAGATAGACGTAATGGACGTCAGTCTAGACGTGACGACAGTTGATACTGAGGAGGAAGTGTTGCTGAAAGCAGCTAAGGTCGCTCTGGCTGCAGCTTTAGAGAAGTTGGATCATGATTCCTTGGTCCTGCTCGCTGTGCCGCATATGGAGTTCAATCAGGACTTCTTGAACAGGGTAAGTCTTAAGGTCTTGTTGAGAAGAACATAAACAGTAATACATACATACTAGTGATGTAGCGAATATTCGCATTCGCGGATATTCGCATATTTTTGGATATTCGTATTCGCATTAACAAAATTTCTGCGCATGTTTTGCGAATATGAATATCAGAAAAAAAAACAATTTGAAGATAATGGTAGGTCAACAAAATCAAAATCCATTCATATCTTATGTTTTAAATGGAAGAAAAAGTAACTTTACCTCATAAGCACATTAACGGTCTTCACTTTATCTTTTTGGTATTATTTATTCATTATTTTACTTTGGGCTTAATAATTAAATTTTCAGTAAAACTTATACATTCGCATTCACGAATGTCAGTAGCAGACATTTGCATTCGCATTCGAAAATGTTTGAAAAATGACATTCGTTCCATCACTAATACATACATAGGTACGCGCGCCTGTATTCCCCTAAGGGATATACACAGGTGTAATAACAATACCCACTGTCAACATCATCACCGAAGATGATTAAGTACTGACGTGACAGAGGGTGAGTCTATCGCCGTCTCTAGCTCTATACATAGGTCTTGGAACTACTTCTCAGATATGTGCAGGATTCCTCACGATGTTTTACTTCACCGTAATTATTAAAAAATATATTTGTAAAGACTGTATGTATCTATTACCTACTTACTGCTGCAAATAAATAATTTTTCATTTTCATTTTCAAAGCACGTGGTTTAAATCACTGCACTTTGGTTTTTATAAAAACTCATTGGAACAGGGGGTCTACTCTCTTTCTCGTGAACGAACGAAAATTAAACGTAGTTTCATTATCGCTTTGTTTTTATCATACTCAAATTTTTCTTCGTCTAATAATTTAATTAAAGTTGGTTTAGAAAATATAAACATCAAATAATTTTCTAGCGGACCACGTTCGGACGTAATTTTAGAACGAATAATAACCGTGGTAGGAACTTTGCGAACTTTCGGCCGAAGCTTCGTTTTTCGGAGAAAGCGAGTAGGCCCCCAGGTCTTGCGTCGTTTGCGGAGCAGGTGACTGCTCAAACCTCAAGGCCACCACGGCTCTTTCATTGAGTCTACAGAAACATTAATTGGTACAGACCAGGACCAGCCACGATATTGCGGTTGAACGGTTGAGAAAGTTTATTTTACCAGAAATTTATTTTATTCTATACATATGTATGCTAACGCTTATATCCCACGGGTAGGCAGAGACCACCGTTTGCCACATCTATACATCTATACAGATAAATAAAATTGAAGTGTCTGTTTGTAATACCAAAATTACAGCTTTTCATTAAATGCATATGAAAGTATACACGCTACTGATACTAAAAAACCAAGTTTTAAATTTTTTCTCTGTCTGTCTGTCTGTTTGTTCCGGGTAATCTCTGAAACGGCTGGATGGATTTTAACGGGACTTTCACTGGTAGGTAGCTGATGTTTCAAGGCTACTTAGGCTACTTTTATTTATAAAAAATATTAGGGTTCCGCGACAATAAGGAAGAAACTAAATCTACACGGGTGAAGCCGCGTGGCACAGCTATTCCTTAAATATTTTCATTCCATACACTTTCTTCGGTTACGAGTGCTACGAAATTGACCATTCTAAAAGGTTATAGTACTTCTATGTACTAAGGATATTATTATGAACTAGCTGTGCCCCGCGGTTTCACCCGCGTAGATTTAGTTTCATGCTTCATGTCACGGAACCCTAATATTTTAATAACTAAAAGTAGCCTAAGTTACTCCTTGAAACATCAGCTACCTGCCAGTGAAAGTCCCGTTAAAATAGGTCCAGCCGTTTCAGAGATTACCCGGAACAAACAGACAGACAGACAGAGAAAAAATTTAAAACTTAGTTTTTCAGTGTCAGTAGCGTGTATACTTTCATATGCATTTAGTGAAAAACTGTTATTTTGGAATTACAAACAGACACTTCAATTTTATTTATCTGTATAGATAATTAAAATGATACCCCCAGGTCCGTATGAACACGATATCAGGATCGCAGTGGTACCTACCGATGCCGTTCGCTCGTCACTCGCAGTACGACCATCCGCGCTTCGTGGCGCCCAACGGAGGGAAGCCTCAGCAACACACCGGCCGGTTCAATAGGCACCATGAGCCGGTGGTCGCTTTCTATCGCAGCGATTATGATTCAGGTTCGTTGGATATTGTAACCTCTAGTAATTTATACATAATTGCAATGCTGCCAGTCTTCTTGGCACGATCCCGAGAGACACAGATTTGGGTCAAGTTTTCAGCTTTTAATTAGAATTAAGTACTGTTCCTTGTATATATAACTAGCTATGCCCGCGATTTTACCCCCGTAAAGTCAATTGTATGCGTGGCCCGCGCCCGTGGCAACCGTAATAATGTTGTGTTGTGTTGTGTTGTGTTTTAATCTTAATAAAAGTAGCCCAAGTTACTCCTTGTAACATTAGCTATCTGCCAGTGAAAGTCCCTTTAAAATCCGTCCCGCCGTTACGAATTCGCCGGAACAAACAGACCGACAGATAATTTTAAAAAAAAAGTGGCATACTGATATATTTTTTAGATTTAACACTTTATTCTTATTTATATATTTTTTAATTAATTATAATTATAGATGTATAAGAGAATATCTTTAAAAAAAAATTACGTTGATTTCAATACATATATTAATATTTCAGCTGCAGCAGAATTCACGGGGCCGTCCTCATCGTCCCTAGCAGCGATGTTAGCTCGGTCCCCATTGAGGTGCATCCGAGCCCCAGAGCCGGGGCTAGTGTTTGCCCCAAGACCCAACTCATGCCCCGGCACAGACAAACCCGAGTGTCTACAGAGGCTTAAGGAAGAAGACTTTGCAACTCTAGATTTAGGAGCTAAGCATTCTCTTGCCATGTTGATGTTGGAAATGCAAGCAGAACTTGACAAATAGGTATAGTTTTTTTGTTTCCCTAGAAGCCATAGATAGGGTCTAGACTTATAGGTGCGTATTTTTGTCACGGAGCATCTGCTGGTATCAGATATCAATCTATACAGATAAATAAAATTGAAGTGTCTGTTTGTAATTCCAAAATTACAGCTTTTCACTAAATGCATATGAATGTATACACTCTACTGAGACTAAAAAACCAAGTATTAATTTTTTTCTCTATCTGTCTGTCTGTCTGTTTGTTCCGGGTAATCTCTGAAACGGCTGGACCGATTTTAACGGGACTTTCACTGGTAGGTAGCTGTTATATCAAGGAGTAACTTAGACTACTTTTATTTATCAATAGGGTTCCGCGACAATAAGGATGAAACTAATTCCACGCTGGTGAAATCGCGGGGCACAGATAGTTTAAGAATAAAATAAAAAAATCTTTTTTTTTTTTTTGAAATACTTGCTATTTTTGTGGTAGTGTAGTTGTCAGAGGTTACTAAAGGTTCGATGCTTATTATTATATTGGATGACTAGCTGTGCCCTGCGGCTTCAACCGGGTAGTGTTGGAACCTGAATATGTTTTCTAAATAAAATTTGCCTAAAACATTCCTTGAAACATCAGCTATCTGCCAATGAAAGTTAAAATCCATCCAGCCGTTTACGCGTGATTCCGCGACCAAGATAAAGATCTGTGGAACATAAGACAATGATTATTTTGCTTTTTATTTTTTTCTTGATTTTTAATTTGGTATATGTACCACAAGCCGATGATTATTACCAAAAAAGTTCGCCTCAAAAGTCTATATAATATTTCTTTTACTGTATAGTAGAAAAACACTGTGATGCTATCGAACAATCCTAAAAAGAAATTGGGGGCTGATTGAAAAAAATATATCGTAAGTTTTGTATCCTGATTTAGTTGTTTCATTTATACATTCACCATAAATAATATTAGCTATTCCTTGGTTTAAAAGTAGCTCCACATCTATCTGTGATACGGATTTCAAAAGGGATTGGACATAGTTTTACTCCGAGTTTAGTTTAGTCTTGGTTTAAATCATGTTTTGTAATAAGTTGATGTGGCAGCAATACACGATAAACCTCTTGGAACTTACATACATATCACATACAGTTGGAATAACAACACCCATTTTTCTTATGCCACTTGTATATCATTCGATCAACGAATCAAACCACTCATCGACATAAGCCGTCGGTCCCGGTTGCCAATTTAACATCTTTGGCAATCGTTACAGGTCAGTCAGAGGCCTACGAGATTCCGACAACTGGTTTAGCCCAGATTAGCGATTATCCTAGTAAAAGGTGTTGTGAAGGTCACATGGCAGTTGCTTCGTATAAAAATCAGGTGATCAGCCACATCGGGTTGAATCAAGTGCCGACCCCAACAATGTATAGGATAAGGCCAGGGAGATGATTATATGGTACACGAAGTACCAGGCGCACATAACGGACAAGGAGTTAATAAGTTGATTGCGACTAACATGGAGCCACATCGGGTTGAATCAAGTGCCGACCCCAACAATGTATGTGATAAGGCCAGGGAGATGATGATATGGTACACGAAGTACCAGGCGCACATAACGGACAAGGAGTTAATAAGTTGATTGCGACTAACATGGAGCCACATCGGGTTGAATCAAGTGCCGACCCCAACAATGTATGGGATAAGGCCAGGGAGGTGATGATATGGTACACGAAGTACCAGGCGCACATAACGGACAAGGAGTTAATAAGTTGATTGCGACTAACATGGAGCCACATCGGGTTGAATCAAGTGCCGACCCCAACAATGTATGGGATAAGGCCAGGGAGGTGATGATATGGTACACGAAGTACCAGGCGCACATAACGGACAAGGAGTTAATAAGTTGATTGCGACTAACATGGAGCCACATTGGGTTGAATCAAGTGCCGACCCCAACAATGTATGGGATGAGGCCAGGGTGATGATGACTTAAATTTAAACACGTGTGTAAAAGAGTTAATAATTTATTAATAAATCTATAATCCGAGAGGGTTTCCCAACCAGGGGTAGACTCGTGGACACACGTTGCATATCTGCATCCAGTATTGGAGCTAGAAAAATAAATTATGTTAAAATTAGTCCGCTTGATTTGATTGTGACGAAACCGAATTTAAAAAAGTTACTTCTGTGAACACAAGCTTCTTCCAGTGAAGGAAAATGTAGCCTATGTTACTCGCTGATGATGTAGCTATCCATTGCTGAATGAATTTTTAAGATCGGTCCAGTAGTTTCGGAGACTATTCAATAAAAACAATCAAATCTTTCCTCTTTATAATCTATCTATACAGATAAATAAAATTTAAGTGTCTGTTTGTAATTCCAAAATAACAGCTTTTCACTAAATGCATATGAAAGTATACACGATTCTGACACTAAAAAAACAAGTTTCGAAATTTTGTCTGTCTGTCGGTTCCGGGTAATCTCTGCAACGGCTGGACCAATTTTATAGGAACTATTTTTAGGGGACTCACTGGCGGGAGCTGATGTTTCAAAGAGTAACTTAGGCTACTTTTATTTATTGAATATATTAGGGTTCCGCGACAATAAGGATGAAACTAAATCTACGCGGGTGAAACCGCGGGGCACAGCTAGTATATAAATCAATCTCTATTTCCATTGGTCACGACATCACGCGTGAACGGCTGGACCGATTTTGACGGGAGTTTCACTGGTAGGTAGCTGATGTTTCAAGGAATGACTTGGGCTAATTTTATTTAGAAACCGCGGGGCACAGCTGGTATTAATATATATTAGTTACCGAGTTATGTTCGGCATCTAAAGGCCCACAGCTGGCAGCTGGACACGTGGTTGGTATGAAGGTCCTGCATTCCTTCTGCCTGTACTCCGAGATGGGAACTGGATCCTTCACCCAATCCAGAACTTCGGATGCTGTCACCTAAAGATAAAGATAAAAATGTATTTATTCACAGAATTACATAAAGCTGTGTCATGTGCTTGTAATTCCCATGTGATTTATTTTGTATTTATAAATCTTTGTGATATTTCTTAAAAGAGTTTCTTGCCAGGTTCTTCTCAGTAAAAGCAACCTTCCTAACATGTATAATCTATATAATATATAAATGAAAGTCGTGTTAGTTACACTATTTATAACTCAAGAACGGCTGAATCGATTTGGCTGAAAATTGGTAGGGAGGTAGCTTAGAACCAGGATATCCCGTTCCACAATATATATAACACAATAAAGTCTACACGGGTGAAACCGCGGGGCACAGGTAGTCCTGTATAAGTATGTCATTCTGGCGATTTGAAAGTACTTTGTTAAAAGTCTAGTCGAATAATATTTTTGATTTGATTTTGACAGTGCGCGTGATGGTAAACAACTGCAGCACCGTAAGGCAACCACGTTAACTTCCTTATAAAAGACTAGATGAGCACCGCGTATTATTTAATTATCACTCACAAATAACGTGGATTGGTAAAATAATTTTCTTAATCGCTTCAGAGGGCCTAGTGCGAGTTTTCTTAAAATCGCCGTCACAAGTCACCGCGTCGACGTAAACGCAGATTTGTATGGACTCACAATAGTGTCAACTTTAGGCCGACAGAGGCGGTGCTCCGATCCCATACAAATTTGCGTTAGCTTTGACGCGGTGACTTGTGACGGCGGCAGTGAAAAACTCGCACTAGGCACTCAGTAGATCGATTAGCCCTCTACAGCATCACTAGCCATACATTAAGCCCCTTATTACAAAACATGGTTTAACCAAGACTAGACCAAACTCTGACTAAAATGATCTCCCATCTCTTTTGAAACCTTTATCACAGAAAGAGATAGAACTGCTTTTAAACCAACGATTATCATAGTCCATATTTTGTAAGAATCTCACCATAAAAGCGTCATTTAAGTTGTTGACCAAGTCCATGAAGCGGATCAGAGCTCCTCTGACTCCCGGATACGAAGCCACGTACCACTCGTGCACGTAGAAGCCGAACGGAGCCCGGTTGCCGAGGTACTGGCGTTCGAAGTTCGTTACTATGAAGTCAAACCATGCATCTTCGTCCGTGAGAGGGGGGCTGAAATAAAAAAAGAAGCTTCATTTGGCTTTTTCCTCGTAAAAGGGGGTATGAAGGTTAGATGGCAGTCGCTTCGTATAAACTCAGTGAACACATTGGGTTGAATCAAGTGTCGATCCCAACGATGTATGATATACAGCCAGGTAGATAATGATGATCATCTCTCTGACGTAAGAGGCGACTAAAAGGGAGCCGAAGGGCCTGATGGTGACGGGCGGCTACATAGATGCCCTAGGGATATGCCCTGTATGCGGGGAGGCACCGGTGCGATCTTTAAAATTCGGAATTTAAAGACGGAGAATGGCTACCGGGGTGGTTATAAGGTAGGTAAAAATCTCACATACCCTGACTGTCTCTCCTAGGCCCACTCGTATATATAATATGAAATTGACAAGAAGAACTTACGCCCAGAAGCAAGAGTCAGCCATCGAGCAAGCGACACCGTTCAGATCTCTCCAAGTCACCATCGGTTGTACCCAAACATTGGGAATAGATGCAGTCGGGCACGGAGGGATGACGCAGTCCTGAGTGGATGCGTAGTCCAGACTGTAGGGCCACATGCCTGGCTGGCTATAATCGACTGTAGGCCAGGAACTGTCATAGTCCAAGCCATAGTCAGCCATCACGTGGAATGTTGAGTTGCCCCCCATTTGCAAGAAGGGGATGCGAACACCTGAAATGTTTGAAGAGGTTTGAAGAGTTTGGTGCTTTTAGTCAAAATAGCTGTGTCTCGCAGTTTGATCACATGGTGGCTTTATTTTTTTTTTTGCAATATCAGCTAACTGCCAGTTAAAGTCCCGTTTCTCCGAAACGACTGGAGCGTTAGCCGGAGCAAAACAGACGGATAGACTGAGGGGAAAATTAACAGTATATTTTTTATATCAGCACTTTGTAATAAGTGTTTAGCGAAAATCTGTTAATTTGCAATTACAAAGAGACACGTACATTTTATCGGTCCACCAGTTTCAGATTAGCCGGAGGCATTGATTGATAAATGTCAATAAAATTACCACCTCAGGATCCGTGACATAAGATCGTTACCAAAACTACTAATTAAGTTAAGTTAAGAATACTGAGAACAATCCAGAAAGAAGTAAATAATAACCAACCTCTAAGCGCTTCAGCAGGAATGTTAGCGAAATGAGACATTTGAAATTTCTGGTCAGCGAATTCCTCTTTCATCGTCTCATAAGTTCCTTCGGCCCAGTAAGTCTGAGGAGTCTGATGAGAGACGGAGTGGAGTGCAATCTCCATTCCATGGTTGTATAGCTCGTTGACTAACTGATAGTTGGTGTATTCGTGGTTGACGTAGAAGGTGGAGCTGGCTGGACATCCATTGGAGTTCGTGCGGTTGTAAAGTAAATTACGGTAGGTTACGATGTTGTTAACGTTTACTGCATCATCGAAGGTGACCGTCACGAACTGGGGAAGACAGTTGATGATGATTTTTATGCTTCTTGGTTAGCTACTGGTCATGCCAGTTGGAGAATCAATGATGTGATTTGCTTTTACTAGATGAGTCCTAAGGTGTTGATGGTGAGCTAGTATATATGTGTAGATGTATGAAATGAAAACCAATCGTGCCAAGTTTCTTGCTGTCTGCTGTTATAATTTTCTTACAACCGTTTTCTTCAACTCTGTCAACTTTTCGAGCCATCGTCTCGGTTGCCAATGTAACATCTTTGGCAATCGTTACAGGTCAGACAAAGGCCTAACAGAACCCGACAACTGGCTTAGCCAAGATTATCGATTTTCCTATCGCCCTAGCCTTATCCCATACATTGTTGGGGCCAGAACTTGATTCAACCCGATGCAGCTTATCACCTGATTTTATACGAGGTGACTGCCATCTGACCTTCTTAACCCCTTTTACGAGGAATATCTGTAATCTGGGTTAAACCAGTTGTCAGACTTTCATAGGCCTCCGACTGACCGACATCGATAGCTAAAATAGTCAGCAGCAATATCTTTGAAAAGCTAACCTGAGGAGTGTCCCTGGGTGCAAGTCCTCCAGGTATGTTTGTTGAGGAGCAGAGACAGTTGGGCAGCTGGCAGGCTTCGGGGTCACATTCCTCGGCGAGAGGAAGATCGTCCGCCAGCACACACGCTAAAATACCTAACACGATAACTGCTAACTTCATCGTCACCGCCAAAGTTACCACAGAACTATGTTTTTCTGGTAATCGCAATCAAATTTATATTCAAAGATTATCTACCTCGTTACGCGATTGGATTGGTTTTTTATCTTAAGATAATTAGTGTTAAGGGACTCTGTAGTCAGTTCCGAGTATCATAATTGTGGTGTGTATTTATTTTCCGGATTTATTTCTCCGCCATTCCGTAATTAAAGGTATTTTATACATCAGGGGGTCTACTCTATTTCTCCGAATGAAAGAAAATCAAACTAAATTTCTGTATCGTTTTTGTTTAAATCTATAAACTAGCTGTGCCCCACAGTTTCACCCGCGTAGATTTACTTTCATGCTTTACGAGTAGTTCCCGGAATTTTAACACTTTTTCTAAATAAATTAACCTAAGTACTTCTGGAAACATCAGCTTTCTGCCAGAGAATGTCCAGTTAAAATTGGTCCAGCCGATCACGCGTGATGCCGTGACCAAGGGAAATGGGGATTCATTTTTATACATAAGAAGAAGATATAGATAGATTTTAGGTGTAAATTTTTTTTTCTAAAGTAGGTTTAGAGTCGACTCTCGATGTCTTACCTTACTAGAATAACGCGGCTGTACTGCCAAGTAATATTGGGTAATTCTGTAATTTCCCAGTAGCAGCGTGGACACTGGATTAATGCCCGGTTAATGGCAATAGGGTTTTAAACATGTAGCGAAAGCTTTAGTGGTTGGATATCTCGATACGGATGCCCGGACAAAATTGTCACCGATAGGGGTTATCGTTCCATTAAAATGTTTTTTATTTATATTCTTACATTCGAATATTGTTAAATTGTGTTTTTGACACAAGATGTCAGTAGGTATTGTGAGAAAAGATTTTATGTTTTTTGATTGTAAATAAAATAGTAATACGTAAATACCAAAGTATAGCGGACTCAATTATCGTAGCGTTTTATTTAATTACTACAAACATAATTGGAGAAAAGTAGGTGCACCTGCTCTAATAATATAAGGCACTTCTCTGCCTACCTCTTCGGGAATACAGGCGTATATATAATAATCATCTGCCAATACATTTGATTAAAGCAATTTGTCAGTTGTAAGCTCATGTGTTGAGTCCTTTACAGCTATCTTATCACCAATATGTATATTTGTGAATCAGTAGCTATTATCTAAGTAAACTGATCATAATTACTGTGAATTGACGAATGCACTTGATAAAAAAATGTTGAAGGCCAATGTTATTTTTCAAAAGACAGGTCGATCTATCGGTCGAAATTCGAAGGTACCCGACCGTTCTCAGAGCCTCTCATCTGCCCGAAATTTTGCGGTTCTAGGTCTGGTGATGTATCTCCACCTTGCTGAAGATCGCAGCCAAATTCGCATCTACCATCTGTGTTAACTACTAGCTGGTGCCCCGCGGTTTCACCCGTGCTTAACGGGTGGCCTTATTTCAAGAAGATTTTCTTTTAATTAAAGTTGCGAGGAAAGATTTGTACGTCAGTGTGTTTGTTAAGAATTGGCTTATAAGTAAGGGACCAATTTAAAAAATTCTTTCATCATTCAAATGCTACATTATCACTGATTAATACAGGCTATATTTTATCTCCGCACTCTCACGGGAACGGGAACTACGTGAGTGAAACCGCATGACGTCTGCTAGTTTGTTTATAACTGGTGAAATGTGGGTGTATTATACATCTCTGCATCCCCATTCGAGGAATATAGGTGTGTACATAATGAGGAGCTCGTGGCACAGTTGCTATTGCGCATATGATTCGATCAGCGAAGTTTCTATGGGCAATGCACAAGTGATACTTGGTGTTGGTCGCAAAAGTAGCCCTGATAAGATTTCAAATTTTTAATCCTATTTTTTTCCACATCATACCTATATGTACTTACTCTATGTTACGAGATGCAAAATTTCTACACTACATTAAGTAGGTACTAAAAATATTCTTTGAATAGATAACTGTTCGTATTGTCAACAGATTTATTTTTTATCAGTAGATTAGGGGATGGGTGTTATTTGGGACTTACCAATCCCTCATTATGATAAGAAAAATATAAATAATACCTACTTTATTTAGAAGAAGTTATCAGCGTGGTTTGTTGCATCTAATGACATATTTTACATACTACTAACATACACTAACTGCTTCGTTGGTCTCGTAGTCTCAACCGCTACTGTGGAACGAGGTCTTGAGTTCGACCCCCGGATCAGACATAGTTAATTGGAATTCTCCATCTATAAATTCCCAGAGGCAGAGTCTGGATTCGTGTTAGTCAATAGCCAGTAAACTCGTCCCCTATTATATGAGAAATAAATATAACTGGCGAAATGTGGGTGTAATCTATACAGATAAATAAAATTGAAGTGTCTGTTTGTAATTCCAAAATAACAGCTTTTCACTAAATGCATATGAAAGTGTACACGCTACTGGCACTGAAAACAAAGTTTTAAAAATTTTCTCTGTCTGTCTGTTTGTTCCGGGTAATCTCTGAATCGGCTGGACCGATTTTAACGGGACTTTTACTGGCAGGTAGCTCAAGTTCAAGGGGTAACTTAGGCTACTTTTATTTATTAAAAATATAATGGTTCCGCGACAATAAGGATGAAACTAAATCTACGCGGGGCACAGCTAGTAATTGTGATAATTGCTGAGTTTCTTGTCGAGTTCTTCTCAGTATAAGCAATCTTTCGAACCTAACGGGTTTTAAAATTTGTACGACCATGTCATTCTGACGTTTTGAAAGTACTTAGTTAAAGTTTCATCAAATAAAGATATTTTAAACTAGCTGTGCCCCGCGGTTTCACCCGCGTAGAGTTAATTTCATGGGTGTCCCGCGGAACCCTAATGCTTTTTTTTAATTCAAAGTAGCCTAAGTTACTCCTTGTAACATTAGCTACCTGCCAGTGAAAGTCCTGTTAAAATCGGTCCAGCCGTTTCGGAGATTACCCGGAACAAACAGACAGACAGACAGACCGACGGACAGACAGACATACAGACAGAGAAAAAAATTTAAAACTTGGTTTTTCAGTGTCAGTAGCGTGTATACTTTCATATGCATTTAGTGAAAAGCTGTTATTTTGGAATTACAAACAGACACTTCAATTTTATTTATCTGTATAGATATGATTCAGGTAAATTAGGAGAATAACTATTGTTTTCCCAACCATGTTTCTTTATCAATTCAAAGATAATCAAAAAAGCGCAGGTTTCAGGTAAATACCACAACCAATAATATCCGGTGCAATACATATCGGAAAACACTGATGGAAGATATTGATCAAACCTGCTGTAAATAGCCTAGACTTGTATTGATTGCATTTATTATACAAGTCTTTACATATTTTATCGATATGTTGCAGCGAAGGTTTTGAAGGCACCTTGAGATATATTGGTTAGAGGGGAAGCCCTTTAGTGATTTGTTTTGTATTTTTGAGAAGGAGTTTAGTCTTTACTTTTTTTAAATTATCTGTATAGAATTTTGTGTGAGGACCGTATATACTTTAATTTAGTAGACGCAAGCGCAGATTTGTATGGGCTCACAATAATGTCATTTTTAAGCCTACAGAGGCGCTGTTCCGATCCCATACAAATCTGCGTTTACGTCGACGCGGTGACTTGTGACGGCGGCAGTGAAAAACTCGCATTAGGCACTCGGAGCAGCAATCCAGTGACGGTCTAAACTACTGCCGGCTACTCCGCTCGGTACGAGCGTGGCTAAGGATATCTCACGCCTTTTTATTGAATTATGGTTTACAGTCTTTTCTCATTAGTCCTATATAAATGCATCGTGTCGCCAAGCAACGTCGTCTGTCCACACTGCCTGAAGGACATTATATGTATGTATCTGGGCTAAGAATACTAAATAACTAATGATTAGATCGAACGCAGTGTAATTGCAATGACAGTGGGACAGATGGGAATTACAACGACTTATATTGACATTTAATATTATAACGAGGAAAGATTTGTATGTATGTATGTTTGTAACGAATTGCCATTTGAATTCTTGAACATTTGAATGCTACATTATCACTAATTAATATAGGCTTTATTTTATCCCCGTACTCCCACGGGAACGGGAACTACGCGGGTGAAACAGCGTGACGTCCGCTAGTCTATACATCTATACAGATAAATAAAATTGATGTGTCTGTTTGTAATTCCAAAATTAAAGCTTTTCACTAAATGCATATGAAAGTATACACGCTACTGGCACAAAAAAAAACAAGTTTTAATTTTTTTTTTTTATTTCTCGGTTTGTCTGTCTGTCTGTATGTTTGTTAGGGGTAATCTCTGAAACGGCGGGATGGATTTTAACGGGACTTTCACTGGTAGGTAGCTGACGTTTCAAGGGGTAACTTAGGCTACTTTTATTTATCAAAAATATTAGGTTTCGCGACAATAAGGATGAAACTAAATCTACGCGGGTGAAACCGCGGGACACAGCTAGTTGTTAAATAATACCCCATACAGTTTGACATAATTGAAATGAAGCCAAGAAGGCTGGCAGCATTGCCACGTTGAATAGCAATGCTGATTCTCTGAGCGTGAAAAGCCCCAGCTCTCTTGTCACGAGAGGCTTCTACCAGACGACGTGCATCTTTGAAAGGTTGATGAGCATAACCGGAATAGTAATGACAGTAAGAGGTTTCACGTCATGGCCGATCGCGTATACATTCACGTGTTTTCACTTTAGATTCCTCACTGCTTGCGAAGCTTATAATATTTATTCTGTGACAGAGTTCCGATGAGTTCACAGGACATAACCACAGATTAAAAACATTTTCAAGAATTGTACGCAAGATTTTTAAGATAATTAATTGTTATCTTAGAATAATATTACTCAAATTTAAATTCTAAAATATGTTTATTTGATTAGACTTCTGACAATGTACTTTCAAATCGTCAGAACGACACGATTATACAGGATTATACATGCTACCGCCAGGTTCGGAAGGGTGCTGTTACTGAGAAGAACCTGGCAAGAAACTCAGTAATTACTCTTTTCAAAAATATTTTACAATTTTGAGATAGACATCATTAATCACAAAAAAAAATATATATAAGACTCTATACATCTATACAGATAAATAAAATTGAAGTGTCTGTTTGTAATTCCAAAATAACAGCTTTTCACTAAAAGCATATGAAACTATACACGCTACTGACACAAAAAAATCTAGTTTTAATTTTTTTCTCTGTCTGTCTGTCTGTCTGTTTGTTCCGGGCAATCTCTGAAACGGCTGGACCGATTTTAACGGGACTTTCACTGGCAGGTAGCTGATGTTTCAAGGAGTAACTTAGGCTACTTTTATTTATTAAAAATATTAGGGTTCCGCAACAATAAGGATGAAACGAAATCTACGCGGATGAAACCGCGGGGCACAGCTAGTGTATGTATAAAAGCGCAAGTTCTCTTCTGAAACCTGCACATGTATGAGAAGAAATTAAATGACGTATGTAGTGCTTGAGACAGCGATGGACTCACCATCGGTCACCAGTCAGCGGTGCGCAATCATGATGTGCCTGATAGTAAGCGGCTACCACACCCTATAAACATATTCACGAGAATAACTCGCGCATAAACCACCCCGTAAAATCCCTTCACGTCCTTGGGAAAATCGGGGAGCTAAGTCCATCATAGGTGGCTTGGGAGTTTGGGAAGCAAAGCCCTTGGTGCCAAAGTACCTAGTGATGTATGCTATAAGTAAATCGAAGGTTCATTTCATTTGGTTATGTGCATATCTATAATATGCAATTTCTTACCTTCAGTTTGCGTTAGGTCGGGCGATGGTGAAACTTGAACGTGTAAATTTAGCAACTCGAAACTGGTTGCTTAGTCACCAATCGTATATATATTTATCTCCAATGCCACTTTAAGTCGAATATTATCTACCTATTTTTGGAGATTCTTAACTTTACTCTTGTTACAGAGAATACAAGGAATCTCAATTCGAATGCAGGTCAACTGTAAGCCATGCCTAGCCATGGTTATCCCACTTGTGAGTTCACTTTTCATATTATATCCCTTACAGTAACTTACATACCTATTTTATTCTGAAACATTCATAACATCAAGATCGCCAGTGCGATTTCCTTACTTCAACACCATTGCCGCAATAATGAAAAAGGTAATTAGGCAAACGATTATAAACAGTCATAACCAGCTAACAAGATATTAACTTTTGACAGCGGTTGATTTCCAAAACCAGCAATTCCAAATTCGAAATCGTACAACCACCGCGCCCTCAAATTGCATGGTAAGGCTACCCCACAAAGCTCGGCCGGATCGATAGCCGCGCGTGGCAGCTAGTCGGCCGGGGACCGCCGCGCCGGTCGTATCTACCGCTATGAGGCTCCGCTTAGCCCCAATCTTGCTGGCCCTGGCAGCTACCTTCCTGCCCCATACTCACCATGTCGCGTAAGTTACCTTTCCCATACGAATGACCCAATTTGAAAATTTGATTCTGGAAGTTGCGGAATTGTGGCAGGTATCATTTTTGATTCAGATGGCTGTGCTAAAGATTTTCAGGTATTTTAGTTGACTGTGTAGGTACCTGTTAGTGATTCAGTAGCTGATATTGTTATATATTAAGAAGACAAAGCAGACGATAGTGAATTTTTTGAAACTAATGCCCATATAAATCTCAATTTTAGGGTTATCGTATCCCAGACAGAAAATTAAAGTGTTACGAATACAGTTATAGTTATTGGAGATGAAAGAGATAGAGAGTTATAGACAGAAGGGCAAGACTAAAATAAAATTGCAAATTCATCTCCTAATATCATAAAGATGAAGCAACAAATAAATCAAAATGGCGACCATATGTATATTTCTCCTTTATTTGAAAAATTCTTAATGAACCCCACCCGTAAGATCTGAACTGAGAATTTAATAGTAGAATTTCGTTCCATAAAGATGTAAATATATTGATTGTCTATTCGGAAAATATGAGTACAGAGACGAGACAAGCCCATTAGCAATGCAATACAGATCTAAATATAGATCCAGGCACCAGAGATGATATGAATAAGGTAAAGGGAGGGGCTGCGAAGGGTGGTTTGACACAATCAATAATATAAACACGATCACTTTTACGTTGTTTTAGCTGGTGCCTATGCTTTAAATGGTGCCTAATCAGATGATAAGCACTAGCTGAAATCTTTTATTGCTACTCAAAATATTATCTTTGGGAAAACAGGCTTTAATGTTTTCGTGGTTTATTCAATAGGGTTTTCTCTAAATTTAAACTATTTCTCTTGCTTTATCGAATCTATTGGTAGCGTAGCTATTGATTCAACCGTGATCATCAGATTTTTACACAAAGCGACTGCCATCTGACCTTAGAGGAAAATTGACAAGTTGGGTTAAACCAGTTCTCAGATTTGTGTAGGCTTCCGAGCGACTGATCTGAAACGAATGCCAAAGATTTAAAATTGCCTATCGTGCCTCGATTGGAACTCAGGCGATCACCCATCCAAATACTAGCTTGGGTTATTGTTGCTGAACTTAGGTGATTGAATCATTTTGATTCTTTAATTCTTTTAAATATATAATTTTTTTTTATATATGAAATTTTCTTAAACACATATCAAAGATAGAAATTTTGTCTGAAATAATTGTGACCTTTTGTCTTGTAATTAAGGCTACTCTGATATTCTTCAAATTTTACTACGACCTTCGCTAGCCGAATACTTTGAGCAGTCGCCTGCTACTCGTTAACAACGCAATTTTTTTTTAAAGGAAACTTGCATATTTTGTCCGAATATAAACTCAAGCACAAATAGACGACGATGTGGTGAGTACATCTATCACGTTGGAACATCTTCGGTGTATAACGGGTCTTGCTCTCTCTGCCTACCCTTTCGGTTACTTCTTTGGAAAAGTGAGAGCTTACACAACTAAACTTGCATCTCTTGTACTGTCGAAAGGTCATCTCCCTGATCTTACCCTATTGATTTTGTTGGATTCAGATCACTTGGAACTCTAATCCAACCGAGCTGGTCATGTGATTTGTATACATAGTCACTACCAACTTGACTGCCTCGTTGGTCTAGTGTTCGCAAGCACTACTGCGGAACACAAGGTCCTTGGTTCAATCCCCGGGTCTGGCAAAGTGATATTGGATTTCACCATATGTAATTTCCAATTAGCAACCCGGATTCTGGATTAATGTCCGGTTAATGGCAGGCCCGTTTACATGGGTCTTAAACATAGCTAGTGAATTATGGTTGTACTATAAGTACACCTCTGTCCAACCCGTGGGGGACTATAGGTGAGGGACTACCAGCTAACCTTGGCAAGTGAAAGTTGGCATTCTGGACTAATCATCGTCCGTATCTCTTCGGCTTTTATCAGAAATGTAACGATTGCCAATTTATTTCAATTAGCTATCAAGCAAGAATGGATCTTGATATGGCTTGGTATTGGAGGTCACGTACCTTGCATATTATCAAACTTTACGATGTCACAGAAGAGAAATGTTTCATAAAAGCACATTGAGACACTGGGAAAAAAAATCTAGAAACAAGAGAAATATTCCTTACCTAATTCCTCTGTGACGCAAAGTGAAAGCTAGCAAAATATTGGACCGAGTAAATATTATATCTTCCGATGGGTACTCTCCTAATTAGGTATACTGCCGGATATTGCGACCACGAAACTCTCGCTTGAACACCGCTGTTTCCAGTTAATTTGCGGTTCGCAGGCAGTGTTCATAACACTTTAATCAGTAACTTATAGATCATCTCCCTGGCGTTATCCCATACATTGTTGAGGTCGGCACTTGATACAACCCGATGTGGCTCAATGTTAGTCGCAATCAACTTATTAACTCCTTGTCCGTTATGTGCGCCTGGTACTTCGTGTACCATATCATCATCTCCCTGGCCTTATCCCATACATTGTCGGCACTTGATTCAACCCGATGTGGCTCCATGTTAGTCGCAATCAACTTATTAACTCCTTGTCCGTTATTTGCGCCTGGTACCATATCATCTCCCTGGCGTTATCCCATACATTGTTGAGGTCGGCACTTGATTCAACCCCTTTCACGGGGAAAATCGGTGATATGGATTAAACCAGCTATTAGTTTTAAGGCTTGAAACTGACCTGCAATAAAATGATTGCAAATATATTTAAATGGCAATCAATGACAAATATTTTTTTAATACTGGGTGTATCCCACGGTTTCACCTATAAGGACTTAATATCGGGTTTGAATTTTATTGTTTGTACCTCATTATATAATGTGCCAGTGAAAGAAGCGACAAAATCGGACCAGCTCTTTTGAAGTTAACTTTGGCAAACAGACAGACGGAAGACCAAAGTTAAAAAAAATATATTTTTTGATTAATAATTTTACATGCATTTAGGAAAAGCTATTGTTTAGACATAACAAACAGACGTTGCAATTTCATTTGTTAGTATATACAGTGTAACTCCATTGAATCAAGATCTTCATACTGATCAAATATTGGCCACACGCGAGTTTAAATTTTTACATCCTGTGTGCTCTTGACTGTGCTCACTTTGAGATGTACTAATAATTTGTTTTGGATCTACGTTACTGGACATTGCCTAACAAATCATGAAAATTTAAATAGATGTGGATTTTCAATGGGATTTATGGGACTACACGTTGTTCACACCTCCTACTTATATATAAATTAATACTTACTTACGATAAATATATATATAAAAAATACTTACATAAAAAAAAAATACATACATACATATGCTCACGCCTGTATTCTCCGAAGGGGTAGGCAGAGGTGTTGTAATTTTCAACACCCACATTTCACCGAATATGATTAAGTGCCAACGTGACAGAGGGTGAGTCCATCGCCGTCTCGGGCACTATACATATACATAGAGTCGTGATGGCCTCGGGGTTAGAGCAGTCGCCTGCTATGCAAGCGACGCAAGTTCGAATCCCAGCGGAGCCTGTACCTGATTATATGTACTGTATGTACAGTGATTTCACACCACGTGCTTTACGGTGAAGGAAAACATCGTGAGGAAACCTGCATATGTCTGAGAAATAAAAATAAAAAATTAATATTTTTCTCTCTCGGTCTATCTGTTTGTTCCGGTTAATTAAAAAAGGTTAGAAGAAGTTAATAGGCTTCGTTATTGAACAAAAATAAAGCGGGTAAAACCGCAGGGTGCAGCTAGTAATAATATGTCTGAAAAGACTTAGCATCTATCACGGCATCTTATGATCTTCGGTGAAATGAAGGTTTTGTAACACCTCTGCGTAGATACCCCTTCGAAACCCGACGGTCTGGGGGATAAGGGATGTCACGTCGTGGTGGATTCGTCATTTACGTTTTTTACCGACATTTTTCTAGACTTCAAATCCCACGTTCCAATAGCGCAAATATTCTCAATTCAAAAACTAGGCCTAGTTTCCATACATAACCAATCCATTTACATAACCGTAAGTCTGAAATCTTTGTATTCCCAGCAAATTTAAGTCCCACAATGATTAAAAAAGTTTGTCAACTTGATTTATATATATTTTTAATATTTCAGAGGTTCCGGTAGCGGGGGGATGTTTGGTGACGTCAACATCTCCGCCATCTTGGATTCTTTTAGTATAAGTTATGACAAAAGAGTCAGACCTAACTATGGAGGTTAGTATGGTTCAGTCTGTCTGTGTGTTGCTTTGGTACAAGGTTATCCTGATAGGATAATTATTAAATAAATTATTTTTGCCTCAAGCGTTTTGGAATGTAAATGAATTTGTGATGGTTTGATAGAAATACGTTTGGAGTGACTAGTTGTAAATACTTGATGAGACCACCAGCTTTTCTTACTTAAACTTATGACCGTTCAAAAATTAAGTATGATCTCAAGTTTATAATAGAATATTACATTTATATTATCGCTAATTATAACTGACTGATATATTCATCAAGGTAGAGTATTCAGTCATGGTCTTAGGCTCTAGTGAGTGTATTTTGTGGTGATGGAGAGATGCTCGGCAGGCAGAGACTTAAAAATATTTTATTAAACTTATATCTCTAACGGGGTTAAGTAGGGGATGAACGCTTGTGTACAAAACCTATATTTATGAACAGATTTAAAGAAAATTCGTTTTTTAAGTCCCAACTAACTGAACTATAAACAATAGGACCTAGAATAATCTATATCTATATAGATAAATAAAATTGAAGTATCTGTTTGTAACTGCAAAATAACAGTTTTTCACTCAATGCATATGAAAGTATACACGGTAATGACTCAGAAAAACCAATTTTTTTTTTTCTCTGTCTGTCTGTCTGTCTGTTTGTTCCGGGTAATCTCCGAAACGGCTGGACGGATTTTGGCGGGACTTTCACTGATGGATGGATCACTAATGTTACATGGAGTAACTTAGATTTTAAAAAAACATTAGGGTTCGGCGGGCAACCATGAAATTAAAATCTACGCGGGTGAAACCGCGGGGCACAGCTAGTGCATAACTAAAAATATACACCAACATGACAAAGTGAGTCTTTTATTGTTATCATTTAACGAGTGAGAGAATCAGCCATAGTAACGTTATATATCTCTGTCCCTTTTGCTTAAATAATGAAGGCAATCACATACTTTCCCTTAGTGAAAGACTAAACTTTTACAACATTATGATGCCACTTCAAGAAAAAAAATATACAGATAGTCAGCTCTCGTATTATAGACGCAAGGGGCTCACGCAGGCATGCATACTTACGAGAGTAACATGATGAAATTTAACTCGACTTGATCAGTAGGCTACTTGTTCTTCAAAGTCAAAGTCAAAGTCAAAAATATCTTTATTCGATTAGACTTTATACAAAGCACTTTCAAATCGTCAGAATGACACAATTTACAGGATTATACATGCTACCGCCAGGTTCGGAAGGTTGCTTTTACTGAGAAGAACCTGGCAAGAAACTCAGTAATTACTCTTTTCAAAAATATTATACAATTTAAAAAAAAACAAAATAACTCATTTGAGAAATGTAAGCCCATGGACACAGTTCCAATGTACAAATGTCGATAAAAATTAACATAAAGAAAAGTCTAGTAGTTCTATTTATATCTAAATGCGTAGCTTGAGATGACCAGCCCCCACAAGCAGCACCTGTTCACAAGTATGACGAGAATGATGTTTAATTTGACGGTACCAAAATGAAACGTCAAAGCTCAGAAGTTCTTAATACGCTCTGCTTAAACCGATGATGGTAGGCCCCTGATCTGGGCGAATATGTATGTATTAACAAAAAATGTCTTTCTACTACTCCGACTGCCTCGTTGGTCTAGTGGTTGCAACCTGGCGGTAGCATGTATAATCCTGTAAATTGTGTCACTCTGACGATTTGAAAGTGCTTTGTATAAAGTCTAATCGAATAAAGATATTTATGACTTTTGACTTTGAAGCGCTACTCCTGGATCGAGCAAACTGTTATTGGGTTCTTACCATATGAAATTTCCCAATAGCAAAAGTCCGGAGTCTTGATAAGTGACCGATTAGTGGAAAATTGGACAATACATGGGACTTAAACATAATTGGAAATGTATGTTTATACTTATAAAAATCTATATTTTATTAATAATATAAGCAATTTCTGTCATGCCTGCACACTGGAAACAAAAATTATACGTATTGAAAAACAAAACATAATCCACAGAGCGATGGTTATCCTGAATCGCAGTAGAAAGCTGTCCTTTTATAACCATTTCTTTTAGCGCTTTAGGGCCGGTTAGGGATTTGGGTGTAGTTGGAAAAGTTGGTGGCTTAATGGTGTGTTTTAACACGACTTCCTCTTTATTACAAAACGTGTCCAGATTTAAACCCTGCTTAAAATACTTATGTCTCTTTTTGGATTATGGAGTTAAAAGGTGACGTAAATTTGTTCGAAAACTTCGACCTTTTAATAAAGAATATTAATATTTTTACGCCTTTGGCAGTGACTTAGATCTTTGAATAGCTTAATGACCTTTAAGACTAGATTTTAAAGAAATTAATTAATTACATTCTTAGATTGATATGGTCTTAGTAGTATGAACACTCAGGTCATTTTGCAAATATGTTATTTAACAGAATATTGGTCATGAGGAAATTAGTACAAAAATACTTAAGCTTAAAAGCCGTGGTGGCTATGGGCTTTGTGCAGTCGCCTGCTACGCAAACGACGCAAGCTCGAATCCTAGCGACCTTCCGATCCTTATATTACTAATAATCACTTAAGGGTAGTTTGTTCAAAAGACTGCAACTCCCTTTAGTGGCAAAAGATAAATCTTAATTTTACAAAAAATTCATGTAATTTAGAGAGTTTGAGGAATTAATTGTAATATGGATTACTTTTGTAATAAAGGGGTGTAAGTGTTTGAAATGGTATGGTGTTTTAATAAATGGGTTGTGTTTGGTAGAAGCCATTTTATTTTAACGTGTTTTATTGTGTGTGGAGACATTTAATATAATTTTTATTGATGTCAAATTATAGGACAAAAAAATCACTAGTTTATTTGAATTTGTCGTCAATCTGTCAGTAAAGTTATCATCTTTGATGAGGTAAAATGTAAATTTTGAATTACAATTATGTGCTACAGACAAACTGACAAATAACAAACGTCCATTTAAATTGTAAAGACTTGACAATGAAGGAAACTATCAGATAGTTGACCTTAAACCAAATATAATAAAGTTCAAATCAGGGTCTACTACAAATATCACGGTATAAGATTCAAATACCCTCATAAAAGTAGCTTGAAAGATTTCCCGAACACCGTATAAAATAAATAACACATTAATATTCGATGCGTCTGAAACATGGAGTGTGGAGGCACTAACTCGTCGTTGCTGAAATTTTTATCATCCTTACAGCCGTGTGCAGAAAAGAGCACATATATTATCTGAAATGTTGTTTCTTCTCCAAATTGCTTATTTAAGACTAGCTGTGCCCCGCGGTTTCACCCGCGTAGATTGAGTCACATTGAAATTGATTGAAACATCAGCAACCTGCCAGTGAAAGTCCCGTTAAAATCGGTCCAGCCGTTTCAGAGATTACTCGGAACAAACAGACAGACAGACAGACAGAGAAAAATTTTAAAACTTAGTTTTTTAGTGTCAGTATCGTGTATACTTTCATATGTATTTAGTAAAAAGCTGTTATTTTTGAATTACAAACAGACACTTCAATTTTATTTATCTGTATAGATTTTAAAATGTTTGACTTTCGGAAACTCCACACTGAGCGACACATATGGAAGAAAGAAAGAAAATTTATTCTTCATAACAAAAATGCGACGCAGCATTAATTAAAATGATATTAGGTAAATAGATGCTTATTTTAAGTACATTATAACGTCACAGACATTAGCTCTTGAACACAGACACTGTTGCTCTCTATCGAATGATTATAGTTAGAAGTCTTTGATACAAGGTGTCTTTGGGGAACTTAATCAGTGGTCCCACAAATTCGTTCATAATAGTATGTCTGAATGACGACAGATTTATACACATCGTAAACATCTGTCTCATAACAAGAGTCTCATTCATGGCAATCAGAGCTTAATGGTAAGATCTCAGTACTAATAAATTATCTTTCAGTTACTGGTATTTGCTTACAAGTATTTAAACAATATATACTTAATCTTATTCTGATTGATTTCGATGCATATTTGGTTATCAACACGTAGAACCTAATTCAGTCTTCAATTGTTAATCATGATCAGATACGTGATAATCTCACTCTTGATTATGAATGTCTAACACTTGATTTACAATTCAACCGTAAAGATGAAACAGTTATAAAGAACTATCTTGAAAGCAATCTTGAAAGACGACAAATTGCTTAAAACACACAAAATCAAGTCTAAAGTAATGTATATTTAGAAGAATAGTTATAAGGAAGAACATAACGACATAGTATACATTATGGGCTTACTATAAGCAGTACGGAATCTAAAAACAAATTGTTCGAAATGACGCACTCACACAGACACGAATACGTCATTTAGGTGTTTTGCAGACATTTTTAACCGACTTCAAACAAGAACAAGGTTCTCAAACTGGGTGTTTTTTTTAAATACAAATCGAGAGTTCGATTTTACTTAGACACTTCATTTTAAGAACGTTTGCGATTGACATGTTCAATGTAACAAACGTTCATATTTCAACATGTGTTCTAGATTCCACACTGCTTAGTAAGCTAATAAATAATCTGTGACAATGGTCTCTTAGACACCATGTCACTGAATTTCCAATCCCTTAACGAGCTTATTTCCAGGACCACCCGTGGAAGTAGGAGTGACGATGTATGTCCTCTCTATCAGCTCTCTGTCAGAAGTGCAAATGGTACAGTCCCGTAGCTGTCGCGATAATTACTCATGCATCCCATTGTGACTGGTTCTTGTGAGACTTACATTTCATACTACAATTTTGGCGCATTTCTATGATATTTTTAATGTTAAAGACAATAAGGAAACAGTTCCTGGTGATATTGCAATCGATGTGATTACGGAAATATTTCAGGATTATAGAAACATGTAATTGCAAGCCAATGAAATTACTGTTCGATTAGGAGGAGCTGATAGTACTATGAGCCAAACAACGGCTAATGATATCAATCCATCTATAATAGCTAAAGTATCCAAAACTAACATTAAAAATATTACATGGAACCAGCCAAAATTCAAAACCAATGTTCGAATTTCAAACACGCAACCCACGAGAACCAACCACAACCCACCAGCCCCGGTTTGGTTTCTACCGTCCGACTTGGTTACAGGTCCTCCAGTCGAGGTCGGTGTCACCATGTACGTGTTGTCGATCAGCTCAGTCTCCGAAGTCCTCATGGTACTAACTCTCACGATCCAAGCCAGTAGTCAGGGGATCAAACCCTTAAAACTTGTTTTGCACTTATGACATTGGGCTTAAATAAAGATTTTCTAAGGATGGATATTCATGAAGCATAATAATTCATGTTATATTTTTTAAAAGAAAACATTTGCTCTTATCATTGATTGATTCTCCTCTTTGTCATCTGAGTTTTATTATTTAATATACTATTAAATCCTATGTTTTTGTTTTTCTAATTATCCATCAATTTGTTCTCAAATATTCAATCTTCCTTACCTATATTATTACATCGCCTTCAACATTCTTTTTATCTCATATTATGTTTTGTTACTCTGTCTTCATTACTTATTTCTCTGTATTATTTAATAAATACATTCTGTATTTTCTATCATTATAATATAACATTATATTAGCATACTATTACTTTAACTTCCTCTTTTAACTCATAATTCCAATCTTGTCTCTAATATTTAGTTACAAGTATGTTACAAGTATGCTCATTTGATTAAAACTACAATAAAGCAATTTTTGAGGAATTAAGTTCCAATTTTATTCACGTTTCATAAAACCAGTAAGTTTCAATGAAATTTTTGACTGTCGCTATATTGAAAAAAAGATTTTCTAACATTTATTATAAATTCAGAAATTAAGTATTTGGATGTCTAAGTAAAAGAGTTTTTACATGATATCAAATATCAAAATGCTATTAATGTGCATCCTTAGGAAACTGCCCAATGTTCTAAAATCGAAAAAAATATTAAAATCCTGGCTACGGGCTTGAAGCAGTCTTCGCAAAAAGGCTGCTAGCATGAGTTGGCTTGTTATATGTGTTGTTTTTCGGTGTCAAAAGCCTTAATGACTGGCAACGGATCTGTGTGTATTAGCTTAACACTTGACGATCGCCAATCTTGGTTATTATGACTTCCAGGGTCTCTATGTTAGTGTCAGTTTTTCGTCAATTGGACAGAACACATAATTCTTATACCAAAATTCACTTATTGAAGACTCGAAGATTTTTCAATGAATATATACACTGTATCTGTAGTGTAATCTGTATACCTGCACTGTATTTACCGGACTTAATGATAATAAAAATATTAAATGTGTTTTATTTAGATTCCATGATGTTCAATTTCGCAGTTAATTGTTTTGAGAAAAATAATATGAAAATTTCCAAAAATGACCTAACATTACGATCAAGATTGTTTTTGAGAAATTCGGTAATAAAATACCATCTATATCTCTCGAACGGTTAAATTCTCTTTTTAAAAGATTCAAAGTAATGTCTATAATTGCAAATACTAGCAATACACTTTTGTATTGTGTAAATATTGCTTCGCTTAGTAAGAAATAAAATGACTTACCGTTTCTTATTAAGATGTATAGTAACATGCAGCCTTTCTACACGTTGTATAATGTCCTCTTTGCTGGTGCACAAAAGAACAATCCACCGAAAGAAATACCATTAAGGGATTTTGAAGATTTGTACGATGACGGCTTCACTTCACCTGCAAACACCTCAATGGCAGAACACTACCAACTGCCAATGCGAAAATCCAAGCTTTTCGTGTGGAAACCAAATCGGGGCAATGGCACTTTATGACGTGACCTGGGGGCTTTCAGATTTATGGGAATGTTGACTGCTAACTGTCTAATCGTGATCAAAGTGGCGATACCATTCAGTTCACATGCAATACCGAAATTTGGAATGACAAATATTCAGACTGCTACTCCATGACAACATTTATCACTAGCATCATAGTTATTTTGAGTATATATCAACTTTAATATTAATTCTATCAAATCATAGAGTCATTAAAGATATTTTTGTCGGAAAGTTAGCAATCAATATTTCTTCTACTTGTCATCTTCTATGTAATAAGCACATCATATTCAAATTGTTGTCGTAAGCTTCACTCTTCTGCACATCAGTATTCTTTAATCCACCTTTCACAGATCCACATTCTTCAGATCTACCTAATCTGCACTCCCTGTTTACTTTTATGTGAAAAGCTTTTGGAACTTCATAGATTGTGTGTGCGTGTGTGTGTGTTTTCTTTTCAATTAATGTGTGCTAGATTAGGTAAGGATCCCTTAAAACTTTTATAAAAAGCATTCTATTTATCTCGTATGAATGCTACGTTTGTTTATATTGATGATATTTTACCTAAAAGTTAATAAAGAAAGGAAAGCAAACGAGATCCTTACTTAACTCTTTGTTGTAAATTTAGTCAAGGTATTGACTAAATTTCTTTCAATACCTTCCAATTCAGGTCTTCATCAAAGTCATAGATTTAATTTGTGTCTATCGATGTTAGTTAAGTATTGAAATCAATAATTTTGTATCATCAATTTCATTGACATATCCAAGATCATTATTTTCATCCACATCTATATTTATATGTTTAACAAATGGTGGCTTGTCTGCTTCATATAAGTATAAAATAATATTAACTCCATAATTTACCTTCTATAATACTACCAGAACTCTATTATCAGAAGGAATTGTTGATATGTTCATTTGATATTAAAAAGACAATAGCTTTGCAATTTAACTTACTTATTTTAATTTACTAAACCTCATCCTTTATCATCTAAAGGATTCATGAAATCATTTTTATTTCAGACAAGATCAAATCTAAATTTCTTGATAATTTTCAGGATTTCACCCTAGATTTCTACTTCAGACAGTTTTGGACTGACCCAAGACTGGCTTATAAGAAACGAACCGGGGTGGAAACACTCTCTGTGGGCTCTGAATTTATAAAGAACATTTGGGTTCCGGACACATTTTTCGTGAACGAAAAGCAGTCGTACTTTCACATAGCTACGACGAGCAACGAATTTATTAGGATCCATTATTCTGGATCTATTACTAGGAGTATTAGGTAAAGTTTCTATATCAACCTTATTTTTTATGCAAACTCCCAATTGATTACGGTTACTATTAAAAAACTATCAATCAACATTTCCAGACTTCTTCTAATAAAATATCAGTTTCCAGCAATTTATATAGTTACAGTAATCAGTTTACTACTTTTACTTTTATTCAGAATATTCCATATAGTTTGACAAATATAAATTTAATTAAATTTAATTTTAATAATATATGATTTTCAATAAAATATAGAAAGTACTTATATTATATTAAATTAAAACATGGTACTGGTGATCTTACAGGTTGACAATAACAGCTTCATGTCCGATGAACCTCCAATACTTCCCGATGGACCGACAGCTGTGCCACATTGAGATCGAGAGTTGTAAGTTTCAAATTTTACTCTTATTATAATGAAAATAGATTTAATTAAATGGGAACCTGTTAAGATAACTGTTTAAGCATTAAGTACTACAGAAGGAAGTAACCTTTGATCAAGTTGCCCAAACACACATTGATGACAGTGAAATTCGTCAAAATAGAAATTAGAACATTTTTGTCATTTCAAAAATGTTTGAGATACCAAATCATAATTATGATTTTTTTTTTTATCGGTATCATAAATGATAATTTAATTATTGTAGTACTACTTAATAATTATAATGACAAGTAAGTTATGAATGATACAGCATATTTAAGTAACACAACTAACTGCAATGTTTGTGATGTTATGCCCATGTGTAATCGTTGACAAAGATGATAGAAAAATAACCTATATAACCAAATTGTTTAGCACAGATGCAAATTGTGTGACCACGGCCAACCCACCAGGCTTTGAAGTGTGACCACTAGTGAAGCCACAATACACCTTTAGCACAAGTGTACTGCCTTACCTGTTTCCTACGACCTTGGGTATTTTGACTTCTTGACCGCAGCTTTTATGGGCTTTAAACATAATATAATGATTGCCTTGTTTTTTGTCAGTGTCACAAAGTTTAGAAATGTAACTATGCCTCTCTGCCGAACTTTTGTGCTTACACTGTGACAAAACGATTTTCTTGTTTCGCATTCTAATGATTAGACTGAATGTAATGAATGAGTCTATTTTACGAATGAGACTTCGTAAATTAGTATTTCTAAATCAAAATTATTTTGCTTCTCTCGCTAGTTAAAATATTGCGTCAGAATCTTCATAAAATGCTTTAATTCAGTAATCTCTGTCTCATCGTGTCCCTGTGACAGACTTGCGAATGAAAAAGCCTTCTCAACTGCGGTCAAAAAGTTAATACTACCAACCGTACCACGACCTCATTCGATAAGATTGTCAAGCGGACTAAGATTGCCCAGAGCACATTATACGACGTCACTGAGGGCCCAAGGAGGACGGTAGCGTGCGAGAGTACCCTCAAGCACTTCTGCTTTTCCACTACGCATGCGCTTGCTTTTGTTTAACACTATCACAGGGTTTGCTTTGGCTACATACGTTATTTATTGTTTCTTTAATTATGTGTTCATTCTTATAATCTACACATTTAAGCTGTAGGATGCTATTCCCCTCATACAACACTTTATTCATATTCTATATCACTATATTTATATATCCATTAATTTATTACGAGTGACTTCTTGAGCTTTGGTTTTGGACCTTTCAAGCAATTGATAATTTCGGTTATGTTTCGCTCCAATGACTTAAAACCACTCTTATTTCTTAAGTATTATAGACTTTAATATTATGTTGGACCAAATGTTGTCTTTAACTGCTTCTATGTCATCATCATGTAGCTTTTCTCTGTTGTTGTGTTTACTACATAATGCTTTATCATTACGTGCCAAAGCATCTTCCAACTAAACTTAGCCACAAACATTAAAAAATTAATTTGCAACAATCACAGTAGATTAGACGTATATTTTTCTATCATCCAACTCGATACTGCTCGGGTACCGTTCACGCCGGCACGTAAGTGAGAGCGTTTTGTATGTTCGGCATGCATCCGGAGTCGGATACACGATGAGGGACATACTGTATTACTGGAAAGACGGCGCGAGCAGCGTGGGCATGAGCAGCGAAGTCCAACTACCCCAGTTCAGAGTGCTTGGGCATCGACAACGGAGCACGGTCGTAACCCTCTCGACAGGTAACAGGCGCACCGCCTCCTTGGGCCGCACTGACGATCTCGTGCGAACTACCCTCCGCGACGGGTCAGGGCACAACACTTACCTTATCCATCCGCACAGTCGGCTACACCATGCGGGATATACGCTACAAATGGAACGAGGGCCCGAACTCCGTGGGGGTTTCCAACGAAGTCTCGCTGCCTCAGTTCAAAGTGCTGGGTCACCGCCAACGCGCGATGGAGATCTCCCTGACGACAGGTTCGATTGAGCGTGGAAAAATTGACACTACCACGGTTTTGGTTCGCTTCTGTTTATTTGGTTCTCTCGAAACAGACCTTGAATTTATACTCTTTGAAAAACTTCCATTTTCTAATATTACTGACTAATAATATACTAACAGTCATGCACGTTTTATTCACACACGTTTACAAAATATACAATTACCTATATTTTCTTAGATAATAGAGCTCCGTGCATATTCATACTGCCGTTCTGCCAGTTCAACAACAAACACAAATTCCCTTCAAAATTTAATCGAATATTTACAAATACGAAACGAAGTACTTAAATTTGTCTCTAGAAAGTATTGGCTTCTATTATATCTTTTTCAGATGTAACATCAGTTTGAAGTTGAATGTTATATTTTCTAATTAACAGATTCTACGTAAAATCGATACCAAATATTAATTCAACAAAAAATCAGTCGTTCAATTTGGAATATTCCAGGAAACTATTCTCGCTTGGCTTGCGAGATCCAATTCGTGCGCTCCATGGGCTACTACTTGATCCAAATCTACATTCCTTCTGGTTTGATCGTCATCATATCTTGGGTCTCCTTCTGGCTGAACCGTAACGCTACTCCTGCTAGAGTGTCTCTCGGAGTCACCACTGTATTGACTATGACGACCCTTATGTCTTCAACTAACGCAGCTTTACCGAAGATTTCGTACGTGAAGAGTATTGACGTGTACTTGGGAACCTGCTTCGTCATGGTGTTCACTAGTTTATTAGGTGAGTGCAGTTTGATCTATATCGAAGGATGTTCATTTCATATGCGTACAGTATTTTTGGCGCCTAAATCTTTCTCTAAATTAATTATAGTTTTATACGTTAAGATAATTAAAATTTTTTCGATATAAGGCTTTGGGTTAAGTTTTTAATTGTTAGTTAAGTTCGTTGTATTTATTACTATTTCTTGTATAAGACAATTTAAGTTATTTTTAATAGCTGTTACTAAATACATTGTTTGGAATAAGCTTCGCATACCTACATTAGAAAATTATTTACAATACACAAAACTAACTATATATCATAAATTTTCTCTCAACTTTAAATAAATGAGTGGAGAAAAGCTAGACTATTCGTAAGTTTGACAACACCATTAATGTTTATAGAATACGCGACAGTAGGCTACATGGCAAAACGGATACAGATGAGGAAGCAGCGATTTGTGGCGATCCAGAAGATAGTCTCCGAGAAGAAGCTCCCAGTCGAGTGTCCCCCGGGCGACCCGCATACACTGTCGAAAATGAGCAGTCTTAGTAGATGCCCACCTGGTCGACCTTCGGTGAGTAACGCCTGGAATCACAACATTGTAATCAATGATGCCCTGTATTCAAACGTAACTTTCTGCTATGCGTATGAGGAGAAGTGAGTCTAGCAAGCGTTAAACGTTAGGTCTGAAATAGGTATATGCAGGCTTTGCACCATCCACATTTGTATTTAAATTAAAAAAACTTTGGGATTATTCATTGCAATAAATGAAAATGATTTATTCAGTTTAGGCCCCGTTAAGCCACTTATGAATTTCGAATAATTTACCACCGGTTCAGAAACTAGCCTTCTGAGAAGAACCGGCAAGAAACTCAGCTGGCATCATGCACATTTCATTACATAGTAAACAATGATAATTACAAAAAAAAAATGTAAAATGATTGAATTAAAATAATTTAATAAGTAAGATACCTAAACAATGTAAAAATAGCCAACAACATACACATTAGGTCCTTGAGACACTGAAATACGTAAGTAAGCTATAAATTGTGACTTCCAGGAGGTACGGTATAAGGTGCATGACCCGAAGACTCACTCAAGAGGTGGAACCTTGGAGAACACGATCAACGGCAGGAGTGGATCTGAGAGGGGAGAGGGAGGAGCACCGATGCCTCACGTTTTGCAACCTGGCAAGGTATAGAAAACACTATTACACACAGGCTTGAATTATTAGCCCAATTGTAAAATCAAATTAAAGTGTAAATAACATTGCCCTTAGTGATCCTTCTATGGGGTCTAGGCTTTTGGCGTAGAGCATTGGCTGGCTGGCATATTTAAAAATAAATTAAAAAAACTTTTCTTTTTCATCATTATACTTAATATTTATTTATGTGCTAAAGTGTAGTTGTTGGAGGTTACTAAAGGTTCGATTTATTTGATGATATATGGAATATAAGAAATTATTTTTATTTTTATATAAAATATTATATATATATATATATAATTTCAAAAAATTTTATAAAATAAAAGGCGTAAAATAAATTTTTTTTTTTTTTCAAAATCATATGCGCCTGAAAAGTCTCTGCTACTTCTTGATTCATCACGCGTCTTAATATTTTTGATCAGCAACTAAATTTATATTATGAACTAGCTATTAGTATAGCAGCTGTTTTGTTCCCAGCCAAACTAACATTCTTTCAGTGTTGAAAACATTTTGGTTGACTATTTCAATTAAATCATTATACCAATGAACTTTTTAATTGCTAATTTAATTTAAATTGTTTCACTTCCAGGATATCAGTAAACTCTTAGGGATGACACCTGCAGACATCGACAAGTATTCGCGCATCGTGTTCCCTGTCTGCTTCGTCTGCTTCAACTTGATGTACTGGATTGTCTACTTGCATGTATCTGATGTCGTCGCTGACGATCTGGTACTGCTAGAAGAAGACAAATAGATGTATATGGTATACAGTATTGCCGCAAATGTAAGTCTTATTAAAAAACGAATGCGTGGTCGAAATGAAAATTAGCTTCGACAGATAATGTGTAATTCATAAATATGTGTTAGAGTAGGTTATGTATCACCTACACTGCGATTTATATAATATATGAATAATAACGCACTGAATAATAATTATAGATTCTATGTGTCACGTTAGTTAACAACCACTCTACTCTGAAAAATACAAATAATAACAAAAAAAAACTTACGTGTACAGATAACACCGTAAATGATAATGCAGTTATCGAAATACAATTGAATTATAGGTAGATATGTTGTAAAATATATGTATATTATTAGAGATCTAAGTCGATAGCTGTTGAGGGCAGTTGGGGGGAAATTTACAGGAGTGAGTAAATATAAAATGCGACCTTCATCGATCAAGCTCATAGAAGCATTTAAGAATGAGGGTTATCTTTGTAATAGGTAAGTGTCGGTAACGAAAATATATCGAAAGGTAATTTGAATCGTATGTAAGTACATTCGAAGATTATAATAAAATATAAACTTATTGTAACTATAAAATGCACACTGGACTTACTTTTGCGGCGACACTAAGATAATTATATAAATTACTGAACATATTCTAAATTAAAGATGAAAGTTAGTGGTCTCAAGGTAATGTTAATTATATAAGATCGTGTCTCTTGAATATTCGGTATACTAGTCAGAATTTATAATATTATTAATGTGTTTATAAGAAAGTCTATCTTGAAAGATGTTTCATTGTTATCTTAAAAGTATTATGTTCTAATGAATATTGAAGCAATGTAATCACAAATTTTAACTAAACAGAGCATGAAATATCAACCGATATTTTAATAATAGACATTTTTTTCATAACAATTTGCTAGCGTAAAGTTTTAAGTATTATCAATAATTTATAAAAGTACTTTGACACTAGTCTCCGCAGCTTAGAGGATGTTGCAGACATAACGTTATCACACAAAATAAACCTATACTCAATCTGCAAACTCTATAATGCACTTTATCTCTATAAGTCTGCACTGTTATTTATTTATGTAATATCAAGGAATGGGCATAAAAAAAGTCGAAAAGGGTAACTTAAATAACACGTATGATTTCTAATCTAATCAAAGTAACAATAGAATAATCCTATCTAATTTTTGTTTTAGTGATGGAGAACGTAGTTTTCTATAATCTTTTGCCCACGTTGACTATAAATATATCAGGTAGATACTCTTGCGATACTTTTGATATTCAAGAAACACAAAATCAAATAATAATTTGAAACAAGCTCACTTGTAGATAGTCAAAACAATTTATAAACACCTAAAATGTGAAACGAATTAGTAGATGTCTTAATTTCGAAAACTAACTTTACAAATTACTTATGATAGGTAGATATAATATTGATGTATATTACGGTATTATTACTACTTATAAGCATTCGTATGAAAATATAGGGTAATTGATTGCGTACGCAATATGTTAAAGTACCCATTGGAGAAGCTTTGTTTGCCCAGCAAGCATAAGTTATGAATTTGGTAGAAGTGTGACTTGTTACTTCAAGTTTAGAATAGGGTAAGACTATTTCAATGTGAACGCAATCAATTACTTAAATTGGATCCGATAAATAATTATTGTCGCAAAATAGGAATAGATATGGGCCAAAAATAGATCCCTGTAGCACACCACCTAATATTTTCAATATATATTCACGATTTCACTTGAATTTCATTGTTTATTTAATGATTATTTTAGTTGTAAAATATGATGGCCTACTTTGCTGCAAAGTTAAATCATGTTAACATTTGATTATAATATTGATTTGAATATAATTTTATTAGAGCTATTGTGTCAAAAGCTAAAGTCAAGTCTGTTTTGACTGATTTGTAAGAATAAACGAATAGTTGGTATAATCTCTGTATTACGGCTAACGATTAATTATAAAAACATATTATTATATTTAATTATATAGCTATAGGAGGTAGCGGAAGGGTTGAATTATTCTCGAACTCACTAAATTTTTTTTTGAGTTGAAATTACAGATTAAATACGAATAATTAGTAATGATTCGATCTGAAATGATGATAACCAACACAAGTTTATTAACTATATGATTTGATCCATCCGTTACAGACCTATAAGGCACTGATATTAAAATGTATTGCGTGGAAGAATCCGAATCATGTACAAGCAATTTTGGCATTTATTAACATACCTATTGAGTTCTTTTAATATTAGCAACATGTTTGACATACTACTGGAATCTATTTCTTTGGACATAACTTAATGCATATCGTAACTCCGTCCGACTTTTATAGTGTAGAGGTTCCTGCGATATTTCGGGGTCAAATGAAAGCTTTAATTCCATACATTTAGGGTCGATTTTCGATTGAAGAGCTGTACTATTTCCAACAGCTATATCTGCTATATATGGTTTAATATTCACAGGGAAAGTGTTACTGTTCGACAATTTGCTATTGAAAATTGACCCTTAATGTAAACCTCTACGTCGAGACGCGTTTCGATAACAGTTTCAATAAAAAGGAACCAATATACTTTTTTCTCCTATTTTGTGATTAACATCAGTATTTTAACATCCATTACACTATATTGTTATAATTTTAATGAAGTCATTGTCATTTAGACTTGCATATTTACAAAAAGCCTCTCGCGTTTAACCTATGATACATTTATCTGATGAAACTCTGATCAAGTTGTGCCCTTATTTAAAGCTATCACAAACAGTTTTTATAAAAACAATCCAAAATATAATTCTTCAAGACGTCTTGTAAGTAACTAATCAATTTATTGATAATTTCTTACGTAAATCGAATAGTAATTTTTTTTGGGAAAACAATCTTGGAACCTACAATTCATTAATAATGTTTTGCTTAAACTATTTTATAATGATAAATCTAACCATTTCTGATTCCATATCACATTAAAAGATCTACCCTAATCGTTGGTTAATCTTATGCTCACAAAAAATATAAAAATCGATTTTTTTTTGTGAATTTTTTTTCGAAAAAATGCTGCTTACATTTCCATTTTAATCGATTATTATCTAAAATACTTCTTCTATGAATCCGATACAGCGCTTTAAGATTTTTAATAAAATTTACGAGCACAAGACTTGATTTTTGATTAGGTATTTTTTATTTAAAAAATGGATCAAGAGAGAAATGAATCGATATGTCTGTATGAGAGGCTGCTAGCACAACGAAATGAAAATACTATTTTATTTGATTATTGATTTATGTATTGGTACAAAAAGAATATTAAAAAAAATTTTTTTTGTGCTCGCAAATTTTACTTAAAATCGGATACCATTTTTGTTTTACCACGTAAAGTTCCTACGGTTTCAAATTATTATTTGAACTATAATATCGATTAGGGAATTCAATGCTCAACCTGTCTGTATATTATATAGGTACCTACTATATACTATAGAAGTTACGAATAAGGTAATTACTATTTGGTAGAGTAATATGATGTCACTGTGTTTATTATTTGTCTACACAATATAATAAATATAAATTACACGGATCTTTGTTTCATTTATAATAATACTAGCTGTGCCCCGCGGTTTCACCCACGTAGATTGAATGGTCTGACTGGCAGCACCTCGCTGATGACCGCACCAAATGGAGGCCTACCCTACATCACTGCACACGACACTCGTTCGGAGTATTGGCGAGCAAACGTGCGCAAAGGCGTGAGCGTGCTGTGAACCCATTACCAATCCAAGCCCCTCAGGGGCCTTACCATGAGCTCTTATTGCCATGATAGTTTCACTCATTTATGAGACAGATGTATGTGACGTGTATACCTCTGTCACTTTCACACAACTGAATTATCATTGCAATAAGAGCTCATGCTTGGGCCCCAGCACTCCAACGGGTGCGCGTGCTATGGTCGGATCTGTCGCTCCCGTATCAGCCTTCTTAGCCATTGGTGGAAGTGCCGTCAGAATCTACAAAATGACGCTGCTTAAATCATCTGTCATAGATGCAAAAGGCCAATTATCCCTACTAATATTATCAATGCGAAAATAACTCTGTCTGTCTGTTACGCTTTTCCGCTTAAATTTCTCATCCGATTTTGATGAAATTTGGCACAGACAATCTTTATTAAAGTCAAAGTCAAAAAGTCAAAAATATCTTTATTCGATTAGACTTTTTACAAAGTACTTTCAAATCGTCAGAACGACATGGATTATACATGCTACTGCCAGGTTCGGAAGGTTGCTTTTACTGAGAAGAACCTGGCAAGAAACTCAGTAATTACTCCTTTAAAAATATTATACAATTATTAAAAACAAAGTAAATCACTTGAGAAATGTAAAGTATTAATGTAATTATTATAAATATTTACCTTTTATAAAAAATATTAGGGTTCCGCGACAATAAGGATGAAACAAAATCTACGCGGGTGAAACCGCGGGGCACAGCTAGTTATATATATTATTATAATGATAATGATAATGCATAATGTCACCTTAAATGACAATAAAAAGCATCTTTGCCCTACAAAACAGTTGATTAAATTAAAATTGTTTATTTGTTTTCTTTGAACTGTTGTTTCTTTCCCGACTTTACTCGTTTGAATGCTTCTAAATTTAAATAGGTATTAGTGCCTGAGACGGCGATAGACTCACCATCTGTCACGTTCGCACTTAATCATGTTCGGTGAAAAGTGGGTGTTGTTACTATAACACCTTTGTGTCCCTTCGGGGAATACAGGCGTGAGTATTTATGAATACTTTTATAGAAAATATATCTAAAAACAATTAAAAAAATATTACTCGCACAAATATTATGTTTTTTGTATTTCTTTACAAACCTAAATACCAAGTAGTGTTTTGCACAAAATTATGTTTAAATAAGGCTCTTGCATCCGTGATGATTTCCAAAATCAGACAGACAGATAAATTCAAACGTTTTTATATACCTAATGCTATATTATATAATGCAAGGTGTAAGAAAATTAGTCACACAACGAGTTAGACTATAAAGTAAGAAATATATTTCAAAGAAAGTACTTAGTCTTCAAGTATTATAGAAACGTGGAGAATTATTCAGCAAAAATGAGGAGCTTTTTAATATTTCTGTTGCTGGCTTTGGTAAGAATGCATAAAATGGTTGAAAAATAGCGTTTTTTTTTAATTATTAATAATGGCTCAATATGTATTCAAAGTCAAAGTCAAAGTCAAAAATATCTTTATTCGATTAGACTTTATACAAAGCACTTTCAAATCGTCAGAATGACACAATTTACATGCTACCGCCAGGTTCGGAAGGTTGCTTTTACTGAGAAGAACCTGGCAAGAAACTCAGTAATTACTCTTTTCAAAAATATTATACAATTTAAAAAAAAAACAAAATAAATCATTTGAGAAATGTAAGCCCATGGACACAGTTCCAATGTACAAATGTCGATAAAAATTAACATAAAGAAAAGTCTAGTAGTTCTATTTATATCTAAATGCGTAGCTTGAGATGACCAGCCCCCACAAGCAGCACCTGTTCACAAGTATGACGAGAATGCCAGCCATCGCCCTCCTCAACCATTATATATAATTATATTGGATAATTATGTAGAACATATATAAGACAATGCTTATACAGAAATTATTATATATTATATTATACTAGCTGTGCCCCGCGGTTTCACCCGCGTAGATTTAGTTTCATCCTTATGGTCGCGGAAACCTAATATTTTTAATAAATAAAAGGTAGCCTATGTCCTTTCTCGGTAGCCTATGTCCTTTCTCAGGGTCTAAAGATTGCCTGTGCCAAATTTCATCAAAATCGGTTGAGATTTAAGCGGGAAAGCGTAGCAGATAGACAGAGTTACTTTCGCATTTATAATATTAGTAGGGATAAGGACGAAAAAATTATAAAAATGCATACCAAAAAAATTTAGTCTAAAAAGACTCAACAAAATTATTTATTATTTAATCCATATTTTTGTCTTTTTGCAGATTGCAGTATCATTACAAGGTATGTTGGTGTTACTCAGTAAAAATGGGATAGTTTAATATTTTACTCTTTGCTTATTGTCAGGTAATTAATATAACATGATTTGTAAGTGGAGGAGCTCGTGGCACAGTTGCTATTGCGCATATCATTCGATCAGTTAAGCAACCATACGCCTAGCCAGTAGTTAGATGCGTGACCGCCCGAGTTCCCTCCGTGCCTCGGAGAGCACGTTAAGCCGTCGGTCCCGGTTGCCAATTTAACATCTTTGGCAATCGTTACTGGTCAGTCGGAGGCCTAAAAATAATCTGACAAACTGGTTTAACCCAGATCACAGATGTTCTTCCTAAAAAGGTCAGATGGCAGTCGCTTCGTATAAAAATCAGGTGATCATCCACATCGGGTTGAATCAAGTCCCGACCCCAACAATGTATGGGATAAGGCCAGGGAGATGATGATTTGTGAGTGGATTTGCATGAAGTTTGGTTCATCTGAGGAACATTCAAGGGATAGAAGTTGGAAACGTAAAAATTTTGTTAAATAGGAAATATTGTAAAAAAAACTTTAAAGAGGTGAACCAGAGATGAAATTTTTTTTTTTCTAATTACTTTTTATTTTCTTTTATGGGGTTCTTACATAAAAAATAGACACGCATGCTCACGCCTGTACCTGTTCCCCGAAGAAGGCAGACTTGTCACCGAAGACGACTAAGTGCCAACGTGACAGGTGGTGAGTCGATCGCAGTCTTAGGCACTATACATACGTCTTTGAATTACTTGTCAGACATTTCCTCACGATGTTTTTCTTCACCGTAAAGCGCATTTAGTGAAATCGCTGTAAGTTTTCAGAAAAAGTCATTGGTACAGGCTCCGCTGGGATTCGAAATTGTATAATACAAAAAAAATATGTCTGCTGCAAAACTAATGAGCCCCATCGCTGTGTCTGCGGGGAAAACATCGACCAATTTGGTCATCATGGTCTCTCTTGTTGCCGCAGTGCGGGTCGCTTATCCCGACATTCCACTTTGAATGACGTCATTCGCAGGGCCTTTGTCACCGTCAACGTGCCGGCAATCCTAGAGCCAAACGGTATTGCACGAGACGATGGCAGAAGACCTGATGGGATGACATTAGTTCCCTGGAGTGTCGGGAAGCCCCTTGTGTGGGACGTGACCTGCGTGGACACACTTGCTCGCTGCCACTTAAATTCTACTTCGCAGCAAGCTGGGGCCGCGGCAGTGTGTGCAGAGACCATGGGGTCTAAATGCGAAAATCCTTTTTAAGGATCTTGCAAAACGCCTGGTTGACGTCTCCGGTGACCGCCGAGCTGGTTCCTACCTCGGTCAGCGGATCAGTTTAGCGATCCAGCGAGGTAACGCAGCCAGCTTACTGGGCACCATTCCCGCAGACACTAATTTCAATTCAGTTTTTTACTTATAATTTTTATTGTAGTTTAAATAATCTAATTATAACTAATACAGCCTTAAAAAAAAAAAAAAATATTAACGGTGTTTTTAATCATCAAATACTCCTCAGCCCCCGCTGCCGCCCAAGCTTCAAATTCCAGTAATACTGACGATACAGGTGAGTACAACTTCACATGCCTACCTCAAACTCAATCTATACGGATAAATAAAATAATATTTTATATTGCTTACAGCTTCTCTGGGAGTGGGGAACGGAGTGCAAGGTACATTAAAACATAATAATTATGATATCTTATCAATTCACACAGAATATTTTTGATTACAACTGCAGAAAATATTCCAATATTTATTTAAGGCAAGGTAGACATATGCAGGTTTCCTCACGATGTTTTCCTTCACCGTAAAGCGCATTTAGTGAAATCGCTGTACTTAAGTTTTTAGAAAAAGTCATTGGTACAGGCTCCGCTGGGATTCGAAATTGTATAATACAAAAAAAAATTCTACGTATTTTTTAATCTTCAAATACTCCTCAGCCGCCGCTGCCGCCCCAGCTTCAAGTTCCAGTAATACAGGTGAGTACAACTTCACATGCCTTTTTTTTTTTTTTTTTTTTTTTTTATTGACGAGGGGGAAACCTTCAAAAGGTCCCCGACCGCCCTGGGAGAGGCAGATCGGGGTATGTGGGATTTTTACCGCACTAAAACCCCTCCGGTGGCCATCCTCAGTGTTCAGGGGGGACTCCGGGTACTCTGATAGATCGCACCGGTGTCCCCCCACACTTTGCCGGGGCACATCCCCGGGGCAGCTGAGTCGCCGCCCCTAGAGACCTCGCTGTGCAAGGCCGCGCGAGCCACATCGCGCTGCCACCTTCCCGGGCCCGCGGCTCGGTGGTCAAAGCTCCCACCCCGACCACCGCCAGCAGGCCCTCCGGCCCCCTTTTAGTCGCCTCTTACGACAGGCAGGGGATACCATAGCCAAATTCTTAGACCCTGGCTATTGGGTGGACGGTCCGGGGCGTGCGTTGCCTCCGCCCCGCCGTCGCCGTCGTCTCCGAGAGGGATCGGCTCTCTCCCGATCCCGCTCGGAGGCCTCCTTCTGGGATATTACTGTCTCGCAGAAGGAGACTACGGCCCTCCATGCCTCTCTGTCTGCCAGCATAGCCGTCACTACGCGTGGCAGAGAGAGGTCCTGCCCGATCCTGGTGACCAGGATTCGCCGTTCCGAGCTCCACGCTGGGCACTGCTCCAGCGTGTGCTGTGCGGAATCCCGGTCACTGCCGCAATGGTGGCATTGCGTCGTCGGTTCGCGACCGATCCGATTCAGGTACTCTCCGAAACACCCGTGTCCGGTGAGTACCTGCGTCAGCCGGAAGGTGACGTGGTCCTTCCTCTTTAGCCAGGGCCCGAGGCTCGGCAAAATTGCACCGACAGCGCGTTGGCGGGCGTTCTGCGGCTCGCAGAGCCACTCCCGCCACGTTACGAGCGCATGTCGGTGCTCCTGCCTTCTCACTTCAGCCGCATTTGGAGGCGCAGTTCCGTCCGCCCGGCGGAGACGGTCGTAGATACGAGCATCCATCTCCGCCAGGATGTCCAGGGGCGGAAACCGCGCCAGGACAGTGGCCGCCTCAAAGGACAGGGTACGATACCCCCGTGCGACCCGGATGGCCATAGGACGCTGCATACTATTGTACATAGTTCTGCAGCGCCTAACACCCAATCTGGAAGACCAGACGGGTGCTCCGTAGAGAGCCACGGATCGCACGACCCCCGCATAGAGGCGGCGGACTCCTTCACTCGGCCCCCCGAGATTGGGCAGCAGTCTGTGCAATGCACCCGCTACCCTCTTGATCCGGGGGACCATGCGGCTGAAGTGCTCCTCAAAGCCCCAGCGACCGTCCAGGGTGAGACCGAGGTACTTGAGGTACCGTCCCACCCGGACATCCACGTCACCTACGCGAACCGACGAGCTGGGTGGTTCCCTTCCCCTCGGGATCTTGTGGAACCACAGCGCCTCGGTCTTTTCCGGCGCTACCCGAAGGCCCAGCTCGTGAATTTTCTCCACGACGCATGCCACGCCAAGCTCGGCGAGCCGGTTGGTCTCCTCAACTTCACATGCCTACCTCAAACTCAATCTATAATATATATAATATATATAAATAAAATAATATTTTATATTGCTTACAGATTCTCTGGGAGTGGGTAACGGAGTGCAAGGTACATTAAAACATAATAATTATGATATCTTATCAATTCACACAGACTATTTTTAATTACAACTGCAGAAAATATTCCAATATTTATTTGAGGCAAGGTAGACATATGCAGGTTTCCTCACGATGTTTTCCTTCACCGTAAAGCACGTGGTTTGTAATCACTGAATATAAGTTTTATAGAAAAACTCATTGGTAAGATCCCGCTGGGATTCGAACTTGCGTCGCTTGTGTAGCAGGCGACTGCTCAAACCTCAGGGTCACCACAGAGCCTTCTTCTTCTTATACTTATATCAATTCACAGGTTCGCTTCCAATAGGCGCCTTGGGAGGAGTCATCCGGAATTAATGGTAAAAAAAAATATTAGTTACAAGCGGACGTCACGCGCTTTCACCCGCGTAGTTCCCGTTCCCGTAGGAGTCCGGGGATAAAATATAGCCTATGTTACTCGCTGATGATGTAGCCATCCATTGCTGAAAGATTTTTGTTTCGGAGCCTATTCAATGCAAACAAAAAATCTAATCTCTTTATAATTAGTGTAGATATTCACATAACAAACCAAAGTGTAGGTACTATTTTATACCGGTGGTTCGAAACGAAATAAAATAAAACGAAAAAATGTTGGAGAGTTGAAGGCAAAATTTCTAATTTGAATATCATACCAAGAGAAAATGAATTTAAATTTCAATTATGTTGTGGTATTTTTGACAGGCTCGATTTTAGGTATCGAACCTGCGAAAAAACTTCTAGGTATTTTATAAAGGTTTTAGGTTGATAAACTCTATTGAGAAAGAGACCAATATATGCGATGATAAGTCTGCACTGTTTTCATAAAACGTCAAGAATCACTCAACCGCATAAATTCTGAAAAAACATGTCATCCCTTTCCCTAATGTTTTCATTAACGTTAAAATAAATGCAGATTGTCTATAATAAGTCTGTGCTTGTCTAAATAGTATCTATACATCTATACAGATAAATAATTGAAGTGTCTGTTTGTAATTCCAAAATGACAGCTTTTTACTAAATGCATATGAAAGTATACACGCTACTGACACTAAAATAACAAGTTTTAAAAATGTTGTCTGTCTGTCTGTCTGTTTTTCCAAGTAATCTCTGAAACGGCTGGACGGATTTTAACGGGTCTTTCACTGGCAGGTAGCTGATGTTTCAAGGAGTAACTTAGGCTACTTTTATTTGTTAAAAATATTAGGGTTCCGCGACATTAAGGATGAAACTAAATTTACGCAGGTGAAAACGCGGGGCACATCTAGTAGGAAGAATAAGATCCTTGCCTCAAAATATCATACCTGGTTTTTTATAACATTTTTTTTTAAAACTCTATTCGGAAGAATAAGATCCTTGCCTCAGAATATCATAGGTACCTGTTTTTTTTTAACCCTCAACCTCAGTTGTAAGAGCAACTGTACGGTTTTCAGAAGTCGTGGGTTCGAGTCTATTTTGATGAATTTAGAATGCAAGCATGTGTGTCGTGCAAAAATAATCTAATAAGATGATATTATTATTTTGGCTTTATTGATTTTTTTTTCTTTTTACAGGTTAATTCCTTCATACCATCTCAAATCAGATGTGAAGACTGGATGTACATCATCGAAGTAAACGTTTATATTAATATTTTATGATTGTATTCCAAAAATGGCGGCGTTTTCTTAAATAAATGATTGTGATTATTCTAATGTTGTTATTTATACATACCTACATACTTATCTCGTAAAGATATTCACTTTCGTGCATTCTACTGAGTAATTACTGAGTTTCTTGCCAGGTTCATCTCGGTAACAGCGACCTTCCGAACCTGGCGGTAGCATGTATAATCCTGTATAATTATGTCATTCTGACGATTTGAAAGTACTTTGTTAAAAGTCTAATCGAATAAAGATATTTTTGACTTTGACTAAATCATAATAATTTTACACATTCGGGATTAATATTCTCTCTTTATACCATCATAACATTCGTCACATATTTTTTTATTAGCTGTGTCCCGTGGAACCCGTATGTTTCTTTTAAATAAAATTAAGTCTGTCTGTTTGTTCCGGGTAATCTCTGAAACGGCTGGTTCGATTTTAACGGGACTTTCACTGGCAGATAGCTGATGTTTCAAGGAGTAACTTAGGCTACTTTTATTTATTAAAAATATTAGGGTTCCGCGGGTCACCCGTGAAATTAACTCTACGCAGGTAAAACTGCGGGACACAGCTAGTATCATATAATTACTTGTATGTTTTGTTATGGAACCCTAGTTACAAAAGAAGAACAAAGAAAAGATTAATAATATAGCATTAAGTCACCTTAAATGACAATAAAGGTATCTTCGCCCTACAAAACACTTGATTCAATATTAAATTCAAATTGTTTAGTATTCGTTTATTTGTTTTCGTTGAACTATTGTTTCTCTCCCACATTACTCGTTTGAATACTTCTACGGTAAAAATAAATCTGGGGCTCGCATAAAGAAATATTTTTTTAAGGAACAGATTGAAAGAAAAAACGCACTTTTTGAAAAAAATAAAATAAAGAAGTTTTTGAATTTTTTAAAGACAAAAATAGTGGTATTTTGCTCGCAATTTAATTTTGACCAATTTTCATAAATAACACGTATTAGACATCTTTTGATGATTGCCAAAAACGCACAGACAAATATATTCAAAAGTTTTATATAATGCTTAATGCAAGGTGATTGAAAATTAGTCACACATATGGAATTAGACTATATAATAAGAAAAAATATTGCGAAGAAAGTACTTAGTCTTCAAGTATTATAGAATCGTAGAGAAATATTCAGCAAAATGAAGAGCTTTTTAATATTCCTATTGCTGGTAACTTTGGTAAGAATGCTTAAAATTATTGAAAAATGTCAATATTCTCTTTATAATTTTCTGACCACTTAGATATTAGAAATTTGGACTACCTGTGGATATTTGAAATGTATACATTACTAGCTGTGCCCCGCGGTTTCACCCGCGTAGATTTAGGTTCATGAGTCATTATTTTTTATAAAATTATCCCAAAACACTCCTTGAAACATCAGCTATCTGTCAGTGAAAGTCACGTTAAAATCCATCCAGCCGTTTACGCGCGATGCCGTGACCAAGGGGAATGGGGGTTAATCTATCTATATATATACAGATAAATAAAATTGAAGTGTCTGTTTGTAATTCTAAAATAACAGCTTTTCATTAAATGCATATGAAAGTATACACGCTAATGACACTAAAAAACCAAATTTTAAAAAAATTCTCTGTCTGTCTGTCTGTCTGTTTGTTCCGGGTAATCTCTAAAACGAATGGATGGATTTTAATGGAACTTTCACTGTCAGACAGCTGATGTTTCAAGGAGTAACTTAGGTTACTTTTATTTATAAAAAATATTAGGGTTCCGCGACATGAAGCATGAAACTAAATCTACGCGGGGGACACCACGGGGCACAGCTAGTTTTTATATATAAGACTAGCTGTACCCCACGGGTTCACCCGCGTAGAGTTAATTCCATGGGTGTTTTTTAAAATAAAATTCCCCTTAAACACTCCTTGAAACTTCAGCTATCTACCAGTAAAAGTCCCGGTAGAATAGGTCTAGCCGTTCACGCGTTATGCCGTGACCAAGAGAAATGGGGATTCATTTTTATATATAACTAGCTGTGCCCCGCGGTTTCACCCGCGTAGATTTAGTTTCACCCTTATGGTCGCGGAACCTAATATTTTTAATAAATAAAAGCCTATGTCCTTTCTCAGGGTCTAAAGATTGTCTGTGCCAAATTTCATCAAAATCGGTTGAGAGGTTTAAGCGGGAAAGCGTAACAGACAGACAGAGTTACTTTCGCATTTATAATATTAGTAGGGATAATATACATTGTTGATTCGGAAGTAAGTTCATGCGATCTCGACTTGTTCTAAAGACATACACTTTGGAGGGTGTGTTCTTGGTGAGGTGCAGTATTCTTACTACCCACGTGCATAAGCCTGCGGGAATCTCCTTGGCCTTATCCCATACATTGTTGGGGTCGGCACTTGATTCAACCCGATGTGGTTGATCACCTAATTTTTATACGAAGCGACTGCCATCTGACCTTCACAACCCCATTTAGGAGGAAAATCTGTGATCTGGGTTAAACCAGTTGTCAGATTATTTTTAGGCCTCCGACTGACCCGTAACAATTGCCAAAGATGTTAAATTGGCAACCGGGACCGACGACTTAACGTGCTCTCCGAGGCACGGAGGGATCTCGGGCGGTCATCCATCCAACTACTGGCTAGGCGTATGGTTGCTTAACTTCGCTGATCGAATGATATGCGCAATAGCAACTTTGCCACGAGCTCCTCCTATAAGCCTGCGGGAATAAGCTAGTTAAATTAATTCATCGTGGCAGAGCTGCCTTCTTGGCACGATCTCAAGATCCTGATTTGGGCCAAGTTTTCTTCTTGTAATTAGTTTTAAGTACAGGGGGCCTACCATAAATGGTTTAAGCAGCGCGTATTAAGAACTTCTAAGCTTTAAAATTTCATTTTTGTACCGAAAATTTAATGTCAAAGTCAAGAAGTTCTTGATACGCGCTGCTTAAAAGATCATAGTTGGTACCCTGTTCCTTGTATATACAGATCTAGACATTTTAGACAAAAATTTTTGGAAAAGGCGTCAGTAGGTTTTTTGTTTTCTTGTCATCATTGTAATAAATATGTAAGGGGTTAAGAGTTCGATATTTATTGGACGATATGTCGAAATATAAGACAATGCTCATTTTTATGCTACAAAAATAAGTGATCAGTGTGCCTAGTACTAGTTTTTCACTGCCGCAGTCACAAGTAACCGCGTCGACGTAAACGCAGATGTATATAGAATCGGAACAGCGCCTCTGTCGGCCTAAACATGACACTATTGTGAGCCCATTCACATCTGCGTTTACGTCGACGCGATGACCTGTGACGGCGATTGATATGAGTAATGTTTAGGATTTTTTTCTATTATTTTATATTGATGTGAAATACCAACCGATACTATGTGGCAAAAATGTAAGTCTAAAAAAAATTTTATTTTATTTTTTTTCATTCATAATTTTCTTATCTTGCAGATTGCAGTATCATTGCAAGGTATGTTGGTTTTCATTTGAGGGACATTCATGAGATGGAAGTTGGAAAACATAAAAAGTTTGTTTTAGTTAATATTGAGAAAAGTCTTTGAAATAGTGAACCTGATTTGGCTTTGAAAAATATTTTTTTATATTCTTGTAGTATTATGGTTTAATATGTATTCTTTTGCGTATATATTATGTAGTAATTAAGCATGTTCTTATAGTAATAGCGCCTCTGTCGGCCTAAACATGACACTATTGTGAGCCCATACAAATCTGCGTTTACTTCGACGCGATGATTTGTGACGGCGATTTTCTTTCAATTTTCTATGCTTCAGTACACCTTAATTATTAGAATATACAAAAATGAATTTGTAATGAAACCATGTCATTGCATGTTTATTTCTTCTCAATCGTTACACTCTTGGCAGAGCGGTCATGGTCGTAATGTCAGAATTGGTGGCTTGCTGAACAAAACGGTGCCATTCACTTCGGACTGCTGCTTTACGGGAGCATTCGATGATAGTAGGAACACCCATCATAGCCTTAATCTGGTCCGTCCATCTCATTGGTGATCTGCCACGTGCATGTTTATTAATCGACTTCAAAAAAAGAGGGGGTTATCAATTCGATTGTGTGTTTTTTATTTGATTGCTCATTTCAAAATATTCTAACACAATGTTTGATTTCATTCACAGGTGCTGACGGTCGCAAGGTTCAAGGCTCTGGAAAGGGAGGGAAAAGTAATCTATGAAAATCTAATTTACTACCTGTGATTAGTATCAATCAGTTAACCAAGCTATCCAGGGGACTAACCATAAGCTCTTATTGCCATCATAGTTCCACTGTGTGACAGTGACAGATTTATACACGTCATATACATCTGTAGCCGTGGTGGCCTCGGGATTAGAGCAGTCGTCAGCTACGCAAGCGACGCAAGTTCGAATCCCAGCGGGGCCTGTACCTATGAGTTTTTCTAAAAACTTATGTACAGTGATTTAACACCACGTGCTTTACGATGAAAAAAAACATCGTGAGGAAACCTGCATATGTCTGAGAAATCATTCAAAGACGTATGTAGTGCCTGAGACGGCGATGGACTCACCCTCTGTCACGATAGCACTTAATCATATTCGGTGAAATGTGGGTGTTGAAAATTGTAACACCTCAGTTATCTCTTCGGGGAATACAGGCGTGAGCATATGCCAACGTGAAAGATGGTGAGTCTATAGCCGACTCAGGCACTATACGTACGTGTCCGAATTACTTCTCAATCATATGCAGGTTTCCTCACGATGTTTTCCTTCACCGTGAAGCAAGTGGAGTAAAATCACTGTACATAGGTTTTTTTTAGAAAAACTTATTGGTACAGGCTCCGCTGGGATTCCACTTGCGTCGCTTGCGTAGCAGGTGACTGCTCTAAACCCCAAGGCCACCACAGCTTTACAAGGGCACCACAAATTGAATAATTTTTATATTGTTTACAGGTTGTCTAGGAGTCGGTACCGGAGTGGAAGGTACACAAAAACAATAATTATGATATCTTATCAATTCACACAGACTATATGTATCCTATACAGATAAATAAAATTGAAGTGTCTGTTTGTTATTCCAAAATACCACTGAAAAACCAAGTTATTTAATTTTTCTTTGTCTGTCTGTCTGTTTGTTCCGGGTAATCTCTGAAACGGCTGGATGGATTTTAACGGGACTTTCACTGGCAGGTAGCTGATGTTTCAAGGAGTAACTTAGGATACTTTTATTTATTAAAAATAGTAGGGTTCCGGGACAATAAGGATGAAACTAAATCTACGCGGGTGAAACCGCGGGGCACAGCTAGTTAATTAAGTATAAATGAAGGAATATTTATTTTAGGCATTTATCTATTCATACATAAATAAAATTGAAGTTGTTCTGTTTTTAATTCTAAACAGCTTTACTAAATTCATGTGAAAAGGAAACATCAATTTTTAATTTTTTGTTTCTGTCTGTTTGTTTGTTCCGAGTAATTTCAAAACTGGCTGGACCGATTTTAACAGGCCATTCGCTGGCAGATAATATTACAAGGTGTAACTTAGGCTTGTTTTGAAAAACACTAGTCTCACGGGTCACCCATGAATTTTATGCGGTTTTACCCGCGTGGAGTAACAGCGGGCACAGCTAGTAGGCTATAAAAACCGCATATGATCAGTGTCCCAAGTACAGAGTGCCTAGTGTGAGTTTTCTTAAAATCGCCGTCACAAGTCACCGCGTCGACGTAAACGCAGATTTGTATGGGCTCACAATAGTGTCATGTTTAGGCCGACAGAGGCCCTGTTTCCATCCCATGCAAATCTGCGTTGACTTTGAAAAACTCGCACTAGGCACTCAGGTTTTGCCACGATCGAACGTCGTCACTAGACCTTGCGTCTTGCGCTTTTGTATTGAGGCGTAACTTCCTACACTCGCCGCTTGGGGCGCTTTTTGACGTTCTCATACAGAATGAGGAGAATACCCAGCGATATCAAACTCAAACTCAAAAAATATCCTTATTCAATTAGAATGTTTACAAACTACTTTATTAACTTTACGTATTCGTCGACGATTTATCTTCTCCTTATAATCAATTCACAGACGCGCTACCAATAGGCGTCGTGGGAGGACTCGTCAAAGATGTTCAGAAAGGTAAAAAAATAATTACAAGCGGACGTCACGCGCTTTCACTTGCGTAGTTCCCGTTCCCGTAGGAGTACGGGGATAAACTATAGCCTATGTTACTCGCTGATGATGTAGCTATCCATTGCTGAAAGATTTTTTAAGATTGCTCAAGTAGTTTCGGAGCCTATTCAATGCAAACAAACAATCAAATCTATTTATAATTAGTGTAGATATTCACACAACAAACCAAAGTGCAGGTACTATTTTATACCGGTTGGTCGAAACGACATAAAATAATACGAAAAATATGTTGGAGAGTTGAAGGCAAAATTTGTAATTTGAACATCATACCATGAGAAAATGAATTTAAATTTCAATTACGTTGTGGTATTTATGACTGACAGGCTCGATTTTAGGTATCGAACCTGCGAAAAAACTGCTGGGTAGTTCATAAAGTTTTTAGGATGACTCTATAGAGAAAGAGACCAATATATATGCGATGATAAGTCGCCACAAAAATTCTAAAACATATGTAATCCCTAATGTTTTCATTAACGTTAAAATAAATGCAGATTTTCTATAATAAGTCTTTGCTTGTCTAAATATTAGAAATAGAAAGATAGAAAGAATTAGATCCTTGACTCAAAATACCTGTTTTTTTTTAACCCTCAACCTCAGTTGTAAGAGCAACTGTACGGTTTGCAGAAGTCGTGGATTCGAGTCTATTTTGATGAATTTAGAATGTAAGCATGTGTGCCGTGCAAAAACAATCAAATTTTTTTTTTTGGCTTTATTGATTTTTTTTTCTTTTTACAGATTAATTCCTTCATACCATCTCAAATCAGACGTGAAGACGTGATCGTACATCATCGAAGAAAAAGTTTTTTGAATTTTTTTTTCGAAATTTCTTCTTAAATTTTCGAATTGTGTTCCTATTTGTGGCGTTTTCTTAAATAAATAATTGTGGTTATTCTAATGGTGTTATTTATACATACATACCTACATACTTATCTCGTAAAGATATTCACTTTCGTGCATTCTACTGAGTAAATACTGAGTTTCTTGCCAGGTTCTTCTCAGTAACAGCAACCTTCCGAACCTGGCGGTAGCATGTATAATCCTGTATAATTATGTCATTCTGACGATTTGAAAGTACTATTATACACTATTTTTGACTTTGACTAAATCATTATATTTTTACATTCGGTAATATTATTCTCTCTTTATACCACCATAACATTCGTCACATGTTTTATTATTATACTAGCTGTGCCCCGCGGTTTCACCCGTGTAGAGTTAATTTCATGGGTGTCCCGCGAAACCCATATGTTTATTTTAATAAAATTAGCATAAGTTACTCCTTGTAATATTAGCTATCTGCCAGTGAAATTTTCGCTGAAATCGGTCCAGCCGATTCGGAGATTACACGACACAAACAGACAGACAGAAAAAAATATTTTTGCTACGTAGTCAGTCTCGTACATCGTATATACTTATATATGCATAAACTCAAAAGCTGTTATTATGGAATTACAAACAGATTCAATTTTATTTATCTGTGTAGATGTTCCAATTCATTATTCAGACACACATTCCAAGACAAATTAAGAGTAGAGGCTTAAGCCTTTGTGTGTGTCACATATTATGTCTTTCAAACGCAAAGTTGTAAAGACAATAGCGACAGATGCGAATTAATCAAACACAATTTATATATAGACTAGCTGTGCCCCGCGGTTTCACCCGCGTAGATTTAGTTTCATCCTTATTGTCGTGGAACCCTAATATTTTAATAAATAAAAGTAGCCTAAGTTACTCCTTGAAACATCAGCTACCTGCCAGCGAAAGTCCCGTTAAAATCGGTCCAGCCGTTTCGGAGATTACCCGGAACCAACAGACAGACAGACAGACAGACAGACAGACGGACAGACAGACAGACAGAGAAAAATTTTAAAACTTAGTTTTTTAGTGTCAGTAGCATGTATACATTCATATGCATTTAGTGAAAAGCTGTTATTTTGGATTTACAAACAGATACTTCAATTTTATTTATCTGTATAGATATATAGATAAATAAAATCGATGTGTCTGTTTTTAATTCTAAGTATTTAATTATAAGCATTTAATTAAATACAAATGAAAGTATATACGGGTCCTAAAAAAAATCTGTCTGTTTGGTTCAGGTAATCCACGAAATAGCTAGACCGATTTTTACTGAACTTACACAAGAAATAACTTAGGTGACTTATTTTTAGAGCTCCGTAGTCAAATGGCAAAAACGGAACCCTTATCGATTCGTCATGTCTGTCCGTCCGTATGTCACAGTCAATTTATTTCTAGTAAGTTTTTTTTAACACGTCATAAATCGTAAGTCGCAATTTACCATTTAAAACATCGATCAAAGTTACAACTAGAAGGACTTTTATATTCTGCTACGGGACCCTTCATAGGCGATTCCGACCCGCACGTGGCCGCTTTTTTTAAATTAGGCATCTGCGAATAAAATCAACACGAGTGAAACGGCGGGGCACATCTATACATACATATAATAAAAAAAAAAAAAAAATAAAAAAAAAAAAATAAAAAAGCCTTTTATTTCTTACAGCTTATAAAACAAGAGATTAGATTAGATTAAATTAGCTTAATTTGCTTATAAACAAATATTAGTTTTATTTCTACTTAAGTTTGGTTCCTAAATTTAATTGTGTTAGTTTTTTCTGAATCCTATACTATTAATGTTTATTCTGTAAGAACTCCTCTATAGGTGAAGGCCTCCTCCAAAGATAGCCAGTCCTCTCTAGATTGGGCTATTTCAATCCAGTTGGGGCCAGCTGTTTTTTTGATGTCGTCGTCCCAACTAGCTACAGGTCTACCTCTCTTTCTTTTTCCCTGTGGACCCGCCCATGTTGTCACCGTTTTCGTCCATCTCTTGTCACGTAGACGCGCCACATGTCCGGCCCACCTCCATTTTAGTGACTGAGCGTGTTCTAAGCCATCCCTTGCCTTAGTTATGTTTCTAATTTTGGTGTGCCTTATTTTGTGTATCTTTTTAATATTCAGCATGCTGCGTTCTATACCTCGTTGACAGGTGATTATTTTATCCTTTGTTTTTTTGTTGAATTTCCATGTTTGGCAGGCATACGTGAGACACGGAATTAGGCACGAATTTAGTACTTTAGTTTTCATTTTAATAGGCATGCTGCTTTTGAATATGTCCTTTAGTGCCCAGTATTTGTTCCAAGTCAGCTGTGTCCTGCGTTCTACTTCTTGATCGTTACTATTGTGGTGTAAGCTAATTTGTTTACCCAGGTATATGTAGTTGTCTGTGTATTTGAGAGACTCGCTACCAACGTATATAGCCCTCTTTTCACTGTTAGTCATCAGCATTGTTTTGGACAAGTTCATTTCCAAACCTACTAGCTTACTCGCATCATTAAGTGTTTTTATCATATATTGGATTTCTTGTCCTGATTCAGCTAGTAGGACCAAGTCGTCTGCAAACCTTAGGTGGCTTAGGTAGGTATTTTTAATCTTAATACCCCGACTTTTCCAATTGAGTTGACTAATGACTGATTCCAGTGTTGCTAGAAACAGCAATGGTGAAAGAGGGTCGCCCTGTCTTACTCCTCTTCTTATCGGGAACCATGGCCCAGCTGTCTCTAGTTTGATTCTGCTCCTGCTGTTATTGTATATATTCTTGATTACAGAAATGTATTCTTTTTCTACCCCTTGTGTTGTTAGGCTTTCCCATATGTTTTCATGTGATATGCAGTCAAACGCTTTACTGTAATCAATGTATGCAATGTAGAGTGGTCTTCTTTTCTCTCGGTATTTCTCAATCAGAAGTTCCAATGTGTGTATGTGATCAATTGTTGAGAATCCTTTTCTAAATCCGGCTTGCTCGACAGGTTGACGCGCTTCTAGTGTAGAGTATATTCTCTTATTTATTATTGAAGAGAAAAGCTTGTATATGGTAGGTAGCAGGCTTATTGGTCTGTAGTTGCTTATATCATTGGGGTCACCTTTTTTGTAGATAAGAATAATGTCGGATTCTGACCACTGGGTGGGTGTTTCTCCAGTTTCTAGAATAAGGTTAAACAGTTCGGTCAGGTGAACTATAAGAGTTGCTGAGTTGGTTTTAAGTATCTCGTTTATGATGCCATCAGAGCCCGGGCTTTTCTCTGGTTTAAGATTTTTTATTGCTGTTATTACTTCGCTTATTTCAATCCGAGGTATAGGTGGATTTCTATTGTTTGGACATAAGTATTGATCTCTCCCATACGTGCTTGTTGTTTCTCTGGTGCTGTATAATGTTTTATAAAATTGGGTTGCTATAGTGATGATGTCTTTACGGTTGTTGTGTATTTTTTTGCCCTGTTTCAGACCTTCGATCCATGTTTTGTGTGTTCTTAGCTCTTTGTAAGCTTTCTTCGTGCCACCAGTTTGGATGATGTGTTTTTCGATAGTGGTGTATCTGTGGTTTGAGTAGTCCTTCCTTATATACTTACTTATGAGCTTGTTAAGGGCAGAAATCTCATTTTTAATTGCTCTTGTTTTGGGTTTTGTCTTCTGACGTTCCTTCCGTCTCTCCATAAGCTGTAGCGTGTGTTCTGATAGAATTTTATGTGTTTGTTGTTCTTTATTTTTGTTTTGAATTGCTTGCATGCTGCTCGTAATGTTTTTGACAATGTTGTCGTAATAAGCCTGAACTGTTTTATTTACCGGCGCTTTCAGTGTCTCATTTATGCACTCGTTGAATTGAGAGATAGCGTCTCCGGTAGTTATTGTTTTCTTTTGATGGTTATTGTACTTTGTTCGGTTTGTCTTCGAATGTGTGAGTGATATTGTTGCTCTGACGGGCCTGTGGTCCGAGGGGAAGTTTATATTCAGTACTTCTATATTTTGAATTAACTGTGGGTGGTTTGATAGAACAAGATCGATTTCATTTTTGTATTTTTTATCAGGGGAGAGCCATGTCCATCTGTTTTTTAATTTTTTCTTATAAAATGTGTTTACTATTGACAGTTTGTTTTCGATAGCAAACTCTATCAGTCGCTGTCCCCTCTCATTTCTCTCGCCATATCCGTTTGGTTTCGTGACTAGATATTCTTCCTTTTTTGGTTTCCCAATTTTCGCATTCCAATCTCCCATTAGTATGAGGTTTTTATATGACATATCCATCGCTTTGTTAAGTGTAGAGTAGAAATTGTCAATCACATCTTTGTTAGCTTTTTCCGTAGGGGCATAAACTTGTATAATTGACATCCGCGTATCTTCGAATACCATATTTAAAATAGCGACTCTTTCTGATAGGCCAATGTAGCTCTCTATGTTGCTTTTGTGGCATTTTTTTATTAGAAAGCCAACACCATATAAGCCAGGCGTCTGACCTGTGTAGCATAATATAAAATTGTCATACTCTTCTATTGTGTCTCCCATACGTCTAGTTTCAGACAGTCCTATTATATCATATTTGATGTTTGATAAGGATTCATTTAGTTCAGTTAAGCGGTCGTATTTTGAGAGTGTTTTAACATTATATGTTAAAATGTAGAGTTTTCCTGGTAATCTAGTTTTAGTTGTGGTAGGTATTTCTGTTTCTAATTTTGTTACTAATTTTAATTCTGTTTGATTCTTTGGAGGGTTTTGGTCGTGATCTTCCACGGTGACCAGCCGGCTTGGAAGATGTGAATAATTTTTTGATTTAGTTTCCTTTATGTTATCCGCGTGAGAGATGTGCTGTAGTTGCTACTTCTCTTTGTTAATGTCCCTTTTTCCGGGTGCTCTATTTGGGGTTTTGGTAGCCAAGAAGTTCAGGATCCCTGGTTTTACGACTTCATCTGACAGACTAGACGGTCTTTTATTAGTCTGGGTATCCGTATTTTGAGTCTTGTTCTTCTTGCTGTTCTGCGTTCTAATTTCGTCTCGCCCGGCGAGGTTGGTTTCAGGAGACGTTGAAAGCATTCTTTTATTTTTGGCCGTTGAGTTTTTTTTGTCTTGTATTATTAGTTTACCGTATTTTATTATTACTGAATTTCCTTTCTCTTTCTCAATTCGTGCCTGCTCTTGTAACTCTTTTCTTCTTTCGAGTACATTTTGTGGATAATCTTCCTTTATATAGAACTCTGTATTTTTCAATGAGGTACTTTTTCTGAATATGTTGATTTTTATCCCGAGTGTGGAAAATGTGACTATTATCGGTCTAGGTCTGTCTCCTTTTTTCCCTATTCTCTTTATTTCTTGTATATCTCTATGATCCAGGTCTAAGGAAAAGCGTTCTTTTATAAAGCTGATCATATTTTTTTCTAGATTTGAATATGATGTTTCTGTTTCTTGTAATCCAAAAAAGACGACATTATTCTTCCTTATTTGTTTTTCTATAAAGTATAGTCTTTTTTCTTGATTTTCAAATTTTTCCTTCAGATCATTGTATTTATCATCTATTCTTTTAAATTTTTCTTCTAAGATGCAGTTTATATTTTGGGTTACTTGTTCTGTAACTCTTTCTCCGTTTTTTAGGATCGTATTTTTTTGTTCGTCGAGTTCTTTTTGGATATTTTTTAGTGCATTTATAACTTCCTCCATATTTGAAAATACTAGATGGATCACTCGACAGTATAGTATTATCGTACTAGTAGCGCCCTCTCTTGACAGACCTCTGTATTACTTGCGAAGTTGACAGTAGATCGATCGAGGCGATCAAATAAGTATTCGTACAGCCTTCTAAAGGAGGCAGTGGTGCTTGTTGTTACGGTTCGCACAATCTATAATAGATGGCGTTAGTGTCTACGTGTTATTGGTATGTTTTTTGCAATGTCATTTGGCAAAATAGGTTATATTATTTATGATTTTATCAAAAGAGTGCACAAATCTATAATTGTCCGGCACTTTAGTTGAACATATAGTAATTTTTGATATATCACTGTTATTTCACTTCTGCCGGGTGTCTTTGATAGCACTTCCGATTGTTATTTGTCGTTGCACTTTTCCACAGTTTATTACCGAATCACTTAGTAAAAAGGTTTGCCCGCATTATATGCTAATAGTTGTTTGATTGTTTTTCACTTTTTGTTCTTTTCACTGGGTTGAAGTACGCAATTATTTTTTAATTTCACGATAAATACGGAGTTGATTTTAATAGCGGCACAGCAGCGCCATCCTGTCTACATACATATACATACAGATAAATAAAATGGAAGTGTCTGTTTGTAATTCCAAAATAACAGCTTTTCACAAAATGCATATGAAAATATATACGATCCAGACTTGAAAAAACCAATTTTTATTCTGTCCGTCTGTCTGTCTGTTTGTTCCGGGTAATCCAAAACAGCTGGGCCGATTTTAACGCGACTTTCACTGGCAAATAGCTAATGTTTAAATAGCCAAAAAAAGCGTAAGGGTTCCGCAAGGCACCTATGAAACTAAATCTACGCGGGTGAAACCGCAGGGCACATAGCCTAGTATAAAAAATAACTATGTAATTATCAACGGTATCGACCACAATAGCCCAATCTGTCAAATGTCTATCATCATTCCATTATAATTAGTCACACGAGAGAAGTAGCATATAAAATATTAAGAAGTGAGTGGCACACCATCAGTGTTCAAGTTCCTCTCGAACAGACGTAAACGAAGAGTCCGACCCAGCAAAATGAAGGGCTTCATTGTATTCCTGGTGGTCGCAGCCTGTATTGCTTCTCTGGTAACATAACTTTCAATAATACTTATGCTTTAGCACATCTAGTCTCTGACAAACAAAGAAAGGTTGGCTTTCTGGGCCATATTATGAGACATGCCAGGTACGAACTGCTGCAACTAATTATTATGGGCAAAGTGGCTGGGAAGAGACCGGTAGGCCCAAGGAGAAAGTCGTGGCTGCGCAATATCCGCGAGTGGACTGTGTGGCATCACCAGTGCTGCTGCACTCTTCCGCCTCGCGAAGGATAGACAGAAGTTTTCCGAACTGACAGCCAACCTTCAATAGCTGGAGAGGCACTACAAGAAAAAGAAGAAGAAGTCTGTGACTGGGTAGAGCTTAAAATATCTTTATTTGATTAGACTTTCGGCAGAGTACTTTCAAATCGCCAGAACTACGTAATTAGATATACAGGATCATACATGCTACCGCCTGGTTCGGAAGGTTGCTCTTACTGAGAAGAATTACTTTATCAAAAATATTTTTAGAATTTGAGTAATACAAAATAATTTAGAATAATATATTGAAGACCTAAAAAACGATGGTTGGATTGTGTGAAAGATGATATGGCTAGGATGGGAGTGAATACAGATATGATGGCTGATGAGAGAAATGGAAGAGAAGCACACATTGCGCCGACCACAAATAACATGGGATAAGGGCAGGAGGATGATGATAATGTGTATTATGTACCAGGAATTGAATAATGTATACCTGTCATGTCTATCTTTGCTTTTCGCTCAGTTCCCAATACATATATTGCTTAAAGAGGGCGATGGCTGGCATTCACGTCAAACTTGTGAACGGGTGCTGCTCGTGGGGGCTGGTCATCTCGACCCTTCATTTGTATCTATAAGATAGAGATATAGATTGTATTTTTATTGACATTTGGACATTGGAACTATGTCCTGTCCATGGGCTTGTATTTATCTTCATTAGTGAAATGAACAAAAATTAGTAACTGCAGAGTTTCTCTCAATAAGCGCGGTTCGTCTCAGTAAAAGTAACCTTTCGAGCCCGGTGGTCTGTTCTTCGACGCTCATATCATTAAAAAATTTTTCAGACTGCCGTTCCAGCACCTGCAGACGATATTGGTAATTAATACTTTTACTTCATATTGAGTAGGATCACGAGTAGCTTAGTTGGTAGAGTAACTGCTCGGTTTGCAAAGGTCCAGCCTCGTGACGTATTTTTCCTAACCATCGTTGAGAATTTTGAATGTGAGGGTGAATTGATTTGTCCAGTGTGGGGGCTGGTCATCTCAAGCTACGCATTTAGATATAATTAGAACTACTAGACTTTTCTTTATGTTAATTTTTATCGACATTTGTACATTGGAACTGTGTCCATGGGCTTACATTTCTCAAATGATTTATTTTGGTTTTTTTTAAATTGTATAATATTTTTGAAAAGAGTAATTACTGAGTTTCTCGCCAGGTTCTTCTCAGTAAAAGCAACCTTCCGAACCTGGCGGTAGCATGTATAATCCTGTCAATTGTGTCATTCTGACGATTTGAAAATGCTTTGTATAAAGTCTAATCGAATAAAGATATTTTTGACTTTGACTTTGACTTACAGGCCCAGATAATTCACAAGGGGTAGAATCAAAATCCGACCAGCTATGAAGCTTTGGAAGGCTCTCATAGCATTTGTAATAAATTGGCAGTATAATCATCTGAATCGAGCGTGACCTTGTCGAAAGCTGTGATTAGATTAGAATTATTTTTAGAGAAAATATGTATTTCAGAGGAAAAAATAATGAAAAATAAAATTGCCTGATAATGATTATCTGCTTAAAATGACATGGTAGCTCGAGTGATTTGAGTAGCCTGCTATGCAAGCTGCGCTGGTTGAAATCCCAGTGTTCTGCACCAATGACTTTTTCTGAGAACTCATGTGCATGATTTCACATCACATGCTTTACGACGAAGGCTAACATCGTGAGGAAACCTGCATATGTCTGAGGAGATTATCAAAGACGTATATACTAGTATAAGTATAGTGCCTGAGACGGCGATGGACTCATCATCTGTCAGGATGTCTTCAGGCGGAGTGGACGTATATGTCCAACTTCTGTAGTCAAAAAACGTGCCCTTTGATGTTATATATTTTTACAGCTGCCGAAATCACAACTGAACAACCCGAAACAGAAATATATGTTGGTAAAGTACTCTACGCAATTAACCTACACTTAGATTAACTAATGTCTCTCTATTAGCGCTAATATGCGAAAACGACCGCGTTGGACCGATTGTCAGATTTTTTCACGACTCTCATTACAAGGAATAAGGCTATTAAGTCTTGTCTGACTTATAAAAATATTAGAGCATCACCAAACTGCTGGATCTAGAGTCATGAAATTTGGAGCTATGTTCTATGTGAGATGTAGGTATCCACTTAGATAGGGTTTTTTGAAATTCCACCCTTAAGGATTGTCAAATCTCACTACCAAGCAGGTGATGCTGTGGAAATAAGCAGTCATGCATTTAAAAGTCCTGACTGTCTGAGGTCTCAGTCTGAACCGCTGATGAGAGATATGATGAAAGTATTTTTAAAATGTTCGTCTTTAAAGATGAAATTGGGGTTGAATTATGATTAAAAAGTATTTTTTTGTACGGATGCTTAGTTGGAGGAAAAAAACAAATGTAGTTGTTTTCAAGTTTCTCAATTAAGCTTAGCCTAGTCTATATAGATGATGTTTGACTTACAGGTACTGATGTCGGACATGGTGTTAATGTATTAGGTAAAACTTAAATCTATACATCTATACAGAGAAATAAAATTGAAGTGTCTGTTTGTAATTCCAAAGTAACGGCTTTTCACTAAATGCATAGGAAAGTATACACGCTACTGACACTGAAAAACCAAGATTTAAAAATTTTATCTCTTTGTCTAAGCCTAAGTCTCTCCTTGAAAAATCAGCTATTTGGAAGCGAAATTCCGGTTAAAATCGGTAAAGCCGTTCACGCGTGATGGCGGGACCAAGGGAAATAGGGATTCGTTTATCTATACATCTATACAGATAAATAAAATTGAAGTGTCTGTTTGTAATACCAAAATAACAGCTTTTCACTAAATGCATATGAACGTATACACGCAACTGACACTAAAAAATCAAGTTTAAAAATTTTAAAAATTTTACAATCAGACTCTTCAATTTTATTTATCTGTATAGATTTGACAAATCACATTTTCACCATAAACGAAGTGTGAGGCTTTATGTATCTTGTGAATAATTCAAGGGTAGATGTAACTTTAAATATTATTTTTGCAGCTAATCTTCTTTCTATAGTACAGCTATAGATAGTCCGGTCGTTCCCCTGTCAAGAGAGAAAAACATGTATCCAAAAATACCCATTGCTTAGTGTTATACTAATTACCTTCTGAGTGATGTTTCTATTTGTTTAATAAATTGCACTGTTCCAAATTCTGAGGCATTTTTTTTAAACCTTTCGATTTCAGAAAAAATCTGCTAAGAACACTCTCGATCAATGGTTTCTAAAAAGTTAGTTATACTCGCAAGGAACAGCACTAAAACTAATAACAAGTAGAAAACTTATCCCAACTCGATGTATCTCGGGATCGTGCCAAGAAGACTGGCAGCATTGCCACGTTGAATAGCAATGCTGATTCTCTGAGCGAGGTAACCCCAGCCCGTTTGTCACGAGAGGCTTCTATCAGACGACGTGCAACCTCTTTGAAAAGTACATTAATAAGTATATAAAAATGGAAGGGTAGGGACAGGGTAGGAAAACTATAAGTAAATAGTACCCGTTGATTTTCTACGGTTGATAACTTATCTATACAGATGAATAAAATTTAAGTGCCTGTTTTTCACTAAAGTCAAGTGAAAATATATTCGGTACAGAGATAAAAAAAACATTTTTTTATTTTATTTTTGTCTGTCTGTTTGTTCCGGATAATCTCTGAAACTGCTCTCCTACTCCTTCGGCGACCCTTTTGGGAAGGCGTGCGCAAACAAAGACATCAAAGTCTGAGTATAATATCGGTAATATTATAATTTAATATTTGGACAGACATTCCAAGACAAATTAAGCGTATGGCCTTGGCTTCTGTGACATATCGTTTGTGTCCAAAACAAAGAAGATGAGATGTAAAATTGAACATACCGTGAAAGTTGCCCCAACAATAGCGGCAGATGTGCATTTATCAAATACACAATATAAAAATGGCGACATAATTATCAACGGTATCAGCCACATTTCCTTAAGACAATTTGTTCAAATTTGCTTAGCGTCTATTATCATTCAGCTGTAATTAGCCACGCGTGAGAAGTAGCATATAAAATATGGAGGAGCTAGTGGCTCAGCATCAGTCTTCTAGTTCCTCCCATACTGTGCAAACGAAGAGTATTCTCCAGCAAAATGAAAGGCTTCATTGTATTCCTGGTGGTCGCAGCGTGTATCGCTTCCCTGGTAAGAAAACTTGTTTTCTCAATAATACTTATGGTTAGTCTATCAGTCATAGGTTCATTTATACTTGTCTTTGCTTCACCCAAAAGTTAGGCCACTTGCGCAGATTCACACCTCCTTTAATGACATACTAACATAGCCAGACACAAGGAAAATATAAATGTTTTTTTACTGACAGACTATCAAACTCGAATACCTTAGCGTAACAGTCAGGTTTATTAACCAACAAATCAAACAATACTGTCACTTATGAAAAAAAAACTATAAGGTATTCCTCTCCAAGGCACATAATGTAAAAATACATCTTATCTTGTTTGTGGCAAAATTGGGTCCGGTTGCCCGGGAGCACGTGGACTCTTGGGATTTTTTGTGCCGCCTTTTCCCTTATGCTGACCCGTAAATACTCCTTGAACGAGCCGGCAGATCTTGCCCAAGGGGAAAAGCTTGTAGTTTTCTGGTTAAGAAGAACATAGAAGTTATTATTCCTAAGCATGAATATAATTACGCTATTCTAAGGCCTTCTCGCGATCTTCTGTAAGGAGTTACAGTCGGGTAGCTCCAAATATCGAACGGACGATCTCGTTAAGGTCTCTCTTTCGATCTTGAATCTTTAACAATATAAAACAACTATGATTTATTTTTTCAGTCTGCCGTCCCAGCTCCGGATGACTCTACTACTGGTACAGAAATTGTTCTATTCAAATTCATATTATCAACATCTCCTAGCCTTATCCTATAAATTGTTGGGGTCCTCATTTGATTCAACCTGGTTGCCAACTATGATCGTTAAAGCACCGCGTATCAAGAACTTCTTGATGTTTGATGTTAAGGTACAAAAAATTTAATTTAAATCAGTAGTTCTTAATACCCGCTTCTTAAACCAATAATAGTAGGTCCCCCAGGACAGTAAAAAGCCTAAGAAAGTTTGACAACTGGTTTAAACCATGTCACCAATTTTCTACATAAAGGGGTTCTTTGTGTAAAAAATCAGGTTATCTGCTTCATCGGGTTGAATTAAGAGACCCCAATAATACGTCATGGCAAGGCCAAGGAGGTGATGCTTTTACAGAGGCGATAAAATAACTTTAATTTCTAATAATTTTGCAGTAGCAGATGACTCGACCTCTTCGGTAACTGAAAGCGGTAAGTATTTTTTTAATTGATTTTTTTCGCATTGTAACAAAGAAGGAACGATATATTTGAAATGAAAGTGATAATGATTTATTTAGTTTAGGCCCTGGTAAGGCTTATATATGTCGAGGAATATATCACCTATAAAAATGTTGTAGCCGAGTTATTTGCGACATAAGGTCAAATCCCAGTGATTTGCACTACCTACTTTTTCTAAGACTTCATGTGTAGTGATTTCGCAATAAAAGCTTTATGGTGAAGGAAAACATCGTGAGGAACCTGCATATGTCTGAGAAGAAAACAAAGCCGTATGTATAGTGCCTGAGACGGCGATGGACTTACAATCTGTCACGTTGGCACTTATTTATATTGCTATCTACACTAATGAATTACAGCACTCCTGCCTACCCGCCTCACGACGACCGACGAACGGTTCCATTGGGATATTCGGCGCACCTCGAACCAATCGCTTGTATGCTATAATCGATTAACCTCTCGATTGTTTTATCGCCAGGGCGAGCTGATGGAAAATTGTATCGACTCCGATTGTTTCGATTGTTGAAACATCTCGCGTCGCTATAGGCCCCTTACAATCAGGAAGACCACACACTTGCTTGCCATATTTTTAGTTTAAAATATGTCATTATATTTACAGCTGCTGCAGTCACAGATGCCGCATCAACTGGAGCAACTGTACCTGCTGGTAAGTACTCTAGATAATAATCTATACATTTATACAGATAAATCAAATTGATGTGTCTGTTTGTAATTCCAAAATAACAGCTTTTCACTAAATGCATATGAAAGTATACCCGCTACTGACAGTAAAAAACCATGTTTTAAAAATTTTCTTTGTCTGTCTGTCTGTTTGTTCCGGGTAATCTCAGAAACGGCTGGACCGATTTTAATGGGACTTTCACTGGGAGGTAGCTGATGTTTCAAGGAGTAACTTAGGCTACTTTTCTTTCTCAAATCTACGCGGGTGAAACCGCGGGGCACAGCTAGTACATAATAATATTTTAATTACAGGAGCAGATATTGGAGCGGCGGCTGATCAACAAGGACAGAAGGGTAATACTTCAAATTATTATTTTATTTACACTAGCAACCCCACCCGCTCTGGAGGAGGTCGAGGCATAAATGCTATTGCGTATATCATTCGATCAGCGAAGTTAACCAACCCTAATCCAAACCAACATGGGTGACCGCCCGAGTTCCCTCCGTGCCTCGGAGAGCACGCTAAGCCGTCGGCCCCGGTTGCTAATTTAACATCTTTGGCAATCGTTACAGGTCAGTCAGAGACCTAAAATATTCTGACAACTGGTTTAACCCAGATTACCGATTTTCCTCGTAAAAGGGGTAACGAAGGTCAGATGGCATTCGTTTCGTATAAAAATCAGGTGGTCAGTCACATCGGGTTGAATCATGTGCCGACCACAATGTATGGGATAGGGTCACGGAAATGACGTCTATCGATCGCTAACATTAGATTATTCCGTACAATATCGTATTGAATCTATACACATAAATAAAATTTAAGTGTATGTTTGTAATTCCAAAATAACTCCTTTTCAGTAAATGCATACATAAAAAAGAAAAAAATAATCTCTGGTTGTTCCGGGTAATCTCCGAAACGGCTGGACCGATTTTAACGGGACTTTCACTGGCAGATAGCTGATGTCACAAGGCTACTTTTATTTAAAAAAACAAGTAGCTCTACGCTAACTAGCTAGTAATAAATAATACTTCGATGAGCGAGCTTTATTCGTTTTTTTAAGAAGTTGTGTGAATGATCAGAACTTCACTAATTGCAATATTAAATTAATACCAATTGTTTATTTATTTTTTTACAGTGAAAGACAAAATGGGGGACGCCCCGAACCCTATGGGTAAGCAAAAAACACAACTTTTTTATGTAACTAGTTGATTTCATGAACTTGGGCAATAATATTATCTGTACATCTATACAGATAAATAAATTTAAAGTACCTGTTTGTACCACTCACAAAAAAAATCACTCTAACTTATATACAGTGAATTCACACCACGTGCTTTACGGTGAAGGAAAACATCGTGAGGAAACCTGCATATGTCTGAGAAGTAATTCAAAGACGTATGTATAGTGCCTGAGACGGCCATGGATTCACCCTCTGCCACGTTGGCATTTAATCATCTTCGGTGAAAAGTGGGTGTTGTTATTACAACCTCTGCCTACCCCTTCGGGGAATACAGGCGTGAGCATATGTACATGTAAATACATACGGGTATACATAAATGTGTTTTAATATTATTTTCTTCTTTGTTTGTTTTTGTTACCGTGATTGAAGTCAATACATGCTTATAATTATTATATTTTCACTTTGAACTACTCGTATAGTATTAGGTATGTAACGGGCAAAGTCGCGGGAAAAGTATCTGTGCATCATTTTTCTTTTTTCTCGCAGGCACCGGTTTGAATGCACCTGACAGACCTCAGCTGTAAATACAGAGTTCTACCGATCCCTTGGCAAAGACGACAACGCATCCGAAAAATTCCTATTGATTTAATGTTAATTGCTGATTTCCAACTATTCTTTGATTGATAACCTTCCGTTTCATGTTTCTATTTGATTAATAAATTACTTTCAAAAAATTATGTGGCATTTTATTTACATATTACATTTATTTGTCGCAAATAAATAAAATTGAAGTGTCTGTTTGTAATTCCAAAATAACAGCGTTTCACTAAATGCATATGAAAGTATACACGCTACTTACTGAAACTAAAAAAAGTTCTAAAATTTTTCTCTGTCTGTCTGTCTGTTTGTTCCGGGTAATCTCCGAAACGGCTGGACCGATTTTGATGATGTTTCAAGGAGTAACTTAGGCTACTTTTATCTATAAAAAATATTAGGGTTCCGCGACAATAAGGAGGAAGAAACTAAATCTACGCGGGTGAAACCGCGGGGCACACCTAGTATATAATAAAAATTCATGTTCGTCTGTATGTCTATACTTAATAATATTATAAAGAGGAAAGGTCTGGGGCCTTACCATGAGCTCTTATTGCCGTGATAGTTTCACTCATTTATGAGACAGATGTATGTGACGTGCATACATCTGTCACTGTCGCACAACTGAATTAACATTGCAATAAGAGCTCATGGTTGGGCCCCTGTATATATGTTTGTAATGAATTGGCACGAAAATAATTTTAAAAATCTTTCACCATCTGAATGCTACATTATCACTGATCAATATAGTCCATATTTTATCTCCGTACTCCCACGGGAACGGGAACTACACGGAAAAACCGCGTGACGTTCACTAGTCTATTATAGAATCGTAAATTATGCATTAAATCAGAGTACGTTACCCTAGCAAGAAAGTGTCTCCTAGAGAGATGGGAGTGGTACCAATAATTAGTGCGTCGTCTGCTGTAAATGTGCGCCAAATATAAAATTTGTGCGTCTTGTAGTTTCGGAAAAAAAAAGAAAAAACGAATTCTGCTAGGGTAACGTTCTTCCAGCAAGAAAATTTTTAACGAATGATCGGAGAGAGATTTTTTTTGTGTGGACAGATAGCTTATATTTGTGCATAATTGTGCGCCAATAGCCAGATTTGTGCGTCTTCAGGTTCTCGAGATATTGCATTTTCTGCTGGAGTAACGTTTGGCAAAATCGCGTATCTCCAAAACTATTGTATGTGCGTCTGTATGATAAACATACACGAGTAGCTCTTAATTTTTGCTTATTTGTGACAGAATTAGATTTCAGAAATTATTTATAGTTTTCAAGAAATCGCCTTTTTTTGAAAACCCGAAAAAAGCTCGCAGCGCCTAAATGGGAAATCGTATAAGTTCACTGAAAACTGTATTCGATCCTTCTTAACGCTTATAATAACCATAGAAAGTTTCAAAAGTGTACATGCATGCGTTATTGAATAATTTTGATAAAGTCGAAACTACGTCGCATTACTTTGACGGCAAAATACAAGAAACTGGCTCAAGCCAAGATATGAAGGTATAAACTAATAATTAGTGCGTGTAATGAAGTATATATTGTGAAAATATTCTGCTTGAAATGTTTCGCATTAAGAAGATATAAGGAAAAAAGAGAACAAGAAAAACCACTCGTTATCCGACCAAATTATAATGACTACAAAAAAGCGACGGTTACATACATATCGGTGACCTACTTAATTTGAAGCATTTATACCTGAGCTATGTCCGTACAGTCGCGGTAAAAACGTTTTTTGGGAATTATAATCAGGAATTACTTGTATTATTAGGTAGTTGGTGTCCGCAACTTTGCATATCCATACATCATACTTTCACGTTTATAATATTATATACTATTGCACAATTATTCTTATAGTTAACTTAAACATGATTTTCTTAAGTTTTATTTATATATACAGATAAATTAAATTGAACTGTCTGTTTGTAATTCCAAAATAACAGCTTTTCACTAAATGCATATGAAAGTTTACACACTACTGACACTAAAAACCAAGTTTAAATTTTTTTCTCTGTCTGTCTGTTTGTTCCGGGTAATTTGTTTTAAATTTAATATAATTTATTAAAAATGATTTAAAATTTTAAGCAACCAACCAACTAAAAAGCAAACATGGGATATTATATTGTACATACAAAATCGATTTTTCTTAAGAAAATAATCGATTTTGCTATATTATGTTATAATTAATTTTAAAAAAATCACTTCCAAGTGTCATAGCCGACATCCGTGACATTTATCTATATCAAATTAAGTATTAAAAAAACAATTGACTAAGAAAAAATATTGTATTACAACGGTTTTCTTTACTTACATATCGCCTGTATTCTATGGTTGTAGGCGTCTACCTACCATCGTTTGCCATGTGCTACGATCGTTAGATACTCGTACTTCTAAGAAAAATCCCAGTCAAGTGCGAGTAGGACTCGCGCATCTGGGATCCGTACCATAATTTAAATAATGAAAAAACATTTTTACTTTATGATTTTATTAAACAATTACGGTTGTCACAATTATTTCTTCATAATATGGGCTTTAAGACCTAGCTTCGGACCAAATTTCAAGATCTGAGTTCTCGGGAAGTACCTATCCTGTAGGTTTTAATTGCCTTGCGAGTGTCGAAAATTTGTAGTATATACTGCATTTTTTTATTGTATTCACAGCTCCAATGACAGTAGTATTTTTATGAATGTCAGCTTGATATCTCCACGCGTTCCTGAGAAAAAGAGTCTTGACAGACACGCAGCTGGACAACAAGATGATCCTATAAGGGTTCCATTTTATCTTCTTGAGGCACGGAACCCTAAAATCGAGGGATAAAAATTAAAAACTTTGTAAACGTAAAACGAGGACATTTAATGTAATTGATTATTAATTCGTTTACTACTTACGATTACCTAAGCACTGAAACGTAAACAATAACAAAGTACTGAATCGTGTGCAAAGTCGCGGATACTATAATCCATCAAAAGTATATATTTTTACTTATTTTCTACTTCACTGTACATTTTTCAGCTTGTTCGTGTGTCAAATTAAGAAGGTCACCGATAAGTATGCAACCGTCGCTTTTTTGTAGTCATTATAATTTGGTCGGATAACGAGTGGTTTTTCTTGTTCTCTTTTTTCCTTATATCTTCTTAATGCGAAACATTTCAAGCAGAATATTTTCACAATATATACTTCATTATACGCACTAATTATTAGTTTATACCTTCATATCTTGGCTTGAGCCAGTTTCTTGTATTTTGCCGTCAAAGTAATGCGACGTAGTTTCGACTTTATCAAAATTATTCAATAACGCATGCATGTACACTTTTGAAACTTTCTATGGTTATTATAAGCGTTAAGAAGGATCGAATACAGTTTTCAGTGAACTTATACGATTTCCCATTTAGGCGGTGCGAGCTTTTTTCGGGTTTTCAAAAAAAGGCGATTTCTTGAAAACTATAAATAATTTCTGAAATCTAATTCTATCACAAATCAGCACAAATTAAGAGCTACTCGTGTATGTTTATCATACAGACGCACATACAATAGTTTTGGAGATACGCGATTTTGCCAAACGTTACTCCAGCAGAAAATGCAATATCTCGAGAACCTGAAGACGCACAAATCTGGCTATTGGCGCACAATTATGCACAAATATAAGCTATCTGTCCACACAAAAAAAATCTCTCTCCGATCATTCGTTAAAAATTTTCTTGCTGGAAGAACGTTACCCTAGCAGAATTCGTTTTTTCGTTTTTTTTCCGAAACTACAAGACGCACAAATTTTATATTTGGCGCACATTTACAGCAGACGACGCACTAATTATTGGTACCACTCCCATCTCTCTAGGAGACACTTTCTTGCTAGGGTAACGTACTGATTAAATCATGTGATGATCTTCTGCAAAGTGTTGTGAATGAGCCCACGAAGCTTTCTGAGTTGGTACGACCAATCTTCGACAGATGACGCCACTATCATTTCAATGAATTTCATATATTGCCGTGACAGAACTCTACGCGGGTGAAACAGCGGAGCACTGAGTGCTATGTGCTAGTTTTTTTACAATTGCCGACACAAATCATCGCGTCGATGTAAGCGCAGATTTGTATAGGATCGTAGCAGCGCCTCTGTCGGCCTAAAGATGACACTATTGTGAGCCCATACAAATCTGCGTTTACGTCGACACGATGACTTGTGACGGCGATTTTAAGAAAACTCGCACTAGGCACCCAGCTAGTAAACTTAAAACAAAAGTGAAAACTTAAGCATTTAGAATTTTTATTTATTTATTTAATCTTATAGAACGGCTTGAAGCCACTTAAACTAAAGGGAAAAAAAGGAACACTTTCATGCAGTCTCCTCACAAAACTCCAAACATACAGACAAAATATTCTTCCATTCATCCGCAAACAAATCACATTCAGGATGATTATCCAGGAAAGTGTTGAATGCGGAGAGAGTGCGCGGGACCGGCGACCGGGCCCGAGCGACTGTGCGGCTTGCGGGCACACAGAATAACTTGTGCTTTCTGCCGCGCAAGTAATTATTTGGCACGTAGAGGCGGCACAACTCGTCATGAAGAGAAGGAGCATCAATGTGACCACGTATTGTCTTTAGACCGGTTATCATTTGCGCATGTTTTCTCCTGACCTGCAAAGAATTATACCCTAGACTACCAAGAATAATTAAGTAGGTCCTATACCTAGAATGATTAAGTAGGTCCTTTACTATAAATTTAAATCATAGACAAATAATATATTACACCACGTGATTACTGGCAGAAAATAGTCTATAGACATTATTATTTATCTATAGATATGATTTAAAAATTTGTATTGACAACATCAGTTTCAGTCAGTCAGGCCAAGTTTCAAAATAAAAGTTTATCAAAAAATATATTGGATTGAGAATGTCGAATTGAGCATGGATTTTTAAATACAATAGTGATCTGCAATTTTGCAACGAACTGTTACATTATGGATACAACCTTCTCTAACCAATACTAGTAACTTTCCGTTTTTATCTCAATCATTATAACCTTAGCAGTATTATATATGACATCTCATCACATTCGCGGTACTATAATGTATGGTTTTATTTATTTTAGTATGGAGCTCAGACAGAAATCAATTCTAGACACAGCATGGAAATGGATTCTTTCCTATTTGGTGACAGTCAGTAAGTAATCGTATATTTAGTTTCAACCTTATTGTCGCGGAACCCTAATATTTTTAATAAATATAAGTAGCCTAAGTTACTCCTTGAAACATCAGCTACCTGCCAGTGAAAGTCCCGTTAAAATCAGTCCAGCCGTTTCGGAGATTACCCGGAACAAACAGACAGTCAGACAGAGAAAATTTTTATAACTTGGTTTTTTTGTGTCAGTAGCGTGTATACGTTCAGATGCATTTAGTGAAAAACTGTTATTTTGGATTTACAAACAGACACTTCAATTTTATTTATCTGTGTAGATGTATAGATTATTAATGCGAAAGCAACTCTGTCTGTCTGTCTGTTACGCTTTCCCGCTTAAACCTCTCAACCGATTTTGATGAAATTTGGCACAGACAATCTTTAGACCCTGAGAAAGAACATAGGCCATCTTTTATTTATTAAAAATATTAGTTTTCTGCGACCATAAGGATGAAACTAAATCTACGCGGGTGAAACCGCGGGGCACAGATAGTTTTGTATAAACCTAATGTTTTATCAATAGCCTGACCAGGGCTCCTACCATAACCTCTAATTGCTATCATTGTTCCACTGTGTGACAATGGTAGGGCTCCTGTTCAAAGTCCTCGGATACATGGATGCATCTAATACAGTGAAAATAAAAATGATTTATTCAGTTTAGGTCCTAGTAAGGCACCTATGAACGTCAAAGAATTGAACAGCTGTTCGGAAACTAGCCTTCTGAGAGGATCACGATGTTTTCCTTCACCGTAAAGCACGTGGTGTGAAATCACTGCATATAAGTTTTTAGCAAAACTCATTGGTAGTGGCCCCGCAGGGATTTCAACTTACGTAGCAGGCGACTTCTCAAACGCCAAGGCCACGGTTTTAATTTTCTAGAAGAATGTGTAATTTAGCAATATTTAAGTATGACGCATTATTTTTTCAGTTGTAATTCTTGTATATAATGACGCCTTCAATATTAAAACTCTGACGGATTTTTCATCGAAATTCAGGCAGTTGGTGGATGAGCTGTCAGGCTATTTTGAACCTTGTGGCTTCCCAATAGAATTGGTCGCCAGCTTTTGTATGGACAAGATTCAGAAAATTGGTTAATTTATGCAAATTTGAGAGAATTTTTTTAAGAGCAAAAATGGTTTAGTAACTACATATATATGTGATGATATTAAATACATACATATATTTATTATTTTTGTATTTCGTTTTGTTTTTTATACTACGGACCTTCTACCTCGACTACGTCTGGGACCGAGGGTGAAAAATATAATTTATAATCTGTACGTCTATACAGATAAATAAAATTGAAGTGTCTGTTTGTGATTCCAAAATAACAGCTTTTCACTAAATGCATATGAAAGTATACACGCTACAGATACTGAAAAACCAAGTTTTAAAATTTTTCTCTGTCTGTCTGTTTATTCCGGATACTTCTCTGAAACCGCTGGACCGATTTTAGCGGGACTTTCACTGGCAGGTAGCTGATGTTTCAAGGAGTAACTTAGTATAATTTTATTTATTAAAAATAGGGTTCCACGACAATAAGGATGAAACTAAAGGCACTTAGGCTTTATTATTATTTTCAACAAACTAATCACTATTTATTATTGAAAAGATCCAAAACAAAAGTTTATTTTTAATATCCTTAATAATACCATCATCTCCCTGGCCTTATCCCATACATTGTTGGGGTCGGCACTTGATTCAACCCGATGTGGCTGATCACCTGATTTTTATACGAAGCGACTGCCATCTGACCTTCGCAACCCCATTTAGGAGGAAAATCTGTGATCTGGGTTAAACCAGTTGTCAGATTATTATTAGGCCTCCGACTGACCTGTAACGATTGCCAAAGATGTTAAATTGGCAACCGGGACCGACGGCTTAACGTGCTCTCCGAGGCACGGAGGGAACTCGGGCGGTCACCCATCCAACTACTGGCTAGGCGTATGGTTGCTTAACTTCGCTGATCGAATGATATGCGCAATAGCAACTGTGCCACGAGCTCCTCTACCTTCCTTAATAATACCAAATAAACAAAATTCATCCCAAATTTTAGGTTCAGTCAGATATACGGCTCATAGACAAGATTTTAAAATAATAGTTGACATATAACTAGCATCCTGTGACCTCTATGCAGTGGCGTGCATTGCATATAAGCAGGTAAGCAGAAGTTACAATTTGTGATCACTGAATACACTCGTGTCGTGTGTGTGTGTTTATGTTCGTTCTTATACCAAGACGTAAGTACCTATGCCGCGTCACATAGGTATGGACTTAACCTGCCTACCTACCTACTTATTGTTTATGCCTACCCCTCTGAAAATACAATGCACGCCCCTGCCTCTATGTCCAAAGAAGCAGAAGTCCCAATTGATAAATTTTTTTAGCAATTTCCAAAAAAAAAATTTTTTTTTTTAATTCGGTCACTTTAATACTAAGCATGCGAAATGCTCGAGACATAAAATGTTTTCCCTGAAACGGGAATCGAACCAGCGACACCTAGTGTAGCAGGCGGGTATACTAACCACTACACCACTGGTGTCGTCGGGCTCTCATAATGCTTATTAGACTAGTTGTTAGAATATCTTTTTACAAATAGTAGGTACGTGAGTTAGTGCAAAAATAAATCCATTTAAGCGACTACATGGGGCCCAACCATGAGCTCTCAATATGAATTCAGTTGTGCGACAGTGACAGATGTATGCACGTCACATACATCTGTCTCATAAATGAGTGAAACTATCATGGCAATAAGAGCTCATGGTAAGGCCCCTGAACGTGTTTCGTTCTTTAAATACTATTCAAATGCAAATTTGCCGAAAAAGCCGAACATTTCAGTTTGTTAACAATGTGATGACGTGAGCTCGAACAAATACCTAAATCCACAGTTGTCTCCACTATATTCGCACAGCGCTCAAAACTCATGACAGCATCTGTACTTACCGCTAGAATAACGTCATTTTAAATAAGTTCTAATACCAGGTTAGTTGCTTTTACTGAGAACATCCCGGATATTAATACCTAGGTACCTTCTTATCGCAGAATATTCCCCGATGATGTTATGAAAAATTCCAATGGAAAGGAAACTAATTAATATCAACTAACCATAGAAATACGATATTGTTAATCACATCATATTACTGTGTGACTTAAATAAAAAATATAAAAAAAATCTCGTCTATTTTCACCCAAATCTAAAAAAAATCTAAGTAAATTCCATCCGCAAGCCAACTATGATCGTTTATGCAGCACACATATTAAGATTAGATTAGAATTTCTTAGACGTCAAAGCTGAGAAGTGACCAATGATGGTAGGCCCCCAGAGATCGCTTTATCGTTCTTAATAGCGCAAATGAAATTTCTCAAGAAGAACTAAAAACAAAATTTCCATAGCTATATTTTTACGCCTCAACAAATACCATTTTCATCCCACCATCTCGGAAAGAGTATTTTTAATCTTCAATATCTGAGTGGAAAAGCCGTTTTTATTCTCTAGAGGATAAAGTAAATTGAATTTAGAACACCGTGTGCACTAAGTTTGTGAATAAAAAAAACATTAAACCTATTTACTGCTACCTCTATGGTGCCGAATATATCATACAACTTTTTTTTAATTTGTTAAAAACTCAGACTCGGAACCTTCTTGGTGTTCTTTTTTCAATTTGCTTTGTACGCGGTTCTTTACACGGCATTTTTTCACGTCATTGTTAAGCCTTATATTAAAAACAAGAAACTTGAAAACAAGTGAAAAAACTAAAATGAGTGATTCTAGAGACGAGGAAGATTGTTTGACGCCAACAGAATTGACTTATACCTTAGTATTGTTATAATTTAAAGATTATTCTGTAATACTTACCTGTCATAATGTAGTAATTAATACCTAAACTGAAATAGAAACTGAAAACGTTTACTTTCTGCATTTAGTCATTTCCTCGCTGAGGTGGAATGAAAAGTTACGTGTTGCACTCGAGTGCAAAGATTTTTCACCTCGTGCTCTTTTGATTCCCTCGCTAACGCTCAGGATTCTAAAATTGAACACGCGGTTAAAAAGCAACTTTGCACTCTTGTATAACAAATAACTATTGTATAGTACCATGTGTTAATCAAATTTGTTCAGTTGGTTTATAAGAATGCACTAGCCGTGGCCCGCGGCATCCCTTCACGTTACCGTGAACTCCACATATAGGTTTCATACATTATTAATATCCAACAGTTTAAGATAAAAAACAGTGATGTTTTTATTTCTATGCACACCTAAAACAAAAGAAAGAAACACTAAAGCTGGAAAAATCTAAAATTTGTTAACAGAAAAAAATACACAGACGAACAGAGTAGTTGATTCGTATAGTAGAAACGGCAAGATATGAGTCACGTATGTGAACGTCGGTATAAAATACGGAGGTGTTGATACGAAGTATACAGTTGTTCGAGTTTTACGAAAAGTAAAAGAAGATTTACCGAAAATGAAGTTGGTCCTACTATTACTGTTTGTGGGAATCTTGGCTGCTTCTCTGGTGAGTATTCTCTTATTGACCTTCGACGCAAATGACAGGACCCGTGGACCTTTGGGATGCAATAAAATTTAAATATGAACATTCAAATTTTAGTTTATACTAGCTATTCCCCCCGATTTCACCCGCGTAGATTTAGTGACATGCTTCATGTCGCGGAGCCCTAATATTTTAAATAATAAAAGTAGCGTAAGTTATTCCTTGAAACATCAGCTACGTGCCAGTGAAAGTCCCGTTAAAATCGGTTCTGCCCTTTCAGAGATAACCCGGTACAAACAGACAGACAGTCAGACAGACAGGAAAAATTTTAAACTTAGTACGCTGTCTGTAGCCTGTACACTTTCATATGCATTTAGTGAAAAGCTATTATATTGGAATTACAAACAGACACTTAAATTTTATTTATCTGTATGTATACTCGTAGATCTATATTTCCCGCTCTACATTTGTAATTAATCTAGTTGGCTTTTTACTATCTTCCTGTCATTACTATTTTTGACAGATGAGTTGTCATAGGTGAGACGCCACAGACCCATCAGCTTCCCCCCCAGTGGGTCCACGGGTAATCAGGAATTACTCGTTACTCGGACCCATTTCATTATTGTTGGAATATTTTTTAATAGTGACGCTATTTTCAATCGAAATTAATGTAATGTGGCTTCAGTTCAAATTAATCTGTACTTAAAAGACAGTTTCCTTGCTCACGCCATCCCAGAAGAGTCCCGAAGGGATAAGCTGAGGTGTTGTAACAGCAACACCCACATTTCACCGAATATAATTGTGCCAACGTGACAGTGAGTCCATCGCCGTCTCAGCCACAATACATACGTCATTGAATTATTTCTCAGACGTATGCAGGTTTCACGATGTTTTCACCGTAAAGCACGTGGTGTGAATTCACTGCACATAAGTTTTAGAAAAACTCATATACACATACCGTAAAAATATCGGCCACGATACTGTCTTTATTGCGAAAAAAAATTAATTTATTTTTTTATTTTCAGATTGCAGCTTCAGCGCTAGGTATGTTTTATTTCGTTATGTATTCGATTGTACCCGGTACGTACCGCAGTTAGGGGACGATGTGATTAGGGCGTAAATTATGACAGTTTTGATAAGAAAATGAACGACTACTCTTCAAAAACCACGTTATGGAACGAAATAACTGAATGATTTGTAAAGTTGAATTTCTTGCCGGGTTACTCTCAGCTGAACCAACCTCCCGAACCCGGTGGTAACATTTATAATCCTGTACAGTGTTATTTTAGGTGTCCCTCTGACGATTTGAAAGTACTTTGTAAGGAGTCGAATCAAATAAAGATATTTTTACCTCGTCACAATAAGGTATTATTAGTTTTACGTCGATGTCTGTCTGCATGTGGCTTTGTAGCTCTGAAACTGATGGACTCATTTCGATACGGTTTTTTTCATTTGAAATACAATTTCCTTGCGATGATTCTTAGTCATGTTTGGTTAATATCGATAACATATTATATTACAGATTCTGGTTCTAGATCAATTGGTTCTGATGGTCCATGTGAGTAGTATATTATTATATTTTTATTAGAATATTATATAATATAGTGTATAAAACAGGGCACCAGTAACCCTATCACGAGTTTTCCACCGTTTTCCTTATCTTCACTCGCTAGCGTCTCCGACAATATTTGTATGACATATTGTAGTTCTTCACGTCACCGCTTGGAGGCGCTGTACAATTTCTCATACAAATATTCGGCGGAGACGATAGCAAGTGTAGATTACGAAATCCGTGGCAAACTCGTGATAGGGGTACTGAACTTCCACAAACATTTCAAGTATTCGAGTTTTAAATTAACGAAGAGAATTAATATCATCTATACTAATGCTATAAAGAGATTTGTATGCAAGTATGTTTGTAACGAATAGGCTCAAAGAGTACTGGACCGATCTTGAAAATTCTTTCAGCAATGGGTAGCTATATTATCAGCGAGTAACATAGGCTATATTTGATCCCCGTACTCCCACGGGATCGGGAACACTGCGGGTGAAACCGCGTGACGTCTGCTAGTTTTTTTTCTATATAATACGGTGATATCATTTTATTTTGTTGCATCTTTGGATGTGTATTTGGATGATAGCTCACGTATCCCAGAAGGGTTCTCGAAGGGGTAAGCAGAGGTGTTGTAATAACAACAGCCACTTTTTAGCGAAGATGATTAAGTTCCAACGTGACAGATGGTGAGTCTATCGCCGTCTCTGGCCCTATGCATACGTCAATGAATTACTTCTCAGATATGCAGGTTTCCTCACGACGTTTTCCTTCACCGTAAAGCAAATAAAGATTTATAAAAACTCATTGGCACAAGCGACGCTGAGATTCGAACTTGCGTCATTTGCGTCGTAGGCAACTGCTCAAGCCCCACTTGTGTAATGAGTATTTGTGTTTCCCTTGTGTTTGGTATGTAAATAAGTAAGTACAAGATAGAAAATCAAGTATCTATACAGATAAATAAAATTGAAGTGTCTGTTTGTAACTGCAAAATAACAGTTTTTCACTAAATGCATATGAAAGTATACACGCTACTGACACTAAAAAAAACCAAGTTTTAAATTTTTCTCTGTCTGTCTGTCTGTCTGTTTGTTTGTTCCGGGTAATCTCCGAAACGGCTGGACGGATTTTGACGGGACTTTCACTGATGGATAAGCTACTTAGATTTAAAAAAAACGTTAGGGATCCGCGGGCAACCATGAAATAAAAATGTACGCGGGTGAAACTGCGGGGCACAGCTAGTATTTTAATATAGAAGTATATATCCGTTGTCTAGTACCCGTAACCAAGCTTTGCATAGTTTGTCATCTAGTCCAGATGGTGCTGTGTGATAATGTCCCAGCATTATTATTATCAATATTGTAATTAATAAATATTTATTTTTATTATTTTCAGACATTCTGACGCACGGTAAGATCTATTGTTTTATTCATAATAGCTGTGCCTAACTAAATGCATATGAAAATATACACGCTACTGACACTAAAAACACAAGTTTAAAAATTTTTCTCTGTCTGTCTGTCTGTTTGTTCCGGGTAATCTCTGAAAGGGCTGGACCGATTTTAACGGGACTTTCAATGGCAGGTAGCTGATGTTTCAAGGAGTAACTTAGGCTACTTTTATTTATTAAAAATATTAGGGTTCCGCGACAATAAGAAAGAAACTAAATCTACGCGGGTGAAACCGCGGGGCACAGCTAGTCTTTACTAATATTATAAAGAGGAAATATTAGTTTGTTTGTTTGTATTGAATAGGCTCCGACACTTCTGGACCAACCTTAAAAATTCTTTCAGAAATCCATTTCTGAAAGAATTTTACGATGATATAATATAGCTTATATCGTACTCACACGGGAACGGGAACTACGCGGGTGAAACCGCGTGGCGTCCGCTAGTATTTTATTAAACCCGTACCACTATATTATTATTTTTTCCAGAATATCGTCGTGGATCTTAACTAGGTAAGATGAAAATTCATATTTATAAATCTACACTAATTACAAATAGATAAACGTGTCGGTCTGTCAATTTGTTATCTTTTCAAGGCTAAACCACACGACTGAATCTGATGAACTTTGATATAAGGACAGTCGCGTTATTCACTAATACAATTTGTCACTATTGTCACTATTTATACCTATTATCAAATTTGATTTTGTATGATGATTTCATATGATTTATATTGTTTCGATGTTATGTACATGATGCCTGGCTGAGTTTCTTGCCGGTTCTTCTCAGAAGGCTAGTTTCCCAACCGGTGGTAAATTCTCGACTTTCATAAGTGCCTTACCAGGGCCTAAACTGAATAAATATTTTTCATTTTCATTTTCATTTTCATTTTCATATTCACTAAGATTTCTCAGCGAACTCGAGGGCGAGCATTGGTTTCAATCATGGGAAATTGATGCGTAATACATATAGGATAAGGTTCAATTTTTGTTTGAGTGTTTTAGTAATATTTTTTTAATTTTCTTTTAACAGACTCACCTGGTGCTGGAGGAAGAAAAACCAAATAAAAATGAATAAGCTTGAGTTTTTCAAAATTTTAATTTTATTTTAATATTGATTACAATTTCCATCGAAACCTATGTATATATATATATAAATATAATATAGAATCCTATATGATGCTTCTATCTTGTTCAATAAAATTTGCATTGCTTTAAAATGTCGCAATTTTTTTAATCCCTTGTGTTTCTGCTACAACTCATTAATTCATTAATCTTACTAATAATACAAAGTTCGAAGTAATTTCACCCCACGCGCGTGTCGGTGAAGGAAAACATCGTGAGGAAACCTGCATATGTCTGAGAAGTATTTCAAAGACGTATGTATAGTGCCTGAGATGGTGATGGATTCACTTTCTATCTAGTTGACACATCATCATATTCGTTGGAATGTGGGTGTTGTTGTTAGAGCACCTCTGCCTACCCCTTCGGGACCCTTCTGGGAGCCCATTAAATTAGGGGTGTCATAGATTCACACCGTGGGTCGAATCCTCCGTGGTATGAATTGACGAATGCTCTCAAATTTTCAACGGTGTCAGTCACATTTTCTTAAGATAATGGGTTACAATTTATCAGTCTTTTACAAATTAGTAGCACGTGACAAGATGCTTTGAAAATTCCGAAGGAATTAGTGGCACACCACCAGTGTTCAAGTTCCTCTCGTACAGAGTAAACGAAGAGTCCAATCCAGCAAAATGTAGGGCTTCATTGTATTCCTGGTGGTCGCAGCCTGTATTGCTTCTCTGGTAACATAACTTGTGCTATCAATAATAAATAATCTCGCCTACCAAATTTCGGTTACGGCGTCTATTCTCAACGGGAATTTTACTAGTCATCTGCGCAGGAGATATTATAGTTCACAAGTGTGCGCAAACACAGGTGCACTCTTTATTGTCTCACTCTCATAGTGCGATGGGAGGCAATCCGACACGACCGGAGAGAGATCAGGGGCCTTACCATGAGCTCTTATTGACATGATAGTTTTACTCTTACTAAGAGACAGATGTATTTGACGTGTATACATCTGTCCTTGTCACACACCTGCAATATCATTGAAATAAGAGCTCATGGTTAGGCCCCAGACTTAGAACCAACGGTGCAACATGCTTTCCGAGGCACAGGGGTGTAAACACAAATAACTTCCAAACTCCGCACAATTATTGTAATGTTGGTGTCAAGTGGTATTGCGATAAACTCGGTACTAAACTTTTTTCAAATTTTTCAGTAGCTGTTCACTTACACACGTATTGAAATTTGCAAACGCACTAGTCACTACGATTTTCGAAGGTTCCCCCCGATTTCACTAGGAAGCCATCATCAGATACTGGTTTCTTTATCATGGTACAACTCTTGGACTACCTTCTATCTAACAAAACGAGAATTATCGAAATCGGTTCATAAATGACGCATTTATACGCGAACACAAGTAGTACAAAAAAATAAAAAATTATAAAATTTTGTATGGGAAATCACACTGCCACGCAGGCAAATCTGTTGGGGAACCTAGTTTATTGTAACATGCTAATAAACGCTTATCACTAAACGGAATTAACGTAAACTTTTAGCTTTAGTGAAAAATTAAATCCATTAAAACGACGATATAAATTTATCAATACCCTGTTTATTTCTCTTTAAAAACTATTGTAATGCAAATTTGTCAAACGTTCAATTAATTCTACGTAGATAATGAATAACCCAACCATATAAATATGTCTATTAGAATGGGTTCACTTCACATTATCAGTCTCCAAATATCGTAGGAACAGTCGCACACAGTCAGTCGAAGAAGAGCACAATTTATTCTGAAAGAATGAAGAATTTCCTAGCATTTCTGTTCGTGGCATCTTTAATTGCTTCTCCAGTGAGTAATTTGTTAATTAGTATTCTGCCGTGGTGGCTTTAGGGTTTGAACAATCGCTTACTAAGTAACTGAGGCAAGTTTGAATTCCAGCGACTTGCACGAATAAGTTTTTTCAAAATCCTAAGTGCAGTAATTTCACTCCATTAATTTTGCCTATAAAATGAGTTTTTCTAATAATGTAAGGGTTATGATTTTACTCCACGTGCTCTTCGGTGAAGGAAAACATCATGAGGAAACCTGCATATGTCTGAGAAGTAATTCAAAGACATATGTATAGTGCCTGAGACGGCGATGGACTCACCCTCTGTCACGTTGGCACATATTCGTATTCTGTTCTTACAACTTCGCTGCTTACCCCTTTGGGGACCCTTCTGGGATGGCATGTGTATATTTATTTTTAGTATTTTAAATACTGTTAATTACTAGAAGGTATTTTAATTTTTTTGTAGAGGGAATTGAACCCAGGACCTCGTGTTCTGCAGTAGCTCTTGCGACCACTAGACTAACAAGTCAATCTTTATATATTTTTTTATATTTCAGTTCGCATCTCCTTCACCAGCTAATAATGGTGGCACAGGTAAAGTATTATAATTATACAGATAAATAATATTGAAATGTTTTATTGTAGTCTATACACATCTATCTATACGATACCAATAAAAAAAAAATTTCTCTGTCTGCCTGTCTGTTTGATTCGGTTAATCTTCGAAATGGCTGGACCGTTTTTTAACGGGATTTTCATCGGCCGATAGCTAATGTCACAAGGAGTAACTTAGTATTGAGTACGAGTATTAGGAGTGGGCTACTTTTATTTAAAAAAAACAACATAAGTGTTCCGGGAACACCTATGAAGTTAGCTCTTCGCGGGTGAAACCGTGAGGTATAGTTGTTTTAAAATAATAGTTTTTCACTAAATCCATATGAAAGTATATACGGTTATATACATGCGGATGAAAATTTTAATGTTAAATTAAATTTTATTTATACGTGTAGATGAAGCTTCAAATTCAAATTCAAATTCAAAAATATCTTTATTTGATTTGACTTTTCACAAAGTCCTATCAAACCGTCAGAACTACACAATTCTACAGGATTATAAATGCTACCGCCAGGTTCGGAAGGTTGAGATTTCTGAGTTGAGGTTACTGAGAAGATATATACGAGTATATAGGGCTTATATGCATGCACACTGCACACAGTTTTAGTGCACAGAAGTCGATAAAAAAATATGAAACTAAAAGTAGGTACTACGTATTATTGTGTAGCTTGAGATGACTAGTCCCCACCAGCAGCAGTTCACAAGTATGACGAGAAGTTTAGCTTAATTTCCTAACTGATTGCAATGAATGTATTTCAAATACTGTTTACAGAGATTTAAATGTGGCTCTTTGTTAGCAGGGATGACGTCATGCATATTTAGTAGCAGGTCAGCAACGGAATACATGAAATGCATGCAGAACAGAACAAGATCATTGGTAAGTCATTTGGTTTTTAGGGTCAGAAAAAATTGAGAGATCTAGCTTAATTTTGCACTTACCGCAAATAATCATATCTCCCTGGCTATGCTATTCATTATCCCATAAATTGTTGGGGTCGGCACTTGATTCAACTCGATGTGGCTCCATGTTAGTCACAATCAACTTATTAACTCCTTGTCCGTTATGTGCGCCTGGTACTTCGTGTACCATATCATCATCTCCCTGGCCTTATCCCATACATTGTTGGGGTCGGCACTTGATTCAACTCGATGTGGCTCCATGTTAGTCACAATCAACTTATTAACTCCTTGTCCGTTATGTGCGCCTGGTACTTCGTGTACCATATCATCATCTCCCTGGCCTTATCCCATACATTGTTGGGGTCGGCACTTGATTCAACTCGATGTGGCTCCATGTTAGTCACAATCAACTTATTAACTCCTTGTCCGTTATGTGCGCCTGGTACTTCGTGTACCATATCATCATCTCCCTTAAATCAGTTTTGCTTGAAAAAGGATATTATACTGTAAGTGATTATATTTGTGATAAGGGAGCCTGGGATGTACCTGATAATGTTTGTAAATAATCCCATTGGCACTGTACTTTTGCTACAATTAATTAATCTTAATTTTGCTTTGACTGGCTGGAATTTGCCATGCTCACATATATTTGTACTATATTTTTAGTTTTTATTTTTGACAATTGAGCATTAGAACTGTGTCCATGGGCTTATAGTTGCTTGAACAATTTATTTTGTATTTTTAAAAACTGTATAATATTCTTTAAAAGAGTAATTACTGAGTTTCTTGCCAGGTTCTTCTCAGTAAAATCAACCTTCCGAACCTGGCGGTAGCATGTATAATCCTGTGTAATTGTGTCATTCTGACGATTTGAAAGTACTTTGTATGAAGTCTAATCGAATAAAGATATATTTGATTGATTGATTGATTGATTGGCCTTATCCCTTACATTGTTGGGGTCGGCACTTGATTCAACTCGATGTGGCTCCATGTTAGTCACAATCAACTTATTAACTCCTTGTCCGTTATGTGCGCCTGGTACTTCGTGTACCATATCATCATCTCCCTGGCCTTATCCCATACATTGTTGGGGTCGGCACTTGATTCAACCCGATGTGGCTCCATGTTAGTCTACTAAATAACTCTACGCGGGTGAAACCGCGGGCACAGCTAGTATTAAGTATATTATAAATTAAATATTCCATTTTTATTTCAGACATCACTGACGTAACCGAGTCCCCTGAACCAAATACTGGTAAATACATTCTCCTATAATAGCTAACTAAACTAGTACTCGTATTAAAAAGAGGAAAGATTTATATGTATGTTTGAAACGAATTGGCTCAAAAAGTACTGGACTGACTTTAAAAATTCTTTCACCATTTGAATGCTACATTATCACTGATTAACATAGGCTATATTTTATCCCCGTACTCTAACGGGAACGGGAACTACGCGGGGGGAAACAGCGTGACGTCCGCTAGTACTAGTCTATACATACATATATATATCGTATGTTTTAGTTTCGTTCATTGTAACTAGATGGCGTGAGTAGCAAAATAGATCGCGCTATTGAAAGTTGTTTCGCGTTACATAAATGCGTCTACCATCGATTTAATTTCTCTTCTTTGACGCAACAACGTACCTTTGGTTGTGAACCCTTCTTTTATTTAGTTCCTGAAATCTACCGAAGGTCAGTTTGATCCCCCTAAACGATTCGTTTATTGTCTATGCAAATTATTTCATGTTTTATATGTGTTGTTACCGTGATTGACGTCAATAAATTTTTATTATTATTTTATTGTTGGCTGATAAAATCACTGCAACAAGCCGGCAAAGCCGCTGGTGGAAGCTAGTATTGCATTGAATTGATTATTTTATGAACCTATTATTTAAAAAAAAGAATTTTTTTTTAATCACTTAATATTTTTTATTCTGCAGAAGATGGAACTACGACCGCATAAGCTCCAGGTGACAAAATGAAACGTAAGGTAAAAGTATAAAATATTCGATAAAAAAACATTTTTTTGTAAAAATAAAATTCCCTATGATAAGACGCAGATTATCCATTCACATCATCATGAATTTGAGAGTAATAACTCTTGTCGGTGTAACCGATGCAACTCTTTCCACTTGTCTCTGTCCAGTGCCAGCTCTTTGACCTCCTTATACGTCATGACAGACACCTTATCTTTAACTTGTCCCATGTATGTTAGCCTTGGTCTTCCTCTTCCTCTCCTCCCTTCTACCTTTCCTTCTACTATGTTTTGAAAGAAACTTTCATGTAGTAAAAGGTGACCAATCATCTCCCTCCTCGATTTTGAATGGCTTTAATTACATAACTAAAAAAGAGCCATGGTGACAGTGGTTTGAGCAGTCACCTGTCACGTAAGCGAGGCAAGTTCGAACGCCAGCAACCACCAATATTTCTAAAAAGTGTAGTACCAACATTAATTTATCCTAATTTTCTTTACGGTGAAGGAAAACATCGTGAGTAAACCTGAGTGCCTTTTCTTTTTTTTTTTTTTATCGTGGAAGATCCGTTATGGATTCTCCAAACGCCGCGAGGGCAGCGGAAGGGTTATGTCGGACTCGCACCGACTAAACTCCACGGTGTTCCCCCAGGTCGCTAAGTGGGGGGGGCGTGCATGTGATATGTTTTCTCATGCTTCGCCGAAACCTGAGGGCCTAGTGCGAGTTTTCTTAAAATAGCCGTCACAAGTCATCGCCATAAACGCAGGGCTCACAATAGTGTCATGTTTAGGCTGACAGAGGCGCTGTTCCGATCCTATACAACTCTGCGTTTACATCAACGCGGTGACTTGTGACGTCGGCAGTGAAAAGCTCGCACTAGATCCTCTGCATATGTCTGAGAGTTCAAAGACGTATGTATAGTGTCACGTTGGTATTTAATCGTCTTCTGTGAAATGTGAGTGTTGTTGTTCCATTACCTGTAAGACATCTGCAGGTTTCCTCACCATGTTTTCCAAACCCCACGGCCGCTACGAATTTGGTATAAGTACTTTCAAATCATCAGAATATCATGATTTTACTTCTTCTCCAAGTGCCTCTCCAATTACTGAAGGTTGGCAACCAGCTCTGAATATTTTCTGCCATCCCTTGCGAGGTGGAACAACTCTGCAGCGCTCTTGATGCCGGTCAATTCGCGAATGTTCCTCAGCCAGGACTTCTTTCTGCGGCCAACTCCTCGTCTGCCGGCTATTTTCCCATGATTTTACAGTATATAAGTATGATTATATAAATACTACTACCGGATTCCGAAGGCTGCTTTTACTTTAAAAATCCCGGACACTAATACCTACTTTCTTTTCACAGAAAACTGCCCCGTGGATGTTATGGAAAATTCAATAGGACAGAAAAAGCGTAAAAAGTATATAATTGCTAACAGTTGAATTATGATTGTGTAATTAACACATAATATAATTATAACTGTGTGATTAAAATACAAGTACTAATAAATCAATCAAATATATTTTCAGATGCATACATTTTTTTTAATTTATGTTCACCAAAATGTAAAAATATATTACAGAAGTCGTGAACCAAGTGTATTCATTAGAACAAGTTCATCTAAACATATGAATCAAACTCAAGTGTCTGTTTGTAATTCCAAACTAGCTGTGCCCGCGGTTTCACCCGCGTAGATTTAGTTTCATTTTTATTGTCGCGGAACCCTAGTATTTTTAATTAATAAAAGTATCCTAAGTTACCTACTCCTTGAAACATCAGCTACCTGCCAGTGAAAGTCCCGTTAAAATCGGTCCAGTCGTTTTAGAGATAACCCGGAACAAACAGACGGACAGACAGACAGAGAAAAATTAAAAAAAAATGGTTTTTCAGTGTCAGTAGCGTGTATACTTTCATATGCATTTAGTAAAAAGCTGTAATTTTGGAATTACAAACAGACACTACAATTTTATTTATCTGTATGTATAGAGTATAGATTAATATCTTTTTCACTAAATAAATACATACGAAAGTATAAACGGTACTGACATGCAAATACACAATTTAAAAAAAACACCTGTGTGTCTGTCTATCTTATCGTTTGTTCCGGCTAATCTCTGAAACAGCTGGACCGATACACATAACTTTTACTGGCAGATAGCTAATGTTACAAGGTTTTAGGCTACTTTTATTTTTTTAACAATAGTTTCCACGGGACACCCTTGAAATGAATAGCTAGTAAAAATAATTATTAATATTAATCCTTACTGTCAGTTTTTCAGTGTGAGTAGCGTGTATACTTTCATATGCATTGAGTGAAAAGCTGTAATTTTAGAATTACAAACAGACACTTCAATTTTATTTATCTGTATAGATGTAGTTTTTAAAGTTAGGTACAATAAAAAATACGTGTTCAATATTACTTTTAAAAAAAAGTTTGTATGTTCTAAAAGTCTGTACCTATAATCTATATAGGTTAATAACCTTAGAGCCAGCCACAGTCGGCAATGGAAAATGCCACATTTTCAAACAATGCAATTTATTGAACAAAATAGAAACATGAAACAAAAGATTATCAATAAAAAAAAGAAAACAGCATAGATTAAAAAACCTTTATGCAGAGGATTTTAATTCTATGGAAACTGTAATCATTATTAACAGAATTACAAATGGGTTTTTTCTAAAAACTAAATTTTTATTTTTTCGTTTTCTTCAGCGCCGACTTAGCCTGCAAAAGGAGAATTAGTAAAGTTAATTAGGAATTCCTAAAAGTATCTTTCCTCTGAAATTTGGTGAGCAGCATTCACAAAACAAAGTAATTTTTTGTGTCTAATGTTGCACAGTTGCTATTGCGCATATCATTCGATCAGCGAAGCCCCCTAGCCAGTAATTGGATGGGTGACCGCCCGAGTTCCCTCCGTGCCTCGAAAAGCACGTTAAGCTGTCGGTCCCAGTTGCCAATTTATCATCTTTGGCAATCGTTACAGGTCAGTCGGAGGCCTAAAAATAATCTGACAACTGGTTTAACCCAGATCACAGATTTTCCTCGTTAAAGAGGTTGCGAAGGTCAGATGGCAGTCGCTTCGTATATAAATCAGGTGATCAGCCACATCGGGTTGAATCAAGTGCCGACCCCAAATACATGGGATAAGGCCAGGGAGATGATGATATGGTACACGAAGTACCAGGCGCACATAACGGACAAGGAGTTAATAAGTTGATTGCGACTAACATGGAGCCACATCGGGTTGAATCAAGTGCCGACCCCAACAATGTATGGGATAAGGCCAGGGAGGTGATGATATGGTACACGAAGTACCAGGCGCACATAACGGACAAGGAGTTAATAAGTTGATTGCGACTAACATGGAGCCACATCGGGTTGAATCAAGTGCCGACCCCAACAATGTATGGGATAAGGTCAGGGAGATGATGATGATGTTGTTTTTATCCGATATATCCGTTCAAAGCCTATTGCTTTACACTTATTCAGAGCTACCATGACCTCTTATTGCTATGATAGTTTAACTCTTATCATGAGACAGATATATATGACGGGTATAAGTCTGTCACTGTCACACAGTGGAACTATGATGGTAATAAGAGCTTATGGTAAGGCCTCAGATTTGGGGCTGTTATTTGGGGAATTAATGATGGAAAAACTCAATTGGGTTGCCGCCTGGGAATCAATAGCACTTATGACCCCCAGACCAAGAAGTAGTACCTACACATAATATTTATCAACCAATACTAATAGCATTAAAAAAATGTTGATTCTTAGGTCATTATTTACATTACATTAGTATAAGGATAGGAAGGGATACTTCTCACAGTAAAATATATTTTGCGCTAACTACTAAGTTGTTGACTCACTGATTACGACATCAATTTAGCACAATTTTTTTATGACTCATTGGCTATCTACCTGTGATATCTCATTAAAATCGGTGGAGCTGTTTCCAGGATTAGCCAGAAAAACAGACAAACAGAAAAATAACTTTTTTTTAATGTGTACTTCAATATGCATTTAGCGAAAAGCTGTTATTTTGATGTTACAAACAGACACTTAAATTGAATTTACCTGTATATATTTGCTTTTACAGGTGACTTGGGTCGTGTAATCACTTTTGTTTCCGTCTCGTCAAAACTATCCCTATACCAAATTTCAGTTTTAGCAAGAGACAGACAGAAATACTTACCAATTTATATTTTTTGTGTAGATTAAGGAATTTAGACTTTGGTATTCATCTATTTCTCCACGCCCGTTGCTTGCAAGAGACCCTGAAAAAAGTAGGTAACTGATTTACGGAACCATTGATCTGTGGCGATATATATCATTTCATTATGTATATATTAAATAGCTGTCCCATGGTTGGCTTAATTTCGGGAAATATTTTTTTAAACAAAATCCAAATTAAAATGTACTAACATAAAAAACCAAAGTAACATCAGCTCTCTGCTGGTGAAAGTCTCGTTAAAATCGGTCCAGTTGTTTCAGAGATTTGCAAGAACAAAAAAGACAGCAAATTAAAAAATTTGTTTTTTTTTAGTACTGATTATACTTTCATATGATATGAAAAAGATGGCTGTTCATTAGGAATAACAGACATACGCTTAGATTTTATTTATCTGTATAGATATAGTCTTCGTCATCTACTCGCAGAATCCATCAACACTTACATCTACATTTGCAGATACACCTCCCACTAATCCCCCAACTGTGCTGGTTAATTCTGTAATACAAAATATTATCGTGAAATATAATATGTATGTATCTGTTTATGCAACTTACGGTGCGTAGTAACATTGATATCTCTAAATAAAAAAAATCTAAATATCTTTATTCGATTAGACTTTTCACAAAGTACTTTCAAATCGTCAGAACGACACGATTACACAGGATACATGGTACCGCCAGGTTAGGAAGGTTGCTTTTACTGAGAACTTGCCGGGTTATTCTGGCATTCACCAAATCGCGGTGAGTTACCATATTCGGCCATACGAAACTCAACCGTACGCCTTTAATTTCTGATAATTATATCCAAAGAATAAATGATAAAATTTTCACTTTCATATATTAAATAGGGAGGCACTATTCTGCTACTCCATAGAGGGGAAGACTGTGCTAGCTAGAGCCGTGGTGGAGTTTGAGCAGTCGAATGTTACGCAAGTATTGCAAGTTCAACTCCCAACGGAGCCTGTACCAATAAGTTTATCTAAAAACTTAAGTGCAGTAATCTCACACCACGTGCCTTACGGTGAAGCAAAACATCGTAATATGTTTGAGAAGTAATTTAAAGAGGTATGTATAGTGCCTGAGACGGCGATGGACCCACCTTCTGTCACTTGGGCACTTTCTCATATTCAGTGAAATGTTGATGTTGTTACTACAATACCTCTGTTTACCCCTATTATACATTTCTTCATACTTACTTGGGACATTAAGACTTGCAACTAAATTTCTAACTGCATCGGTTAACCCTGTAATATAAAATGTATGTATAAATTAAAAGTATCGTGAAATATCTAGGAATTGATTGAGCGCTTAAGGCGCATGTTATAATGACAAACAATGAAACGATCTGGCGGTTATTGTGTGGTAATCTCGAAATCGCGGTGAGTTACCACATTCAGCCATACGATATTTAACCGTACCGCTTCTACGAATAGGTGTCATTTCGTAAAATCATTGCACTATGATATTGTGACGATCAATGGTGCAATTTATTCAGAATAGAGAAAGTAGTGGCTGTATGGAGTCTGCATTTAGACCTTACCTAGTGAGTTAAGGAGAGCCTGTACAGCAGGAGCTGAAAATAATAAAAATAAACATTTACTGACCATAAACTTACATATATAAACCGAAGTGACACAATAAATGTTGTTACTCATGTAATATTGGCGTTCGAGATAAAGTCTTCCTCGAACCTCTTTTCTGAGGTCGATGAAAAACATTAATAAATAAAGAGTTACGATTTTCCTAAATATATATACAATTAGTCATCTACTTACTTGCGCCATTAAGAGTTGAAACTAAACCTCCAACTGCATCGGTTAACCCTGTAATAAAATATATTTATCATCGTGATATATATAGGAACTGATTATTGCTTTAGGCACGTGTTATGACTACATTGATTGAACCCGGGCTGGGCTATTCTGTGATAATCTCAAAATCGGGGTGAATTACCAAAATTAGCGCATAAGATTTATAACGTTACCGCGTAGGTGCAATTTCGTTTAATCATAATAAAAATAAAATAATGCTGCGTATTTCAATGGCTGGGTATATAAAAAATAGAACTGCTAGATCTGGTCACACCTCAAGTTCCAGGGGAGAGGTGGAGGCGCTGTGCTTGCCAAGGTAAGACGCATTGTCTCTGACGATGTGTTACAATGCATGTAAGGTAAGCAAGAAGCCGAGTGGTTTGCCTAGTGTCCTCCTACGCGATTTTAAATCCCAGCAGTATGAGCGTATCACTTTTTCCAAAAACTCAAGTGTAGGGATGTCAAACAACTAGCAATACGGTGAAGGTAAATATCTGCTTTATAAAACTGAGACGAAGAAATCGCTATCTGGCATTTTACACCAAAATTATATCCATACAGTTATATAAGTAAAACTTAGAAGCTGTCTCTCTAATCTCCAATAGATTATCACCGTCAATGGGGTGTGCTTTAACACTGCCCCAGCTAACAAAAATAGTAGTGGATGGGTAGAGAGTCTGAATTTAGATCTTACCTAGTGAGCCAACGAGAGTTTGTGCTGGTTGACCTGAAAATAATAATCCAGATTCATTGACTATTATAAAAAGCAATAACTCAAATAGAACATTAAAAAACATAAATTGTTGTTACCGGTGCAACATGGTTTGCACCAGTTCATCGATTGTTACCGCACATAGTCGTTAAAGGGTAATTCAACTATAACCGCAGAACAAACTAGGATCCAGTTCACACGACATCAATCAGGTACATTATATGCTGCAATATTTATAGTCGGATACTGTATACAATTCGTCATCTACTTACTTGCGTCATTTAGACTCGAAACTAAGCTTCTAATGGCGTCGGTTAACCCTGTAATATCAAACATATATACATTATCGTGATGATATAATAATAATGATCTCCTACCGAATTTCGGTTACGGCGGCTAATCTCAACGGGGATCAGCCATGTACGCAGGAGATATTATAGTGCACAAGTGTGTGCGCAAACACAGGTGCACTCTTTATTCCCTCACTCTCATAGTCCGATGGGACGGCAATCCGACACGACCGGAGAGAGATCAGACGTGGGGCCAACGGCGCAATGTGCTTTCCGAGGCACGGGGGTGGAAACACCGCCAACTTCCAAACTCCGGGCATTTATTGTAAATTTCTTGATAGAAAAAACCCAATGTATATTTTTGACCCGATCCGGGAATCGAACCCGGGACCTCGTGATCGGCAAGCGAACTTACTAACCACTAGACCAACGAGACAGTTAATGTTATTACTACAAACATTGATACAACCGGCTATTCTGTGAAAATCGCGTCTATAAATAGGTGTAATTTCGTATTATTACAGCATTTTCTTAGTTTTGGTATTTAATATTATGGTTCAAAAATGTTACTGCACAAAAATTTGTGGGAGAGTCTGAATTAAAATCTTACCTAGTGAGTCAAGAAGAGAGTGTACTGCAGGGTCTGGAAATAAAATAATGAGCATATAATGACTGCAATAAACAGAATTATCACAATTAAAAAAGTACAAAGAGTACGAACTGTGCGTAATAAAGTAAAGTTAAATTTCATGGATAGCTTAATTAAAATAAAAGTAGCCTATGTTACTCCTTGTACCATTAACTATCTGCCAGTGAAGGCCACGTTCAAACTGGTCCAGCCCTTTTTGCGATTAGACAGACAGAACGACGAAAAGACAGACAAAAAATGATGTTTTTGATTTATGTGAATACCGTATATTATACTTTTATATGTATGCATTTGTTGTAAAGCTGTTAATTTGGAATTAAAAACAGACAATTAAATATAATATTATTTATTGGTATAGAGGTAGTATAGATGTGGTTAAGTGAAATCGGGTACTTCTTTATACAACTAGCTGTGCCCTGCGGTTTCACCCGCGTAGATTTAGTTTGGTCCTTATTGTCGCGGAACCCTAATATTTTTAATAAATAAAAGTTACTCCTTGAAACATCAGCTACCTACCAGTGAAAGTCCCTTTAAAATCCGTCCAGCCGTTTCAGAGATTACCCGGAACCAACAGCCAGACAGACAAAGAAAAATTTTAAAACTTGGTTTTTTTGTGTCAGTAGCGTGTGTACTTTCATATGCATTTAGTGAAAAGCTGTTATTTTGTAATTACAAAAAGACACTTAAATTTTATTTATCTGTATAGATGTAATGATTTCGTCATGAACTAACCTGCGCCATTCAGACCTGATACTAAATTTCCAACTGCACCGATCAGACCTGTAACATAATATATATTAATAACAACCACCAGCCATCATAGAAATTAGCCGGAACAAAACTTATGTGCAGTGATTTTGCACTACTTGTTGTACGGTGAAGGAAAGCATCGTGAGGAAACCTGCATATGTCTGGGAAGTAATTCAAAGACGTCTGTATAGTGACTCACCATCTGTCGCGTTGGCACTTAATCATCTTCGATGTCTTTACACCGTGTTAGTGAGAAAGTGGATGTTGTTATTTCAACACCTCTGTCTACCCCTTCAGGGAATACACGAGTATGTATGTATGTAAAAATATTATTTACCAGGAGAGGGCGCATCAGGCGCTGGAACCGCAGACTGCAAAACAAAACAGTTGTATTATAGTACAAGATTAAAGATAGGCAGAGCATAATGGGATCGCACAGGGCATAAGTGCTGGGGATGGCGGACAAAAACCTACTACGACTAGAACAGTGGAGCCCCAATTCACTTGGGCCTCCACGCAGTCCGGACACATTTCATTCGTATAACTGATGTGATGATGTGATGATGGTCCGACCGATTTCGGCCATGGCGACCGCTTCAAGTCCGGTTAACTTGTCGGTAGTGCACTCGCATGTGGCTAATGTAGCTAATCTTCTTTTGGAAGGTTCTCGCGCATTGCGTACATATGAGCACACCGTTCTCAAAATTATAGTTTCCAACTTCGACAAAGAGGTCGCCCGAAGAATCCAACTCGGATGGGCAGCGTTTGGGAAGCTACGTGACATCTTTTCATCGAGAATCCCGCAGTGCCTTAAGACTAGGGTGTTTAACCAGTGTGTGTTGCCAGTGATGACATACGGAGCTGAGACGTGGTCTTTGACAGCTGGCCTTTTAGAAAGACTAAGGGTCACTCAACGAGCAATGGAAAGAGCTATGCTCGGAGTTTCTCTGCGGGACAAAGTCCGGAACAAGGATATTCGCCAGAGAACCAGAGTCACCGACATAGCTCTTAAGATTTGCAAGTTGAAGTGGCAATGGGCAGGCCACATCGCTCGTAGAACTGATAACCGATGGGGAAGAAAAGTTCTCGAGTGGCGACCACGGAGGGGAAGACGCAGCGTAGGCAGGCCTCCCACTAGGTGGACCGACGACATCGTGAGAGTCGCGGCCAACCGATGGATGCTAATAGCGCATTGTCGTTCGGCGTGGCGGTCCAAGGGGGAGGCCTATGGTCAGCAGTGGACGTCTTCCGGCTGATGATGATGATGATGATGAACTAATAAAGCTTTGAAGATACAGCCCACTATATATGATTTAACATCTTCAGAAGACCCCAACAAAATCATTACAAAACCTTTGGGTGAACTAAAGATAGTCATGTCAGGTAATCGTTAACCTAAACTTTTGGGTGAACTAAAGATAGTCATGTCAGGTAATCGTTAACCTAAACCTTTGGGTGAACTAAAGATAGTCATGTCAGGTAATCGTTAACCTAAACCTTTTTCCGATAGTACAAGCTCTACCTCGTTAGGAACTAGATGTGCCCAAGCATTAATCTATATATATAAAAGAATGTCGTGTTAGTTACACTACTTATAACTCAAGAACGGCTTGACCGATTTGGCTGAAAATTGGTGGGTAGGTAGGATACTTTATAACGTTCTCTTGAAACCTGAAAAAAAATCGTCATATAACACACTAAAGTCTGCGCGGGTGAAACCGCGGGGCAAAACTATTTATATAGAAAACAAGTTATCTTACCAGAGTAGCGATAAATATAGCGACCATCAGGAAAACAATGGAGCTCTTCATTTTGCTGGATCGTTCTTCGTTTACTCTGTACGAGATGAACTTGAAGTCTGATGCTGAACCACTAACTCCTTCGGATTTATATGCTTCTACGCGTGACTAATTACAATTGATTGATAAATTATAACATATTGTCTTGAAGAAATGTGGCTGACACTGTAGATAATTTGGAGCGTTAGTCGATTCATGCCACGGGGGATTTGTAACAAGTAGTCTAATATAATGGGACGAACTATACAAGGTATTGCAATGTTCTTCATAAGTGTGCAAAGCTTCATATCAACCGTCATTTTAAAGGGGTGAAAATTCATAGATTCCGTTACATAGATAAATATATACTAAGCTAATAAAAGCGTATTTAAGCAGATAAAATACTGTAAACAGATAAAAAAATATTTGCATGTGGCAAAACGGGTGGTCTCTGCCTACACCCATAGTACACAGGATGTTCACCAACTAGACACAAGAGATTAAACACTCATGTTATTTCATCACCTGGACGCGTTAAGATTTTTACGACATGCCTACGCCTGTATTCCCCGAAGGAGTAGGCAGAGGTGTTATAATAACAACACCCACTTTTCACCAAATATGATTAATTGCCAACGTGACAGACGGTGCGCCTATCGCCGTCACAGGCTATATAAACACGTCTTTGAATTACTTCTCGGACATAGCAGGTTTCCTCACGATGTGTAAAATCACACGTTTTTAGAAACTCATTGGTACAGGCTGTTGGCTGCCACGGCACTTACGGATACATAAAGATGTTTTCGCCAACTGGTTAATACGAAATGCGACAAAAAGGATGACTGCATACTGCATATGACGCAGTGATCTTTTTCGTCATCGATTCACCCCGTGGTTCGATATCATTAAATCCTTGTGGTGTGAACCGACGAACGCTCCGATTACAGAGCGACTTATGTCATCCTTCTTATATTGTGTGTTTGATTAATACATACGCAACTGTCGATATTGTTCGAGCACCTCTCACGGTTATTAAAATTCTAGATCTCGCATAACTACTGCTGTCTTAGAAACAAGAAGTCAAGGCCGTTCACTAAATTCGTCTTTGATTGTCTGTCTAGATGAAATATTATAATATATACATTATGTCATAGGAGAGCAGTGGTGGTTGGGAGGTTTGACCAGTTGCCTGCCACGCTAGCGACTGCTCATCTGAGTGTGTGATTTCAGACCACGTGCTTTACGGTGAAGGAAAATATCGTGAGGAACCAGCATATGTCTGTCTGAGAAGTAATTCAAATGACGTATGTTTAGTGTCTGAGATGGAGATAGACTCACCATCTGACACGTTGGCACTTACTTAATCATATTTGGTGAAATGTGGGTGTTGTTGTTACAACACCTCTGCTTACCCCTTTGGGGACCCTTCTGGGATGACGTGAGCATATTTATTTTTATATATTTTTACAGGCTATACAGGACAAAATCAAATGAACGCATTTTTTAAATTCGTTTTATTATTTTGTTTACATTGGTTGGCAGTTATACGAGATAAATATTAGCATAGGTAATTAGCGTGTAATATAGCGTATCAAAACAAAATATTCATTCTGTTCTTAAAGTATCTAAACACCGAATTCTACAATGCGGCGTATTTTTCTCCGAAACCATCTCTCGAACTCAGTAACATTAACAAAAGATTCAGTAGGTGTGAACCGCTTTGCTATTTCTTTATGATATTGTTATTAGAAGTTATGTTATTGGGCTGCACTTTTCTTTGTTATTTTCATAGTAAAAACTTCCAATATTAATTAAGAAAGTAAACATGCATAGGCAGTATACGTTTCATTTATGCAGACTCGTTTAGCGATGCGCGATGCGAGATATTTCTATCGAAACAATCGCAGTCGGTAAAATTTTCAATCGACTCGCCCTGGCGATGAAACGATCGAGAGGTTTCCGATTGTTCTATACAAGCCATTGGTCCAAGTACTGCCGAGAATAACCGAATGACAACTATTGTCGGCCGTGTTCGATGAGTGGCGACTACGCGTGAGTCGGACTCGCTATCATCGACTGCGATGGAAATCTGAATGTATCGAGATGTTTGAACAATCGAAACAATAACCTCTCGCCATCGCGCATCGCTAGGCTCGTTTACATATTACAAAGAGCTGAGATATTTTTTCATACGAATTTCGGGGGAAAAATTAATATATAATTTTAACGACTTTTGTAGAAATATAGGCCTTATGTATTCTAGATTAGGTCCAATTTTGGCCGTCAGTTCACACAATTTGTCTCTAACTTACAGTCACACACATACAATTATGTAATCCTTTGTACAGTCAGCATCAAAATCAGTATTGAAGATTTATTCTTAATAGGTAAGTAATAAATTAACGGCAGTTTTAGTATACTATCCATCTGTCATTTAGGTTACTTGGTTGGTTACTTGTCCTTACTTTCATTCCAATAACTTATCACTAGTTATTATGTAATTGAAGGTATGGATAGATCAAACCTGATAGAGAACTGCGGATAGTAATCCATCTGTAAGCATTAATAGGTTATTGATAACTGCTTGCTTATCAGTAGTAGGCTAGTTTCCTACCAAGCCATTTAATTTTTTTAATAATCTTCATAATACAGACCAGTAGAATTAGAGGTAGCTCTATAAATTAATTAACTACTTGAAAATTACTCAAACCATTCGGTTTTATAGCAAAATTTTAAATATTTCTAATCAGTGTCTAATAAATAATAAAATAAATTGTAATACAAAATTTTGGTAAGTTATTTTTGATGCCGACTGTACCTACATAACAGGGCCCTTACCACGAGCTCTTATTGCCATGATAGTTTCACTCATTTATGAGACGAGAGAGATGTATGTGACGTGCATACAGCTGTCACTGTCGCACAACTGAATTAACATTGCAATAAGAGCTCATGGTTGGGCCCCAGGTAACCGATCACGCATAGAAATACAATTAATTGAATAACGTTGTGAAACCAATTTTATACATTATTATATTTTTAGTATCTACGTTTTAAATACAATTAAATGTAGTAATACATTAGCTATTAAGTCTTCCCATATTAAATGCATCGAATCTAAAAGAATAAATAAAAATGACGTTTAAAATTCACTAAATATTTACAAAAGAACTTACATCTAATTATCGCAAACAATAAATACGAAAAATAAATGAACAGTCAATAGTTAAATGCCAATATGACTTACGGTATTGTAGGTATTATTTTAAGTTCGGCCATTTTGTGAAGGGCGCCATCTTGGCGACGCCATTTTGTATTTAGTTTTTCTTAACGATTTTTAAGATTTAACAGTTTTTATTTCAATTACAAAATGTTAAATGTCTAATGAATGAATTAGTAAAAGATGATAATGTTTAGCAAGTGAACTCATAAAACAATTTTCAGATTTTAAAAGCATAGTCAAATATTAGTGGCACACTCACAGATATACAAACATTATTCTACTTCTATTCATGTGGGCACACAAGCGTAATTTTGCGTTTTTTTTCACTATTCGAACAATATATTACCCAATATCGATTAATTTGGAAGACTTTTTGAATATTTTTACACTTAAAAAAATGTTGGCACTAAAATTAGGACGCCGGTTCCCAATAAGTTTGATTATAGGAGGAAGAGAGATATCTTCTGGATATTTTATCGATATAAATAGTTTTTAGGCTCCTCTGCAATAGGCTCTGTGCATGTTCCTAGGTATTTCAGTTGAACCAGGCTCCTGAAAAAAAAAGTTATGAATGTAGGTGAACTGAATAAAGGGGTTCCTAAATTGTAATAAACTATTTACAAACTGGCTGGCTATGAGTATGTTATACACATGTCTATACAGATAAATAAAATTGATGTTTGATTTATAAATACGAAAGAGTTTGTTTGTAATTTCAAATTAACAGCTTTATGTAAATATACACGGTACTCACATAATTTTTTTTTTACAAAAAGTGTCTCTGTCTGTCCGTTTCTCTGTCTGTCTGTTTATCCCTGATACTCTTAGAAACGGCTGGACCGATTTAAACTGAACTTTCACTGTCAGATAGCCGATGTTACAAGGAGTAATATAGGCTAATATAGGACATTTAGTAAAAAAAATGGGGTTCCTAAAGTCTACGTGGTGAAACTGCGGGTCGTAGCTAGATTCATCATAAGATAGTTAGGGCAAAACAGAATCTCACGTTCCAATATTGCAACTGCCAGACTGTGGTCTGTATCTCCATCTTACAGAAGATCGCAGCCAATTAACATTACCTTAGAGCTGTGTTGCATTTGGTGAGTAATAAGGGGGGGAAGAGCTAGCTGAGCTAGCTTTCAATCACAGTAAGAAAGCTGATTCAGAAAAAACTAAATAAGTACTAGGTAGACATAAACCAAAAGGAGTCGTACCTGGACCGACAGTTCTCCATTTCGAGGAAGCATTTGTTCGAGTAGGTCTTGTCATCGGTACCGCACACTGGATCGTACTCCGGGGGACAGACTCGGGCGCAGCCAGAGTATTGGAAGCGAGAAAGACAGCGCTTCAAGGGAACGACGAACACGTGCTTGCTGTGGAAAGAGTTGTTCGATGGTTATGGGTGCCTGGTACTTTTGGATTTTATATGCAAGTACTGTGACTTGAATGTTGGTTGATTTCAAAGCACTTCTTTATTTTATAATATCGATAGCAAAATACTAAGATTAATGATCAGTGAAAAGAACTCTTTAATCTTTTAATTCTCATCTATACTAGTTTATACTAATATATAAAGCTGAAGAATTTGTTTGTTTGTTTGCTTGTTTGGAACTACTAGTCCGATTAGAAAAAAAGAAAGGCTATATATCACGCTAAGGCCAATTGCGGGTTAAAGTGAGTGTTAGCCAAATGTAACTATTCTATGCGGACGAAGTCGTGGGCAGAAGCTAGTTTATCATAACAAGGTGAATGTTTCGATATAAATAATAAATTATAGCTTAAATTCCCTAAAATCATCGATTTTGATTTTTATTAAATCAAATCTCAAAACAGAATTATTGTATAATCCATGGTTTAAGCATCTTAAGTTTCTTACCCGCAATTTTCTTTCTTCATAAGACACTCGTTCTTGTAGAACCTGTTGTCAGATCCGCAGACGAAGGCAGGAGTGTCGGGGCAGTCTTCATCACACAGTGCAGTGGTGCGGCAATGGGCTGGAGCCACTGGTATAACGTGCTGTCCGCAAGTCAAACGCCGAAGTTCGCATTCTGACCTGATAATACCAAAATTTGCGTACCTTAAATGCATGCGAGTGATTCAATTTTTTCTAGAAGTTTATGTGCAGTGACTTCACACCACGTTTAACGAAAATATCGTGTGGAAACATGATATGTATGAGAAGTAATTCAAAGACGTATGTATAGTGCCTGAGACGTTGATGAACTCACCCTCTGTCACGTAGGCACTTAATTATCTGCGGTGAACTACGGTTGTTGTTACAACACCTCTGCCAACCCCTTCGGGGAAAACATGCGTGAGCATGTATGCAAGTATGTTGGTGTATTTCTTAGGAATCTATGGTCCCTTGGCTCTGATAGAGGATAGGTGTTGAATGCTAAAGCGTGATTAGAAGTTACCTATAAACATTTCCGTCAGAACCGCAAACGGGCTGCTCAACAAAATTATCACAGTTCTCAGGACAGTCGATCTCCAGCCGAGGTAGCAAAGTGCAGTTGCCGAAGTGAGCTAGCTGGACTCCTTTCCTGCAATCCGAATAAGTACGAAATATAGAAATCACTAATAAAATACCATACGCAACCCCTTTGGGACCATTTGTCTTTTGTGATCTAACAAATATTTTTTATCTTGTATAGAAATATTTGTGTAGGATGGCCTCCGGCCAGGTGGGATGACGATCCGCGAAAGACTGCAGGCAGATGCTGGATGCGGCAAGCTGAAGACAGGGCGCTATGGCACTCATTAGGGGAGACCTATGTCCAGCAGTGGACTAACGTAGGTTGTAGATAGATAGATAGATAAAAGTATTCAGGTATTAGACAATCGATAAGCAAAACTATATTAAAATGCCGCTTTACGTGATGCTGATTAGAGAAAGCTCGATCCAAAATGTGGTGCCTAGAATAGTTATTGAAGACTGTATCTATGTATTTATATCAATTTTTTTTTCATCTACAGTAGAATAATCTAATAAAAGGAGCACGACCCTGCACTCATTTAAATGAGTGTCACATACATCATCCACCACCTGAATATTATCTTCGAAAAAAGTGGTTGTTATTAGGTCTCTACCGACGTAGATCTCATCAATAGAGTTATCAATAATACTTACATACAAGTAGCGACCTTAAGTTGGCAGGAGTTAGGGTACACATTGGCGTCAGTACCACACACTGGGTCAGGGTCATTCGGGCACTTGACCTTCAAGCACTTGCTCATCTTAGCCCGGCACTTCTCCATGTCAACCTTCTTGACTATCTTCCGATTGCTTACCCTGGGAACAATGAGGTTTGAAGATGGTGTATTTTCTGTTCTGTGGATTTGACAATCGGTAACACTGAATTTTAGAAGGAACTAGGTGTGCCCTCGGTTTTACTCGCGTAGAGTTAATTTCAAGAGTGACCCGCGGAATCCTAATGTATTTTAAAATAAAAGTAGCCTTAGTTACTTCTTGTAAAATTAACTACCTGCCAGTGAAAGTCCCGTTAAAATCGGTCCAGCGGTTTTGGAGATTAGCCGGAACAAACAGGCAGACAGGGTTTTTTTTTTAATTGTTTTTTTCATATCAGCGTCGTATATACTTTCATATGCAAAAGGTTCAAATTAATAATGCCTTACCCGCAATTCAGCATCTTCATTTCACACTCATTCCTATAAACATTCTCGTCAGATCCACACACGACCTTATCCTTCTGATCGGAGCAGTCTGTGGGACAGGATTCTCCGCCTGATGTACGCTCTTGAGAAACGCAGAATGCCATTGGTACTTCGAAAACGTGCTTGCTGTAAATAAAAGTACAAGTAAATAAATTCTAAAAGGAATGGGGTATCCATTCGCTCTTCCAGTTGAGGTATTTGTGTGACTATGTGCTTAAGTCCTTCTTTGTTTCGATTTATGAGTCTTGTACCTAAATTGGTTGAAGAGTATGAGTAGTCACTTGTTATACAAGGAATGCAAGTTCCAATCCAACCGGACTTAATGAATACAGTGATCACACACCACGAGTTTAGCAGTGAATAAAAACATCGTGAGGAAATCCGCATACTTAAATGCCTGAGAAGAAATTCAAAGTATATTCAAATATAGAGTCTGAGACGGTGCTGGAACCACCATCTTTTACATTGGTACCAATTTTTTGGTGAAAAGTAGTGTTGTAACATCAAGGTAGCGAACTGCTTAGTTTAATCCATTAGGGGCTATTCTGGGAATACGTAAGATAACGCATTATATATTAGTTTGAAACCTGAGTAAGGACAGACAACATGTCGCAATAACTCACCCACAATTAGTAGCCTTCATCCGACAAGCGTTGGCGTATAGTTTACCATCTGAACCGCAGGTAGGTCTTGCCACGCGCCAGCAAGATTCACGACAGTGACGGGTAGTCTGACAGTGCTTCTTACTCGTTCGAACTACGCCTTGGCTGGAAAGGGGATTGTGGGAGTTCAAGGAATTGTTGTGAAATATAGATGAATAAATTCGAGTTGTCTATTTGTAATGTCAATATGCTGACACAAAATATTCTCAAAATGTTGCCTATTTGATTGCTTCTTTCGGCTAAGTTCCGAAATGAGTGAAACAATTTAAACAGAACCTTCACTGAAACATTAGCAGATTTAAGAAGGAATAACTTACTTAGCTACTTATATATTGCAAAAGAATTTTCCGCTTAAAAAATAACGAAATTGATTTTGAGGGTCCACAGCATGGCTAGTCAATAACAATTATGAATTCATGGAGTGATCAACTTACCCGCAAGTCAGCAATTTCATTTGGCAGGTGTTCTTGTATACATTGCCATCGGAGCCGCAGATAGGACCGTCCAAGGGAGCTTGGGAACAGTCCACTGGACAGTTCTCCCTATGGGCGCTGATGTTGTTACAAGCGCCCAAGTGAGACAAACCGATGCCAACTCTGTAATGGAAAAAGAGATAGTTTTAATTTATCAGCAGTGAATATCTGCAATTTATTTAAACACGACCCGGAACCCTTCTTAAAAACTTTATTGTAGTGATTTCTGACCATATGCTTAATGTTGAAGGAAAACAGAAAGAACATTTCAAACGGAAAATTAAGTCTTCTTGAGAAAGTAAAACTCTTGAGTATCTCAAGCGCCAGAAATATGCTTGCATTGATCAAGAATACATATTTGTTTGCGTTTGCGGTTGAAACTCTAAAACCTTGGGGTACGAATACTCATCAACTTTCAAAGAGGTTGCACGTCGGCTGGTAGAAGCCTCTCATGACTAGCGGGCTGGGGCTTTTCTCGCTCAGAGAATTAGCATTGCTATTCAACGTGGAAGTACTATCAGCCTTCTTGGCACAATCCTTAGAGACACCGATTTGGGGCCAAGTAATTTTACATACTGTTGTGAAACGTCTAAAGCCTCACCTGCAAATCTCGACCTGCAGCATACACCTGTTAAGGTAAGTTCTTCCGTTGGTGCCGCAAACAGGGTCTCGTTCTGAGGTGCAGCGATGCTCGCACTTGGACCCTTGGGCTCTGGAGCATGACCCTTGATCTGGAGCTAGTCTTACACCTGGAATGATAGTTTGTTGAAAATCAGAACAAACATGAGAATAGCATTTATATATTATTTTTTTATATTAACCATTTTATAAATATTCTGTAGTCTCGTTTATTTTTTTAATAAGTCATTTATTTCTTTCTTTTTTTCAGAATTCTGAAAAAGTTTTTATTGCCTGCTTTAACTAGAGTCCTCGTTATCTTGAGAGTAAATTATTATCTGTCTGTCACATCCGTTGAAATACTTCTGACATTTACAATACAAGAAGCTTTAACACCCAAAATGCTAACTAACACTACTTAAATAATTTACGTGGAGGAAGTCGCAGTCGAAAGCTTTCTGAGGAAAAATACTTCTTTGAAATATTTAAGATGGCGACATGCCCACCATCTGTCATGATGCTATTAATGCTCATTCTATTAGAGACGTATAGAGAAATTACCCTCCCGACCTATCCACCGACTGAACTTGCCCACTGATGGGGTAAAATCATTAATTTATCCACGCTACTATAAATTAGGTACCAGGCAATCATAACAAAGTAAGAGCTTACCTTTGCCGCACGTCTTCTTTCTCATTTCGCAAAGAGAGGGATAGATGTATCCATCCGTCGCACACACAGGCTCGCCTTGAAGTGTGGGCCCGCAAATACGCGGACATGTCGCGTCCCGGGCACACTCGATCCATGACGCTACTGTGAATAATAGACAGTAGTTAATTTCGTAAATTTTAAAGTAATTTCTGTATTCATTGTCTATCTGTTATTTTACGGGTAAACGAATAAAACAGTTTTTAATAAACTTTAGCATTGAAAATAAAAATGAAAAATATTAATTCAGTTTAGGCCCTGGTAAGGCACTTATGAAAGTCGAGAATTTACCACCGGTTCGGAAACTAGCCTTCTGAGAAGAACCGGCAAGTAACTCAGCCAGGCATCATGTACATTAAAAAAAGATATCAATAAACGTTGAATAATATTATTTTGAATATGTTTAGTTTAGTTTCTTTTACATAAAATTGTACGTTTTATTTACTTAAGTAAAGAAGTAGTAAGTCCTATGAGATATTCAAATAAAATATTCAAGCAATCGTATTTTCATTTATATTATGAAATAGCTGTGTTTCGCGGTTTAACCCGCGTAGATTTAGTTTCATCCTTATTGTCGCGGAACCCTAATATTTTTAATAAATAAAAGTAGCCTAAGTTACTCCTTGAAACATCTGTCCTGTAAAAGTCCCGTTAAAATCCGTTCAGCCGTTTCAGAGATTACCCGGGTCAAACAGACAGACAGACAGAGAAAAAAATTCAAACTTGTTTTTTTAGTGTCAGTAGCGTGTATACTTTCATATGCATTTAGTGAAAAGCTGTTATTTTGGAATTACAAACAGACACTTCAATTTTATTTATCTGTATAGATGTATAGATTAATAATCTCTTCGAAGTTCTACCCTTTTCAAGAAGATTATGTTCAACAACGCATGTTTAACGGCCATACTTTAATTTAGAAACAGCCCGAGGCAGCTACCAGGAAAGTCCATTAGCAGCTTAAACCTCTAACCACATATTGCTATCTCTTAGATAAAGGGGCTTTCATACAATTTTATTTCAGTACTATATTTTCTCCTAGACATATAACAGTGTCTAAACATCACTTAAATCCGGAACTTCTTTAAAAAATATACGGAACTACATACCACCTCTAAAAATTCTACACGTATATTTACATACTTTGTGCTTGAACATTGCTATAATGAAACAAAAATGTGCCCACGCCATCCCAGAAGGGTCCTCGAAGGGGGAAGCAGAGGTGTAATAATAACACCCACTTTTCACCGAAGATGATTAAGTGACACGTGATAGATGATTGTCCACAGTGATGAGTTCAGCGACGTTTCAGGCGACTTCTTTGAATTACTTCTCCGACAAATGTAAGTTTCTTCACGATATTTTCCTTCACCGTAAAGTTTGTGCTGTGAAATAACTGATTCAAATTTTTTCGACTGATTTTGACAGGCGACTACTAAAACACCCCGTTTATACAAACAAATTTAAAATTTAATTATTTAGATTTATTTTATGAATTAATAATTATTGATTGACTACTACTTTCACCCGCATAGATTTAGTTTTATTCCCGCGGAACCCTAAATGTTTTTTTTTAAATAAACGTAGCCTAAGTTACTTGGAACATCAGCTACCTGCCAGTGAAAGTCCCGTTAAAATCGGTCCAGCCATTTCAGAGATTACCCGGAACAAACAGACAGACAGACAGAGAAAAAATTTAAAACTTGTTTTTTTTTTGTGTCAGTAGCGTATATATTTTCATATGCATTTAGTGAAAAGCTGTTATTTTGGAATTACAAACAGACACTTCAGTTTTATTTATCTGTATAGATTTTATTAATTTACATAATAATGTACAACCACCTAGCTGTGTTTCTTGATGGTTCTTCTCAGAGGTCTAGTTTTAGTCATTTATCGACGTTCATAAGTGCCTTACCAAAGCCTAAACTAAATAAATACATACTACAAAGTAGCGAAATTAATGTCAACGGTGGAACTACTGGGAATTTCCACTAGAACTATCCGTGTTACCAGTGGTACTAAAGCTAGGTAATAACTTGGTCGTTAAGTTACTCCATGTTATACTAAAATAGCCATAAAACATAATAAATTATAGAGAAACTTAATTATCGATGAAACACAGTTCGATTAGCCTTCGGGCTAATTGCGATACTTTCTCGATATTATCCTCAATCGTTTACATTATAATACATCGATATATGAGATTACATTTATTAAGTTTCTACGGTTCTACGGTTCATCTCAGTAAAAGCAACCTTCCGAACCTGGCGGAAGCATGTATAATCCTGTAAATTAATGTCATTCTAACGATTTGAAAGTACTTTGTAAAAAGTCTACTCCAATAAAGATATTTTTGACTTAAATTACATGCTAGCGGAAGTCATACGGTTTCACCCTCGTAGTTCCCGGTCGAGGGAGTACTGGGATAAAATATAGCTCATTTTACTTGCTGATGATGTGGTTTTGCAGAAAGAATTTTCAAGATCATTCAATACAAACAAACAAATCTTTGCTCTTTATAATATTTGTATAGATTTTCAACACTCAGAAGGTTTGCTAACAAATTTTAACGCCTATTTTATTTATTTTTATATCTATACAAATAAATAGTATTTAAGTATATTATGTTTGTAATTTCAAATTAACAGCTTTTCACTAGATTTATAAAATAAAGTATATTATACAATATTACGTAAAATAGTACGGTAGTCACATCACCAAAAAAAAAATTTTATCTCTGTTTGTTCCGGCTAATCTTTGAAACAGCTGGACCGATATTAACGGGTCTTTAACTAGGAGTTATTGCCTTTTATTTAAAAAAACACTACGGCTCCGCGGGCCACGCATGAAATCTACGCGAGTGAAATCGCGGGACAGAGCTAGTTCTAAATAAGTGTGCTATTTAAAATAATAAATAAATAAATACTTAGGGATAGTAGCTCCCTGGGGATATAATATCTGTCAAACAAATCTGTCAACGGGCAGATGTATACTTAGTGGAATACTCCACTAATACAAGTACCAGGCTCACATAATAGAGCAGAGGTCCGTCTTGACTCAACACCCTATTGCCCTTGAGTATATAGGTCATATCCCTATTTGCTTTGTTGCAGTATTGCAGCTGCATACCACACACATTCCGAAGGGCAATTTGGTAGAGTACAGGGTGTCGGGAAAACCGGGACATCTCTTAAAATGTGTGATAGGGTATAATTTTAGGAAGCAAATAAATTATTATGAAAAAAATCTTCTTACGTTTTCGAGTAATTGACGTTCAAAATTTACCATATCAAGACCTTATTTTCGTATAAAAATGTTTATGTAACGTAGAGTTATTCACGTGAAATCTAACTACGTTTTTATTTTTTTTCTTCCACTAATAAATCCTGAAATAATCCCTTAAAACCATTTTTCGAAACCATTAACCTTCCCCTTAATTTAAAAAGTTCATACAATCGCTTAGGGCCGCGAGCTCTTCGGCCATAGCCTATAACTACGTTATCGTTGGAGATAGATATTTTAGGCTTTTAATATAGTGATATATTCATAAAACCCTACAACTTCTAGAAGTCAACTGTTCCAACAACCTGTATATGTGGTGTACATAGATACATATGCAAACGCCTATATTCCCCGAAAGGGTACGGTAGTTGTAATAACGACACCCACTTTTCACCGAATATGATTAAGTGCCAACGTGACAGATGGTGAGTCTATCGCTATCAGGCATTATACATATGTCTTTGAATTACTTCTCAGACGTATGCCGGTTTCCTCACAATGTTTTCCTTCACCGTATAGCGTTATAGTTAGTATTGTTTTTTTTTTTTCGAAAATATGCAACTGCTATTTATGGTAAGTACTCTATTCTCTGTGGCTCTCTCTATGAGAGTATTGAGTTATTTAAACGTTGGTTGTAAGGTAAGCGTTTATAGGCCACGGTAACCGCTTACCCAGCACTACGTTTTAAGCATAATTTAATTGCTACAAAATGTAACCAGATAAAAAAAACATATGTTAACGACACAAACTTTGTAATTTTCGATCCTAAAGTACCAGGGCACCATAAAACTGAGGGATCCGACTTTAAGCTGCCAATCAAATTAATTGCACGCACTTTGCATTGGTATGTAAAGCAGAGGGCACACTTTAGGGACCTCCTAAAAAAAATAATTTAAAAAAATGTCTTTTCCGATTACACTTTTAAAAAAAGTACTTTCAAATCGTCAGAATGTCATAATTATACATACTACCGCCAGGTTCGGAAGGTTGCTTTTTCTGAGAAGATTCTTGAAGAATTCATAGTGAATCGTTTGTTTTTCATTTTGACTTATTTTTGTTCATCTATACAGATAAATAAAATTGAAGTGTCTGTTTGTAAATCCAAAATAACAGCTTTTCACTAAATGCATATGAAAGTATACACGCTACTGACACTAAAAAACCAAGTTCTACATTTTTTCTCTGTCTGTCTGACTGCCTGTCTGCCTGTCTGTCTGCCTGTCTGTCTGTCTGTCTGTTTGTTCCGGGTAATCTCCAATACGGCTGGACCGATTTTAACCGGACTTTCACTGGTAGGTAGATGATGTTTCAAGGAGTAACTTTTATTTATTAAAAATATTAGGGTTCCGCGACAATAACGATGAAACTAAATTTACGCGGGTGAAACCGCGGGGCACTGCTAGTACCACATAAATTCATGTCCATTTGATAGAAGACAGCTTCAGTGCCCCATGTAGGTTTTGACACATTCGAACGTCGTCGCTTGTCCTTGCGTTTTGCGCTTTTTTTTGCATGGAGACGTAAAACTTCCTACACTCGCCGATTGGGGCGCTTTTTAGTGTTCCCATACAAAATATGGAAAATATATTAATATCTATATTTGGGGCACTGTAGCCTATAAACGCTATAAACCTTAATTCATAAACAAAACTCTTTTGGCAACATTTGTAAAAGATATATAAATAGTTGGCTCTACATCAAAACGACGCGAAAGCCAATTCTAAAAAAAAAAACAATTATTGTTAAGGCAAATAAATATTTCGCTGCATCATCAGTACACCCTCACCCTAATTACAACACCCTAAAGTTCAAATTGCTCTGACAAAACTTTAAATTATACCATCACTGCCAGCCAACGGTCCTTGCGCATTCAAGTTATATTTGGGCATTTCTCAGAAACATTTATATTACATGGTATTATGTCTTAATTACAAAAAAACAGACTAAAAGATCTACTTTCCCGTTAAACAGCTAAAAATGTTCTTTTTTAACCGACTTCAAAAATGAGAGGTTCGTAAGTCGACTGTATTTTTTTTTATATTATCAAGGTTGTGATCTGTACCCCAAGGGCGTGAACATGTTTTTACTTTATCGATATTTTGTATGGGAACGTAGCCTAAATTACTCCCTGTAACATTAGCTATCTGCCAAGTAAAAGTCCCGTAAAATCGGTCCAGCCATTTCGAAGATTAGCCGAAACAAACAGACAGACAGAGAAATAGTTGTTTTTAATATGAGAAGGTACCGTATATACTTTCAAATGATTTATATTGTTTCGATGATATGTACATGATGCCAGGCTGAGTTTCTTGCCGGTTCTTCTCAGAAGGCTAGTTTCCGAACCGGTGGTAAATTCTACGACATTTATTACCTTTAGCCTTAACAGGGCCTAAACTGAATAAATATTTTTCATTTTCAAATGCATTTCGTGAAAAGCTGATAATTTCGAGAAAACACTTCAATTTTATTTATCTGTATAGAGATAGAGTAAAGATATGAATTTTGTACGAACCTACCTACCTTTTTGTAAATACCTGCGATTGTAATTAAATAGTGACCGTATTTAATCTCAACTTGACCCAACTTGACTGTGCTTGAGTGATTTCAATTTCGTTGTAAGAGAAAGTGACAACGGCGTGTGAACGGACGATGAAGTGTCAGATAACTGTGAAGATATGTCACTTGTATTGGGCAAACAGTGACATCTCTGGCCGATCTTACAAATTTAATTCAATACATACATACAAGATGGGGGACGTGGAATTTTTCTCTGGAATGGCTGGACCGATCTTAACGGTAATTTCCCTGGCAGATTGCTAGTGTTACAATGAGTAAATTAGACTACTTTTGGCACCAACATTTTTGTCTAGTACATACATATGATTCGATCAGTGAAGTTAAGCAACTATATACCTAGCCAGTAGTTGGATGGGTGACCACCCGAGTTCCCTTCATGCCTCGGAGAGCACGTTAAGCCGTTGGTCCTGGTTGCCAATTTAACATCTTTGGCAATCGTTACAGTTCAGTCAGAGGCCTAAGAAAGTCTGACAACTAGTTTAACCCAGATTGCCGATTTTCCTCATAAAGGGGTTACGAATGTCAGGTGGCAGTCGCTTCGTATAAAAATCAGGTGATCAGCCACATCGGGTTGAATCAAGTGCCGATCCCACACCCAATAGCCAGGGTCTAAGAATTTGACTATGGTATCCCCTGCCTGTCGTAAGAGGCGACTAAAAGGGGGCCGGAGGGCCTGCTGGCGGTGGTCGGGGTGGGAGCTTTGACCACCGAGCCGCGGGCCCGGGAAGGTGGCAGCGCGACGTGGCTCGCGCTGCCTTGCACAGCGAGGTCTCCAGGGGCGGCGATACAGCTGCCCCGGGAATGTGCCCCGGCAAAGTGTGGGGGGACACCGGTGCGATCTATCAGAGTACCCGGAGTCCCCCCTGAGCACTGAGGATGGCCACCGGGGGGGTTTTAGTGCGGTAAAAATCCCACATACCCCGATCTGCCTCTCCCAGGGCGGTCGGGGACCTTTTGAAGGTTTCCCCCTCGTCAATAAAAAAAAATAAAAAAAAAAAAAAAAAAAGTGCCGATCCCAACAATGTATGGGATAAAGCCAGGGAGATGATGATGACATGCTGATGCTGACACATGCTTGTATTCTCCGCATATTCTGGCAGTAGCCAGAGTATATACCTACTGCACCCACATTAAGTCCCATGTAATAGGGGGCGAGCCTATTGCCATTAACCGGCCACTAATCCAGACTCCGCGCTGCTACTGTGTCATTACAGATGGAAAAACGATAACACTTTCCCCGACCCAAGAACGGAACCCAGGACCTTGTGTGACCAACGAAGCAGTCAACGATATAATACAATATGTTACATAGAGTATATAAAACCAAACGAATAGTCGTGTTTGTGTTTATCTGTGGATATGCCATTGGAAGTCTTTGTGTCAATGTCAAATGTCAGTTGCTCGATATAGAGCAGTAGTACTTATCTGTGGAAACACTCTACATTATAAGAAATATTGTCTACCTTTAGATAGAATCATTACGAGGGATTTTCGAACGTGTCAAGGGCCGTGACCGTTACGACTGTGCGTGCAATACCTTTCTGCAACCCCAACTGACGTGTTCAAAGTACTTGTATACTATAATTAACGTTCTACAAGTTGACACCAGTCTCTTCACACAATAGACAGGATTTGCAAAAATAGACGGTATTATAAAACGAAATAGACTAAGCAGTCGTAATTAAACTTAGAATTCTTAGAAAGTCCAATTAATTAATTCCAAGAACAGCTTCAAGTGCGATTCTAAAATAAAATGACCTCTTTAAACATCTTTAAACAAATCCCATTGAAAGAAAAGCAAAACCCGAACATGATTAGAGCCGCGTAAGGCACTAGTAAAAACCCTTTTGTGGGCGCTCGTTTAAACTATATCGGACTGAGATTGAAGATAACCAGACTGAGAAACGACCGTGTCTACTCCTGCATATAGGGCTGGCTGATCATTTAAATTAAGGGGTAAGGCAGAGGTATTTTCACTTTTCACCCAAGATGATTAATACATGGCATATGGCCACGCCTGTATTCCCCAAAGTTCTTATATTATACCCACATTTAGGGTTTTAGGGGGCGAGTCTATTGCGGAGGATCACGGCGCAAGTCTCGACAAGTACTTTGGTAAGTTCTCGACATTCATAAGTGCCTTACCAGGACCTAAACTGAATAAATATTTTTTCATTTTCAGTCAAGATTTGGTCAAATCTTGGAAGTATCTATCTTCTATCTATATATATATAAAAGAAAGTCGTGTTAGTTACACTACTTATAACTGAAAAACGGCTGAACCGATTTGGCTGAAAATTGGTGGGTAGGTAGCTTAGAACCAGGAGAAGGACATAGGATACTTTATACCGTTCTCTTGAAACCTGAAAAAAATCGTCATATAACACACTAAAGTCTGCGCGGGTGAAACCGCGGGGCACAACTAGTTTTAAATAAAACTGGCAATGAAGACAGCCCTACCAATCGTCATGCCGCGCGCATGCTCCGTGGGCGAAGACAAGCTTGCGCAGACTTCGCTAAATCCAAACGATTTATATGTACCTCACGCACGGTCGAGGGAATCGCTGCTAATTTACGCTATTCCACGATTTCTAAGGAACGGTACACATTCAAGAGCTGACCAGCCATAAAACTTAGCATCGTTTACCGTGCAACACCGTGCAAGCAGGAATTTAGGCTATATTGCCTGATGATTTTTTTCTATCATATATACCAGCTTAGTTAAACGCTATATTTTAATTCAAAAATCAAAGCGTATTTCTTGATACGCACTGCTAATTGGCCCCCCGGTTGCGTCGCTAACGCTATCACAAATTCCTCAACTCACTTAAAATAAAAATAAAAATAAATAAATGATCTTTTATTGCTTTTTACCTAAGTATATAAACACAATATAATAAAATTACAAAAAAAAAGTTTAAGGCATTTTAAAAGCACAGGGACATGGTTCAGCCTTTGCTGCCCGTGAATTTTATTACGTTAGGCGCTGATTTTCAGCCACTCCCGTTCCCTTAGATATTGTGCGGGAACATTGAAGGCCATGAGGGGAGGTGTCACTCACTTCCTTCAAGTTTCAATCCCAATCCTTATAAGGTATTATTCAAATAAGATGGCTATGATAGAATTAGCAATGATCAAATGCCCATCTCTATGGCAAGCGGTCCCACTTTCATTCGCACACTCGCTATGGACGTGAGAAAACTTAAGTTAATTTCACTTTTAACTGCTTCGTCGGTGGGAAATCTAATTGTTTTAGCCTAGAAAGGCTGGTTATGGTGGCAATAGGTGCTGTATTAAGTTTATTTTTTTTAATTCTTCTTCTTAGTCTTTCGCTCTTGGCAGAGCGGTCGTGGTCATGGATGCACTGGTACAAGCTTTGTTAGCGATGCTCCTCCATTTGTCTCTATTATGTGCGTTTCTGGAGCACTCCGTTATGGAACTGTTCGTAGAAGATTTCATAAGATCAATCCATCTAGTTGGAGATCGACCTCGAGACCGTTTACCCTCTATTCGTCCTTGGATCACTAGACGTTCCATCGCATCCTCCTTCCTAGTAATATGGCCAAAAAACTTTAAAATTCGTAGCTGTACAATTGACGAAAGTCTTTGTTTGATGTTGAGCTCTTCTAATATAGATATATTAGTACGATGCGCAGTCCAGCTGATTCTCAGAAGTCGTCTCCAGCACCACATTTTTTTTAATATATTTATTACAAAGGGGTTATGAAGGTCAGATAGCAGTCACTTCGTATAAAAATCAGAAGATCAGCCGCATCGGATTGAATTAAATGCCGACCACAATAATTTAAGGGATAAGGCCAGGGAGAAGATGATTGATTTATTACAGCTAAATCTCTGAACCGATTATATTTTTTGTTGAAAACTTGTCAAAGATATTTGTCTCCTACATGGACTGAATGAAGACCTGCGAAAGACTGCAGGCAGATGCTGGATGCGGCAAGCTGAAGACAGGGCGCTGTGGCACTCATTAGTGGAGGCCTATGTCCAACAGTGGACTAATATAGGTTGATGATGATTATGATGATGGAGCACTGGCGGTGATGAGAGCATATTTTTTCTGTGATCTATACATACAGATAAATAAAATTGAAGTGTCTGTTTGTAATTTCAAAATAACAGCTTTACATATGAAAGTATATACGATACTGACCTAAAGAAACCAATTTGCAAAATGTTTCTGTCTGTCTATTCTGTTAGTTCCGGGTAATCTCTGAAACGGCTGGACCGATTTTAACGGGACTTTCACTGGCAGGTGGCCAATATTACATGGAGTAACTTAGGCTACTTTTAATTTAAAAAAAAAATCTTTAGCGTTCCGCGGGCAATGCAATTAACTCTACGCGTGTGAAACCGCAGGGCACAGCTAGTCTTACATAAGATGGTAATTTGTTGGTAATAAAGTTTATACTTGTGTTTCGATAATAACAGCATTTTATAACAGCCTAAGCGGGGATATAACAAAATGAATGAGAGAGAACTTGTCAATAAATTTTTCACATCATTTCTCCAATGAAGTTATAGATTGCATGTGAATTGGTCACTTAAAGGGTACCCTTTGGGTGGCGATAGGAAGAGTTAAGAAACTTAACAAAGAAACGATAATTGATGAAATTTCTAATGATTAACAAGATATTTTTATATCTTTATATATTTATAACTAGCTAGCCGCGGTTTCCCTTTAGATTTTGTTTCATCTTTATTATCGCGGAACCCTAATATTTTTAATAAATAATAGTAGCCTGAGTTACTCCTTGAAACATCAGCTCACTGCCAGTGAAAGTCCCGTTAAAATCGGTCGAACCGTTTCAGCGATTACCCGGAACAAACAGACAGACAGACAGATAATTTCTTTAAAACTCAGTTTTTTGTGTTAGTAGCGTATATACTTTCACATGCATTTTGTGAGAAGCTGTTATTTTTGAATTACAAACAGACACTTTCATTTTATTTATATGTATAGATTTATAGATATCTGTATAGATATAGATCATCAATGTATGGATGTATGTATGTGAGTACCTACTTCTCTTCATCCAACCATCAATCTCTTCATACAAATCCATCAGTAAAACTTTATGTTAATAAAATTGCGTACCAGGAGTCCATAGCCGTAAGATATTCAAAGTAATTCTTAAGATAAATAGGAGTTTAGCCGTGCGTCAACTTTAAATATTTCTGGTTTCCTGGTAACTTAAATTGCTGTACTGAGAAAACGTTTCGTGAATCTGGAGCGTACGGTACATCCAGTTACCTGTCCCTCTCGCACGCGTTGCTGTCCTTATCACACTTCAAAGTTATGTGAAATGTATCAGCTGTTTGTGTTGAATGGGCTTTGTAGGCTAACCATGATTTTATTTTTGTAGTGAATATTTTTTTAACTGTTTCATCATCGTGAATTTAAGAGTAATGAGACTTGTCGGTGTAACCGATGCAACTCTTTCCATTAGTCTCTGTCCAGTGCCTCTTTGACCTCCTTATACGTCATGACAGACACCTTTTCTTTAACTTGTCACATGTATGTAAGCCTCGGTCTTCCTCTCTTCCCTTCTTCCTTTCCTTCTATTTTTTATTTATTTAAAGAAGCTGTCATGTCGCACGAGATGGTCAATCAGGTTTCTCCTTCGATTTTGGATTGTTCTCCAAATTGTTTATTATTCAGTATATTTAAGGGGTATGCAGAGGTCTACCTACTTAATAGTACACCCACATTTTGCTAGTTATGAGTCTTATATAATAGAGGGTGAGCCTATTACCATTAACAGGATACTACTGGGATATCACAGATGAAAAAACCCAATGCCCGACCCGCCATTGACACAATGCAGTAATCCCTATGTGACACTCGTTGTATCTGACTACGGCGAAGCAAAATGGAGGGTTATGTCTTTGACCGTTATGTATATATTCATCTGTTCCCTCATAACTTAAAAACTCAACCACGGCTATGTTTGGAACTAGTTTCCTACTTTTGAGAACGTGATTTTTACCCTTTCTTGGGACCGAGAATGCCAATCTATACATCTATGCAGATAAATAAAATTAAAGTGTCTGTTTGTAAATCCAAAAAACAGCTTTTCACTAAATGCATATGAAAGTATACACGCTACTGACACAAAAAACCAAGTTTTAAAAATTTTCTCGGTCTGTCTGTCTGTCTGTCGGTCTGTCTGTCTGTCTGTCGGTCTGTCTGTCTGTCTGTCTGTCTGTCTGTCTGTTTCTTCCGGGTAATCTTCGAAACGGCTGGACGGATTTTAACGGGACTTTCACTGGTAGGTAGCTGATGTTTCAAAGAGAAACTTAGGCTACTTTTGTTTATTAAAAATATTAGCGTTCCGCGACAATAAGGGCACAGCCAATTAATAAATAAAATCACAGTAACCCTACTATCAAAATATTTATATGCATAGAGCGGCGTACGCGCACTTTTCATGGTAATTTGAATCTTATCTATAAATGATCTTGATTGGACACCTCATTTATTTTTGAGATGTTTTTCTTTCTATTTGCCTCTACCATACAATTTGAGTTAAATTAATTCCTTGGCTTAAAATACTTTTTAAGGTAAAAGTAAAAAAGATCGGTATTTTAAAAATATTTGACACAGTGCTTCGTTTGGGACTAGATGGCGCTGTGTGATAATGTCCAAATATTATTATCTATACTAATGTACACACATTTAACATCTTTGGCAATCGTTACAGGTTAGTCGGAGGCCTAAAAATAATAACTGGTTTAACCCAGATCACAGATTTTCCTCCTAAATGGGGTTGCGAAGGTCAGATGTCAGTCGCTTCGTATAAAAATCAGGTGATCAGCCACATCGGGTTGAATCAAGTGCCGACCCCTACAATGTATGGGATAAGGCCACGGGAAGATGACTAATATACACAGATAAAAAAAGTTGAAGTGTCTGTTTGTAATTCTAAATTCAACAGATTTTCGCTAAATGTATAAGAAAGTATACAGGCTACAGACATAAATATCATTTTTTGAAATTTTTCTATTTCTGTTTGCTCCGGTTAATCTTCGAAACGCCTAGACCGATTTTAACGGGACACACTGGCAGATAGCTAATGTTACAAGAAGTAACATAGGCTTTTAAAGTTTATTTAAAAGAACAGTAACAGGGTCACCCATGTAATTAAGTCTAAATATAACGCTGAAGAGTTTGTTTGTTCGTTTTCTTGAACACGCTAATATCAGGAAATACAAGTCCTATTTAATAAAAACAGGGTTAGATCGCGGGTTAAAGTAACTATTCCACGCGGGCGAAGTCGCGGACAGAAGCTATCCTCATATAATATTAAGTCCATTGCAATAGCTATACGATATTGTATATCATAAACATTTTATTATAAAATAAATCGCTCCAGTTTTTATATATTTATTGTTATTGCACTGACTGTCGGTTGTATCATTAATCGTATACGTTAATTTACTTTCACCAATAAATATTTTCATATCAGATGTTAAATGTGGAACCAGAACAACCTGTGAATAGCAGGATGTGTTTAAATAGTAAAGAGCCAATTAATTCTAATGTTATTAAAGTAGGTAAGTAAGTATGTCTGTTTCCTTATAAAGTACTAGCTGTGCCCCGCGGTTTCACCCGCGTAGATTTAGTTTCTTCCTTATTGCCGCGGAACCCTAATATTTTTAATAAATAAAAGTAGCCTAAGTTACTCCTTGAAATATCAGCTACCTACCAGTGAAAGTCCCGTTAAAATCCGGCCAGCCGTTCCCGAGATTACCCGGAACAAACAGACAGACAGACAGACAGAGAAATTTTTTAAAACTTGTTTTTTTTAGAGTCAGTATCGTGTATACTTTCATATGCATTTAGTGAAAAGCTGTTATTTTGGAATTACAAACAGACACTTCAATTTTCTTTATCTGTATAGAAGATTTTGCTATACATGCGTTGATATTAGCCGCCGTAACCGAAATTCGGTAGGAGATCATTATTATTATACATGTTTATTCAATTCAAATTCAAATTACTTGATTAGACTTTTTAACCCCCGATGCAAAAAGGTGTTATAAATTTGATGTTGTTGTCTGTGTGGGGAGAGCGAGTGATCATGCTTATACCCAGAAAGGGAAGATCTTTCAGCCAGGTGGGTGTCATGCCTGGCGAACACCGGCTCCATCTGTTCTACATACATACATAAATATGCTCACGCCTGTATTCCCCAAAGGGGTAGGCAGAGGTCTTATAATAACAACACCCACATTTCACCGACGATAATTAAGTGCTAACGTGACAGAGGGTGAGTCTATCGCCGTCTCAGCCACTATACATACGACTTTGAATTACTTCTCAGACATATGCAGGTGGCGTTGTTTTCTGTCACCGTAAAGCACGTGGTGTGAAATCACTGCAAATAAGTTTTTAGACAAAGTCATCGGTACAGGCGCCGCTGGGATTCGAACTTAGCGTAGCAGGTGATGGCTCAAACCCCACGGCTACCACGGCTTTTTAATAAATGATTCAGTAGTTAATCTCATTGTAAACAAAACGTTAATGACTTAATCTGAACGTTCAAATGAATTAAGTAAACTTGACTTTTTTTTCAATTTCATCCGAAGCGTGAAGCGAAATGACGAGGTAAAATTACCAAACAAGAATACTTTCACGATTTTGTTTTTTAAATGCAAGTAAAGGATAAATCAGATTACAGAACCGGTAATAAGCCGCGCTTAAGATGTGAACCGCGTATGTTGAATACAGGCTGATATGTTTTTCGTTAAAAGTAAAGTTTTTGTTTTATTAGAAGTGCCGTGGTAGCCTTGGGGTTTGAGAAATCGCCTATACCAATGAGTTTTGCTAAATACTTTCGTGCAGTGATTTCAAACCACGTGCTTTACGGTGAAGCAGAACATCGTGGGAAACCCTGCATATGTCTGAGAAGTAATTCAAAGACGTATGTATAGAGACCAGACATCCACAGCTCATAGTTTTCGAAAAATAAACTTTCATACGTTAATTCCCGCGACCTCCACGACAACACAATTTCTTGGATGTCGTGAGAATTCATTTGTTTACCAAAACCGGTGGAGGTATTGGTAATAAAATCATGGATGCCTGGGAATAGACTCACCGTCACGATGGCACTTAATCATCTTCGGTGAATAGTGGGTGTTGTTGTTACAACACCACTGCCTACCCCTTCGGGGAATACAGGCGTGAGCACTCCTTTACGTAGGTAGATTACTAGCGTAGTTCACGTTCCCGTGGGAGTACGGAGATAAAATATAGCCTATATTAATCAGTGATAATGTAGAATTCAAATGGTGAATTTTTAAAATCGCTCCAGTACTTCTTAGCCAATTTGTTACAGACATACAATCAAACCTTTCCTCTTTATAATATTAGTAAAGACTAGCTGTGCCCCGCGGTTTCACCCGCGTAGATTTAGTTTCATCCTTATAGTCGCGGAGCCCTAATATTTTTAATAAATAAAAGTAGCCTATGTTACTCCTTGAAATATCAGCTACCTGCCTGTGAAAGACTTTTGAGTTTACCCGGAACAAACAGACAGACAGACGGATAAAAAATTTAAAACCTGTTTTTTTAGTGTCAGTAGCGTGTATACTTTCATACGCATTTGGTGAAAAGTTGTTATTTTGGAATTACAAACAGACACTTCAATTTTATTTATCTGTATAGATATAGATAAGTAAACAATTCCATATATTGCCCACATTATACACTGTTATATTAACCTAGGTTAAAGTAAAAAGGAGAGTAAGTTAAGTGGTTTACCGTGTACTCTCAAAGTACTTGCACATTTTGTTTCTTTTCGATTTGTCATTAACGCAGAAAGGCATGCGTAGTATCAACATAAAATAGATTATACTAAAACTAGCCGTGGTGGTCTTGGGGTTTTTATCTGTATAGATTTTTACACGGATATGTCCCACCGATGTGACTAATACGCGGTCCTTAAAAGTCTCGACAAATATAGACTTCAGTCGGTCACTTCCAATTTTCAAACACAAAATCCCGTTATGCCCTACCTAAGTAACTAATGAATAATTTTGACTAAAAAGACCCCCCGAAGCTTGTTAATTCAAATAATTCAATTCAATTACAGCACCCTGTACACAGTTACCGCTAAGTTGTAAAAAATCAAGTTCAGTAAGACATACGCGATGTTATGTTAAGTCACTTGAACAGTTTTACCGTAGGAGTGCAAAAAAAAGATTTATATCGTGTCGGTACGGCTCGTTCGGTGCCTATAAAAGCTGAGTTTTAGTGCTAAAAATGTGTTTTACAAATCCATTTGAATTAATATTCAGCTTCCGAGCTTTGGTCGATATTTTTTTTGGGTAAAAAAATTGTTATATTTAGTAGACGTGTAAGAAACCTTGGGCCCAACCATGAGCTCCTGCAATGTTAATTCAGTTGTGCGACAGTGACAGATGTATGCACGTCACATACATCTGTCTCATAAATGAGTGAAACTATCATGGCAATAAGAGCTCATGGTAAGGCCCCTTATCTATACAAAAAGACAAATAAGATTGAAGTGTCTGTTTGTAATTTCTAATTAACAGCTATTTACTATCAAATGATACACGGTACTTAAATAAAAAAAAAGTTGTACATTCTGTCAGTCTGTTTGTTCCGGGTACCTAATGTATGAAACGGCTTATGCGTGTCTCGTATATACTTTCACTAGCTGTGCCCTGCAGTTTCACCCGCGCAGAGTTAATTTAATTCCCGTGGAACCCCAAATGTTCTTTTTAAATAAAAGTTCGTTACTCCTTGTAATATTAGCTATCTGCCAGTGAAAGTCCTGTTAAAATCGGTCGAGCCGTTGCAGAGATTACTCGGAATAAAGAGACGTATTGATAAAACTCTTTAGCAAATAACTCATTATTTGGTACCAATTCTTTGCGTTTTTATACTCGTGATAATTTCTCAACGAAATGTCCGGAATAAAACAAACGGTATTTTACTTCTACATGACTACCCTTGATAGCATAATGCTTACTTTGCATAAGGATTAATATTAAGATACACATTTAACGTAGTTTCTTTCTTCAGACGATTTAATATTTTTTATGAACATAAAAGCGGTTATTGTGACTAAACTATGATAGTTAGATATATACTCTTGCGGATTTTTTTGTAGATCTTACTAAGACCTACAATTCCGTAGTACATCATTTTGTTCTATTGTCAATAGTTTTTGCAGCGCACGCATAAATAGGTTTTCGATTTTACACCTTGGGTTACAAATTCGAAATTTTCTTACGGACCCCTAATTTTTATGAGAATAAAATATAGCATATAGCCTTCCTCAATAAATGGACTATCCAACACTGAAATAAGTTTTTAAATCGGACCAGTAGTTCCTGAGATTACAGCGTTCAAACAAACAAACAAACAAACTCTTCAGCTTTATAATATTAGTATAGATATGCATTAAGTGAAAAGCTGCAAACTTTTGGAATTTCAACGACACTATTCAATTTTATTAATCTACTAGCTGTGCCCCGCGGTTTCACTCGCGTAGATTTTAATTTCACGGTTGCCCGCGGATGCATAATGTTTTTAAAAAAAATCTAAGAAGCCTAACTTACTCCTTGTAACATTAACTATCCGTCAGTGAAAGTCCCGTTAAAATCCGTCCAGCCGTTTCGGAGATTACCCGGAACAGACAGAGAGAGAAAAATTTTAAAACTTGGTTTTTCAGTGTCAGTAGCATGTATACTTTCATATGCATTTAGAGAAAAGCTGTTACTTTTGAATTACAAACAGACACTTCAATTTTATTTATCTGTATAGATATAGATGTAAAATATTTATTTATTAAAAAAAAAATTAAAAACAATCGTGCCTAACACGTAATGTTTCCACTTCAAGCAAATCTTTAAAATCATTTAAAAACCCACCAAAAGTCACGAGAAATAACCAGTAACATAATAAATCAAAACATGTTGTCATTAACGGTACTCCACTAGCGCCGGCGCACGCGTCATCGATCACGATCTATAGATCATTGATTTAACACACGTTCAATGTCATTAGGCATGTGATCAAAACCGACGTGAGATATAACACATTATTTTTAACCGACTTATAAATATAGAGGTGTTTTAGCTTTATTTAGTTTGAGACCAGATTTTAGTTTAGACTAGCTGTGCCCCGCGGTTTCTCCCGCGTAGATTTAGTTTCAAGCTGAACCCTCATGGTTTTTCTTGAATAAAAGTAGCCTAATTTTACTCCTTGAAACATCAGCTACATGCCAGTGAAAGTCCGGTTAAAATCGGTCCAGCCGTTTCTAAGATTACCCGGAACAAACAGACAGACAGACAGAGAAAAATTATAAACCTTGGTTTTTCAGTGTCAGTAGCGTGTTTACTTTCATATGCATTTAGTGAAAAGCCGGTATTTTAGAATTACAAACAGACACTTCAATTTTATTTATCTGTATAGATGTATAGATTAAAATAGCTAAGTAAAACTTAAAGTGTATTATAATGATAGTTCATCATTGGACACGTCCAATTAATTAATAAAATCATAATTAATAACAGTTACAATCTGTCTTTTGTGACACTAGCCTAGTTAGGCACAAAAACCGATAATTGCAGTGTTTGATTTGAATATAACGTTTTTTGCATAAGCCGGTTTTTGAAGATAATTATTTAATTCGTCTGCGCGTGTGGGTTTTGGAAAGTACTGTACGTTAATTTGTTTTCTAATCACACGAGTTTTAATGTTGAATTGAGACTGAGAGCATGGTAGATAATACTATGCACTTTACCTATAGGGTCTAGGCTTTATAGGTGCTCATTTTTGGCATAGACCATCAGCCGGTGGCTCATAATAATATAAATTCAAAAATGTTTTTTTTTTAAGTGTAGTTAAAATGAAGTTCCAAAAACTATGATGCCTCACATTTAAAATAAACGACAAAATTTTAAGGAACCTATATATAACATACTTTATAAAAAAATTAACTCACCCATAAACAAAACAAGAATGTTCGCGAGAAAGTAAGTCTTGCTCTCCATTTTGTAGTTCACTTAATCTTCAACACTAAGTTAATCAGTCTTCACTTAAATTATCACTTGAACACACTTGAACTCAGTCCATATTGGTTGGAATCTGAAACAAAAAAAAAATTTTTTGTCTTAAATTTTAGAAGATAATTTCAAAGTCAAAGTCAAAAATATCTTTATTCGATTAGACTTTATACAAAGCACTTTCAAATCGTCAGAGTGACACAATTTACAGGATTATACATGCTACCGCCAGGTTCGGAAGGTTGCTTTTACTGAGAAGAACCTGGCAAGAAATTCAGTTATTACTCTTTTCAAAAATATTATACAAATTAAAAAAAGCAAAATAAATCACTTGAGAAATGTAAGCCCATGAACACAGTTCCAATGCACAAATGTCAATAAAAATTAACATAAAGAAAAGTCTAGTAGTTCTACTTATATCTAAATGCGTAGCTTTGTCTGTGTCAATGTCATCAGAGAGCCAATTATGATCGTGTTAAGAACTTCTTAGCTTTACAGTTTAGTTTTATGGTACCAAAATGAAATGTCAGAGCTCAGAAGTTTTTAATACGCTCTGCTTAAACCGATTATGGTAGACCCCGATCATCTATGTACTGAAGAATCATAATAATAAATGAGTGCATAATTAACAAAAAGAGCCGTGGTGGCCTCGGGGTTAGAGCAGTCGCCTGCTACGCAAGCGACGCAAGTTCGAATCCCAGCGAGACTTGTACCTATGAGATTTTCAAAAAAAACTTGTATACAGTGATTTCACACCACGTGCTTTACGGTGAAGGAAAACATCGGGAGAAAACCTGCATATGTCTGGGAAATCATTCAAAGACGTATGTATAGTGCCTGAGACGGCGATGGACTCTCCCTCTGTCACGTTGGCACCAAATCAAATTCGGTGAAATGTGGGCGTGAGCATATGTATGTATGTATGTAATTAACAAAATAGAGTAAAAGGGTACAATAAAAATAAAAAGTCTTTAAATTGATATCCTTAGAAAAGTATCCGCAATCCTATAATCCAGTCAAGTATGAGCTGGAGTCGGGCACGAAGTGTTAAACATCTATAAAAACGTTGAGTGGTCCCTCGTACAAATTTATTTTATTCTGCTATTAAAAAGTTCCCTTGTATATTTAGTATTTGTATTCAGAAATACATAATCTGTGAACATTTCAACTGTCCAACTATCACGGCTCATGACAGACCTGGTGACAGACAGACAGACAGAGGGTCTACTTGGGCACGAATCCCAAAAAATAATACTTTGAAGCGCTATTCATTTCCCAATAGTCTTATAGCAGCATATAATAGCATATCCCATAGGAATGCAAGCAAAAGAAAAATAAAAAAAAATCGCAATAGATCAAATGTTTAATTTCAAAGTAAATCCCTAGAGCTCTACCACGACCGTTTATTGCTTATAATCGTTTTGACTATGATTATGAGACAGATGTAAATGACGTGTATAAATATGTCACTGTCACACAGACAAACTGTCATGGCATTAAGAGCTTACGGTAAAGCCTCTATGCTCTAACAGAAACTAGACTTTGTAAGCCTTAAGTATACACTGCAGTCAATCGTTATAATAATAATGAATTACTAAAACACAACAACTTTGGAAAGCTACAATAGGACAATACGACTTTACGACATAGCCCTTAGTACCAGAAGTGGGTCGAGATACCCACGACAATGGTTTTAATACCAGACTTTCACCATCTCCAGAGCTTTCAGACGATAATAAATAAAATAATGTCCGGACATTATCATACAGTGTCATCTAGTAAACTAGCGAAGCTGGGTGCTAGGCAATGGATATGACAGATTATATTTTTGTAGCTTTGACATAGTATAAATATAAGGTTTAAAAGCAGTAAGGAATCCTTTTTTGAAATAATAACGTTTGCTCCAATGAGAGCGATGGTTGTCAATCTTTAAAAATATAATTATTTACTAGCTGTGCCCCGCGGTTTCACCCGCGTAGATTTAGTTTCATCCTTATTGTCGCGTAACCCTAATATTTTTAATAAAACAAAGTAGCCTATGTTACTCCTTGATCCGTCAGCTACCTGCCAGTCCCGTTAAAATCGGTCCAGCCGTTTCGGAGATTACCCGGAACAAACAGACAGACAGACAGACACACAGAGAAAAAAATTAAAACCTGTTTTTTTGTGTCAGTAGCGTGTATACTTTCATATGCATCTAGTGAAAAGCTATTTTGGAAAAAGTTATTTTGGAATTACAAACAGACACTTCAATTTTATTTATCTGTATGTAACTGCATGTAATATGTATAGATTTTCAATGTCTGATCAAATCTATATATAAATGACGTGCCTTATCTGTTTGTCGGTAACTTTTTGGAAATGTCACAAAAGCGAGAAAAAATTTAAATATATCGGTTCTACGACAATAGGGATGAAACCGCGGGGCACAGCTAGTTTATAATACAAACCCAGAGTAAATAAAGGAAATCAAAAAACTTCGTAACAAGAATAGTTGTCCTAACGCTAATTCAACTACTATTCTGTGTTGACTACAAGAAAGTTTGTAATATTATGAAGATTAAAAGAATATTTAGCACTTCACGCTCTCTCTAAGTGAATACTTTTATTTTTATTACAGCAATAAAATAACCGAGAACGGAACCACGGAGAATGAATGATGCAAGATTGACCAGAAAGATGCTTATCAAAGTCCTCTTTAGGACAAATGCTACTGCAGAACACTAGGTCCTGGTTTCCATCCCGGGTCGGGCATTTTTATCGGGTTTTTCTATCTGTAAATTCTTAGTAGCAGCCCGGAGTCTGGAATTAGTGCCCTGTTAATAGCAATAGATTCGCCCCTTATTACATGGGACTTAAGCATAACTGGAGAAATGTGGATACACCCTTTCCTTCAGTGAATACAGGCGTGACCATACGTATTTATTATACTAATACTAGTTGTGCTCCGCGGTTTCATTCGCGTAGATTTTGTTTCTTCCTTATTGTCGCGGAACCCTTATATTTTTAATAAATAAAAGTAGCCTAAGTTACTCCTTGAAACATCAACTACCTACCAGTGAAAGTCCCGTTAAAATCCGTCCAGCCGTTTCAGCGATTACCCGGAACAAACAGACGGACAGACAGAAAAAAATTTAAACTTGGTTTTTTAGTGTCAGTATCGTATATACTTTCATATGCATAAGCTGTTATTTTGGAATTACAAACAGAGACTTCAATTTTATTTATCTGTATAGATTATAAAGAGGAAAGGTATGTATGTATGTTTTTAACGAATTTCCTCAAGAATTACTAAATCAATTTTAAGGGTACTACGCGGGTAAAACCGCGTGACGTCCGCTAGTGTATAATAAAATAATTCATCACAGAAAGCACGGAAATGCATTCTAGTTATCTATACTCAAAAAATATTCAGATTATTTTTTGTTTGCCAGATCAATCAGTCAATTTGACACGGATGCCCGTCTCAAACAACTGTAAATCAGCTTAATAATTCCGTCTTCAAATTCAAAGAGGCATTCCGGCTATTTAAGGCCAGCTTTATAGCCAAACTTGACCGCCTAACACGCTTCCAAGCAGCAGTTCAAGGTCAAACGCTTGTGCGAAATCAAACACCTACATTTTAACTCTGACATCTTAATAAACCATAAAATGTGTTCATATTCCACTAACCGTTGCCACGCGGTTTCACCCGCGTAGTTCCCGTTACCGTGAGAGTACGGGGATAAAATATAGCCTATATTAATCAATGATAATGTAGCTTTCCAATGGTGAAAGAATTTTTAAAATAGGCACAGCAGTTTTTGAGTTTATTCATTACAAACATACACACAAAAATACAAATATATCCTCTTTATAATAGTAAGTATAGATTACTAGTACTTGTAGATGATCATCAATTCTATTCATACCTGACCCAAATTAGCGTCTTCGCTAGTAATATCTCCAACAATCTACCAGGAAAACATAGCCAATGAGATCTTAATCACGCCTTTAAAAACTAATTCGCATAGAAATTGTATTTGCACAATGCAGTCTACTTTCTTCGAATCATGCGCGCCTGGTAATTGTGTAAGTGATCTTGTTATCGGAAAGCAATCAATTCAGAACCGTATGATTAAACTACACTTTCGCCCGACATTACCTGTCAGTATTTTCATCACTCATACTTTCTAACTAACGAACTAGACAAAGCAAAATTCGCAACTACAGATGCCTTGTAAATATAATTATTATTTTAATCTTAGTATTCAAATAAAATTTTTAGTAATTGCTTGCAATTACATTCGAAAGCTGTTACTTTTGCTTTGTTTATTTGAGATATATATATCATTATCGTTGGTCTAGTGGTTGCTAGTGCTACTGCGAAACCCGAGGTCTCGGGATCGTTCTTCTGGATTAGTACCCTTTTTTAATAAATTGGAAATTGCGATAATGGCAATAGGCTCTCTCCCTATTGCAAGGGACTTAATCATAATTTTCGAAATGTGGCCTCTCTCCTACCCTTTCACTTATTGCTCTGCCTACCCTTTCGGGATTACACCCAAATTTTGCCAGTTATGTTTAAGTGGAGACCACGACTCCGCAAACGTAGTGTAGGACGCCCTCCGGCCAGGTGACGATCTGCGAAAGACTGCAGGCAGATGTTGGATGCGGCAAGCTGAAGACAGGGCGCACTCGTCAGGGGAGGCCTATGTCAAGCGATGGACTAATATAGGTTGATAGGTAGGTAGGTATGCAAATATGTATTGCAGGAAGTTTTAAAATAATAATAATTAAACGACTATAAGTTAAATTATGATAATGAGGCAGCAAAGGTAAAATTATGATATGAGGATACTGTTATGTAAAAATGTCTGTAATGATGGTAGAGCGACCGACGCAGAGTAAATCACAGTGATTTAAAACAGATATTCTGAAAGCAATGACGTGTAACCAAATTAATACCGTTCTGACGTGTTCCGGCATATAACCACTTGTAGAATTACTGGGTATGAAACATAAGACTGTCACCCAGGGATTCAGTTGTTTCGGTGTAGGCGTGGGTTCGATACTCCGACTTACATGTTTCCACCTAAAAATAAATAGAAAAATGGAAAATACTATGCTAGTGCCATAAAGTAACTGAGTGTTAATAGACCATAAAGTAACTTAGACCTAAAAATCGAAGGATTTAAAACCTTTTTCATGCACCAAAAAGAAGATATAATAAAATATGTTTATAAATAAATAAAAATTTAAGTATTTGTGTTTACACTAAATATATAAAAACTTTAAAAACATTATTTTTATGTATTTTTACTGTTTTAAATATTTTTTTAGTTAGTTCCGACTAAACCCTGTAACGGCCGGCACATTTTCACGGTACACACACTGGTACGAGTAGATAGCTGAGTGCCTAGTGCGAGTTTTCTTAAAATCGCCGTCACAAGTCACCGCGTCGACGTAAACGCAGATTTGTAAGGGCTCAAAATAGTGTCATCTTTAGACCGACAGAGGCACTGCTCCGATCCCTTACAAATCTGCGTTAACATGGGCGCGGTGACTTGTGACGGCGGTAGTGAAAGACTTGCACTAGGCAATCTGTTATAAGGAGTAACACTAGCTATTTATATTTTAGAATAAAAAATAACGCTTACTAACAACTATAATAACTTTTTGATTACATAGTTATAGAACGCGTCTCATAAAAAATATTATGAATAAAGTCCGGGAACTCAACGAGCTGAACAATGCCATACATCAAATCTGTTCGGTAATTTTTGAAAACATACATATGCTCACGCCTGTATTCCCCGAAGGGATAGGCAGAGGTGTTGTAATTTTCAACACCCACATTTCACCGAATATGATTAAGTGCCAACGTGACAGAGGGTGAGTCCATCGCCGTCTCAGGCACTATACATACGTCTTTGAATTATTTCTTAGACATATGCAGGTTTTCTCACGATGTTTACCTTCACCGTAAAGCACTTGGTGTGATATCACTGTACATAAGTTTTTAGAAAAACTCATAGGTACAGGCCCCACTGGGATTCGAACTTGCGTCGCTTGCGTAGCAGGCGACTGCTCTAACACAGAGGCCACCACAGCTCTCATTTAAAAAAAAATCGGAATTATTAAAAGTACATACAAAAATACATCCAAATCCATCATTTAAAGTCTAATAATATCTTTTTTATAGTTGGTTAATATATAACGTCACCTCTAATACCGCTAAGCCTACAGCTAACTATAAAAATGGTCTTAAACCACGAATAGACTCTTTTATGTCCCGCAAACCACACATTGGTTTGCAGTTCCCAGTGTGTCACCTACTTGTTTACTCGACCTTCCTGGTTCTAAGTAAGTATTCTTGTAACTTAGTTGTAGTTAACGACTTATAATTAAGTTGGGAATATGCGAGAGTCGTGTGGTTTGAGCAGTCACCTGCTTCGCAAGCGATGCCAGTTAGAATCCCAGCGGGACCTGTACCAATGATTTTTTTCTAAAAACTTGTGTTTAGTACACAACCTACATATGTCTGAGAAGTAATTCAAAGACATATGTGTAGTGCCTGAGACAGCGTTAGACTCAGCATCTGTCACATTGGCACTTAATCTTCGGTGAAAAGTGGGTGTTGTTATTACAACATCTCTGCCTACCCCTTCGGGGAATACAGGCGTGAGCATATGTAGGTATGTGTATGTATGATAAGAATATGCCACGATCCATTTGCCTATGAGAATATGCCCGGGTGATTTGATTCACTATTAAAAAATTTTGAATCCAAAAATACATCATCTTGCTATTATCTGCAATCTTCTTTTTTATATTCTTTATCTATCATGGTTAAATACCTAGACAAAACTGTCAGACATACGGACATGCAGACATCAAGATAGCTGCGTGCAAATTGTCTGCATTGTCCTACATTGTACCAGGCGAGCATACAATCAAAGAGGTAACTGCATCGATCAACCTTGAGTCTGTAGGTCATGACCCCTCAACCGGACTGCACGCCAACGAAAGTAGTACTCCGCTTGGGAGACTTTCACATTGTTATGTGCGCCTGGTACTTTGAGTGAGGTATTGAGCTTTTTTAAAGGTTTTTTTTGTAAATCATTTATTTAAAGTTCTTTACTGGGGACAATGGCTTCATTTGCGACGGACAAGTTTTTTTAAATTACGTCTTCACATCACAAGCTTTTCGAAATACTTGTTGTGCCCCGCGGTTTCGCCCGCTATACTTATTTTCACAGGTCATGATTACTCAAAAGTGTATCTACTTTAAATACCAGATGCGATAAAATTAAATAAAATTTACGTTTAAAATAAATTATTATTATTTTTGCATTTATGGTTTACTATTTTGGTGATAATGAGTTCCACGTAAAAGATAGCAATATTAGTAAGATTATTTGAGATAAAAATTTCAATCACACAGTATATAGGTACGTATCTACAAACTTACACGGAAAATTGCATACATCTGAGGAGAAATCTATAACTTTCCAGTCTTTGATCGGTATCATTAAACTGGTTCATTGAAACCTAACTCATTAAGAAACATAATACACTCTAAGGTAACGTAAACAGCCTGTGATCTTCTGTAAGATGAAGATCCCATCCCTAATTCTTCTTCTTAGTCGTAACCTCATGACTGAGAGACGTGATCATGGCGCGACGTCTGCACCAACATCGCTTTCCAAGCCTATTATGTGCCATCTGGCTTGAAGTTGCAGCCTGGGTCGCACCCCTAATTGGGGAGCTCCAAAAACCAAGTGAAGGATCCCTAGAAAGACCTAATTATTTTAATACCAGTTTCAGACCGCGAGCAATCATCAACCGTACCCCTATCACGAGTTTGCCACCGTTTTCCCAATCTACACTCGCTAGCGTCTCCGTCAAATATTTGTATGAGTAATTGTACAGCGCCTCCAAGCGGTGACGTGAAGAACTACAATAATGTCATACAAATATTTCTGGTGACGCTAGCGAAAACGTTGCAAAACTCTTAATAAAGGAACAGGTTTTTTTTGAAAATGTATAGCTTGGTATTAGGACAGGTTCGAACTAATATCTCTGTGTGCTAAATTTCATTCAAATCTGCCCAGCCGTTTATGTGTAATTGATAAACAAACATACACTTCCACATTAATAAGTAGTTATGTTAATAAGGCTTTGGTTATTGAATTAAACTTACTAGTTTTTGTCCTATAGCCTCGAGATATGTGTCAAATTGAATACTCGTAGATTGTGACGAAGCGTATAGTTAAATTTGTTTTGACAGGAGAATCGAGCATTTTAGCTTTATCACGATCTTGATAATAAGTACATGATATTGCTTAAAATCTACTTATCACTCTCATCTCATTACAATCTACTGTCAAGTCACAGTTAAAATTACAAGCAGTTAGGAATTTAGAAACAATACGTTCAAAATTACACACTCACACTGTCGTGCATCTACGAGAAAATAATCGGAATAGGTGTAATGGCAGTAAGAGGTGTCAGGTCGTGGTCATCATAAAAAGCATTAAGTGACGATTTTGTCAATTTGTTCTTATTATTCAAATTTCTAGCATATTATAATCTAGTAATGATTCACAAAATAATATACTTAAATAGCTATGCCCCGCGGTTTTACTTAATTTCATAGTGGGCAAACCAATTATTTACCAAGCCTTTTTGCTTTTTGCCTTACAAGGCCTAAACTGAATAAATAATTTTAATTTTCATACTCAAATTACCTACCATCTATACAGATAAATAAAATTGAAATGTCTGTTTGTAATTCTAAAATAACAGCTTTTCACTAAATGAATATAAAAGTATACACTCTACTGACACCGAAAAACTAAGTTTTAAAATTTTTCTCTGTCTGTCTGTCTGTCTGTCTGTCTGTTTGTTCCGGGTAATCTCTGAAACGGCTGGATGGATTTTGACGGGACTTTCACTGGTAGGTAGCTGATGATTCAAGGAGTAACTTAGGCTACTTTTATTTATCAAAAATATTAGGGTTCCGCGACAATAAGGATGAAATCTACGAGGGCGAAACCGCGGGGCACAGCTAGTATATACTAATTTTATAAAGAGGAAAGTTTGGTATGTATGTTTGTAAATATAAATATAAATAAAAAATTCCTAAAAAAAGTACTGGACCGATTTAAAAAAAAAAATCCCCATTTAAATGCTACATTATCACTGATTAATATAGGCTATATTTTGTCTCCATACTCCCACGGGAACAGGAACTACGCGGGTGAAACCGAATCCGCTAGTATGTAATTTTTTAGTTTGGAATTAGATGTCATTATGTGACAATGTCCGAACATTATTAATTCAATTAGTTCAGTATGAAAACAGAATATAAGCCGTAAAATGACTCTCCATGGACTTTACCATTAAAACGCAGTTACTGCAAATGCCGTTACGCGGTGTCACCGTGCGACTGCCATGGACCTATTTACTTATTTGATTTCAAAATAATAACTATTGTCATCATCATCATCATTTAGAAGAAATGTTCATGTGATGATGGGTTTGTTCAATATCAGGGTTCCGTGTCAATGTCTCTTGTGTTTGACTTTTTAGCAACAGGGGCCCAACCATGAACTCTAATTGCAATGTTAATTCAGTTGTGCGACAGTGACAGATGTATGCACGGCACATACATCTGTCTCATAAATGAGTGAAACTCTCATGGCAATAAGAGCTCATGGTAAGGCCCCAGGTCTTTACACTGACTGTACTTCGGAAGAGCGGTCGAAAAGTCACCAAAAAAAAGTATTACTGTTTTTTTTTAATTCGGCCGATTTTAATTCATCCGAAATTATTTCAGCCGAATTGTTCACTAGTTCGAATGACCACATATTCTTTACATATTAATTTCCGTAATAAATTCTACATTCTTCAATTAGGTGCTTTATTTTCTTACGTAAGTATGCAGGTTTTCTCAAGAAGTTGACTGTAATTGTATTACCTTTTCCCGTAATTGTGTGATTGCTTGATACCATAATAAATTAAGTGTTCCCGTCTAAGTTTTATATTTTTTTAATTTTTATTAATAAAAATTGTGTTATGCAAAAAAATTTTATAATTTTCTGCAAATTTTTTCGTGTAAATCTTAGTGTAATATTTTATATTTTAGACACAACTCTTATAGTAAGAATGGACTAAAACCACAATATTATATATCGAAGACATTGAAGCCGACCGCCGCACGTGCCACTAAGTCGTGTAAGGTAAAATGGCCAGCACTCGACATAATTATGTGTGTAATTAGCGTAAATCATTGGCGCGTGTAATATACAGTTACATCAGCTGACCGAAAAGCCATTGACTCGGACTAACGGTGGTATATTTCATACAGATTTGTTTGATATCCTAGATAGCTATGATTTTTGATTTAACAATTTTTTTTTTTATTTTAACTTAAAAAAAATATTAATATGCCAAAAACATACTTTTTAATTAATGGTTTCGTAACTTAATGTTAACATTTATAATCCTGTCTAATCATGTAATTCTGATGGTTGAAAGAATTTTTTTGAAATTGTAATAAAAAAAAAAAGATAAATTTATTTTTTTCTTAAAAAAAATATTTTTGTTGTCTTGCAAGGCAAATCTATAAGAAAGACGATTTATTCAGCTTAGGCTAACCAATAGTCGAAATCAAAACCTGTTAACTTCATAGAATTCAATAATACTATTGACACTTCATTCATAGTTTATGATTAAGATAAAAACACATTAGGCGTCTAACCACTACGTAGTAATAAAATAAGTGAAAAAAATAACAGAAATGCATTTTTTTGGTATTTGATTAAGGAATCCTAAGAGGAATCATAATTTTTCATACGGTTTTTAAAAAAAACTACTCTTTGTTAAAAATGAATCAGCATATTCGAAATTAAATTTATTTGCAAAAAAAAATCAAAAAAATGTTTAACCCCAAGATGTATCTTATTTGATTGATCGATTCACTGATTGTTAATGACATGACAACGGTATTGAAAAATATCAATCAATAATCAATATCAAGTACAGTCATCAAAATATCTGCCGTGTTATTCACTAAGGTTTCTCAGCGTCGCATTCGTCGTCGAGTGCCGGTTTTAAAGGTATGAAATTGAACCTTATCCTTTATGTATTACTAGCTGTGCCCTGCGGTTTCACCCGCGTAGATTTAGTTTCATCCTTATTGTCGCGGAACCCCAATATTTTTAATAAATAAAAGTAGCCTAAGTTACTCGTTGTAATACCAGCTGTCTGCCAGTTAAAGTCCCGTTAATATTGATCCAGCGGTTTAGGAGATTACCCGGAACAAACAGACAGACAACTACTCTCATATGCTATTAGTGAAAAGCTGTAATTTGGGATTTAACCTCTTGTTAGGGTTGTGACCTCTAGTTTATTATGACATAATTTATAATTATTTAAGTACTTATATAAGTAAGACTTCTCATACAATACATTTTATTTATTTCATTTCATTGATTCCTTGCTTTAAAATTAAGAATGGGTAATACATTCGGATACACACACACACAATACACAAGGAAGTCAAAGTGTTGGCGGACAATAGAGAGGGTTGGCGATTGCTTCACCGACAAAAGCTTAGCTCTTAAATAAATAATGATTATGAATACAGTCGGGGACAATGGATATGGGCCGACAATATTTTTTTATAATCTTGTCTTGTGAAATAAATATGATTGATCTTAAAATAACATTCATAGTTTTCTAGACATTAAGGCTATATTCAAATAGCCCGAGTCTCCGGAAATCTAACAACTTTCTTATTGCTCGTCGTTTGACTCTGCCAATTATTGGGTGCCAAATAAACAAATTACACACGCATCTCATTTCCACACAAGGCAGTAATAACTATGTTTTGACAGACGGATGGACGGTGAAAGCTGTATATGATATACTTTCCGTTTCTTTTAACTAGGCCTTTATATATTTGTATAAGTTTATTGTGTTTATTTAAGAAAGGAAACATTATCTATATCTATACAGATAAATAAAATTGAAGTGTCTGTTAGTAATTACAAAATAACATAACTCAAACTCAAAAATATCTTTATTCGATTATACTTTATACAAAGTACTTTCAATTCGTCAGAATGACATAATTATTCAGGATTATACATGCTACCGCCAGGTTCGGAAGATTGCTTTTACTGAAAAGAACCTGGCAAAAAACTCAGTAATTACTCTTTCCAAGACTACTATACAGTTTTAAAAATAAAGAAACTGAAATTAAAATAATACTATTTTTAAATGTTTCTCCGTCAGTTTGTCTATCCGTCTCTCTGTCTGTGTTTCTGTTTGTTCCGGATAATATCCGAAACAACTGGACCGATTTTAACGGCAGCCAATGTTACTAGGAGTAGGCTACATTTATTTAAAACAATCATAAGGGATCTTCGGGGTACCCTTGAAATTAACTCTACGTGGGTATGACGAATATTAGGGGACCAATGAGGCCTGGGGCCCTACCATGAGCTCTTATTGCAATGATAGTTCAGCTATGCAACAGTGACAGATGTATACACATCATATACACGTGCCTCATAAATGAGTGAAACTATCATGGCAATAAGAGGTCATGGTAAGGCCCCTGATCCCATTCAACCACAACACGCCGAAAAGGTATCAATTATTTTAGCCACACTTATACGCAAGGTCAAGGGACGATTGCAAGAGTCTAAACCTATTCTTGGGGTATATAATCATAGATGCAAAGTATTCGCAGTAAAGCTATTTACGCCACACAGCTCGATCGTTGAGCGACAAACCTGTCTTTTACGCCACACTACAAAAAAGGTAACTTTAATAAGTACGAGTAACTCTCTCAATCAACATTGTTACTGTCCATATCTATATAGATAAATTGAATTGAAGTGTCTGTTTGTGATTCCAAATTAATAGCTTTTCACTCAATGCATAATTATGATAGTATATAGGATACTGACATGAACACACCAATTTTTAAATGTTTCTGTCTGTCTGTTTGCTACGGCTAATCTCGGAAACGGCAGGATTGATTTCAACGGGACTTTCAATGGCAGATAAGATTCTATTATTTAGAATTTAATATTAGAAATCCGCGTGAAACATAAGATGTGTGTGCGCTGCATGAAGAAGCATGACACTAAATGGACGCGGGTGAAACCGCGGGGCACAAGTACTTTACTTACACAAAATCGTATTCTAAATATAACCATCCGCACAAGTTTTTCAAAGCTATCAACAACTCTTATACCACAGCTTTTTGCCGACAGTAATCTATTTAACGCGAGTAAAAAGTGAAAAGTCACTTTTAACACAGCGCTAACTCGTTGAAAAGAGTTGAAATTACGATTGACACCTTTTTGCGAATGAACAAAATAAACAAGCCGTAATTATTAGTGTTTGACCGACATCGGTTAAGAAGTAGGCACTCGTGTAACCAACTGAGATTATAATACTTTTGAATTGGACGCGGATTTGAATAGAAATATTTGAAGGATTTGAATTTGAAGCCCGCAGAAATGTCTCCAAAAGAATAGGTGTTACAACACTTCATTGATTTTGATTTGGTGTTAACGTTATAGACAGATAATGAGTCCATCACTTTGTCTACGGTATTGTGGCATTGAATTTCTTCAAAGAATTGTAGTTTTTCTCACACACATGATGTTTTCCTTCACTGTAAGACACGTGGTGTGACATGACTGCCTTTAAAGTTTCACTAAAACTCACTACTACAGACCAATGAGGTGAGAGATTTTTCGAATTCAGATTATTAAAGACTAGCGGACGTCATTCGGTTTCACCTGCGTAGTTCCCGTTGCTGTGGAAGTATGGAGATAAAATATAGCCTATATTCATTAATTATAATGTAGCAGTGAAAGGGTGAAAGAATTTTTTAAATCGGTTCTGTACTTTTTTCGTTACAAACATACTTACATACAAATCTTTGCTCTTTATAATATCAGTATAGATAAGAGTTTATCAGATTCGATTGAATGCTATGGTAAAGAGGATGAATGCAAAAAAAATATCAAATCATTTTCACATTCTTCCAAAACTATTTAATAAAGATGTTCCGAAATTGAACAGCAGGCTCTACGTAAAATAATTTCCGCGCACACGTCCTTCATTATAATCCAGCCGGTTTTCAACCAGGGAGCAATCTACGGTTTTTTAAAAAACATTTTAATGACAGCCCTGGCTGCGAGTTAAAAAACGGTAAAAACAAAATGGCGGACAAAAGCAGGAAGCAAGGACAATGATAGTTTAACCAGACCGTGAACTGGACAAATACCGTTTTTAATGTACGTTGTGCTAGGAATTTCTATGGTTTTAAATTAACTTTTGTTATACAGATTTTTTTTATAAAAAGAGGCCAAAGAGATGGTTTTTTATGTTACAGAATAATGTGTACACACAAAGAAAGGATGAAGGATGAATAAATAAAAAATAATTAAAAAAAAATTTTTTTTTGCAAAAATATTCAATGCTCAGACACGATCTAATAACAATCAAAAACAAAATTAAAGTGTCTGTTTGTAATTTCAAAATAACACTTTTTTTACTTAATTCATATGAAACTATATACGGTACCGTAATAAAAAAAAAACAATATTAAAAAATAATCTCTGTCTCTCTGTCTGTTTGTTCCGGCTAGTCTTCGTAACGGCTGGACCGAATTAAGCGGGACTTTCACTGGCAGGTAGCAGATAACAAAATATAGTATAGTAAAGAGAAGCCAAAACTATGTTTTTTAAGATATTTCATTAAAAAAAATACAAAAAAATATTTTTTTTCAAATTCTTTGCTCGGACACGATCTCATTACAGTTTGATGTAAAGAATACATAGATAAAGATATATAGACAGTTGCAGTGGTGAAACCGCAAAGTGCAATGAGTTCGCACTATGTCATTAACACAGGCGGCCACCCATCTCCACGCAGACTATAAGCAAGGTTGCTGAACTTGTCAGGAACGTCTGAGATGCATACGTAATACGATGTATTCGCGGAAACACAAACCTGATTTAATAAAATTTCAACTAACAGTAAACAAATCAAGGTGACTTCAAAAAAATACTTTAATGCTCTTAGTATTAGGTTAAGAATCCAATGAAGTAAATCATAAGGCTTAATTTTATTACAACCAATTACGTCTTTCGAGTAGGAATTAAATCCTGTTTTAATTAATTCAATAAACGGTTGCATCTCTGTCTCAATTTTGTCGTAATTACCGGTCAGATTGCACTTGGGTGCAAAGAATTTTGGTCACTAATTAAAGTCTGGCTTTTCTAACACACTATTAATTAATGTATACATTTATAGAATAAAAACTTAATTTTATATTCAAGTACTTAAAACTAATTACAAGTAGAAAACTTGACCCAAATCGGTGTCTCTCGGGATCGTCCAAGGAGGCAGCATTGAATAAAAGTATTATTTTGGATTATTTGATTAACACCAAAAATTCTTTTCAAATTGTTTAATAGCCATGATGACTGAGTTTCTCACTACTCCTTTAAAAAATTGTAGTGCAGTGATGTCATGCCAAGAGCTTTACCGTGGAGAAATCTTCCTGAGGAAACCTACATAGGTACGTCTGAGAAGAAAGAAAGAATCCAAAAACGTACGAATTGTTTGAGAGGCGGTGACAATTGAAAAATCACGTTCATTTTCAAGACAACAGTGTCATGAAAAAGAAAATGATTTATTCAGTTTAGGCCTTGGTTAAAAACGTCAAAGAATTGACCAGTTAAAATCACTACCTCATTCTTCGGAGGAATGGTTCATGGAATGGCGTGAAGATATGCATGAGTTTAAGTTGTTATTTATTTTAAGTACTTAATATAAAAGTTTTACGTAAGGTACAAAGGAACAGCATTATTATTAAACCTATCCTTTAAATTTCAAAGAAATGTGAATATTTCCGTTAACGACCCAAATATATTGCACTCAATTGTATAATAATATGTACAAATGCGATGACTGGTACGAAACGTCTGTACGATTTTACAAGTCAATGCGTAATTTTAATTAAAGATTATAAAGTGCTCGTTGTTAACTTTTGTAACTGTTCTTTGTCTGTCTGTCCGTCTGTCTGTCCGTCTGTCTGTCCGTATGTTCTACCTTATCTCTGAAACGCCTGGACCAATTTAAACCGCATTTTCACTGACAGATATCTGGAGTTGGGTTTAAAGAAACTTTATTGTCTTAAGAAATTACAGATAATTTCACTTACAAGACAAATTATTCACTTATACTTTAGTACATGGCATTGAGCAGGCGTGTTTTCGGTAACTATAGTCTAAATCTTATTGTATTATGTGTGTGCGTATGTGCGTCTAAGTATGCGTGTATGAGTCTGAGTATGCGTCCGTGCGTGAGTGAGCGTGTGTATGTGTGAGCGTGTGTGCGTGTGTGTGTGAGTGGGTGTGTGTGTGTGAGTGTGTGTTACAAGGAATATCGTAGCCTTTTTAAGTTCCAACCCAAAAATAATATTTTGTCTTTCTTTCTTCTCTCGCATTATACTTTATTTTCATTTTTACAACATTTTTTTTCGTTTTTTTTAAATCAAACGAAAACAGGGCTGTCAATCAATGTTTTTTTTTATTTATTCCTGACTCCACTTTAATAAACATTCAAAAGTGTGAAGGAATTCCAGATATTTCCATCAATATCAAGAAAGGCCTTATCTCTGTATAACCAATAAGTCTTTCAGACTGACAACAATACAGCGTATTTATATTAGAGATAGACACGCCCAATTTGACTTGAGCTCCCCGTCACTATGCACCTTTAGTAATTGCTAGGAGTTCATGGAATAGCGAAGGGTCTTGGGAAAGTGGTCGGTGGTACAAATGGATGGTAGATGCCAACTATTGAAATACGCTCCGGCATTCTTGGGAGGCTGCAGTGAGTAGGGACAGGGTTGGCACACCTTTGATTTTCTATACACAGATAAATAAAATTGAAGTGTCTGTTTGTAATTCCAAAATAACAGCTTTTCACTTAATGCATATGAAAGTATACACGCTACTGACACTGAAAAACCAAGTTTAAAATTTTTTCTCTGTCTGTCTGTCTGTTTATTCCGGGTAATCTCCGAAACGCCTGGACGGATTTTAACGGTACTTTCACTGGTAGGTAGCTGATGTTTCAAGGAGTAACTTAGCCTACTTTTATTTATTAAAAATATTGGGGTTCCGTGACATGAAGCATGAAACTAGATCTACGCAGGTGAAGCCGCGGGGCACAGCTAGTAGTAAGTAATATCATACATTCCGTTACGTAGTTTAGGACAGGGGCCCAACCATGAGCTCTTATTGCAATATTAATTCAGCCTAGGTACTTTTATTTATCAAATATATTAGGGTTTCGCGACACTTAGGATGTAACGCGGGGCACAGCTAGTGTTTTATTAAATTTAAATTCTAAATAGTACTCTCCAATTATAATTGCAAAAATGTAACTTTACCACCGGGTTCGGAATGTTGCATTTACTAAGTAGAACTCAAAGAGTAAAATATAAATAAAAATACCATTGCCAACCCTATCAAATCGTATCTCAGCTGCCATCGCATAGGTGCTATTATTGCACCGTGCGAGAAGTTTTTATTGAACTTTTATTTTTTATATTATTTTTAATGTCGACTGGATTTGCAGTAGACACCACATATCCAATATCAGCTAATTAGTTCAGGTCTGAGGGATTAATTGGCAATCTCTGCGCGGTATCTATACATATCTATACAGATAAATAAAATTGAAGTGTCTGTTTGTAATTCCAAAATTACAGCTTTTTACTAAATGCATGTGAAAGTAAACACGCTACTGAGACTAAAGAACCAAGTTTAATTTTTTTCTCTGTCTGTATAGATGTATAGATATGTCAACCCAATGGACCCTAATACTTTCATAATATACGCATTTAGTGAAAAGCTGTTAATTTGGAAATACAAACAGAAGCTTCTATTTATTTCTTCTGTATACATATACATCGTTAGCTTATTACACAATTAAGGCCTTTTAAAACAAAAGTATGTGAACCGTTTTATTTAAATTACAACACTATTTACTCACGTGCTAATATAATAATATGCTATGAAACATCTGGGGCCTTACCGTGAGCTCAATATTTTTAATAAATAAAAGAAGGCTATATTACTCCTTGGAACATCAGCTACCTGCCAGTTAAAATCGGTGCAGTCGTTTTAGATATTATCCGGATCAAACAGCCAGACAGACAGACAGGAAAAAAACTTAAAAATTGTTATTTTTATGTCGGTATCGTATATACTTTCATATAAATTTAGTGAAAAGTTGTAATTTTGAAATTACATACAGACACTTCAATTTTATTTATCTGTATAGATGTATAGATTTTTGTAACTATCATTGTTAAATGAAATGTACATGATGCCAGCTGAGTTTCTTGCCGGTTCTTCTCAGAAGGCTAGTTTCCGAACCGGTGGTCAATGCTTCGATATTCATAAGTGCCATACCAGGGCCGAAACTGAATAAATCATTTTCATTTTCACTTACTCAATTCACCAGTTAAGACAAAATCAAAGTCTTATCGTTAGATAATATCGTTATTCGATTAGACTTTTACCAAAGTACTTTTAGATAGTATGACATAATTATACAGCTAACATGCTACCAGGTTCGGGAGGGTTATATTTGAGTTCCGTATAATAGGGAGGAGCCAAAAGCCGTGGGTAATTGTTAATGGAAGACCAAATAACACTTAGCAAGATCTCTAGAACTCAAGTCCTCGTGTTCACACAGTAGCGTTTGTTAGCACTAGTCAAACGAAGCTCTTCAAAAAATGTAATTCAAATGCTTACGCAAAGTTCAGACGCCATTTAATCCTATAGCAACTTTAAAGTCAATTATAATTAGAACTTTATAAGACTGTAAAATAATTGTACACTCAAGTTATTACTTGGATCATGCAATTTTATGCTTTAAAATGGTAGCAGTAAAATGCATCGTAAATGGCCTTCTTAGAAAATTTGATTCTGATGGTCACAAACTAGTTTGTGTCGACAAAATATCTATATCATCCTCTTGTCCTTATCCCATGCTACTCATGGTCGGCGCAATGTGTTCTTCTCTTCCATTTCTCTCTATCAGCCGTAATATCTGTATTCACTCCCATACTAGCTAAATCTTTCACACAATCCATCTATCGTTTCTTAGGTCACCAAACATTCTAATCTAGCCTTAATAGAGCCTTTTGCTATAAGCCGGGCACTAAACCAAACTCCGGGCTGCTAAAGGCTAAATTACAAATGGAAAACCCCTATATCATCTGGGGATAGAACTTAGGACCTCATGCTCCTCAGTAACACTTGCGACCACTGAATCAACGAGACATCAGACAATCAATTTTATCTTAAATTAAAAATTTACTTGGCTAAGTTATATTAATCATCAGCATCCTCCTGGCTTATACTAAGTTATTAGTGGTCGGCGCAATGTGTTCTTCTCTTCAATTTCTCTCTATCAGTCGTCATAACTGTATTCTAGCCATATCATCCTTCACACAATCCATCCGTTTCTCAGGTCTTCCTTAAGTTAAATTATTTATTATCTGCCTTAATCTTATTCAAATTTCATTGTCGGATAAGTAGTTAGTTAAGGTCCATTATACCGTATTTGAAGTACAATGTTGGGTGCAAACCAGCCTATTACCAACACAAAGGCAAATTTAATGTCGACAGGCCAACAATAGCGGAAACCCGATTCAATGCTAATTCTCAGATTGGATACTTTGTAACTGAACTTAAATTCTACAACGATGAAAATTCTCGAATAATGTGCATTCTGGATGGTACGTTTGAATTTCAATTCAAAGTACCGTTTAATTTAATAATTCATCTACTGTTCGCATTGACCCCATGGATAAACGTCGCAAGTAAAAGCTATCAAGCTTCTGCGATCATTTGTATATTATATTAAGCTATAAAAAATATATAATCACGCCAACCCAAAATGGTCCCTGAAGGGGTAAGCGGATATTGTAATAACAACACCCACTTTTCACCGTAGATGATTAACTGACAACGTGACAGATGGTGAGTCCATCGCTTGGTACTTATACATACGCCTTTGAATTATTATCAGACATGTAGGTTTTCTCACGATGTTTTCCTTCACCGTAAAGCACGTGGAGCAAAATCACTGTACATAAGTTCTTTTTTGGAAAAACTCATTAGTACAGGCCCCGTTGGGATTCAAACTAGCGTCCCTTTCGTATCAAGCGATTGCTCAAACCCCACGGCCGCCACGGCTCTTATTTTATTTAAGAACCATGTAATTATAAATAATAGTTCTCTGTCTGCGAATATACGTCTAGTCTGTAGTACATTACAGCCATATGACTAAACATTTTTTATTTACCTACATTCTACTTTTCGTCACCTAATGAACCAATTGTACAATAAACACAAAGAATCTAGATATTTGGTGGAAAGTGACACAAACCTGCGTCACCATAAAATATTCGCAAGCTTTCTACACTGCAAACCATTGAATTTACACTTTATTCCGTGTCAGATAAAGTCTTAAAACGCGTTTTATTGCCTAATATTGTTCTAAATGCTAAAGGCAAACAATTTGAGGTTGTGCTTAGGATTCAAGTCGCGTTTGTTTTGGATAAAGAAACGACGTGCCGCAAGGTAGCGTTTTGGATCCAATGTTATTTATCAACTACATACATATGCTCACGCCTGAATTCCCCGAAGGGGTAGGCAGAGGTGTTGTAATAACAACACCCACTTGTCACCGAAGATGATTAAGTGCGAACGTAACAGTTGTTGAGTCTTTCGCCGTCTTTAAATTACTTCTCAGTGTTCAGGCTTCTTCACGATGTTTTCCTTCACCGTAAAGTACGTGATGTGAAATCACTTAAACCCCACGGCCACCCCACTATAAATCTTTATATATAAAAATGAATCCCCATTTCCCTTGGTCACGGCATCACGCCTAAACGGCTGGATGGATTTTAACGGGACTCTCACTGGCAGATAGCTGATGATTCAAGGAGGCTAATTTTATTTAGAAAACAGCATGGAACTAAATCTACGCGGGTGAAACCGCGGGGCACAGCTAGTGTATAATATTATACGAGAATTGCTCGTTCAAAGGTATTATATTACATAGATTCTGCAATAATAGTGTGCATTATGCTTTGTTAACGAGTATACAGTTTGTCCCGCAGTTCTGATTCAGTGGTTGGATAAGCCCATATTTGTTATTCAATTACTTGGAGTCAATGACCGCAGGGTTTCACACAATCGTCGCTAGATGGCGTTATTCCGAATTGCATTATTACCCATTATTTATCTATACAACTATACAGATAAATAAAATTGAAGTGTTTGTTTGTTATTCTAAATTAATAGCTTTTCACTAAACGCATATGAATGTATATACGGCACTGACATAAAAAAAAAATCTCCATCTGTCTGTCTGTCTATCTGTCTATTTGTTCCGAGTAATCTCCGAAACGGTTAGACCAATTTTAACAGGACTTTCACTGGTATATAGCTAATGACACAAGGAGTAAAGTAGCCTACTTTTATTTAAAAAATATTACGGTTCCGCGAAAAAAGTCTGCCGTGAAATTGAGTCTAGGGGTGTGAAACCGCGGGGCACAGCTAGTTTCAAAATAAAACGGTCAATTTATGACAGATGTCGTTAATACCTGAAGTTATCATTTAATTTAATTATACAGTTTACCTTATTACTGTTTTATTGGATAATCTAATTTAGTGGGTATTAAGTTTATTAGGTATACAGTTATGTCTTAAATTATAGCGAATTAATGAGTATATTACTGTTCTATATACCGCTTTTCTTATTGACTCCGCCCCGCGGATTCACCCGCGTAGTTTTAATTTCACTGGTGGTATGACGCCAGCAAGTTCGAATCCCAGCGGGGCCTGTACCAATGAGTTTTTCTATATACTGTAATTTTACACCACGTGCTTCACGGTGAAGGAAACAATCGTGAGAAAACCTGCAAATGTCTGAGAAGTAATCCACGTATGTATATTGCCTGAGACATCAATAGGCTAACCATCTGTCACGTTCACACTTAATTATCTTAGGTGAAAAGTGGGTATTGTTATTAAAACACCCCTGCATACCCCTTCGGGTAATATAGGTGTGAGCATAATTATGTATTCTACATATTGTATATTGGATTTTTTTTAATTTAATTAGACAAAATTACTCCTTGTATAATCAGCTATCTGATAGTTAAAATTGGTTGCTTTGTTAAAATAGGTTTTGCAATTTCAGAGATTGGCCCATTATAATTTGTTTCAGCTCCGACAGTAGCATCTACGAGAAAACAATATAAGTCTAAAATGTCCATTCTTAGAAGTCATCCTTCTTATCCTTAAGTATTCTTATCCGTCATCAGCTACATTTGTTCCACTATAAAAAGCAATATTTCACCAAATCACTTAATTTGCCGGCTGATTATCCAAATCGGTATTGGTCACGGCTTGTTGAATAGTCTTACCGTGCGAGCACCATTAGTGCAACGACCTCAAGAACTTCGACTGTTCGAGTAAAACCTCCAGCTTAAGCTTTTGGGATAAGTAGAGAGAGAGAGTCAAAAAGCTACCCTACTAGAGTTGTGTCTTCAAACTATCCTACATGGGGAGAGACAGTACGAACTACTACTGATCATTGGGACAGTCTACCTTTATACCGGACTAGCTGTGCCCCGCGGTTTCACCCGCGTAGATTTACGAGTAGTTTCATGCTTAATTTCGCGACACCCTAATATCTTTTATAAATAAATTATGCTTGCAAAGTCTCAGCCCGATCGGTTTAAAATTGACATAGTTACATACAAATTTTCATCCCCTATTTTATCCCCTTAGGGGTAAAATTAATCAAAACCCTTTCTTAGCGGATGCCTACGTCATAACATCTACCTGCATGCCAAATTTCAGCCCGATCCGTCCAGTGGTTTGGGCTGTGCGTTGATAGATCACTATGCCAGTCAGTTACCTTTGAGTAATGTATATTTATGTTATAGTATGTAGCACTAACCGAAGCCCTTTGCGAATAAAATACATCTAAAAAGTGTAAGTGTAGGTTGTCCCTGCTGTATTCCCCGAAGGGGTAGGCAGATATGTACTTACAAAACCCCCATATTTCTCCGTTTTGTTTAAGTCCCATGTAATAGGGGGCGAGCCTATTGCCGCTAATCGGGCACTAATCCACACTCCGTGCTGCTAATGGGAAATTACATATGGAAATACAATTCGTCCGACCTGGTAATCGAACCCAGGGGCCCAACCATGAGCTCTTATTGCAATGTTAATTCAGTTGTGCAACAGTGACAGATGTATGCACGTCACATACATCTGTCTCATAAATGAGTGAAACTATCATGGCAATAAGAGCTCATGGTAAGGCCCCTGGGCCTTCTGTATCGCAGTAGCGTTTGCGACCACTAAATCTATGAGGCAGTATTTTGTCAGAGTATAATCAATAACACACATTTATAATTTGAACACAGTAACCGTAAGTAGCAAATTCCTGTGCCCTGCGGTTTCACCCGCGTTGATTTAGTTCCATCCTTATTGTCGCCGAACCGTAATATTTTTAATAAATAAAGCCTAAGTTACTCCTTGAATCATCAGCTACCTACCAGTGAAAGTCCCGTTAAAATCCGTCCAGCTGTTTCAGAGATTACCCGGAACAAACATACAGACAGACAGACAGACAAATTTTTTTTATAACTTGGTTTTTTAGTGTCAGTAGCGTGTATACTTTCATATGCATTTAGTGAAAAGCTGTAATTTTGGAATTACAAACAGACTCTTCAATTTTATTTATCTGTATAGAATAGATAATATGTTAGGACCAGTTTTGAAATGCATCTTAATTAAATACATTTTTAACAGCCATTAATTTGCATTTCGATATCATTATTTAATTTTGTGTTCAGTTATGTTTATTAAGATTAGGTATGTTAATTTAAATAAGTTTATTATTTAATATTTCCGTAACAAATAACTATTTCTAACTAAGCGGAAACAAGTATTTTATTGTATCCTGGGGCCCAACCATGAGCTCTTATTGCAATGATAATTCAGTTGTGCGACAGTGACAGATGTATGCACGTCACATACATCTGTCTCATAAATTAGTGAAACTATCATGGCTATAAGAGCTCATGGTAAGGCCCCTGTACTTGACATGCTAATACAATTTGTCACTATTGTGAATTATACCTATTATCAAATTTGATTTTGTATGATGGTTTCATATGATTCATATTGTTTCGATGATATGTACATGATGCCTGGCTGAGTTTCTTGCCGGTTCTTCTCAGAAGGCTAGTTTGCGAACCGGTGGTAAATTCTCGACTTTCATAAGTGCCTTACCAGGGCCTAAACTGAATAAATATTTTTCATTTTAACTGTCAACTATGGATGAACTTGACGACGTTGATCTCAATCATGGGAAATTGATACATAATACATAGAGGATAAGGTTCAATTTCGTATCTTTAAACCGACACTCGAAGACGAGTGCGACTTTGAGAAACCTTAGTGAATAACGCGGGTGCATCACCCAAAGGTTGACTGGTAGAGAATGCCTGTGGCATGAAGTACATGCATACCTACATATGCTCACGCCTGTATTCCCCCAAGGGGTAGGCAGAGGTGTTGTAATTTTCAACACCCACATTTCACCGAATATGATTAAGTGCCAACGTGACAAAGGGTGAGTCCATCGCCGTCTCAGGCACTATACATACGTCTTTGAATTATTTCTCAGACATATGCAGGTTTCCTCACGATGTTTTCCTTCACCGTAAAGCACGTGGTGTGAAATAAATGTACATAAGTTTTTAGAAAAACTCATAGACAGGCCCCGCTGGGATTCGAACTTGCGTCGCTTGCGTAGCAGGCGACTGGTCTAAATATTTATAAATACACAAGCAAGGGAAACCGGGTGATAAATAATATTATTGATATGCATTACAAAAAACATGCAGTCAAATTTATGACCTCCTTTTCTGAAATCGGATTTTTTTTAGATTTTTTATATTTCATTTTCAAAAATCTATTTGAGTCAATAATAAGTATTGTAATGCAAAACAATATTATTTAAAAAAAACATCATCTTCTTTTTTATATATAAAAATGAATCCCCATTTCCCTTGGTCACGGCATCACGCGTAAACGGCTGGATGGATTTTAACGGGACTTTCACTGGCAGATATCTGATGTTTCCAGGAGTGTTTTAGGCCAATTTTATTACAAAAAAACAGCATGAAAATAAATCTACGCGAGGCACATAAATAAAAAAATATTTTCTCGTTCAGAAATTATGTTTAGCAAATAATAACGGTGCGTACAAACTTGATTCTAAACGCAGTTACAACAGGAACTGATTTGCTTTCAAATTATTCATAAATACATTTCAAACAGCGAAGCGTAACGACCGGGAAGATATGGCATTTATTTAAATGATATTACGCTTTATTAATAGCTTGTCTAGATTCATAATCTCCTGGTATCTATACTTATGTTCTTCTAGCTTCCGTCAACAGAAGTAAGTAGCTAAGTAGTTCTTTCACATAATTAACCAACTTCAAAAAAAGGAGGCGGTCTTTTTTTTGTAGAAAAGGTTTATCATACCCCTACATGATGTGGGGTATGATATGTTATACTCTACACCTCGTGGTGTGACTAATCAATACAGTAGTAAATTTAAATGCAAAACAATAAACTAATCGATAACTTCTCTCAGTTCTGCGAGCCTGGTACTTTGTACCACTTTAAAAGGAATGCTTAACTAGTTAACGATTTATGAATGGCCACAAATCGAGTCGAAGGTCAATTCGATTCCATTGAACTTTTGACAGGGACCCACATTTCATCTGTGGAGGTTAATATCTCTTATACACTCATGCTCGCCTGGTACTTTTGTATCTGATAAAACATAAAAACTATACCATAATATTATAAAGAGGAAGGATTTGTTTATTTGTTTGTAAGGCTGCGAAACTACTTGACCGATCTTGAAAATTCTTTGAGCAATGGATAGCTACATCATCAGTAAGTAACATAGGCTACATTTTATCTCCGTACTCCCACGGGAACGTGAACTACGCGGGTGAAACATGACGTCCGCTAGTTTTCTATATTTCCATGCCCGGGTTAGGATTGAAAACTTGACTGATCGAATGATATGCACCAAAGCAACTGTGCCACAATCCTTCAAATATGTTTTCCTGGGGCCCAACTATGAGCTATGTGAACTTGGCACCCGACTTGAAAAAAACCAAAATTTTTTTTTGCCATCTGGAAGGCTTTCGTTTGTAGTTGTTTGTAGTGAAAATTATTTCGTTTGTAGTTGAAAAAAAAAAAAGTTATGCCTCATGAAAAAATGGTCAGCACCCGACTTTCGAATTTCAAAATTTGAAAACGGCACGTTTGTAGAGGATCGTTTGTAGTTGTTTGTAGTACAATTATTTTTGTTTGTAGTAAAAAGACAAAAAAGTTATGGGACAAAAACAAAAAAAAGTTTTTTATTTTTTACTTTTTTATGATTATGCTATAAAGTAGCTTCAAATCGTTTGTAGTAAGCCACAAATGCTAGTAAAGTGTCGAGGAACATTCCTAGACGTTTGTAGTAACTTTCAATCGTTTGTAGTAGCTTCCAATCTTTTGTAGTAAGCCAGGAATTGTTCTAAAGTATCGAGGAAATATCCTAGACGTTTGTAGTAACTTTCAATCGTTTGTAGTAGCTTCCAATCGTTTGTAGTAAGCCGGGAATGATTTTAAAAAGTCGACGCACAATCCTAGACGTTTGTAGTAACTTTCAATCGTTTGTAGTAGCTTCCATTCGTTTGTAGTAAGCCGGGAATTATTTTAAAAAGTCGACGAACAATCCTAGACGTTTGTAGTAACTTTCAATCGTTTGTAGTAGCTTCCAATCGTTTGTAGTAAGCCGGGAATGATTTTAAAAAGTCGACGAACAATCCTAGACGTTTGTAGTAACTTTCAATCGTTTGTAGTAGCTTCCATTCGTTTGTAGTAAGCCGGGAATGATTTCAAAAAGTCGACGAATAATCCTAGACGTTTGTAGTAACTTTCAATCGTTTGTAGTAGCTTCCATTTGTTTGTAGTAAACCGGGAATGATTTTAAAAAGTCGACGAACAATCCTAGACGTTTGTAGTAACTTTCAATCGTTTGTAGTAGCTTCCAATCGTTTGTAGTAAGCCGGGAATGATTTTAAAAAGTCGACAAACAATCCTAGACGTTTGTAGTAACTTTCAATCGTTTGTAGTAGCTTCCAATCGTTTGTAGTAAGCCGGGAATTATTTTAAAAAGTCGACGAACAATCCTAGACGTTTGTAGTAACTTTCAATCGTTTGTAGTAGCTTCCAATCGTTTGTAGTAAGCCAGGAATTGTTCTAAAGTATCGACGAACAATCCTAGACGTTTGTAGTAACTTTCAATCGTTTGTAGTAGCTTCCAATCGTTTGTAGTAAGCCGGGAATTATTTTAAAAAGTCGACGAACAATCCTAGACGTTTGTAGTAACTTTCAATCGTTTGTAGTAGCTTCCATTCGTTTGTAGTAAGCCGGGAATGATTTTAAAAAGTCGACGAATAATCCTAGACGTTTGTAGTAACTTTCAATCGTTTGTAGTAGCTTCCAATCGTTTGTAGTAAGCCAGGAATTGTTCTAAAGTATCAAGGAAATATCCTAGACGTTTGTAGTAACTTTCGATCGTTTGTAGTAGCTTCCAATCGTTTGTAGTAAGCCGGGAATGATTTTAAAAAGTCGACGAACAATCCTAGACATTTGTAGTAACTTTCAATCGTTTGTAGTAGCTTCCAATCGTTTGTAGTAAGCCGGGAATGATTTTAAAAAGTCGACGAACAATCCTAGACGTTTGTAGTAACTTTCAATCGTTTGTAGTAGCTTCCAATCGTTTGTAGTAAGCCGGAAATGATTTTAAAAAGTCGACGAACAATCCTAGACGTTTGTAGTAACTTTCAATCGTTTGTAGTAGCTTCTATTCGTTTGTAGTAAGCCGGGAATGATTTTAAAAAGTCGACGAACAATCCTAGACGTTTGTAGTAACTTTCAATCGTTTGTAGTAGCTTCCAATCGTTTGTAGTAAGCCAGGAATTGTTCTAAAGTATCGAGGAAATATCCTAGACGTTTGTAGTAACTTTCGATCGTTTGTAGTAGCTTCCAATCGTTTGTAGTAAGCCGGGAATGATTTTAAAAAGTCGACGAACAATCCTAGACGTTTGTAGTAACTTTCAATCGTTTGTAGTAGCTTCCAATCGTTTGTAGTAAGCCAGGAATTGTTCTAAAGTATCGAGGAAATATCCTAGACGTTTGTAGTAACTTTCGATCGTTTGTAGTAGCTTCCAATCGTTTGTAGTAAGCCGGGAATGATTTTAAAAAGTCGACGAACAATCCTAGACGTTTGTAGTAACTTTCAATCGTTTGTAGTAGCTTCCAATCGTTTGTAGTAAGCCGGGAATGATTTTAAAAAGTCGACGAACAATCCTAGACGTTTGTAGTAACTTTCAATCGTTTGTAGTAGCTTCCAATCGTTTGTAGTAAGCCGGGAATGATTTTAAAAAGTCGACGAACAATCCTAGACGTTTGTAGTAACTTTCAATCGTTTGTAGTAGCTTCCAATCGTTTGTAGTAAGCCGGGAATGATTTTAAAAAGTCGACGAACAATCCTAGACGTTTGTAGTAACTTTCAATCGTTTGTAGTAGCTTCCAATCGTTTGTAGTAAGCCGGGAATGATTTTAAAAAGTCGACGAACAATCCTAGACGTTTGTAGTAACTTTCAATCGTTTGTAGTAGCTTCCATTCGTTTGTAGTAAGCCGGGAATGATTTTAAAAAGTCGACGAACAATCCTAGACGTTTGTAGTAACTTTCAATCGTTTGTAGTAGCTTCCAATCGTTTGTAGTAAGCCAGGAATTGTTCTAAAGTATCGAGGAAATATCCTAGACGTTTGTAGTAACTTTCAATCGTTTGTAGTAGCTTCCAATCGTTTGTAGTAAGCCGGGAATGATTTTAAAAAGTCGACGAACAATCCTAGACGTTTGTAGTAACTTTCAATCGTTTGTAGTAGCTTCCAATCGTTTGTAGTAAGCCAGGAATTGTTCTAAAGTATCGAGGAAATATCCTAGACGTTTGTAGTAACTTTCGATCGTTTGTAGTAGCTTCCAATCGTTTGTAGTAAGCCGGGAATTATTTTAAAAAGTCGACGAACAATCCTAGACGTTTGTAGTAACTTTCAATCGTTTGTAGTAGCTTCCATTCGTTTGTAGTAAGCCGGGAATGATTTTAAAAAGTCGACGAATAATCCTAGACGTTTGTAGTAACTTTCAATCGTTTGTAGTAGCTTCCAATCGTTTGTAGTAAGCCAGGAATTGTTCTAAAGTATCGAGGAAATATCCTAGACGTTTGTAGTAACTTTCGATCGTTTGTAGTAGCTTCCAATCGTTTGTAGTAAGCCGGGAATGATTTTAAAAAGTCGACGAACAATCCTAGACTTTAGAACAATTCCTGGCTTACTACAAACGATACAAAGCTACTACAAACGATTGAAAGTTACTACAAACGTCTAGGATTGTTCGTCGATACTTTAGAACAATTCCTGGCTTACTACAAACGATTGGAAGCTACTACAAACGATTGAAAGTTACTACAAACGTCTAGGATTGTTCGTCGACTTTTTAAAATAATTCCCGGCTTACTACAAACGATTGGAAGCTACTACAAACGATTGAAAGTTACTACAAACGTCTAGGATTGTTTGTCGACTTTTTAAAATCATTCCCGGCTTACTACAAACGATTGGAAGCTACTACAAACGATTGAAAGTTACTACAAACGTCTAGGATTGTTCGTCGACTTTTTAAAATAATTCCCGGCTTACTACAAACGAATGGAAGCTACTACAAACGATTGAAAGTTACTACAAACGTCTAGGATTGTTCGTCGACTTTTTAAAATCATTCCCGGCTTACTACAAACGAATGGAAGCTACTACAAACGATTGAAAGTTACTACAAACGTCTAGGATTGTTCGTCGACTTTTTAAAATCATTCCCGGCTTACTACAAACGATTGGAAGCTACTGCAAACGATTGAAAGTTACTACAAACGTCTAGGATTGTTCGTCGACTTTTTAAAATCATTCCCGGCTTACTACAAACGATTGGAAGCTACTACAAACGATCGAAAGTTACTACAAACGTCTAGGATATTTCCTCGATACTTTAGAACAATTCCTGGCTTACTACAAACGATTGGAAGCTACTACAAACGATTGAAAGTTACTACAAACGTCTAGGATTGTTCGTCGACTTTTTAAAATCATTCCCGGCTTACTACAAACGATTGGAAGCTACTACAAACGATCGAAAGTTACTACAAACGTCTAGGATATTTTGTCGATACTTTAGAACAATTCCCGGCTTACTACAAACGATTGGAAGCTACTACAAACGATTGAAAGTTACTACAAACGTCTAGGATTGTTCGTCGACTTTTTAAAATCATTCCCGGCTTACTACAAACGATTGGAAACTACTACAAACGATCGAAAGTTACTACAAACGTCTAGGATATTTCCTCGATACTTTAGAACAATTCCTGGCTTACTACAAACGATTGGGAGCTACTACAAACGATTGAAAGTTACTACAAACGTCTAGGATTATTCGTCGACTTTTTAAAATAATTCCCGGCTTACTACAAACGATTGGATGCTACTACAAACGATTGAAAGTTACTACAAACGTCTAGGATTGTTCGTCGACTTTTTAAAATCATTCCCGGCTTACTACAAACGATTGGAAGCTACTACAAACGATTGAAAGTTACTACAAACGTCTAGGATTGTTCGTCGACTTTTTAAAATCATTCCCGGCTTACTACAAACGATTGGAAGCTACTACAAACGATCGAAAGTTACTACAAACGTCTAGGATATTTCCTCGATACTTTAGAACAATTCCTGGCTTACTACAAACGATTGGAAGCTACTACAAACGATTGAAAGTTACTACAAACGTCTAGGATTGTTCGTCGACTTTTTAAAATCATTCCCGGCTTACTACAAACGAATAGAAGCTACTACAAACGATTGAAAGTTACTACAAACGTCTAGGATTGTTCGTCGACTTTTTAAAATCATTTCCGGCTTACTACAAACGATTGGAAGCTACTACAAACGATTGAAAGTTACTACAAACGTCTAGGATTGTTCGTCGACTTTTTAAAATCATTCCCGGCTTACTACAAACGATTGGAAGCTACTACAAACGATTGAAAGTTACTACAAATGTCTAGGATTGTTCGTCGACTTTTTAAAATCATTCCCGGCTTACTACAAACGATTGAAAGCTACTACAAACGATCGAAAGTTACTACAAACGTCTAGGATATTTCCTTGATACTTTAGAACAATTCCTGGCTTACTACAAACGATTGGAAGCTACTACAAACGATTGAAAGTTACTACAAACGTCTAGGATTATTCGTCGACTTTTTAAAATCATTCCCGGCTTACTACAAACGAATGGAAGCTACTACAAACGATTGAAAGTTACTACAAACGTCTAGGATTGTTCGTCGACTTTTTAAAATAATTCCCGGCTTACTACAAACGATTGGAAGCTACTACAAACGATTGAAAGTTACTACAAACGTCTAGGATTGTTCGTCGATACTTTAGAACAATTCCTGGCTTACTACAAACGATTGGAAGCTACTACAAACGATTGAAAGTTACTACAAACGTCTAGGATTGTTCGTCGACTTTTTAAAATAATTCCCGGCTTACTACAAACGATTGGAAGCTACTACAAACGATTGAAAGTTACTACAAACGTCTAGGATTGTTTGTCGACTTTTTAAAATCATTCCCGGCTTACTACAAACGATTGGAAGCTACTACAAACGATTGAAAGTTACTACAAACGTCTAGGATATTTCCTCGATACTTTAGAACAATTCCTGGCTTACTACAAACGATTGGAAGCTACTACAAACGATTGAAAGTTACTACAAACGTCTAGGATTGTTCGTCGACTTTTTAAAATCATTCCCGGCTTACTACAAACGAATGGAAGCTACTACAAACGATTGAAAGTTACTACAAACGTCTAGGATTGTTCGTCGACTTTTTAAAATCATTCCCGGCTTACTACAAACGATTGGAAGCTACTACAAACGATTGAAAGTTACTACAAACGTCTAGGATTATTCGTCGACTTTTTAAAATCATTCCCGGCTTACTACAAACGATTGGAAGCTACTACAAACGATTGAAAGTTACTACAAACGTCTAGGATTGTTCGTCGACTTTTTAAAATCATTCCCGGCTTACTACAAACGATTGGAAGCTACTACAAACGATTGAAAGTTACTACAAACGTCTAGGATTGTTCGTCGACTTTTTAAAATCATTCCCGGCTTACTACAAACGATTGGAAGCTACTACAAACGATTGAAAGTTACTACAAACGTCTAGGATTGTTCGTCGACTTTTTAAAATCATTCCCGGCTTACTACAAACGATTGGAAGCTACTACAAACGATCGAAAGTTACTACAAACGTCTAGGATATTTCCTCGATACTTTAGAATAATTCCTGGCTTACTACAAACGATTGGAAGCTACTACAAACGATTGAAAGTTACTACAAACGTCTAGGATTGTTCGTCGACTTTTTAAAATCATTCCCGGCTTACTACAAACGATTGGAAGCTACTACAAACGATCGAAAGTTACTACAAACGTCTAGGATTATTCGTCGACTTTTTAAAATCATTCCCGGCTTACTACAAACGAATGGAAGCTACTACAAACGATTGAAAGTTACTACAAACGTCTAGGATTGTTCGTCGACTTTTTAAAATAATTCCCGGCTTACTACAAACGATTGGAAGCTACTACAAACGATTGAAAGTTACTACAAACGTCTAGGATTGTTCGTCGATACTTTAGAACAATTCCTGGCTTACTACAAACGATTGGAAGCTACTACAAACGATTGAAAGTTACTACAAACGTCTAGGATTGTTCGTCGACTTTTTAAAATAATTCCCGGCTTACTACAAACGATTGGAAGCTACTACAAACGATTGAAAGTTACTACAAACGTCTAGGATTGTTTGTCGACTTTTTAAAATCATTCCCGGCTTACTACAAACGATTGGAAGCTACTACAAACGATTGAAAGTTACTACAAACGTCTAGGATTGTTCGTCGACTTTTTAAAATCATTCCCGGTTTACTACAAACAAATGGAAGCTACTACAAACGATTGAAAGTTACTACAAACGTCTAGGATTATTCGTCGACTTTTTGAAATCATTCCCGGCTTACTACAAACGAATGGAAGCTACTACAAACGATTGAAAGTTACTACAAACGTCTAGGATTGTTCGTCGACTTTTTAAAATCATTCCCGGCTTACTACAAACGATTGGAAGCTACTACAAACGATTGAAAGTTACTACAAACGTCTAGGATTGTTCGTCGACTTTTTAAAATAATTCCCGGCTTACTACAAACGAATGGAAGCTACTACAAACGATTGAAAGTTACTACAAACGTCTAGGATTGTGCGTCGACTTTTTAAAATCATTCCCGGCTTACTACAAACGATTGGAAGCTACTACAAACGATTGAAAGTTACTACAAACGTCTAGGATATTTCCTCGATACTTTAGAACAATTCCTGGCTTACTACAAAAGATTGGAAGCTACTACAAACGATTGAAAGTTACTACAAACGTCTAGGAATGTTCCTCGACACTTTACTAGCATTTGTGGCTTACTACAAACGATTTGAAGCTACTTTATAGCATAATCATAAAAAAGTAAAAAATAAAAAACTTTTTTTTGTTTTTGTCCCATAACTTTTTTGTCTTTTTACTACAAACAAAAATAATTGTACTACAAACAACTACAAACGATCCTCTACAAACGTGCCGTTTTCAAATTTTGAAATTCGAAAGTCGGGTGCTGACCATTTTTTCATGAGGCATAACTTTTTTTTTTTTCAACTACAAACGAAATAATTTTCACTACAAACAACTACAAACGAAAGCCTTCCAGATGGCAAAAAAAAATTTTGGTTTTTTTCAAGTCGGGTGCCAAGTTCACATAGCTCCAACTATGAGCTCTTATTGCAATGTTAATTCAGTTGTGCGACAGTGACAGACGTATACACGTCACATACATCTGTCTCATAAATTAGTGAAACTATCATGGCAATAAGAGCTCATGGTAAGGCCCCTGGTGCTTTTATAAATAATGGATCGACTATTTGATAAGCTCAAAGGATATTTATGGCCGTAAAATGTTCGTTTAAATAGTCAAGCGAATTGATTTAACGAGCTATCAATATACATCAAAATAAACGATGATCCTACGTCAAAGTCAGGCTTTTAAATCATTCTAAAACGGTTCGTTCTAACGTCGTGATTCGTATCGTCTCCATGTAAATTCTAGCTTTGTAACAATTAAGGAATTAACTATATTGAAAACGTTTTTTATTTACCTTAAAGTTCAAATTCACTTTCAGTATATAATAAGAGATAGTTTGGAGATTACTTCGCGTAAGTCTTGTCTAGCATGATTGCAAATTCAATTCTCGGGCGAAATTTATTTAACGAAAATTTATGGAAAATTTTAATCAATAATTTTTTATTTCTTTAGACTTCTTAAAAAGGTTTTTTCAAATCGTCAGAATGACAGAAAAAAAAACAGGGTTCGGAAGGCTACTTTTACTGAGAACAGACTTTTACTTTGTCATGTACTCTGTCGGTGCTCTGACACTATGTCTGTCTGTTTATTAAGGCTTATATTCACTGGATTATAACTTATAACAACTGGATCGATTTTAACGGGTTCTTTTTTACATGCTGATATTATAAGGAGTAACATAAATTATTTTTATTAAAAAAATAACTTTATGTAACATAGTTTTTTAATCCTACGTGAGTACCTACAGGCGCACAGCTAGTCAAAATAGAAAATTAATACTCAAAAAAAATTTGAGGCTGTTAAAAAGTATTCAATTTGAACAGCACCTCGGTGTAAAAATGATCTATCTTTTGTTTTGCAAAAAACCAGACAATATAACAACAGTTACGGCGAGACGATGTAACAGTGTTATTGTCTGTTATGCATGACTTAACCACCATTATGATTTTATTTGCATTATTATTGTATGTATGAAGTTTAAATTGTTCTATTAGCACTTTAGATCTTAATGATGCATTTTTAGTAATACATTTATATTTACATAATGTAACGGGATATTTCGCATCCGTGGTTTGTGCTAATGAGACTTGAGACTTCGTGGTCCTAAACATGTTTCCTAGGTTGTTTTTTTTGCGAAACCCTGTTTTTGAAATTTTTTTTTTTTTAAAAAAAGGACCAATTATTTCAGAGTTTAGCTAGTCCAAACAGACAGACAGAGTTTTTTTTATCTACTCGCCGTATATAATTTATAAGCATTATGTGAACAGCTGTTAATTTGGAATAACAAACAGACACTTGTTTTTTTTAATCTGTAGATGAACTTGTAGGTGAAGATTTCTGTACTTGAGAATATGTCTGAGTTTATTATTATGATGCCAAGCTCACCAATCTATACTTTCTAGTTCTCTTCCCATCTGCCTACCATATCGAATATCTCCCTACTTAGCTTATTCAAGCTTCTTTTTATAAACTGTATCAAAAACTAGGTTTTCTGGTTCACTACACACAAAAACGCAAAAAGCTAAAAAAGCGTTTCCGCATCATTTTTTATTTACTCACTGCACGCACTCTTAACTGGAATTAAAAAATACAAGTAGAAAGTTCATGTGCATTAGAAATACCTATAATGAATTGGACATCAGAATTGAATGGCTGACCCTAATCGGGGCATTGAATGTATTTACTAAGGGGGTCACTGTTCAAGTAATTTCTAACAGCTTAGATGTAATAAACATTGGACCAATGGGTGACAATTTTAGACGAGGTTTGTAAATGCTTGGTTATGTCAATTTTGAGGCGTGATAAAAAGTTATCTTTACAGCGTTGTTCATGAAATTTTTTGAAAAAAAACTAGGTTTCTCATATCAAATTTTACAAGGTAAACTTATGTATCAACATTTCTGATCTGAACATCTGAATTATGTAGAATGTAGACGATAAGAAGAGATGCATGAATGTGATATATGGCAAACGGCGGTCTCTGCCTACCCCCATGGGATACAGGCGTGAGCATATGTATGGTGGTATGTATGTAGATAATAAAGTAAAATTATGATGATAATTTATTAGCCTTTGCAATTATTGAGCTTTTGCGCAAAAATCAGTAACGAAACTTCAAACGGCTAGTTTCCAAACCGGTGGTCTATTATTGACTAAATAATTTTCAAATGAGATAGATTTTGCTTGGACTTTCCTAATAATACTTTGTTCAAAAACAACATTTATACGGTACGTTATCTAGCAGTTTATAAAGTCAAGTTATTGTTTTAGAGATATAATCTTACAAAGTAAAATTCCAACATTAACCACAGGTATAATTAAATATTTATCTAAAAAGCCCAGAGTTAATACCGTTGTGTACGATTATTTATCGTAAACAAGGATCTTAAGTCACAATAGTATCAGTTCCGTCCGGATTTTTTACTTTTTATATTTCAATTATCCCGTTACTGCACTGTGGGGGTCACGCCCCGATATTAAGTTTTTAATGCCAATGGGATCTGACCCAAATCTAGTATGTTCTGTCTGTATTAACGCCCATTCATAATTGCATGGGTTTTTAAGCAATTAAATTATGTAGTAATGTTTTAAAAAACTGATTTTTTAAATTTTTTCAATTCCGTAGTCTGATACCCATAGTGCAAGCTTTTTTTAGATTGAGACCAAACTATAAGACTAATTTAAAGAAATGAATTTGGTTTCAAAGCATTAAGTACTTGAAGTTAGCCACGCCAAGAACGAACTTGGCCACGTCAAGATTTATAAGTACTGAAGTATTGGAAAAATAAAAAGTTAGATAGAAGTAAGTTGATCAAAGGCCCTACAGATGTATATGACGTGTATAAGTCTGTCACTGTCACACAGTGGAACTATGGTGACAATAAAAGCTTATGGTAAGGCCCCAGTAGCTTATGAACAATTACGATTATAATGATGATGGGTATGAAACTAGAAAGCTTTAACTACAAATCGTAAATTTGAGTTCGTATAGTGCATAAACTAAAGTAGACTATGTGAAAAACATGCAAACAATGAAATAACAAGTTCATAGTCCACAAAAAAAGACGAAACGACATCACATGACTATCTACATAACTCCACTAGGTTCTGCCGGCGACTTTGTCCGTGTGGAATAGTTAATTTGAGCTAACGTCTCAGCGTGATGATATATATCCTATAGCCTTACTTTATAAATAGGCTATCTGATAGATTCTCGGTTCACTTGCGACAGATGTGGCAAGAGATGCCGTGTTGAATGCGGACTGCTAAGCCACAAGAGAAGATGTATGAGATAGGACACAGCTCTGCAACAATAATCTGACAAGATGAAGTGGCCTATGATGATGATGATCTGACACTATGAGCATTTTTAAAATCGGACCCATAGTTTCCGAGATTAGCGCGTTCAAGCAAACAATCAATTTCTTCAGCTTTGTTTATTAGTGTAGATAGACGAAGGCTGGCAACATAGCTACTAAAGATGAACTTATCATTTCTATTTGAACAATGATTTGATGAAAAAATATTTTTCATTCTCATATTTACTGGATTAATTGTTTAGTTATTAATGAAACTTAGGATAAAATCGGAGCAGTTTTCTACTTCATTGAGCCAAACACACAGGAGAGTTAACCTAATCTACAATATCAGTTTAACGCCGCGAAGCTAACAGAATTCGTGACAGTAGATAGTCTACTTTTCAGATATAAAGCCTCTATTTATCTCCATACCTCAGGTAAATTGGTTTAGTGGTTTAGCTGTAAAGTAAGCGCTCTGCATTTTAATATTACTATTAGTTTTGATGTAATGTCAGATTTTGTTCTAACATCGCTTGTCATTTGTCCGTTAAATATACTGCGATCTCAATATTTTGTAAGATTTCTGCACTTATTACCATGGTAGTTTAAGTCATTTTTCTCTTGAACCTAAAAAATAGGGATATGATTAATCAATACACTGGTATAAGCTGCATATTGACAAACTTGAACATGCAATATTAGCAGCAAATGTGTTAAGCGCCACTTATTACAGGCACTCTATCGTCCTCTTAATTGAGTATATTGAAAATGATTATTAGAAAGCTATTTGTAATGGGTATACGTCTATCACAGTTGCAAAGCAGATTTAGATAGAATTTCATAGTACTAAAGACATTGATAAATTCTCTCTCAGATCAGCGGTGTTTGCTTGTAATCAGATGATCTGAACACATAGTAACATAAATAAGACAATCTTGCCTTCATCTAACACTTAAGTATTCATCTATTGGCGTTGATGCAATTTTATTATTTTCTTTTTACAGTATTTTATATTCGAATTACTTACGAGCAATTTTTTTGTTAAGGTTATTGATCCTTGTATGATGAAATTTGAATCCTTCCTTTCCTTTTTATATATTTTCAAAGCGACTAAAAACATATTAATTCAACTTAAACAAAGTCACGTTATTTATGATATATACATTATTGATTAAAAGCTTCCGTTAGTAAATCAAACTTTTGGGGTCTGCTTAAAAAAACAAGAATAATTTAAATATTTGTAAATCTAATTGCATCCGATCGGTTCTGTTCTAACAACTATCTACTATACCAATTAGGAAATTCTCACGGCTTCGTTTTTTAATGATCTGTAATCAGATACAGCTATCTAAAGTAGGTAAATCATTTATTCGTTTTGGTGTTCGATTTTGGTTCAAACATAGAAATGCACAAAAGTGACTTGTATACTTTTTGTTTGGTGAGCTAAATACTTGGATGTGTTTCGGAACTTATTATATTTTAATTTATTTTCTGTTACTACTAATAGTTAAGATTAAGGTTTTTTGGTAGACGTCTTATTTTTAATTGAGCACTTAAAAAAATATTTTGGCTGTCTTCGCTTACTTAGACCATAATTTAGGGCATAAAAATTATTTTGAATAATCGCGCGGCTTATAAAAAAATATTGAATAATTTTCAATAATTTATATATTATAGCTTTGGTCATCAAAAATTAATGAGTTCATTGATTATCATAGCAGTATTTTAAAACTTAAAATGATGATGGAGTTATTATGGATAACTGTTTATCGTATAGTAAGCGTGTCGTTGTTGTTCTAATCACTATAAAATACATAATAAACAATTTTGCAATTAACATAAAATTTTAATAAATTATAAGTAATTAGATCTTTTATAGGCGAGTGTACCTAAACAAAAAAATTAAAAAAAAACATACCTTCAAAATTTTCCAAAATTTCTCGATTACTGAACACAGCTTGAACACAATTTCAAAAATCGAATTTGGTATTTTTTTACGTTTAAAGTGGCCACGATCGGCCGTGCCGGCGGTCGCGATAGAACTGGGGACCCGTCAGCGGCGCACCGGTTAATATATCTCGTATAGTATCCATCTTTCACTGGTTGAGCTGAGACGCCGAGCATTTCTGGGTTAATGAGGACTCGTGTTCGTGGACGTTTTCTACGCGTTTTCGAATTGTGCGGATGTTGAGCTCTTGCGTTGTCATGCGCTCCTGGTACCTTGTGCGTGTAGATTTTATTTGTATGAGGTTTTTACCCAAAAAATCTAAGTTTTTGGCTTAAGAGTTGGTATTATGCTTCGTGATGATGCTTGTACACTGGCAATTAATATTATTAACTAGCAGACATCACGCGGCTTCACACGCGTATTTCCCCGAGAAGGGGAACAAAAGATAGCCTATGTTACTCGCTGATGATGTAGCTATCCAATGCTGAAAGAATTTTCAATATCGGTTGACCGATTGTTTGCATTGAATAGGCTCCGAAACTACTCAAACAAGAAAACGATTCGTTCCTCTTTATTATATTAGTGTAGATAAATAAATAAATAAATAAGTGAATAATAATTTATCACCCGCCGTGGTGGACAGTAGCCTGAGTGCCTAGTGCGAGTTTTTCACTGCCGCCGTCACAAGTCACAGCGTCAAAGTTAACGCAGATTTGTGGGATGGGAGCAGCGCCTCTGTCGACTTAAAGATGACACTATTGTGAGCCCATACAAATCTGCGTTTACGTCGACGCGATGACTTGTGACGGCGATTTTAAGAAAACTCACACTAAGCCCTCTGTAGACCTAGACAAAGTATCATTCTCTCGCGCTTGCACAAATAGAAACGATACAAAATGTATGGGAATGACATTAATCAGTCACGGGACAAATGTTGTTCCCGTACATTTTGTATCGTTTCCATTAACGAAGCGTGGGTATAATGTTACTTTGTCTACGCTACGCAAGCGACGCAAGTTAGAATCCCAGCGGCTTGTACCAATGAGTTCATCTAAAAACTTGAGTACAGTAATTTCACCCCACATGCTTTATGTTGAAACAATTCAAAGAAATGTGTAGTGCCTGAGACGGAGATGGACATTCAACTCACTCAGGACACTCAACCAAACCCTGTAGTTTTATACTAAAACTAGCTGTGCCCCGCGGTTTCAACGAGATTTAGTTTCATCCTTTATTTCGCGGAACCCTAATATTTTTTGTAGCATAAGTTACTCCTTGAAACATTAACTACCTGCCAGTGAAAGTCCCAATAAAATCGGTCCAGCCGTTTCATAGATTAGCCGGAACAAACAGACACAGACAGACCGACAAACAGAGTTTTTTTTTTTATTGGTTTATCAGTGGCAGTAGCGTGTACACTTTCATATGCATTTAGTGAAAAACTGTTATTTTGGAATTACAAACAGACACTTCAATTTTATTTATCTGTATAGATATGTCCCAGATTACTTACCTGAATCCAAAATCACAGGCAAATGTACAAACAAACAAGTGAATGAGTCAGATCACTTTTCCCTACCTTCAGGCTCATTAAAACGGTAACAGAGTGATTCTAAGCTGCACTCGTGCTTCCAATACCGATAGCATACTCTTAACATATGTGTCTACGAGGGAAACTCGGCTACAATTACTTGCTGGTTGAATCAACAATTAGTTTAAGGCCTTTGTCATGTGGAATAACATAGAAAAAAGTTTAATTCGAAGTGTATGTTTGTAACTCAGCTTTTTACAAAATTCATGTGATAGTTTATACGGTACTTAACTAAATAAAAAAAAACAATTTATATAAATTCTCTGTCTGTCTGTTTGTTCCGATTATCTCCGAAACGGCTGGGCCGATTTTAATGAGAATTTCATTGGGTATCCTTGTAACAATTTTATTTTGCTATCTGCATTAATAACCAGAACAAACAGACAGGCAGCTATACAGTCAAAGAAAAAATTGGGTTCTAATGGGTGTACCGTATATTATACTGTCATAATATGCATTTAGTGAAAAGTTGCTACTATGAAATCACAAACGGATACTTCAATTTTATTGATCTGTATAGATATCGGTGGGTAAAGTGTAGTTCCCAATATAATTTCGAAAACTGATGATCTAATTTAAGAAAAATCTTTCTACAGTGTTTTCGCGTCGGCTTTTTGAGTGCAAATATTTTGATGTAAGTATAATACCGCGCTAGATAATAATCCCTACTAATATTATAAATGCGAAAGTAACTCTGTCTGTCTGTCTGTTACGCTTTCCCGCTTAAACCTCTCAACCGATTTTGATGAAATTTGGCACAGACAATCTTTAGACCCTGAGAAAGGACATAGGCTTCCTTTTATTAAAAATATTAGGGTTCCGCGACAATAAGGATGAAACTAAATCTACGCGGGTGAAACCGCGGGGCACAGCTATTTATATATACATTGGACTCAATAACTACAAATTGATATGACAGTGAGCCTTCACTGTCAGCTCATGTCAGATCATACTGTCAAAGACTGTCTTCTAACGATTGGAAAATAATGGCAGTCCTTGTAAAACGCGACCGAAACGGTATTGCAGTTAAACATAGGATCGGATCACGCCTCGTGCTTTTATATTAACATTTTATATGCCCATGGACATAGTTCTAATGCTCAAATGTCTAAAATATTACTAATATTTGTGAACATGGCAAATTCCAGCCAGTCAAAACAAAAATCTAATTGAGATTAATTGAGGCCATAACCATAGTGGCTTAATCAAATCAAATCAAAAAGTTTTATTCAACATAAGGGACACTTGAAACACTTATTGAACGTCATTTCTCTTACGCTAACTTAAGTTAATTTACTACCGTTTCCAAAAGTAAGCCTGTCAGGAGAAGAAACGGCGAAACAAACTCCCCGGTTTTCTTTTTACATGTGTCCCTTTTATATACATAGGGTTGTTTAAGTACATTTTAATGGAAGAGTGAGCAACTCATTGCCATGTTTGGCTATCATCAATATACTCAGTTACACTATAATATGCTTTTTCACAAAGTTTCTGTTTGACGCTTGCCTTAAAACTTAAAAATGGTAGTTCACACATTTTTAATGGTAGTTTATTGGAAAGGCGTATATTTTGCCCCACAAAAGGGTTACCAGTTTTGTGCAGTCTAGTCACAGGGACACGGAGTTTATCCCTCTTGGACAATATTTTTGAATACCATCTATACAGATAAATAAAATTGAAGTGTCTGTTTGTAATTCCAAAATTACAGCTTTTTGCTAAATGCATAAAGTCAAAGTCAAAGTCAAAAATATCTTTATTCGATTAGACTTTATACAAAGCACTTTCAAATCGTCAGAATGACACAATTTACAGGATTATACATGCTACCGCCAGGTTCGGAAGGTTGCTTTTACTGAGAAGAACCTGGCAAGAAACTCAGCAATTACTCTTTTCAAAAATATTATACAATTTAAAAAAACAACAAAATAAATCATTTGAGAAATGTAAGCCCATGGACACAGTTCCAATGCTTGTGCAATGTCGATAAAAATTAACATAAAGAAAAGTCTAGTAGTTCTATTTATATCTAAATGCGTAGCTTGAGATGACCAGCCCCCACAAGCAGCACCTGTTCACAAGTATGACGAGAATGCCAGTCATCGCCCTCCTCAACCATTATAGAGGGAAGTGAGCGACCCGACATATGAAAGTATACACGCTACTTACACAAAAAAACCAAGTTTTAAATTTTTCTCTATCTGTCTGTTGTTCCGGGTAATCTCTGAAACGGCTGGACGGATTTTAACGGGACTTTCACTGGTAATGAAACTAAATCTACGCGGTGAAACCGCGGGGCACAGCTAGTAGAAAATAAAAACAGTATTTTTTTAATCAACTAGCACTCTTCAGTATTTCAGTACTTTCTTTTACTTTTATGTTTTATTAGACCTATTAACTTCAGGCCACTCTGGTTCTGGTAAAAAATCATAAACTCAATATTGTAAAAAAATGAGTTAGGCCACTATGGTTCTCATGGCCTCAATTAATTGTAGCAAACTTACAGTGGCAATGGGATTTTTTTAATATTTGTAAGTCACGCTTCCCTTCTTCTTCACAGTGTTAAATCTTTACAGTGTTTTGAAAACTGTTCAACAATCCGTCAACATATCAATAGCATGACCATCGCCCCGTTTATAAGCAGCTATAGATGCATCTAAGTAGTTTAAGATCGACTTAAGGAATAGATCAACGTCTCTGACTCTCATATACATAATACATTGTTGAAAGTGAAATTTAATGTTACTCTTTTCTACCATGCTCACATATATTTGTAATATTTATTTTTATTAGTTTTTATTTTTGACAATTGAGCATTGGAACTGTGTCCATGGGCTTATAGTTGCTTGAGTGATTTATTATGTATTTTTTAAAACTGTATAATATTCTTTAAAAGAGTAATTACTGAGTTTCTTGCCAGGTTCTTCTCAGTAAAAGCAACCTTCCGAACCTGGCGGTAGCATGTATAATACTGTGTAATTGTGTCATTCTGACGATTTGAAAGTACTTTGTATAAAGTCTAATCGAATAAAGATATATTTGAATTTGAATTTGAATTTGAATTTGAATTTGAATTTGAATTGAATTTGAATTTGAATACACTATCATCTTCTTTGCGACTTTGTTCTTGTCGTTGTCGTGTTTCAACCTAGGTCCCCGTGTTTCGCAGTAGTATTTGCAACTACTAGACCAACGAGGCCAAGCAGGTATATTTATTTCAATAAATTTTGTACTGGGTTTAGACTTATTAGGCACAAATATTCTACGATAACGATCTCTTAATCGTTTGCCCTCAGTTCTTCTAGTTACAATTAGTATTTATTGGATTAAAAATAAAAAATATATCCTTTAACAGTTTTTATATTTTTATGTCTATTTATTTTTGAGCATACTTTTCAGTGATAATAATAATGTTTTCTGTTTTTTAACTTTTACATTGATATTTCGCTCTTATTATTCGCAGCGTGTTATAAAGCTTAAAGCTAGATTAATCGGGTAACAGTAAATATTCCACAAATCACAAGTTCACTCCCCACAAAAGATTTTAGATTTCCCACACAAATAAAAAATATTTCGGTTCGTATAAGTTTGAACTTCAATAATGAACACATTTAGAATTATATCAACAAACTCAAATATGATAGTGATACCTCATGATAGACCAACAAAGAATCTATCAATCAAAGTAACTGTTGCACTTCATAAAGCTGTGATTATCTTCGCACTATATTAAGTGGGTCGTTTTTTATACCGCTTTACAATGCCAAAGTCGAGAAGGATCAAAGCTCTCATCACCTTCATTTCATACCACTTAGGTGACGGACATACGAGGAGCTCGTGGCACAGTTGCTATTGCGCATATCATTCGATCAGCGAAGTTAACCAACCATACGCCTAGCCAGTAGTTGAATGGGTGACCGCCCGAATTCCCTCCGTGCCTCGGAGAGCACGTTAAGCCGTCGGTTCCGGTTGCCAATTTAACATCTTTGGCAATCGTTACAGGTCAGTCGGAGGCCTAAACATAATCTGACAACTGGTTTAACCCAGATCACAAATTTTACTCCTAAATGGGGTTGCGAAGGTCAGATGGCAGTCACTTCGTATAAAAATCAGGTGATCAGCCACATCGGGTGAAAGTGCCGACCCCAACAATGGCCTTATCCCATACGATAAGGCCAGGGAGATGATGATTAGGTGACGGGCACACAGCATGACGCGATCCAGACAGTCTAGAAAGGTGATGATAACGGGAAGGGTCGAGGGCAAGAGGAGCAGGGGTCGTGAGCCGACACGATTAACGCGACCCAGGCTGCAACAAGGACTACACTTCAAGCTAACATTCAGATGGCATTAAATACAGAAGCTTGGAAACCGATGTTGGTGCAGACGTTGCGCCATGATCATGTCTCTCAGTCATGAGGTTATGACTAAGAAGATAGCAAACAAGCATACAGCCTACCTGATGGTAATTGGTTACCGCAGCCTATTGTGAAAATGATAATGAAAATGAAATTATTTATTCAGTCTCTGTAAGACTAGACAAAGTAAAATTTTCTCGCGCTTGCGCTAAAAGTAACGATACAAAATGTATGGAAATGACATAAATCAGTCACGTGACATATGTCATTCCCGTACATTTTGTATCGTTTCTACTAGCGAAGCGTGAGGATAATGTTACTTTGTGTACAGGCAATGGTAAGGCACTTATGAACGTCGAAAAATGACCACTGGTTAAAATAAAATAATGGAATTTTAGTTTCCTTGAGCATCGGTCTGGACAGACTCCTTTGAGTATATTTCGCCAATTCCATGAGTTTCAGATTTGCAAAATGTCGCTCACTTAATAAATTCACCCTGTGTGTCACTACATCTAACTATCTTAACAATAATTGAGGTTTTTATACGTACTTAAATGCCTTTGCTTGCGGCGGTGTCTAGGTGACGCGCTGTCCACTCTGTAATGACTAAGGTTTGCATTTGCGTCATACTTGTGAACAGGTGCTTGTGGGGGCTGGTCATCTGTTGTACTGCAGGTGCTATTTTTCTAACGATATTTGTGCTGGAGCTGTTCCTAAGCTATATTCTTTGTGATTTATATTTATAAAGAAAACTAATTGCTGAGTTTATTTTGGTTTTTATCAATTAATGCATGTTTTTAAACTTGGTTGTATCTATTACATCTATATCTAAATATATATACGTACCCAAACCACTGGACGGATCGGGCTGAATTTTGGCATGCAGGTAGTTGTTGACGTAGGCATCCACTAAGAAAGGATTTTGATTAATTCTTCCCCCAAGGGGATAAAATAGGGGATGAGAGCTTGTATGAAACTAAATTTACGCGGGTGAAACCGCGTGGCATAGCTAGTATATTAATAAAATTGAAATGTCTGTTTTAACTACAATTTAACAGCATTTCACTAATATAAAAAAAAAGTATCTCTCTGTTCATTCCCGATAATTTCCGAAATGACTAGACCGATTTTAACGGGAGTTTCACTGGCAGATAGCTAATGTATCAAATAGTAAACTGAGGTAATTTTATTTAAAAAAAAATTGGGTCCGTTGGCCACCCGTGAAATTAAGTATACAGTAAGGGCACAGCTATTGAGAAGCTACTGGGAATAAAACGTTCTTCGCCTTTTAGTTTTCCAATACAACAAACAGTACCTAACCTAAAAACAACACAGCAAGTGAAGCTTAAACTGAAAGCACAGATGTTCTGGGAAGCAATTCTAGGTTATTGGGTAGCCTTTGGCTGTGGCACCTATTGTTAGAATTTCTCTTTGAGAGAGAGAAATGTGTCAATCTTGTAAATCGTGTTTTAGCGCACCTACGATTTGCCTGGTTCTTTGTCCCTTGTATTTAAAAGCCTTATTTTGTTTCCAATGAGAGTGGCGTGCACTCTGGGCAAAACCTCTTAATTTTATAGCTCTGAAAAATACGACAAATTCACACCCTTAGATTTAGAAAAATAAACTTTTATACATTAATTCCCGCGACATCCACGACAATTCAATTTCTTGGATGTCGTGAGAATTCATTTATATATACCAAAAATAAAGCCGTAGAGTTGATGATAAAAAAAAACACGCTGTATATAGAAAACCAAACTTAAAAAATAGAAAATAAATTTGAATTCAGAACAGTGGAAAACTTTTGAATAAATCTAAATCTATACAGATAAATAAAATTGAAGTGTCTGTTTGTAATTCCAAAATTACAGCTTTTCACTAAATGCATATAAACACGCTGCTGACACTAAAAAACCAAGTTTTAAATTTTTTCTCTGTCTGTCTGTCTGTTTGTTCCGGGTAATCTCTGAAACGGCTGGACGGATTTTAACGGGACTTTCACTGGTAGGTAGCTGATGTTTCAAGGAGTAACTTAAGCTACTTTTATTTTTTGAATATATTAGGGTTCCGCGACAATAAGGATGAAACTAATTCTACGCGGGTGAAACCGCGGGGCACAGCTAGTTAATAATAGAAAAAAAAGCCGTGGTGTGCAATCGTGGTGTCAGGATTATCTTTTCGATAATATCTTAAAAAAAATATGTAAAAAGAAGTTGTATTTTGACGTTCAATAGAGTTCACCCCCTTTAAATGTTCAAGAGATTTCGAGATTAAAAAGTATTTCACTATTTGGGTCCATTAAATATTATCACGATTTAAAAAAAAATCTTTAACTGAATTTGAATATTTCCAAATTTAAAAACCTCGCCGCGAACGGAGCGCTTCGAAAATGAAAATGATTTATTCGGTTTAGGCCCTGGTAAGGCACTTATGAATGTCGAGGAATTTACCACCGGTTCGGAAACTAGCCTTCTGAGAAGAACCGGCAAGAAACTCAGCTGGCATCATGTACATTTACACAGTAAAATAATAATAATTACAAAAAAAAACATCATAAATTATTCACAATAGTGAAAATTGTATCAGCATGCATGTGTAAAAAATAATAATTAAAAACGTAAAAACAATACCAAATGATTTACATATCATGTTTGCATACCATGTCATTGCCAGGAGCTACTTGTGCAGAGTTTTAATTCCATATGTCTTTATCATTTATGTAATCCGAAATTGTATAATAAGCTTTCTTCATCAGTACAGTTTTAAATTTCTTCAATGGCCCAATATAATTTCCACGAGGTATATAGCACAGATAGCATCCCTCCTTAATTCACTGCGCGCCTGGTATGTGTATCCGTTTAGTAACTTTAATTGCATTTGGTTACGATCGAATAGCGGATACGATTAACGTTCAAATAGTTTACAAGTATCCCACGGAGTTTCGTTCGTTATTGATTCAGTAAACTGGGCTTTATATTAGCAAGTATTTGCATTAAGGCACCGTTCCACTGCGGAGTATGTATGCGGTCAATCGTGTATCCACGATTCTTTATTACGGCCGACACCGGTGGTCTAGGGGTTTGTATACCTACACACTGTGTGTCGCGGGTTCGATTCCTGTGTCAGGGAAAACATTTTATGTGATGGGCATTTGTGTTTTCTTCGTTTCTGGGTGTTTGGTATAGAAATATATTTGTGTATTTTCAAAATTTTATAATATTATCTTCGTTGTCCATAACATAAGCTTTGCTTAGTTTGGGACTAGATGGCGCTGTGTGATAATATCCGAACATTATTGTCGGTTTATTTTTTCTGAGTCAAGGCATACTTACAATGCTAAGTGAGTGCCAACGTGATAGATGGTGAATCCACCGCCGTCTCAGGCACTATACTTGTCTTTGAATTACTTCTCAGACTACGCAGGTTTCCTCACTATGTTATCCTTCACTGTAAAGCACGTGGGGTAAAATTACTGCACTTAAGTTTTTAGAAAAATTCATCGGTCCAGGCCGGTGGGATTCAAACTGCCCAAACCTCACGGCCACCACGGCTCTTCTAGATATAGGGCGCAGGTAATTCTAGGTTATATTTATCTAGTTAATATAATAACAGAGTACTTACCTAATGTGATTACTTATAGCACTTCAATCAACACCTTGTGTTCAACTCAAATTAATAGCATTCGATCGATTATGGAGACAGCGTTAACTTCTAACGATGTTAAATACTGAGTTTTTGATCATTTTAAAACCATTCTACTATCTTAACACTATATTCTTTGTTAGAAAATATACTGTGACGAACAACAGTGTAAAAGAAAATCATAACGTTACCTTAATCGGTGTGTTTTTAGCCAATGTATTCATACTAACGTTATTCTGTGTCACGATGGTTATAACTACATTCGGCTTACAATCGACTGTGTTTATCTACTACATATCATACTTCCAGTATGTTATTAACTATGCTATGGTGGCGATATTGAATCATTATCTAAGTGCTACTAACGTTCAATTAGTCCAAAGACTTGAGAAGATTTACGAAGATCTTTACCGCCCCGAAGATGCGTGGTCGCTCAAAATTCTATCGCGTGTAGCTTGTACGTTACTCTTATGCGTTTATGGTGTCCTGGTATCTTTGAAGATGTTATTGGATAACGATTGGAATTGGGCAAGAGGTGTATTTATACTGACAACATCGATGTTCGATTTGGAGATTATACAAGTGTCATTTCTTGTATATTTCTTGACTTGCAAGATGAAAGTATGGATTGAAATTGTTGAAAATGTTGAAGATGAAATTTTGACGGAAGAAATCAATATATCTTTGAGAGATATACTGCGTACATGGAATTATATAAGGAAATCTTATCAGTTGATTGTAATTATTTTTATATTCATTCTTTTGTTAATCACTAGCTGCGCGTGTGTGATTAACAATAAGAACTATTAACTTAGCGATATTTGTTTCTAAAATGAAAGTTCAAGTTAGTTCTTTTAATATCTAGCTATCTGCTAGTAAAAATCGTGTTCAAATCATTCTAGCCGTTTCAGCAATTATTTGGAACAAACAGAGTCGTCAACGATAGACAGACAGACGTGCATACGGACTGTTAAAAAAATAAAGAAATTTTTTTTTACGTAAAGCACCTTACAGCCTGCTTACTGTACATTCTTCTTACGCATTTAGTGAAAATCTGTTTAATTAGAATTACATACAGACACTTAAATTATATGCATCTGTTCATCTGATCGTTTATATATTTATATACACATCAGCATTGGAAGTCCCTAAATAATTATGTGAATGAAATAAAAAATGTAATCTGTTTTTCAGATTCTACTGCACTTCGTGACTACGTTCGTGCAATCCTTGGTGTATATTGAAATACTTATCATATGGTCGAAAAAGTACTCGGTAAGCCTTCCGCTTCAAAGAGGCTTCTGGGCCTTACCATAAGCTCTTATTACCATCATAGTTCCACTGTGACAGACTGTGACAAACTTATACACGTCATATACATCTGTCTCATAGTAGTTAAACTATCATAGCAATAAGAGGTCGTGGTAGGATCCCTGGGCTTATAGACAAAGTAATATTATCCTCACGCTTCGCTAATAGAAATTATATAAAGTGTATACGAATTACATAATATGTCACGTGACTGATTTATGTCATATTAATAATATATTTTGTATTGTTTTTATTTGTGGTTATAATTTCACACCACATGTTTTATGGTGAAGGAAAACATCGTGAGTGAAACCTGCATATGTCTGAGAAGTAATTCAAAGTCATATGTATAGTGGCTGAGACGGCGTTAGACTTACCATCTGTCACGTTGGCACTTAATCATCTTCGGTGAAAAGTGGGTGTTGTTATAACAACACTTCTGCCTACCCCTTCGAGGAATACAGGCGTGAGCATTTATGTATGAATGTATCACACTCGTCATCGAGCTCGACGCTGAGAAATCTTAGATTATCCTCACGCTTCGCTTATAGAAACCATACAAAATGTATGCGAATGACATATGTCACGTGACTGATTTATGTCATTTACATACATTTTGTATCGTTTCTATTAGCGCAAACGCGAGAGAATGTTTCTTTGTCCAGGGCTGCTGGGAAGACATGATCTTGAACAGCTTTGTTTAATTTCAGGTTCATGTAAACAAAATAGTTAGCCATACTTTAGGAGTTCTTATATGGATATCCAAGGGTCTTCTCTTCGAGACAGCCTTGTGTGCATCGTGTGATAACTTCTATAGACTTATAGAGAGAACTCGAGTTGAAATAATATCTAAAGTCTGTAGCGATGATTGTAAGTATTCATACTATTTTAAATTATAAAATTGGAAGAGCAGTGTCACAGTTTAAATATAAACTTTACAAACAGTTACGAAATCTATATCTATACAGATAAATAAAATTGTCTGTTACAAAGTGTCTGTTTGTAATTCCAAAATTACAGCTTTTCACTAAATGCATATGAAAGTATACACGCTACTGACACTGAAAAACCAAGTTTTAAAGTTTTTCTCTGTCTGTCTGTTCCGGGTAATCTCTGAAACGGCTGGACCGATTTTAACGGGACTTTCACAAGCAGGTAGCTGATGTTTCAAGGAGTAACTTAGGCTTCTTTTATAAATAAGATATATTAGGGTTCCGCAACTAAAGCAGTGGGTCTACGGGTAAAAATATCTCTCTGCTAAGACCTTTATTTATTTCAGTGGCGACAAGAAAAGCAGCTTCTACATTGCTGCGAATCTTGAACACCTACTTCAGCAGAATGACAGCATGCGCCGTGTTTAGAGTCGATGGATATCTACCTTTGAAATTCTTTGGAGTCGTTGCGACATACACTGTTGTTTTATTGCAGTTTGCTTTTCTGTAGTTTTTAAATAAATAGTCATTGCATTCATATTCAAATTCAAAAATATCTTTATTTGATTAGACTTTTAACAAAGTAATTTAAAATCGTTATAAAGACATGATTATAAGGATTATACATGCTACCGCCAGGTTCGGAAGGTTGCTTTTACTGAGAAGAACCTGGCTTAAAACTCAGTGATAACTCTTTTCTATAAAACAATTTTTCAGCTTTGAGTAATACTAAGTATATAAGCCCATGGACACAGCTCCAATGCACAAAAGTCGATAAAAAAAATAAAGATAAAAATTATCATCTACCTGACCTTATCCCATGTATTTGGGGTCGGCACTTGATTTCATTTAACCCGATGTGGCTGATCACTTGATTTTTATACGAAGCGACAGCAGGAGTGCCTCAAGCGCCGGAAATATGCTTGCATTGGTCAAGGATACATATTTTCTGCGTTTGCGGTTGAAACTCTGGGGCATTGGGGTCCGGATACTCATCAGCTTTTCAAAGAGCTTGCACGTCGTCTGGTAGAAGCCTCTCGTGACAAGAGAGCTACGGCTTTTCTCGCCCAGAGAATCAGCATTGCTATTCAACGTGGCAATGCTGCCAGCCTTCTTGGCACGATCCCGAGGGACACCGACTTGGGACAAGTTTTCTACCTTTAATTAGTTTTAAGTACTGTTCCTTGTATACATAATTAAGTTTTTATTGAATAAATATTATGAAGTAGATAAAGAGTTAAATGAGTAAGAATTGCAGCATAACGACGGTGAAGGAGGTGATCTGATAGAGCAGCGTCATCGGTAGGCAGGCGTCAACACAAACGCCGCAGGCCTTCATGCGGCTGAACTGGGCGCGGTTCAAGCGAACTATGTTCTTATTCAAACGCCTTTCTTCACCTGAAATAAATAAATTAATATAATTACTAATTATGGGAGCACGTTAAGCCGTCGGTCCCGGTTGCCAATTTAATATCTTTGGCAATCGTTACAGGTCAGTCAGAGGCCTAAGAAAGTCTGACAACTGGTTTACCCCAGATTGCCGATTTTCCTCAAAAAAAGGGGTTACGAAGGTCAGATGGCAGTCGCTTCGTATAAAAATCAGGTGATCAGCCACATCGGGTTGAATCAAGTGCTGACCCCAAATACATGGGATAAGGCCAGGGAGATGATGACTAATTATGGTTACACCCGCGTAGACTTATTTTCATGGGTGGCCCACGGACGTGTGATGATTTTTTTAATACAAGTAGCCTAAGTTACTCCTTGCTAATGAAAGTTTCATTAAATTTGATCCAACCGTTTTAGCCGGAACAAACAGACAGACAGACGGGCTGGCCAACAGGCAGAGTTAAAAGAAATCAAAATTGTAGCTGCCGCTGTGAAGTTGAAATTACAAACAGACACTTAAATTTTATTTATCTGCATATATATATAGATAACGACCGCACCAAACCCTTTCACAATAATGTTCTTTATCCAGTCCCATAAATAGCTAGTTAATTTACCAGAAGCCTCCGTGGTCGTTGCAAGTATCGTACACTCAGACTCGGCATCTTCCACTGCTGTGTAAAAATTCTCACACTCTGAGCACAGCGTGGTTATATAAAACATGCTCTTGAACAGCCATATTATCATAAATGATCCATTGCTGATCTGGAAGAGAGATAAAAACCTAAGCAGAAGGGTCTCTGAACCTTGGTAGAGTAGCTGCAACACACTTTTCATTGAAGATTAGGTGCCAACATGACAGATGGTGAGGTCTTCGCCGTCTCAGGCAATACAGATACATCTCTGAATTACTTCTCAGACATATACAGGTTTCCTCGCGATGTTATTCTTCACCGTAAAGCACGTGGTGTGAAATCACTACACATGAGGTTTTTGTCCACTTTTTTCGCTTCTTCAGTACCCAAAGGTTGTCTGGAAGAGATTGCTTCAGGGATTAAACCACCCATCAGTCTGCACTCTTCTCAAAATGTCCTTTCTTTAAATGATGTCATTAAATTTCGTCTCAAAAATACACAGCTTTTCCCAAGTATTCCTTCTCCGTAGACCTCGTGGTGTGACATATCTGCAGAAAGTTTTTAAAACCCAGATCCCCTCATTAAACACAGTTCAAGCCACTACTAGACCAAATCCGGACTAAATCTATGTCCATCTCTATATTGCCTTATATTATGACCAGCTGTGCGACAGTGACGGATGTATATACGTCATATCTGTCACGCACATTTGATCTATCATATCAATAAAAGCTCATGTTTAGCCCCAGGTCATATTTCTAACAGAAATAAATTTGTGTATACTCACAAGGCTTAAAGAATCAGATTCCAGTTGGCAATAAATTATTGAATGATAAACGAAATTCAGTGAATAGGTGAAAGTAATTATTAGGTAGAAGAACATCTGAAACACAAAATATTTATCTACATCCAAACATATTATATTTATATGCACACACCAGCCCAAAAGGTATGAAAATTGCTAAGCATAAGTTACAACCGTAAATTTTAAAGAAGTTGAATAAGAATCGACGTGACCAACGGTGAATCCATCACCGTCTCATCTTCATTTCTTAAAATTTATTCTTTTGCATATTATGCAGGCACGATGTTTTCCTTCACCGTAAAGCGCGTGGTATGAAATCACAGATCGCTGATCTGGGGGCCTACTCTCTTTCACAGAAAACGAACGAAATTCAAACGAAATTTCGGTATCACTTTGTTTTTATCAAACTCAAGTTTTCGTTCTCTTAATAAGTTTACTAAAGTAGGTTTAGTACATAGAAACGTGAAAAGGTTTTCTAGCAGACCAAACGGCACTTTGCGAACTTTCGGCCGAAGCATCATTCTTTGGAGAAAGCGAGTAAGCCCCCTGGCGTAGCCTGCAACACTCAGCTATCACGAGTCAGTTAGTGTTGTATAAAAGAAATTAAATCACAAATAGCTCTCACCATATCAGGAGAAACAGTTTTATAATACTTGTAAGCATCCAGTATCTTCGCATATATCTCAAAGTAATGCTTCCCATTGAAAATCACGTCACATCTCGGTAGTTCCAGCTCTTTCATCAATTTCTTCATTGTCGACTTGTTCTTCAATTGTTTTGACCAATTTAAAAGCTTTTTGTTCAAAAACTTCATCACTCTTTGTGTGTATATCATGTTCAGGTCTAACACACACACCGACATGTCACAGAACACATGCATCGGGAAAAATACTCGATTCCAATTCATGTACATGCAATTTATTAAAAGGTATCCGAAATTTATAAGGCAATGCGCCCAATTAACAATCACAAAATACCTTAGCTCCTTATCGTCTGAAGGCAATTCTTTATCAATTTCTTGCATGTGTAAGATGATTTGAACATTCAAATTTCCATGTTGGACATTCAACACGTAATAAAGAATGCAACTAGCGCATGGTATAGCAACGCTAAACACAGCTCCTAGAACATCCATGATATTGGATTTTTCTGAATTTACTGCCGAGAAGTTATCTAAAGATCGGTGTATAAGCATCGCAGCTAATACGAAATTACCAACAAATTGTATGAAATTAGTAGTATTATTATTGGGAGTTATAAAGTTGTCCTTAATGACGTATTTGCGATTGAAGAAAATGCCTAGGATTATATTGTAGGGTCTCAAAAGTGACTGGACGTGGCTACTCAGAACATTTTCCAGAAGAACTTCTTGGTAATTCTCTTTAATTTTCTTCTTATCTTTTTTAGTTTGAAATATTATATTTTGTATCATTTTGATTCGATTTCACTTATAAATCTACAACGACTGTGATGCTACTGAGCTTTGCTAACAATATAAAACATTAGGCACTTAATGTTATTACTTATTCATTTGATAAATAAATTGTATTATAGACTAGCAATGCCCCGCGGTTTACCCCTCGTAGACTTATGTCTGAGAAGTAATTGAAAGACTTATATTATCAAACTAGATTGATTAATGCAAAATATGGGAACTCACTTTTCATTGCTAAACGAATATTTATTCCCGGTTAAAATGTCCAATGTAATATTTTACGTACAGAATACTATTCATCACAATTTTATTATACGAGTAAGTATCCTAGCAAGTAATAGAATTATAAGCCCATTTCAGGAAGTATTTTATGAGGTTACTCATACGTGATTAATGGATTTACTCTTCAATATTCAATATTATTAATAATGGTTTTATATACCTGCCTCGTTACACTAGTGGCGGCGAACGCTAATGTTTAAGAACTTAATAGGGATCGAGCCTATTGCCATTAACCGGATACTAATCCAGACTCCGGGCTGCTATCGGTAAATTACAGATGAAAAACCCATTATCACTTTGCGTGACCTGGAGATCGATCCCAGGATCTCATGTTCCGCTGCAGCGCGACCAACAAGACTACTATGAACTTAGAAACAAGCTAATATGGTCACTAAAATGCTTTTGCTTAATAGTAACGAAGGTCAGATGACAGTCGCTTCTTATAAAAATCAGGTGATCAGCCACATCGGGTTGAATCAAGTGCCGACCCTAACAACACATGGGAGATGACGATAAATTATGATACTTAAAGTGATGTGTTAAGGTCCATTATTTATCAAGTGCGAACTGCAGGAGCATGATGGTATATGTGGTCAGCACTCCTAGTATCCTCAGGGGCAGCATTCCGTCTACATTGAACATGCCACAAGCTGTAAGTTTACTGAACGAAGTCGCATTCAGACGCCGAATATTCTTTAACACTCTTCTTTCTGAATCTGTGAATATAAAACCAATTTAATATATATATATATGTCTATAGAAATTAATAGAATGTCTATTTGTCTCAAATTAACTTTTTTTAATATTTGCATATCAATGCTCTAGGACGGTTTATCTTCTGAGCTAAGGCAGTCATCCTCATTGAATATTATTATGTAAAAGTGCGGGAGTGTCGAGTTACTAATACGACTGTTTAGGTGCAGTGTTGAATCAATAGAAATTATTATCAACTAAAGCTTATAAGCCTCGGGAGGTGCATCACAAACTACAGCCCTTCTAAAGCTTCACGTGCATGGCAGTAAAATTTTCATGTAAACTTTCAACTTTTAACGAACGTTTTCCCTCCCTAGATATCTTCTACACCTCTTACCCTAGTTTCAAGAAGCAAATATTGGCACTTTTAGCGGCATCAACGCAAGCAGCTGAGTAATTCACTCCAAGTTACACATTCATACACGCACACACACGCAAACACACACACTCACACTCACACACATAATGGCAATTTTGTAGATATGTAACTACTAGCGATCCTGTTCTGAACTCACTCTGTACTTCAATCTCAATTTAAGCAAATAATTTCCATAAAATGTAAATCCGCCATTGGCTCGAAGATACACGCCATAATATATGTATACGTTAAATATTAAAAGCTGTGGATTTTGTGAAATAAAATAAAATAAATAAAAATAAAATAAAACCCGTATTTCACTATTCAAACTTGCGTCTCATATAACACCCTCCAATTTTAATGTCAGACATGAATATTGCAGTGATTACACAAACTCAAACTCAAAAATATCTTTATTCGATTAGACTTTTAACCAAGCACTTCCAAATCGTCAGAGCGACACAATTATACAGGATTATACATTCTACCGCCAGGTTCGGAAGGTTGCTTTTAAGAATAAAGATGAGAACCTGACAAGAAACTCAGTAATTACTCATTTCAATAATATTATACAATTTAAAAAAAAAAAAAATTTGCTTTTGAAATGTAAGCCCACACAGTTCTAATGCACAATTGTCGATAAAAATTAACAGAAGTAAAATCCAGTAGTTCTAATTATATCTAAATGTGTAGCTTGATTTAAATAAAATATCACTATGTAACAATGTTTCTACTGTCAATCTTACGCGGGTAAAACCGCCACGTACGTAGTAGTAATTTTTAAAGATACCAACACAAAAAGCTTACCAATAGTACAGTATTTCAAATTATAGACACACGCCTCTCCTGCGCTCCGTATCGACGTGTAGAAGAACTCGCACTGCGCACACAGAGCCATTTGGATCAGGAAGTTCTTTACGGACCAAATTAATATTATTGTAGTCGTCATCAAAAGGATTTTCTGTAATCGAAAGTTTAGGATTAGCTTATCTGAGAGGTTTAAGAAAATGAAAAATGTTAATTAGCTTAATCGCTGGTGTAGGTATCGTCACGAAAATAGTGGCCATAACAGAACTGCGCATTTGTTCGCGCGCACTCCAAACAGGACCCAAAAATTACTAGTTTTTTTTTGTAATATATTTACTAACTAGCTGTGCCCTGCGGTTTCACCCGCGTAGATTTTAAGATTTTAATTTCATGGCTGCCTGCGGATCCCTAATGTTTTTTAAAAATCTATGTAACCTACGTTACTCCTTGTAACATTAGCTGTCCGTCAGTGAAAGTCCCGTTAAAATCCATCCAGCCGTTTCGGAGATTACCCGGAACAAACAGGCAGACAGACAGACAGACGGACAGACATCCAGAAAAAAATTGGTTTTTCTGTGTCAGTACCGTGTATACTTTCATATGCATTTAGTGAAAAACTGTTATTTTGCAGTTACAAACAGACACTTCAATTTTATTTATCTGTATAGATAACTTCTTTACAGTATTTTATTCTACCAATGCAATGTCACAGGTCTTAACGATCTAAATAATAACTCTATAAAACAATAAAATCAAACTAACCAAATGAATCCCAAATTATTATACTTAAATATCTATATATAATACTTCTAAGAATTCTCGACTCTTAATTAGTAGAGTAGTTCAAAGTCATCGCTCAAAACTCGTGACGGGACCAATAAGGTACTCATGAACGTCAAAAAGCACAACGCTTCTCTATTACCTCCCAAAGCAAGGTATTCTAAATTTGCATCAAGAAAGTGAGTTAAAGAACATTCAATATTAGATTTCGAGCCTTAATACTAGAATATTTCAAACCAAACTTTATAAGGTACTTACGTAGCTGTTAGCATCGGGGTGCGATTCGAATACTTCAGTTATTACTATTTCAACGTACACTAGGGCGTGTATAAATGTTTCTGTCGTATGTAATGCTATCTGGAAGAACGCATGAATTTTATTTACTTCAACACTTGTCTACTGAAGAATTCAGTTTGAATTTAGGACTTAGAACCCTACTATGACCTCTTATTGCCATAATTTGTTGACGTGTATAAGTCTGTCTCTGTCACACTGCCAAACTATCAAAGCAATAAGAGTTTAAAGCAAGGCCCCAGATCTATATCTATACAAATACAATACAAAGATAAATAAAATTGAAGAGTCTGTTTGTAATTCCAAAATAACAGCTTTTCAGTAAATGCATATGAAAGTATACACGCTACTGACAGTAAAAACCCAAGTTTTGAAAATTTTCTCTGTCTGTCTGTCTGTTTGTTCTGGGAATCTATGAAATGGCTGGACCGATCTTAACGGGACTTTCACTGGCAAGTAGGTAATATTACAAGGAGTAACTTAGGCTACTTTTATTTTAAAAAAACATTAGGGTTCTGCGGGACACCCTCGAAATTTGCTCTACGCGGGTGAAACCGTAAGGCACAGCTAGTCTAGTACTATATAAATACTTACCAATACTTCAAATACTTTCTTAAAAATATGATACCCCTCCAAAATATTTGAGTAGGCGTAAAATATTTTTTGCAACCTGTCAGTTCTGTCAACCGAATCCAATTCATTTAACTCTGCGGCAATGGTTTCTAGCTCCAGTCTAAGTAACGCAAGAAACCTCCTAGCATATATTATATTAATATCGAAACAGATAACGAGAAAAACGTGAACTATATCGTCAAACTCGAAGTATCTGAACACTAAGAAATACACGTAGATGATTGACCAATACGAAACGATTAAAAGTATAAAATTTAACCAATTTGTAACGATATACTTTATCATTGTATTCTTTTTAATTTTTACAATTCTATATGCCTCTTGGACTTTCAAAACGAGGACTATATTTTCGTTACTGTAAGCATAGTTGATATAAACACTGGATAAGTAGCCACAGAAATAGAAAAAAAGGTCAGAGTACTGATTGAAGTAAAGAACGACACTGCTATGATAGATTTCACTAGGACCTATAATTCCAATGATATTAAACACTTTGGGTATCATGAAAGAGATGCCACCTAAAGCAGTGATCACGTTGGTTAAAATACTATTGGGTGTTATAAAATTATCCCTGATTCTATATTTAGGCATTAGATATATCATTTGCATTAGGTTCAGTGGTAGAAGCAGTAATTGGAAATCTTCATCGATGGTGTTGTACAGAAGCACTTCTGACGGCAGTCGTTTATTTTTAATTCTATTTCTTTGCTTGAGGAGCTGCATAATTTTATCAATTTTCTCTACTAACGTGTTAAAGCTAGGACTCAACAGTTTAATCTAAGCGATGCAATATCTACTGTCAATAATAGCAATCAGCAAAGAGCATGTTTTTGCTTTTCAATAAGTGCATTAACCTAATGGTTCCGGTCCCATTTGTTTTTTTTACTAAGAATTGTATTAATTAGTACGGCTGAAAGCACATTATTTAAATTATTTGCAACAGTTGCATTTAACAAAAAATATCATATCAAGTTCTTTTCTTTTTCTTTAATGAGACGGTAGACGAAAATAATTATATAATTAGAAGAAAGTAATAATAATAATATTATTACTACAAAAATCATATTCTAGCGATGCCTATATTTTTCAAATAAAGCTTTAGTTTGTCGCAAAATGTTTTAATACCTTTTCTCGACATTTCTTGGGTGTCAAGTTTTTATTTTTGAAGGTGTTTGGAGTTGAAATTCTAGAGATCAAGGGCTCCTGAATTAACGTTCCAAAAATGTTACCTTGACTCAGGTTAATAATTTAGGCTTCTAGTTTATTATTTTATATGAAGATTAATGACTTCAACTGACAATAATATAGATTACCATCGAAAAACGAGGCACTTCAGTATTCAATTAAATTTTATTAGTACCGTGTTTGTTCCTATTGAATACACCTTAGGTACATTTGAAACATATGCAAACGATCAAGAAAAAATGAATTTCGGAAAGACAGTTTTAAATAATCCTGGGGTGACAGGAAAATGTGACAATAAAGTGGAATTTCTTTTGGATAACTGCATTGACAGTGAAGTACAGGAAGTCTTAAGACCCCTTAATTTGATTCAAAATTGTTTTCTCACCCCATCGTGTAGGATTGAAGACAATTTCGTCATCCCCAATTCTACCTTTTCAAATATCTTGGCTGTCTTTGAAATGTGCTTTTGTGTCTCTCTTAACACATATCGCATCATAAACGCAATTATTGACAACATGTTCGAAAACAATGTTGCTATTATGCGGTTCAGTAATTATATTTACTTTTTCTACTACTGTTTTGGATGCATCTTGAACGTTGTGAATAATATCATCTGCAGTGATTTCAACATCCAACTTATCTTAAAAATGCAAAGAGTCGATAGAATCATTAAATTCAGTGAAAAAGATCTCAAAAGAATTGTATTTTGGAATTGGTTTCATGTTATTTCATTAATCTTAGGATATTCCATAGTCTTGCTCTCTCATTACCGATACATGTCGCACATATCTGTTATTATTGAACTTATTCTCATGCTATTGTTGAGTATATTTGATGCTCATATAATTAAATGCTCTCGTGTCATACATTTCCTCAACTGCAAAACGAACTTGTGGATTCAAACCCTAGAAAGCAAGTCAGATTTTGATAGAGAGCAATGTCAGGAGATGATCGAAGTGTATATAAATATAATCGATTGCTATGATCTTTGTTGCAATATTTTCGATAAAATGGTGAGTTCATAATTTGCCTTAGATTGTGCCAATTATAGGAACATTGATTCCGTCTACAAAGCTTGTATATAGGAGGATTCAGGTGACTTAAAACTATTGATCTACAAATATTAGTTTATCATCTACTGCTTATACAGGACTAGCTAATGTTGTTAATATAAAATGATGTAGAAGAGCCGTGGTGGCCTCGGGGTTAGAGCAGTCGCCTGTTACGCAAGCGACGCAAGTTCGAATCCCAGCGGGGCCTGTACATAGGTACACAAGTAGAAAAACTCATAGGAGTTTTTCTCAAAACTTATGTACAGTAATTTCACACCACGTGCTTTACGGTGAAGGAAAACATCGTGAGGAAACCTGCATATGTCTGAGAAATAATTCAAAGGCGTATGTATAGTGCCTGAGACGCCGATGGACTCACCCTCTGTCACGTTGGCACTTAATTATATTCGGTGAAGTGTGGGTGTTGAAAATTGCAACACCTCTGTCTACCCCTTCGGAGAATACAGGCGTGAGCATATGTATGTATGTATAAAATGATGTTACTTTGTAGTCACAAATGTTTTTGGCTTAACTTCAATAGGACAAACAAAAATTAAAAAAATTAAAAAAATATTTTTTTTATTTATTTTCAGATCGTATTTTACATAACTGATACATTTGTGCATGCTCTGTTGTATGTTCAAATAATACTGAATTTGGCAAAAGAAGATAAGGTGAGGAAGATACTTAGTATTAAAAAGAGCCGACCAACCACGCCTGATCCAGTTTAGTCTGTTGCAAAGACTTTTAGGAAATGACAAGTAAATTTTAAGTAGCTTAATTAATATTTTTCAGTCTTACGCAATGAATAATATCTTGATCCTCGTCTGGTTCATAAAGAACATGGTCGTACTATTCAAGCTGTGTCACGAGTTTCAAGTATTCTACTTACTCATGGAAAGGGCATCCGTCGCTAGCATGAAGATTTTAGAATCAAGTGATCATTCTAGTAAGTTTTTGTTTGGGAAATTAATATAATATCCGTAAATAGCTGATAGTAGTAGTTTAGGAAAACCTTATCTAACTGATGTTTGGTTCCATCTAATGGATCTTTTAATACAATTTCTGTCTGTCTGTCCTGAACCGTTTTTGCGTTAAAATTAGGAATTGCAATAGCTTAACTTCTATTAAATAAAGGCAATAGCAAACATATGCACAACTACATATATTTAACCAAATTGCTAAAGTTGTTCTGAAATGATTGCATTCTTATTTACTTTGCCAGCGTTGCATTTGATCCAGAGAATTAAAAAAATCAGCCTCAGGATAACTATGCAATCAGGATAACTATGTCTTGTTGTCATGTCCTTAAGACCAGCACCTTAGGTTGTGTGTTAATAGCAGATAGTCCAGTAAGTCAGGAATTTGAATTTTTGAACATTTTCAGTAGACGAAGCAAGAAGTTACAAGAATATCGCACGTGTGAATAGGCATGTCTTCGTGAAGATGACAGCTTGTGGCATGTTCTGCGTGGGAGCAGGACTACCGACGCAACTACTGGCAGTACTTGCTACATACATTGTTGTGCTTCTACAGTTTGCTTTTCTGTAATATCATATATGAATGGATGTTATGACTCAGAGGTGTTACGCCACCCACTTGAGGTTATTAAGTTAAGTGCTAATGTGATCGATGAAGAGTCCATCGCTGTCTTAGGCACTACATATATAATCATGTCTTCGATTTCCATCTCAGATATGTGCAGGTTTCATGATTTTCAGAAAATAATCTGATAATAATTTATTGAAAAAATGTGTAATATTTTTGAATTGTTTTATTTACTTTTTAATAAAAATTTAAACAAATACATATAATAGAGACTTTTGAGATGAAAATTCATTTTTATTATTTCAAATCCTAATCTGGTATTCAAAACTCAACCCAAAATATACCAATCATGTTAATCATTCCTAGTCTTTATCTTTGCGGCTGTCTCCATCTCCATTTCCACCTCTTTCACATCATCTTCTTTTTCCTTCTTAGTTTTCAAATGACTGTAAATTACTTCTAAAGTTCTGTTCTTAGTCTCTGGAACTACCAGGAGCACATAAACGGCAGCGGCTAAAGAGACGAAGCCGAAGAAAAAGAACGACACGTGTATTCCTATGGAGTTGGCAATTTGTTTGAAAAACACCATCTGCAGGAAGGCGACAAATGATGCTGCAGACATTGTCGCTGCCATTACTGTGCTACGATACTGAAACACGTAAAGATACGATAGAACGTTAATACAGATACATCATGTCCCTGGCTTTATCCTATACATTTTGGGGTTTACACTTGATCCAACCTGATCACCTGATCTTTATACAAAGCGACGGCCATTTTACGAAGAAAATCAGTAATCTCAGTTCAAAGTGCTGATAAAGTTTTTGGACTTCTGCCTATCAATTGACAACTGGCACCCCGAGGTATGTGGAAAACCATCCTGACTTACACTGGGGCTTCACTTAGATCGATGATATAATCGTAATAGAAACCGTACCACGGGCAAGACAGACTCTGGTTCAAAATTAGATATTGCATGAATGAGGATCTTCTTCTCTAAGAAGAAGAGCACAGCCAAATTATGCACCCTTAGAGTGATGCTGCATTCCTGCTGTGAGTGAGGTTGAGTAGACAAGTGCTTTAGTAGGATCTGGTGATTTCATTATTAATGTCAACCTTAAGCAATGCACATGTGACATTTTTGGAGCTGCAAGCTCTCATAAGCAGTACCCGATTACTATCAGACGGAATGTATGATGGACCAATCAGTTGTATAAAACAAAGGGAGAGGATGTATTTTTGAAATCTCACCTTAAATGAAAATATCTCTCCGGTAAAGATAACAGAAACTGGTTGTAGTCCAGAAGCGTCGCAGAATATACACAGGCATAGGGTTGTGATGGGCAGCCAGGCTGGTGGACTCAGGCCGTACCCACGAGCCACGAACCAACTCGCCAGGGTACACATGCTCAACCCTGACACTAGGGACGTCACGAATAGGAGAGGCTGCGAATAATTAAACCGTTTAAAAGATCATAGTAATATTTTTGGAAATATATATAGTTGAAGTGACTGTTTGAAATGGTAATTCAGATTTATAAATTCCTGAGAAAAGATCATGACTGACAAATAGATGGATAGTGAAGTAATCCTTTATGTATATCGTCAACTACTAGATATGTGTAAAATCGAGGACTCCGTTGGTCTAGTCGTTTGTTTGACTGCACAACTAGGTGTATCTTGTTTGCTTCCCATATGAGGGCCAATATTTTTTGTCATAAACAATTTATTTTCCTTGTTTTTTCGTGTTTGTATGTGTTTATGAATCACAAAGTATATAAGTATTGCATCAATCATTTAGTATCCATAGTACAAGCTTTGCTTATTCTGGGACTAAATAGCGCTGAGAGACAATATCGGAACTCACCTTCCTCCCAGCCTTCTCAACAACACTGGAGCCAAGGGTAGCTCCTACGACCTGGACGGCTCCCAGCATCATAGCCTGTTGGTTGGGAGTCAGGACCAGACTAGTACCCTCTGAAGCTAGTGTGAAGATATCGCCAGCAAAATTGATGACAGGTATAGCGCCGCAGACCTCGCGTGCTACCGTGATCACCATAGCCATTCTAAATGCTCTGAATATGATTTTGTCTGAGACTGGAAAAATACAAATTATACGTAAGCTCAAGTTACCAATCAGATTCAGCTCTTAACCTTAGCAATGCGCCAAGCCGATATCCAAGCCCTACCCCGGGGTGCCCTTAGCTGAGTTTCTTAGTTTTCAAACTCAAACACAAAAATCTTTATTTAATTAGACTTCTTACAAAGTACTTTCAAATCGTCAGAAGAACACAAAATTCACACTGTATAGGATTATAAAAGCTACCACCTTTGGATGGTTACTATGTTAACGTGATATAATTATAAAGAGATTATGAATTTCGCTTCGGACGTACACTAGTTTTATCATGATGTTTTCCCCATGTGGTATGACATTGGTACAGTGCCTAGAGCGAGTTTCCTTAAAATCGCCGTCACAAGTCACAGCGGCATAGTCGACGTAAACGCAGATTTGTATGGGCTCACAATAGTGTCATCTTTAACCCACAGAGGCGCTGTTCCGATCCTATACAAATTTATGTTTACGTCGACGCGGTGATATGTGACGGCGGCAGTCGAAAACTCGCACTAGGCCCTCTGAGGGCCTACACCTCTTATATAGATTTTGAGTTACATATATATATCAACGCACAGCCTAAACCGCTGGTCACAGAGGCATGAAATTTGGAGGGTAGTAAAATTTTAAACGTGAAATCTTACAGCCACTAACAGTATTACAAACCATCCTATTTAATGATTGTAGGCACTGTCAAATCGTTATCATGACATAAACACTGACTCATAAATTATATCCTTCTGACTACAAAGAGGAGACGCAGTAAGCCATGCAAATAAAACACTTTTTATAATTATTTCAATATTGCACAATTACTTGATTATAAAAGAAACATTTTAGAATTAAATAAGTGTAAGAAGATGGTCAAATTCTGTCTAACTAGCGGAGGTCACACAGTTTCACCCGCGTAGTTCCCGTTCCCGTGGGAGTACGGAGATAAATATAGCCAATATTAATCAGTGATAATGTCGCATTCAAATGGTGACAGATTTTTTTTTAATCGGTTCAGTAGTTTTTGCGTCAATTCATTACGAACATACTTACAGACAAGTCTTTCGTCTTTATAACATCAGTATAGACTAGCCTCCCTCTGTGTTTTATTAGGGATCCCTTGTCCGAAAAAGCACTTGTACCACTAGACCATCTTAAGATACAATGAAGTCTCGTAACATTTGTAACAAAGATTGAGATAGATTGTGCGTTGCTTGTATTGCGTACGACGTTGATGTATCAATTGAATTTAATTGGCAATATCGTTAGTATTCGATCATTTTACTCTTTTATTAATAGAACATCTCTTATAGAGTTCTTACTTATAAAAGAAAACGATTAACTTGTCTTTAAAAAGAGTCGTGGTGACCTTGGGGTTTATCCTTGTCACCTGCTCTACACGTGACGAGTTTTTCTAAAAACTTATGTGCAGTGATTTCACACCACGTGCTTTACGTTGAAGGAAAACATCGTGAGGAAACCTGCATATGTCTGAGAAGTAATTCAAAGACGTATGTATAGTGCCTGAGACGGCGATAGACTCACCATCTGTCACGTTGGCACTTAATCATCTTCGGTGAAAAGTGAGTGTTGTTATTACAACACCTCTGCATACACCTTCGGGAATACAGGCGTGAGTATTTGAGCAAATACGATGTTTTTATTGATCCCCTTTTTCGTCCCCTGTTTGACCCCTTCAAACATAAAATTTTAGATCCTGAATCACTTATTCGTATACTGATGATTGTGGCCTTATTTGTAGTATAAAATATTAATGATCGTCTATATATCACTAACCCATAGCTTTAACGACGAATTTACTGCTTTCTTCATCTTTCTCCTGTTCCTTTCTCATGGAGTCCAGCTCTTGCAGGACGGCTGCATCAGTCTCACTTCTACAACGAAGCCAGCCAAGAACTTTGGCTGCTTCCTGAACACATACAATATTATTTAGATCTCATGTGCATATTGTTTTATTTGTAACACTTTTCCTAATAACAGTACTAAGCTCTGGTTTAAATAGTGGATTCGTGGTTTAATTTTTAATCAGACACCTGTGACCGCGGTTCCTGTTAGTCACAGTGCTTCTCCGTTAATTTAATTTCAAAGTGGAATAAATAGCTGAGTAACTTTTTTAAGGCCTTACCAAGACCTAATTTAAAAAAAATATATTGATCAATATTTTCCTTTAGTAAAAAATTTTCGTCCAATTACCGGCTTTATACAGGGTGTTGGGGAAATCGGGACAGCTCTTAAAATATGTGACTGGTAAAGTATTTTTTTTTTAGGAAGAAATTAAAATTATTATGATAAAAATATTTTCTTCCGTTTTCGAGTAATTGATGTTCAAAGTTGACCATATCAATACCTTATTTTCGCATAAAAATCAGGTGTAACGTAGAGTTATTCACGTGAAATCTAACAACGTTTTTATTTTTTTAAAATAATCCCATAAAACCATTTTTCGAAACCATTAACCTTCCCCTTAATTTAAAAAGTTGAATGACCGCGTACGTAATATAGGTAAACGCGGCCGCGCGTTCATTCAATCGCTTAAGGCCGCGAGCTCTTCGGACATAGCTTATAACTACGTTATCGTTGGAGCTAGATATTTTACGATTTCAATATAGTGATATATTCATAAAACCCTACAACTTCTAGAATACAACTGTTCCTATTTCTCCGACACCCTGTATACATACAGATTGATAGAGCTGGTAAATTGCGTACATAGGATAATTAATAATTATTTTGGAAAAAATCATCATCATCATCATCATCAGCCTATATTGGTCCACTGCTGGACATAGGCCTCCCCTAATGAGTGCCATAGCGCCCTGTCTTCAGCTTGCCGCATCCACAATCTGCCTGCAGTCTTTCGCAGGTCATCCCACCTTGGAAAAAATACTTCGTGTATATTTTACCCCCGAAGACGACGAGTAATACTTACGTAAATTTTCCCCTTCTTCATCAAATACGAAGGTGACTCCGGCATCATCAAGAATATAACTAAGTGCACCGTTGGCATTGCGAGACATATCCATAATATAGTTCTGTAGTCCAATATATCCCCTATAATGTACAGGAACAGATTCCCCGTTGTGTGGAACAGGATGACCTGAAAACAGATTTGAACTCAAAAATCAACTGATAGAGTGTATATTTTATTTAGCAAACAACTTTTGTATTAGTTTACTAACGTGTCAAATGACCTATAAAGATGGACGTGGACCGAGCCGAGTCCGAGTCAGATCTGAGACTATATATTTTCTACTAGCTCTGCCCTGTGGTTTTACCCGCATAGAGTTCATTCCATAGGTGCCCCGTAGACCCATATACTTTTTTAAATTAAAGTAGCCTTAGTTACTCCTTGTAATTAGCTATCTGCCAGTGAAAGTCCCGTTAAAATCAGCCCAGCCGTTTTGGCGAATACCCGGAACAAACACTTTAATTACACCCTTTAGTCACATAAAATAGGGTGCGAGCTTATTGCCATCAACTTGGCTGCTAACCCAAGAACACTGCCTGACCCGGGGATTGAACCCAGAACCTCTGGTTCCGCAGTAGCATTTGCGACCACTAGACCAAGAAGGGAACTTATTTTACACAACTCAATCCGTGGACAGCTCAGTGCTAGCATTATATCGTCTTTGTTCCAAATAAATGATCAAATAGGTACTCACCAAGGACCCTAGCACTCCTCTAATGCAATCTTCACTTATCTCCTTCGTGTACATCGGACAGACGACGTAGCACCCCGCCATGTTGATACCAATCAACGCTCTGGCTGTCACAAAAGCCCACACTTCCATTGATGAGAGCTTCATTATCCAACAGGCCTTGAAAAACAAGTTAGGCCAACTTTGTCAACAGTTACTTTTAATCAACCTGTATTCACCGAAGGGATAGGTATTAAAGAACCACCCACATTTCACCAGTTGTTTTTAAGTCCTCTGTAAAGGGAGCGAGCCCAATTCAGACACCGGGCAGAAATTACAGATGAGAAAACCCAATAAAGAGCCGTGGTGGCCTCAGGGTTAGAGCAGTCGCCTGCTACGCAAGCGACGCAAGTACGAATCTCAGCGGGGCCTGTACCAATAAGTTTTTCCTATAACTTATGTACAGTGTTTTCAGACCACGTGCTTTACGGTGAAGGAAAACATCGTGAGGAAACCTGCATATGTCTGAGAAATAATTCAAAGACGTATGTATAGTGCCTGAGACGACGATGGACTCACCCTCTGTCACGTTGGCACTTAATCAAATAATATAAATGTGGTTGTTGAAAATTACACCTCTGCCTACCCCTTCGGGGAATACAGGCGTGAGCATATGTAAAACCCAATAACACTTTGCCCTACCCGGTAATCGAACCCAGGTCATGAAGGGTCCAGGTCCTGCGGGAAATTTCAGGGTTACTGTTAAGGACTGCGACTACACCTTGCAGGGACTGGGTAGTAGGTAACCAAATAATGCCAGATTAGGTTAGAGGATTATTGGTGTGAATAAGATAGTCAGTGCCAGAGGCTTTCAAAGTGACACTTTCACGGTGACTTACCAGTGACATTGATGATATGAACAGCAGTGTCACCTTCCTCCCTATCCTGTCAGCCATGATCGCGACCAGGAAATCTGAGGGTACACATGTGAAGTACGCTACTGCGCCCATCCAAGATACCTTGAAAAACAAGTAAAAGAGCCGTGGTTACCGTGGGGTGCGCAGTTGGCTGCTACGCAAGCGACCCAAGTTCGAATCCCAGCAGCCAGCCAATGAGTTTTTCTAAAAGTGACTTAACAACACGCGCTTTACAATCATCATCATCTCCCTGGCCTTATCCCATGTATTTGGGGTCGGCACTTGATTCAACCCGGTGTGACTGATCACCTGATTTTTATACGAAGCGACTGCCATCTGACCTTCGTAACCCCTTTTTAGAGGAAATTCGGGAATCTGGGTTAAACCAGTTGTCAGACTTTTTTAGGCCTCTGACCGACCTGTAACGATTGCCAAAGAAAAACGCGCTTTACAATGTTTTTACGATTTTGAGTAATACAAAATAAATGACAAGAATATATAAGCTCATGGACACAGTGCCAATGCACAAAAGGGGTGTATTACCCTCTGGCCCGCTATTATTTATAGTAAGACCCGAATTCGTAGTGTTACGTTTCAGGCTTCTTAAAAAATCCTCATGCACTGTGTCCTGAAGTACTTTGCGTATTAGAACTGAGGAGAGGTACAGACACGAAATAAACTCATTAAAACAATTATCTAAGTCGTTAAAAATATAAAATGTAAAAGAAGGTACTATGAACAATTGTGTAGCTTGAGATGACCAGTCCCCACAAGAAGCACCTGTTCACAAGTATGCCAGCCATCGCCCTTCTGAATACGGTCCCACCCAAATGTTCCTTTATTTAGTTTGATTGTAATATTTTATTTTAAAACGTTTTTCGTTTCGTTTATTAAACATTAACACATGCAATCTAAGAAATAAATAAAACAAACATATACACGTACATTTAAGATAAGATAGAGAAACAAACGTAAATTCCTCAGTAAATAAATCGTGAAAGTGAATACAAATCAAAGCATCATAGGATATGTCTAGAAGCGCAGTGGAAGATTATTTCCCAAAGCAAATATTTATATCATAATGCAATTCAAAATTATTTATCCAACTTAACAAGAAGTCATCATCTCCCTGGCCTTATCCCATACATTGTTGGGGTCGGCACTTGATTCAACCCGATGTGGCTGATCACCTGATTTTTATACGAAGCGACTGCCATCTGACCTTCGCAACCCCATTTAGGAGGAAAATCTGTGATCTGGGTTAAACCAGTTGTCAGATTATTTTTAGGCCTCCGACTGACCTGTAACGATTGCCAAAGATGTTAAATTGGCAACCGGGACCGACGGCTTAACGTGCTCTCCGAGGCACGGAGGGAACTCGGGTGGTCATTCATCCAACTACTGGGTAGGCGTATGGTTGCTTAACTTCGCTGATCGAATGATATGCGCAATAGCAACTGTGCCACGAGCTCCTCTTAATTATACTTCAATCATTTTAAATTATGTTTAAACTTACTTGTTCGGTAATAGGACAATGGTACTGGCAACAAATCATTGAGTAAAAGATTGATTTTAGCGTTTCCTTGTATATCGAAGCGCGATTGTGAACACGTGAATACCAAGTCTCGATAGGATCGCAATCGAACGAGGTTGGAACTTCGAACAACGATATTTGAGTTGAACGTTTTTACGAGAATTACCATCAATCCAGATTCGAAAATACCCTATCGAAAAAATCTCTGTTAAAATTTATGATTTGACATAGAAACAAACGGGTTGTCTAAGTATAACTCCTCTTATTTTCAATGGTTAAATAAGAGTCATTAGAATACTCTAATTAGAAGCTTAATTATCGAAATGAGAACATTTGTTTAATTGGACTTAAATAAAAATTCCCGTCAATACAATCTTGGTGAAAACGCAAATGACGTACCTACGTCTTTTGCGTTTTCACCGAGATTTCATGTCGTGACTGATCGCGTATATACGCGATCAGTCACGACGTGATATAATTTTACATGAATTTTATTACAGTTAATAATTATTTACTATGTTATAAATTGTACATGATGCCAGCCAAGTTTCTTGACGGTTCTTCTCAAAAGGTTAGTTTCCGAACCGATGGTGAATTCTTGGACGTTTATAAGTGCCTTACCAGGGCCTAAACTGAATAAATCATTTACATACTTCGGTGTCAGTAAGTGGAGTCCCCCTGGGTGTGTCTTTGGACTGCAAGAGAAGTGTCATCGGAGACATCCATCCTATACTGGCTCCGTACGCGAACACCGGCAGGTTTACTGGAAATACAATATTAATTACTGCCTTGTTGGTCTAGTGGTCGCAAATTTTACTGTGGAATTTTATGTTTATGCTTACGATTGATCTCAGGACGAGGTCCTGAGTTCAATCAGTAATTATTATTATTATGAGCCTTGGGGTTTAAACATTCACCTGTTATGCAAGCGATGAAAGTTCGAATCCCAGTGGGGCCTGTATAAATGCGGATTTCTAAAAACTTATGTGCAGTGATTTCACACCACGTGCTTTACGGTGAAGTCATCTTATACATCGCGAGGAAACCTGCATATGTCTGAGAAATAATTCAAAAACGTTGGAACTTAATCACATTCGATAAAAAGTGGGTGTTGTTATTATAAGTTATAACACCTCTGCCTACCCCTTCGGAGAATACAGGCGTGACCATATGTTATAATGCCAACTTAACTGATTATAAATCCATATCCATTGACCATCAATATAATTTATTATTCATTATTAATTATTAATAACTTACTCAAAATAGCACATATTATTTGATGAATTTTACTCCCTTCGCTAAATAAAAAATAATACTTTTTCATCATAACACTGTGACACCTTTATATACTATACTATCTAATACATTGTTCGTTAAAACACAGTTATCAAACGTGTGTCTTCTTCAATTTAACTATATGTACTGATATGCAGTGTTATCGAATCGTGTGTCTATTAAAATGCGGTTGTAAAATTGCCTCAGACATTATTGTCCAACTCATCACTCTAATATTATATGTGAAAATGTATCTTAGTATTTTACTTCTTAAAGCTCAATTCCGATCAATTTGCATGATAATCTATAAATCTATACAGATAAATAAAATTGAAGTGTCTGTTTGTAATTCCAAAATAACAGCTTTTCACTAAATGCATATGAAAGTATACACGCTACTGACACAAAAAACCAAGTTTTAAATTTTTTTCACTGTCTGTCTGTCTGTTCGTCTGTCTGTCTGTCTGTCTGTCTGTCTGTCTGTCTGTGTGTTCCGGGTAATCTTTTAAACGGCTGGACCGATTTTAACGGAACTTTCACTGGCAAGTAGTAGCTGATGTTTCAAGGAGTAACTTAGGCACCTTGTATTTAATAAAAATATTAGGGTTCCGCGACATGGAGCATGAAACTAAATCTACGGGGGTGAAACCGCAGGGCACAGCTAGTTTAAATATAAAAATATACAAATGACTTTGATGCAACGCATTTCGTCACAATAATTCCTTAGTGTAAGCTTTCAATTGACACAATTTGCTGTCAGTGTTGTCTTTAGCATACATACATATACTCACGTCGGTACCCGAAGGGCTAGGCAGAGGTGTTGCAATAACAACACTCACCTTTCACCGATGGTTACAAGGGGAAAAGAAGACCGAAGAAACGATGGATGGATTGTGTGAAAGATGATATGACTAGAATGGAAGTGAATACAGATATGACGGCTGATAGAGAGAAATGGAAGAGAAGAACACAATGCGCCGACCCCAAATAACATGGGAAAAGGGCAGGAGGATGATGACCTTTCACCGAAGATGATTAAGTGCCAACGTGACAGATGGTGAGTCTATCGTCGTCTCAGGCACTATACGTCTTTGAATTACTTCTCAGACATATGCAGGTTTGCTCACGATGTTTTCCTGCACCGTACAGCACGCAGTGTCAAACCACTGCACGTAAGTTTAAAAAAAAAAACTCACTGTGGTACAGTCACCGTTGGGTTGGAGCTTGCGTCGCTTTTAGTAGCAGGCGACCTCTCAAACTCAAACCTCATGGCCACCAAGGCTCTTGTATGTAACTTTAGCAATAATTTTTACCAGAAATGCTTGGGTGGTTAGAGCTAATACGAGTGACTGAAGTCAAGACGCCATCTGACAATTTGAAAATGGTGCAATATTTGTTTTCCATAACCCAGTAATTTTACAATATTCTATTGCTTAAGTCAGCCGACGCAACCCATCCGTAGTATAAGGCCTACAACTGGACTCGCCACCTGTCACATTGGTGAAAGCAATCTTCGGTCTTACTGTGACACAGACTTTGTACGATATTAATAACGATAATGGGTGTATGTAAAAATTCTATAATTAAATTAAGTGGGTATACATAATTATTCATCTTCAATTTGTATAAGTCAATGTTGACAGCAAGATTACATCAATAGAAGTCAAGCGCGTTTCAACCGGGTATCTTAGGGTTCAGCGACGTACATTAAACTCTTGTTGCCACGATAGTTCAGCAGCGTGATTGTGACATTTGTGTCAGGTTTATTACACATCTTTATTAATTATAAGATGAGTCCAACTAACCTCATTGTAAGTAAGGCCCCTGAAATTATAAATTTGAACAAATATGTTCTTAACATCAACTGGAACCTTTAATTGAATCACATCAGGCGTTACTTTGTGGAATTCCATATTTTTGGTGTTACAAAGAAGTTTATTGCATATTGCTAAAGCAGTGTTACTAAACCTATGCTTATCTATTACATACATATATACATATGCTCACGCCTGTATCCCATGGGGGTAAGCAGAGACACCGCATCTGAGTATATGGTTTTTACCGTCTCGCTGAAGAACCCATAACACAAAGCAATCCATTTCCCTGTTATTTTCTAATTTGTGTTAAATTGTTTTGTGACGAATATATCGTAGCTTGTACTTCAAAAATATTTTTCTGGTGAAAGGTCATGAATTTAAAAAAACGTTCATTGGTCAGGAAATATCGCTGTCGCGATGGATTGTTTCTAGAAAACTTCATTGACAAAGACATACAAGACATTATTAGACCTCTGTATTTTGTTCAGAATCTATTCCTCGCTAAGTCGTTCCAGATTGAAGACAATTTTATAATCCCAAACTCGATCTTTACAAATGTTAAGGCTTTCATTGGAATGTTTATTTGTATTGTCTTGTACATGTATCGTTTCTCTTTGGTGATAATTCTAAGCGTTTCTGGGAATATTTTTATCCTTTTCTTCAGATCACTTTTTTCCTTTTTGTATTACTGCTGTGGTTACATTTTAAACTTCACCAGTAATATATGTAATAGTAACATAAACATTCAGCTTATCTTGAACATTCAGAAAATTAATAGATACTTTAAATTTAGTGATAGTGAACTTAAACACATTGTTTTTTGGAACTGGACTTACGTTCTCTGTCTTATACTCTTATCTGTTCCAGTCTTTGGTTATTTTCTTTCTCAGTACGTTATGACGGATTATATAGTTTTGGAATTAGTATGTTTGGAGATGCTTATTCTTTTTGATGCTGATATTATGAAATGTATTCGCTTGATTTATTTTCTTCGCTGCAAAACGAAAATATGGATCCAAACTCTAAACTGCAAGACAGTTTCCGAAAACACGTCACAATTATTTGTAAATAGGTATCAATTTAAGAGAATGATCAAAAGTTATATAAATATACTGGACACCTATGATATTTGTCGCATCATTTTTGACAAAATGGTAAGTTATATATCTAATATAGGTATTATTTAATGTTGTGCTGCCAGAGAACAAGATCGCATGAGTCGCTGATAAATATTTTTTTAAAAACCAGTCAATTCAACCTAAGCAACTCTTGCTACATAATAATATTCTATCTTCTATCAACCGTGTTGTCTGTTTTAAAACTAAGGACTATTCAAGTCGCAGCCGACCACCACTTTATGGGAATACAACATAATAAATGCTCTGTTTCAGATCACCTTTTACACAATCGCAACGTTCCTTCAAGCTTTGATGTGTGTCCAAATCATGATTGTTTTATTTAAAGATGCTGAGGTAAAGATATTCCTAATGTGCTTATGTCCTAACGAAAGAACTGGAAGTATTTATTAATTGTAATATTGCTTTCGTAAATAAAAGTGAATTATGTAATGACCAAAACATCATCAAGGTATCTGTCTCTCTAAAAAAAAAAAACTCTCAATTTAAAAACGAAAGACTAAGATGAAAACACGCAAGGAAATTGAAAATGAAAGTAAAAATACCTTAATCAGTTTACAACACAGTACTGATGAAAATCGAAGGAACTATCATGAATTCAGAAAACCTAGTTATATGTACTTGATGGAATCCCAACGAGACGTCTAAGCTGGAAAATATTTTTGTTCAAGTCCTACGCATTCGGAGCTGGTGGCATGATATTATATTGGTTCTTGAAGAACATGCTGATTCTGATTGTGATGTGTAAGGAGTTTGAAGCATTCTACATACAAGTGGAGAAGGTATCTGTCTCCAGCATCAAGCTCATGAAATCAATGGATAATATAAGTAAGTCATTTTGGAGACTACTAAAATCTGCTGCAAAGATAATTTTAAGCTGAGCTTGCAAATAAATTCCCTTACATCAGTGATATTGTAATTTGTTGCCTAACTTAAGTTCTTGTACAATTATATAATCAAGCATATTAGATTGGAAGCTTTTCTTACTTAACATTTCTCATGACTGTCAATAAATCCGATAGATGGATTCACAAGCGTTCTTGTTAGCTGTTGAATTCATCTGTAGCGTAATGTTAAGTGCCTTACCGCCTATATAATGCACAACATACATCCATTGTATTCAAAAAAGTATTATTTTAAAGATGTTTTACAAATTTTCAGCGCACAAAGGAAAATATTGTAAGAACGCAGTGCGTTTGACCAAATGTGTCTTCATGAAGATGAGAGCCTGTGGTATGTTCTGCGTGGACGCTGGGCTACCGACGCAGATGTTGGCTGTGCTTGCTACATATGCCATCGTGCTTCTACAGTTTGCCTTTCTCTAACCATTTGTGAATGTTCATAAAGTTTTTTTGTTTTATATTTAGCGGGATTTACTATTAAGATAAGTTTAATTAGACCTATAAGTACAATTGTTATATTTTGTTAGCGTAACTACATTGTTTTTCATTGCATATGCTCACGCCTATATTCCCCGAAGGGATTGGCCAACACCCACTTTTCACTGAAGATGATAAAGTGCCAACGTGACAGATGGTGAGTCTATCACAGTCTCGGGCACTCTACATATGTCTTCAAATTACTTCTGAGACATATGCAGATTTGGTCACAAGTTATCCGTCATCGTAAAGCACGCAGTGAGAAATCACTGCACATACGTTTTGAAAAAACTCATTAGTACAGGCCCAGCTAGCAATTTTGATTTTGAATGTATATTCAAGTATTAATCTCACATCTTAATAACAAGAGATATAACACAAACGAAAATCAGTTGAAAATAAATACAATAATTTAAATACAAAAACATCATTTAATTTTGCATTCACAATTTGTTTAGTATACTTTGTTCGTAAGAGTTATATTATTGAAGTAGAATAAATTACAACAATCATTAGGTAAGTAGAAAACTATTCTAATTATTATAATACACTAAAATATTTACATGATCTTAGAGAATTACTTAGTATAATTTTTAAATTACTAGCAGTGCCTCGCGGTTTTACTCGCGTAAAATACGTAGTGAATTTTTCCCATTTCTTTTGATCAGTTGAAACCTTTTCCTGAGATTAGTTCGATCAAACAAACAAACACTTCAGCTTTATAATATTTTATAGATTCACAAGTTAAGTAGAACTATGTTAATTTGATAGACTTACAAAATTATTTGTGACTTTATTACTTAACAGATTTTATCTGGGTAATAATAATATGGGTTCAATTTTTTTTTTCATTTTACCACAGGATTTTAATATCACTTATACATAATCAACAATCCAAGTTAGGCTTCGTAGTTCTTTCATTTTGTTAACATAATTATGCATGATACATATTTCAAATGAGAATGTAGCAGATATGTGATTCTAAAAGGACTAAAAAATATTGAATGTTACCTAAAATTTTGAAAAATAGATAGCCAACCCCACAAAAAAAATGCTATACAAATTATTCTTTCCACAAATAAAAAATAAAATCACGAGGTGGGATTCGAGCCTGCAATCTATGCATTCCGAGCGATTCAAATCATAATTACATTTCTCTTCATACGACAAACAAAAATCACTCGATTACAATGATGACTTTGGGTTATCAACACAACTGAAAATCTTGAAATTCCTTCCAAACATTTCTCCATCCCCCAGGGTTTGTGGTAACGGTTGGTTCAAGGTTTCAGGCAAGAACAGTGACGTCACTCCTCCAAGCACGCTCAATATACCCATTATAGTAAGAGGCAGGGCGCGAGAATACACCGCCTGGAAATTAAAATAATAATAAGAAAGCTTTATTTCATTACACAATCATTTGGTGACATTTATTTACTGACTAACTAGGCCTAGTGCGAGTTTTTCACTGCCGCCGTCATAAGTCACCGCGTCAAAGTTAACGCAGATTTATATGGGATCGAAACAGCGCCTCTGTCGGCCTAAAGATGACACTATTGTGAGCCCATACAAATCTGCGTTTACGTCGACGCGGTGACTTGTGACGGCGATTTTAAGAATACTCGCACTAGGCACTCAAGGATATGTATCGAGAAGAGCGTTGAGTGCGGAGAGAGTACGCGGGACAGGGGAACGTGCCCGCGCGACGGTGCGGCTCGTGGGGACGGCGAACAGCTTATGCCTCCTGCCGCGTACGTATTTGTTGGGCACAAAGAGGCGGCAAAGTTGGTCGTATACAACGATATTATACTTTACCAATATAGGCCGAGTGGAGTGTCAAATAGTTTAAGAAAATTTCTTTAGTTGAGACCGTAAGATTCACAAGCTCAAATATCAGTACTTTAAATTATTAAATTAATACTCTAATGCTTAAGAAGAAGTAAACAGACCCCAAACACAAGCAAGTATTCAGTTCAAGGTGAATTATAATATTAATTATTTAAACTATACCCTTAATGAATATACTTTCAGGAAAGACTTACCAAATACACAATATAAGGGCAGGCCAGTAAACCAAGTCCAGATATAAACGAAGCGATCCCCATAGCCTGAGCTCTCAGTACTGTAGGCAGTAGTTCTCCGATTAACACGTAGAATACAGCAAAGGAAGACGCAGCACAAAGTCTACCTAGCATTGCTAAGGACACGGTTATCCAAGGCCAGTCTGAAAAAAGGATTTAATGACGTTAAAATATTAGAATATTTTAAAGTATGACAAGAAAACCCTTTGTAAAAGCGTAAAATTTATAACTTAGTTTCAATTACAGATACTGAACTTACTGCTTAGTAGCATAAAATACCGCGATTTAATTGGGAGCATGCAAATTATAAAATCACTTATATCTTCTAAAGCATGACGCAAAATTTAAAAATGGCATTTTGCAATGACACTTGAAATAATTATCAGCATAATTTATAAAATCTATTGAAACAAATTCATTTTATAATCAAATGGATATTGTTATAATATGGTGCTTACCATCAGACACAAGCACACAGCTGAGGCAAGCAAGTCCTCCAACGCACATGAAAATGCAGAGAACCCAACGGCGACCGAAACGTTCCATGCAACGCCAAGCTATGAAATACGATGGTATTTCTACTGCTCCACCTAAAATATAAAGCCACAGATTAGAATATTATTCATCTACTGAAACATAGGTATCATTTTGACTAAGGTTATAATGGGAAAGTGTGTCTGTAACCTTTTCACGGCTAACTGCTGAACCAATTTGGAAATCACTTGGTTTAGGATTAGTTTTCATCCCGTGGGTGGAAAGACTGCACTCAGAAAACACAAACGTAGTTTTTCATAAATAAGGCTACCAATTTATACAGTTGGAAAGGCTTACAGCTTCTGATGTTTGACAGAAACCTAGCATTCATTCGTCATAGCTAGATTAAATTGTATATCTGGCATTATACACATTTCAGCTAGACTCACGGGTGAATCCTCAGGGCACAGTTAATCATAAAAGAGTAAAAACCTGTAGTATTCAACTAAATAATTTTAAGGCTTACCTATGAAGAATGCTAAATAATCATTCACCCCTAAATTAGGCGTATTATAACTTAAACTATTGTAGACTACTCCCAATGCAACCCAATCAAAAGTCAGTATGAAGAATTTCCTCCTCAAATTTGGATATCTGAATATATCCAGTGGAGATGCTTTACAATCACCTTCTGAATTCTGATCGTCAATTATTTTGTTCTCAAATTTATCTTCCTCATCGTGTGCGAATAACTTATTGACTAGTTGCAAAGACTTCCGTCTCAAAGTGTTAGCTGGAGATTTTGTATTATCAGTCTGTGTAGCTTTTTGTAATGACTCAGTATTAAAGCTATCATCTTCACTCTGAATTGCTTCATCGTCCTCCTTATGTTTAGATTTTTTATTCACTACATCCACAACTTCTAACGCTAGCATTTTTTCTATACGATCTCCTTTATTGGTTTCGTTTATTTCTGATATTTTTGTCAGATCTGGTTTGAAAGTTAGCATGTTACTAATCCTTCTGTCGTATTCATCTTTGTCTTGTTCTTGCAAGCCTGTTACGTGACCGTTAATGTTGCTTAGCATCGCTTCTGTTTCTGTCTGTTGTTGTTTTATCTTTTTCTGAAAATACAAAAGCATAATATATTATAATATTAACAATCAATCAATCAAATTAGACCGGTCATTAAGACTAGTCTGGTTACATTTTTGTTTGACATTCTAGCTAATTTAATGCATAATGTTATCAGTCTTATTTTTTTTAAGACAATGTGTATCTGAACATAATTTTGTTCCAAATATTTTGTCTATGTGTTATTTGTTCATATTTGTATCTTTCAATTACTTTTATAATTATCCATATTGGTAGTGAGAGTCCTACTTCAGATATTAAACATTGTTGTGGTTTGGTTTACGTTTTACTTACATGCAAGTCTAACAGAAAGCCACGTGAAAGTACAATGCCGTTCTTCCTGGCAAGCTTTCTGAAAACACTTTCAGCTTCAGCTATTCTTCCTCGTCCCACCAACCATCTTGGAGATTCAGGTATTAGCCAATAATATCTACAAATTAAAACAATCAGTTCAGCTTAGTGTACTTAAACAAATATGGAATAGCTCGGCAAGGAAATAAGTGGTGGAAAGGAAGAAACAACACCCACTTTTCACCGAAGATGATACAGTGCCTACGTGACAGATGGTGAGTCTATTGTCGTATTTGTCGTCTCAGGCACTATATATACATCTTTGAATTAGACTTCTCAGACATATGCAGGTTTCTTCGCGATATTTTCCTTCACCATTAAAGCACGTGATGTGAAACTACACACACGTTTTTAGAAACATTCATAGATACAGGCCTAGTTGGGATTCGAACGTACGTCACTTGCGTAGCAGACGACTGCTCAACTGCCAACTGCCATGGAATCCACCCATGAGTTCACTATATCTGAATACCCTTCGTGGTATTGCTGATGATGGTGGCTAAATAATACAAAATAGAAGCACAGAATACACTTGCCCATATAACAGGATGAATGGCAAACTCGTAGCAAGAGATAAGTAGAACCAGTCTTGAAGCAGGTACGCTAACAGAGAGAGGCAGCACATTCCTGCCGCAAATAGCATACCGACCACGATACCTGAAAGAACATGAACATAGAGTAATGCAGCTTGCTGTGCAGCATTCCTGCAGACCCAAATTAAAAATGATTTATTTATATTTCTTCCTTTTTATTTTACTAGATTTAAGTTTAACATTATTATTATTATAATTAATTGCCTGTTTACCGTGGTTTATTATTTACAATAAGAAGTTTTGTTTTTGTACACAAGATGGTGCTGTACCCTTTTAAATCACGCTATTGAAATTATCTTTCCTTATTCAAGTTTTTAGGCAAACATCAAACAAAAACATTGTAAAAAATAATATAATAGTTTAACTGATGTACTCGTATGATGTACTGACTATATCGATGATAGCCAAGCATAAGAATGAGGTGCTCACTCTTCTATTGTAAAAAACGGGGAGTTTGTTTCGCCGTTTCTTGTCCTGATAGGCTAACATGTAGAAACGGTAGTAAATAAACCTAAGTTAGCTCGCTTTAATATTTTTTACATACATATGCTCACACATGTAATCTCCGAGGGGGTAGGCAGAGATGTTTTAATAACAACAACCACTTTTCACCTAAGATCATTAAGTGCCAACGTGACATCGCCGTCTCAAGCACTATACATAAGTACTTGAATAAATTCTGACACAAATGCAGGTGTCTTCACGATGTTTTTTTTTGGGCTGGGATTCAAACTAGCGTCCTGGCGACTGCTGAATCCCCAAGACCACCACGACTTTATGTTTAAATTAGATACTAACCAGTATAATTCCTTGTTCCTGGGGGCATTAGCTCCAATGCCAATATGAAAGGCAGCTGATACAAAGCTGGGAAGAACAGTCCCCCAGCCACTCTCAATCCTGTATATGTCCAGTAAGTGGTAGGGAATGACGCTGCTATAGCCAATGGAACTTCCAGGAATATCATTAGGAGAATAGTGGGACGACGGCCGTATCTGAAAGGGAAAACGCTACTTGTAAGCGCTACTGCGGAACACAAGATCCTGCTTTCGATCCTCGGCGAAGTATTATTGGGTTTTTCCATTTGTAATTTCTAGGTATCTGTCCTGAGTCCAGATTTGTGGCCAACAATAGGCTCGCCCGCTATATCTATCCCCAATTCCATGCAGGACTTAATTTTAACTAGCGAAATTTGGGTGCAGTATTTAGTAATCCCTGCCTACCTCTTCGGGGAATACAGGCGCGAGCAGATACTATCATTATACTATTTCTTTAAGCTATCTTACCTGTCCGATATCCAACCAAACACCAGATTCCCGAAGATTGATCCGACCCAGAAGAGCGTGTTGCTCATCCGAGACAGCCAGTCTTGGTCGCAGACTAACGAGAACTGGAAAAGTGAAAGGAAGAAGAGTTTTATTAAGAGATTTTGGAGAATTAAAGACTTTAAGTCTATATAAAGTACTAAAGTGTGTACAAAGGGATATTTTCAGGGTAGACGATGCTAACGACGAACCTAGTTCTAAATGTCCTGACAAATGAAGTCCGTCGAGAATGTCCCGTTTTATTAAGTGTGAGCATTTCAATACTAGTCAGAATAAATAGAAGGCAGACGTAATCTATTCATTTATAAATACAGATAAATAAAATTGAAGTGTCTTTTTGTAATTCCGAAATAACAGCTTTTCACTTAATGCACATGAAAATATATTCGGTAGGCACTTACATAAAAAAATCATTTTTTAAATTGTCTCTGTCTGTCTGTCTGGAGAATAACAAGTTACCTAAACATTTAAATTAAAAAAATATTAGCTGACCTCGAAAAAAAGCCAGCCATGTAATTAAATCTACATACGGGTGAAACCGCGAGGCACAGCTAGTTTTGAAAATATATACTCTTGTATATACTAAGTATTTATGTTTTAGTATATAAATACCTGTACTTACTTCAGTAACCAAAGTCGTCTTATAATATTCTGAGCTGAATCGCCAGCCATTAGTGCATGCAGTAGGCTCTGCACTGCGCACCGCTAATATTGCTTCGGTCACTTTAGACATCTGAAAATTGCACTTACATATAATTGGAGAAATGAGTACTTGACGCAAATTAACTGAATTATGATTATTTTCGGGATGTTCCAATAATCCCCATTGAAAATCCCCAACAATGGGGATTAGGGAAAAAAAGTCCAAAAATCCCCACTGCGATTGAAAGCAGCTTGGAATGGGGATTGAAAGCAGCTTGGATTAGGTTTAAAATTAAATATGAACAACATACTGTATAAGAATGAGGAAAGGCGAAGTTATTTTAGAAATCAAACAATTTCATGTAATAAGGCAAAGCAAAATTTAAATTATTTAATGTTGAAGAACGAAATCCCCATTCCAAGCTGCTTTCGATCGCAGTGGGGATTTTTGGACTCTCCACTATTCTCCATTGGTGGGGATTTTCAATGGGGATTATTGGAACAACCCATTTTTTCTATGTTTCTATAAAAAAGAACTATTATTTAGTGAAAATGGGCATGACACGAAAACACTTCTAGGTCGTCAAATGTTTATATGTGATGTCAAATGTCAAAACATTAATACGCCCTCGGTCCATACATTTGGGAATAAGTATGGCTAGGTTATTGAAAATAATTAGTTCTAGAAATTTGAAATGATTTAAATAGAAACCTGCAATTTCCTTTCTTCTTCTCCATCAGCCGGCATCAGTGTGTGAATCTTCACCACGCGTAATGTACCACCTTCTCGTATGAATTCAGATCTGTAATAAAATAAGAAGAACAATTGTAAAGAAAGCTAAAGCAAATGCTAAAGAAAGAATTTTGAGAGAGATGTGGTGACAAGTAATTGAAAACTTATTATTTAAATTTTTAAAATGATGAGTTTTTTTCGATTTTTTTAAAAGTCCCCGTCACAAGGCACCGCGTCGACGTAAACGCAGATTTGTATAGGCTCACAATAGTGTCATGTTTAGGCTGACAGAGACGCTGATCCTATACAAATCTGCGTTTACGTCGACGCGGTGACTTGTGACGGCAGCAGTGAAAAACTCGCACTAGGCCCTCTGAGCGCACGTCACTCTCATCGGTTACACTTAGCTTTGCTTGGACTTGTCGAAAGGATGAAAGAAATGAGATTAACGAAATAACTTCATACAGCGAATATGAGTGGAGGTTTAGGTAGAGGGGAGAGGAGCTCGTGGCACAGTTGCTATTGCGCATATCATTCGATCAGCGAAGTTAAGCAACCATACGCCTAGCCAGTAGTTGGATGGGTGACCGCCCGAGTTCCCTCCGTGCCTCGGAGAGCACGTTAAGCCGTCGGTCCCGGTTGCCAATTTAACATCTTTGGCAATCGTTACAGGTCAGTCAGAGGCCTAAGAGTGTCGGACAACTGGTTTAACCCAGATTGCCGATTTTCCTCGAAAAAGGGGTTGCGAAGGTCAGATGGCAGTCGCTTCGTATAAAAATCAGGTGATCAGCCACATCGGGTTGAATCAAGTGCCGACCCCAACAATGTATAGGATAAGGCCAGGGAGATGATGTTTAGGTAGAGGGGAAAAACAACATTACCGTATAAAAATTGCCATAAACAAATATCATACAGCGATTAATAATAAATTATTATAAGTATCAGATGTTCATAAAATTGACAGCTTAAATATTAACATAATTTATATGCATGTTTGTATGCTCAACAATAATTCTTTGTTGAATTTGAAAAAAAGTTAAGTGCTAGGATTTGCTCACTATGGGTTCCTTATGTAAATACAGTGTTATCTATATGCATAAAAAATAATTTCTCTTGGCAACGCCATCACGCGTTAGCTGGAACAATTTTACTGGGACTTTCACTTGCAGATAGCTGATGTTTCAAGAAGTGATATAGGCTAATTTTATTTAAAAATAACCGCGTGGCTAATTTGTTTATTTATATACTAACTGTACCCGCGGTTTCACCCACGTAGATTTAGTTTCTTTGTTATTGTCGCGGAACCCTAATGTTTTTAATAAATAAAAGTTACTAAGTTACTCCTTGAAACATCAGCTACCTACCAGTGAAAATGCCGCTAAAATCCGTCCAGCTGTTTCAGAGATTACCCGGAACAAACAGACAGACAGACAGACGGACAGATAAAATTTGTAGAACTTGTTTTTTTAGTGTCAGTATCGTGTATACTTTTATATGCATTTAGTGAAAAGCTGTTTGGAATTACAAACAGACACTTCATTTTTATTTATCTGTATAGATATGTATAGGTATTAAACAATCAATTTATTCTGAAATCATGAAGACAGTATAAACATTATATTAATATATCATAAGTTTCCCTGTCATGTACAAAATATACCTCTAGTGATTATTTAGGCTGAGTGCATTTTACTCGCGTAGACTTGTTTTTAAATAAAAGTACCTTACGTTACTCATTGTAAAATTATCTATCTGTCAGAGAATCATGATCTCCCTGGCCTTATCCCATGTATTTGTGGTCGGCACTTGATTCAACCCGATGTGGCTGATCACCTGATATTTATACGAAGCGACTGCCATCTGACCTTCGGAACCCCTTTTTCGAGGAAAATCGGCAATCTGGGTTAAACCAGTTGTCAGACTTTCTTAGGCCTCTGACTGACCTGTAACGATTGCCAAAGATGTGAAATTGGCTATCTGTCAGAGAATGTCCCGTTAATATCAGTCTTGCCGTTTCAGAGATTAGACGGGTCTACATACAGACAAACAGAGGATATTTTAATATTATGTATTTAGTTAAAAGTTGTTATTTTGGAATTACAAACGGACACTTTTATTTATCTGTATGTATGGATAGGCAGCTCAGAACCTTCGGAAAGAACTATTTTATTTTTTAATTGTTTATACGTTTAAAGCTGAAACCGAAACGTGGCCATAAGGTATCCGTTTTCCTTTTTGGCACAGTACCCTAAAAATATATAAGTATTTTTTGTATGGACCTGTTTTATTACCGGTCCGATTTGTAACATAATCACATTTGATATCGATAAAAAACCGTTAGAATTTATTGCACAAAATATAATGTCTTATCAATATTTATCTTATTAGCAAAATATACAATCGGGATTTCTTAAGGATTTTACAGACTGAAGAAGCGGCGATGGCCTTGAGTTTGAGCAGTCACATGCTACTCATGCGTTCAAGTTCGCATCCCAGCGGGGCCTGTACCAATGAGTTTTTCTAAAAACTTATGTACTGTGATTTCACACCACGTGCTTTACGGCGAAGGAAAACATCGTGAGGAAACCAGCATATGTCTGAGAAGTCATTTAAAGACGTTTGTATAGTGCTTGAAACGGCGATAGACTCACCATCTGTTACATTGGCACTTAATCACCTCTGCCTACCCCTTCGGGGACTCTTCTGCGATGGTGTGAGCATATTTATTATTATGGTATTGTAATAACAATGATATTTATATTTTGATGGATATTAATTATTCAATAAACTCCGCCGTCTCCGTTATCTGTCATTATTATTTTAGTCTGCTAATGATCTTAAAGTGGAATAAATATATTTTGACATGTCATTTTTCGTAATAACAAGGGCAGGAGTTTAATTAAAACCGTTTGTATTTAATCGTTCAGCGCTTTGTTAATTGAAAACGAACCTTGAGTTGTCATTTTTCAAATTGCAACGTCATGTAATGTCTAAATAACCACTTATGTATCATTGATCAACTAGTTGAACAGTTGAGCAGTGGTGTGATATCACTGCACATTTTTTTTTCAAAAGACAAAAGTGCAGGCCGTTGGGATTTAAACTTGCGTCGCTTGCGTAGCCGGCGACTGTTCAAACCTCTTTTAAATGTACACGTGAATATAAAAGTCTCACCTCTCTTGCACATAAGCACTAAGTACATGGTACAGTGCTCGAGGGTCCACATCGTAAGCCTGGCAGGAGTCGTACCCCCCTCCCAGCCGAGGCACTGTCAGGTTACGAAGCAGATCATCTGGTAGATGCAGTGAGTCCAACTCCGGCGGAGGGGAGCACCAGTGTTCTGGAGTTGCATTCGTGAACACCTGGAAATGAGAGATGGAAATTAAAATACAATACAATACAACAGCCGTGGTGGTCTCGAGGCTTGAGCAGTCGCCTGCTACGCAAGCGATGCAAGTTCCAATCCCAGCGGGGTCTGTACCAATGAGTTTTTCTAAAAACTTATGTGCCATGATTACACAACACGTGCTTTACGATGAAGGAAAACATCGTGAGGAACCTGCATATGATCACCTGATTTTTATACGCAGCAACTTACATCTGACCTTCGCAACCCCTATGACGAGAAAAATCTGTGATCTGGGTTAAGTCAATTATCGGTCTTTCTTAGGCTTCTAACTGACCTGTAATTGCCAAAGTTGTTAAATTGGAAATCGGGACCGACCGACGGCTTAACGTGCTCTCCGGCACGGAGGGAACTTGGCTACCCATCCAACTACTCGCTTAGTTAGGGTTGCTTAAGTTCGCTTATTGAATTATTTGCAATAGCAAGTGTGCCACGAGATCCTTTAGAGAAGCTTACTTATAAGCTAATTTATAAATATCTGCACAAAATACTGGCATGCATTGATCACAATATTATCATAGGTCAAAAGTCCAATTAATCATAATATTACAAGGAGGCACTGTTTCTATTTCGGATGCTTTATGATGTAAATTTTATGGAGACGCATTAAATAGCTTGGCAATACGTCAGGTATATTTTGATTTATTGCAGTATTCGAGAGGCTTTAGAAGAACATTGCTGGATTTAGCTCAAGACATAAAATCTGCTGCATTCAAATTGAAGTGTCTGTTTGTAATTCTAAACAGCTTTTCAATAAATGCATATTATTAAAGGATACTGACATAAAAAAAGACTTAATCTATACATCTATACAGATAAATAAAATTTAAGTGTCTGTTTGTAATCCCAAAATAGCAGCTTTTCACAAAATGCATATGAAAGTATACACGCTACTGACACTAAAAAACCAAGTTTTAACATTTTTCTCTGTCTGTCTGTCTATCTGTCCGTCTGTCTGTCCGTCTGTCTGTCCGTCTGTCTGTCCGTCTGTCTGTTTGTTCCGGGTAATCTCTGAAACGGCTGGACCGATTTTAACGGGACTTTCACTGGCAGGTAGGTAATGTTTCAAGGAGTAACTTAGGCTACTTTTATTTATTAAAAATATTAAGGCCGCGACAATAAAGAAGAAACTAAATCTACGCGGGTGAAAATTATTTTATTAAGAATAATTCAGGAGCAGTAAGCCGCTAAGTAGATTGAATGATGAATTGTGTGATTAGAGACAGTTGCAAGTTGAAGAATGATGTGGTGACTAGAATTGAAAGAATGAGATGGTTTGGACCTATTGAAAAGATGAGTGAAGTCGATACGAAACAAATTTATAGAGCGAACTAGCTGCCCTGCGGTTTCACCCGTGTAGATTAGAATTATGTCTAAAAAATAAAAAATAAAATTTAGGGGTGGACTACCCCTAACATTTAGGGGGATGAAAAATAGATGTTGGCCGATTCTCATAGATACCGGATAAGCACAAAAAATTTCATCAAAATCGGTCAAGCCGTTTCGGAGGAGTATGGCAACGAAAATTGTGATACGAGAATTTTATATATTAGATGTGAGCGAAAGTGTCGGTAGAGGGCGTCCAAGGAAGAACTACTATGACCAAATTAATAATATTTTTCAGAAATGACCAATTCGGAGCACTCGTAACTGCAGGAAGTGTATGAGGAGATGCATGAATGTGGATGAAGCGAAAGAAGTGTGTAGGGATCGTAGCTTGTGGCGAACGGTGGTCTCTGCCTACCCCCATGGGATACAGGCGCGAGCATCATCTCCCTGGCCTTATCCCATACATTGCTGGGGTCGGCACTTGATGCAACCCGATGTGACTGATCACCTGATTTTTATACGAAGCGACTGCCATCTGACCTTTGCAACCCCATTTTAGGAGGAAAATCTGTGATCTGGGTTAAACCAGTTGTCAGATTATTTTTAGGCCTCCGACTGACCTGTAACGATTGCCAAAGATGTTAAATTGGCAACCAGGACCGACGGCTTAACGTGCTCTCCGAGGCACGGAGGGAACTCGGGCGGTCACCCATCCAACTACTGGCTAGGCGTATGGTTGCTTAACTTCGCTGATCGAATGATATGCGCAATAGCAACTGTGCCACGAGTCCTCATACAGGCGTGAGCATATGTTTGTATGTAGTAACCCGCATTCCTTCTAACCTTATCCTGAAGTGCTGAAATCTACGAGAAGTGCGCAGCACGTGTAATATGATTCACGAAAGATAAATATATGAATTAGTAACAATCAGTCAATGACGTCTGTTTCATATTAAACTGATAAGAAATGGATTAGCAAATACGTTTTAGAATAATCGAGCTATCCTAAGCCATTAGTAGCACGTGTTACTTATAAGTATACAATATTTTTTTCATTCAGAAGATATGTAGAGCGAACTCTAACTCAAAAACATCTTTTTTCAAACAACAAAGTACTTTAAAATCGTCAGAATGACATAATTATACAGGATTATGCATGCTACCACCAGGTTCGGAAGTATATCGCTGTCTCCGGCACTATACGTCTCTCAATTACTTCTCAGACATACGCAGGTTTCCTCACGATATAATGCATCATCGTAAAGCACGTGGTAGCTGCAGATAATATTTTTAGAAAAACTTATTGGTCACATCGCTGGGATTCGAAGTAGCGTCGCTTGTGTAGCAGGTGACTTCTCCAACTGCACGGCCACCTCGGCTCACTCCCTCTTGAGCCTCAATTACACCATCATCTTCATAGGCCACTTCATCTTGTCAGATGATTGTGACAGTGCTGTGTCCTATCTCATACAACTTCTCCTGTGGCTTAGCAGTCCGCAGGCAGCACGGCATCTCTTGCCACGAGGATTTGAGAGTGAAGCAGTACCGGTTGTACGAAGCCTTTTCTGCTTAATGCTATCGAGCCAGGCTTCGTCATGCTTTGACATCCCAGATGAAACCTCACAGCACCATTGGGTGCTTACATTGGCGTGAGTCTCCCAGTTCCTTGTAGCCTCATCATCATCTCCCTGGCCTTGTCGGCACTTTATTCAACCCGATGTGGCTGATCACATGATTTTTATACGAAGCGACTGCCATCTGACCTTCGCAACCCCATTTTAGGAGGAAAATCTGTGATCTGGGTTAAACCAGTTGTCAGATTATTTTTAGGCCTCCGACTGACCTGTAACGATTGCCAAAGATGTTAAATTGGCAGCCGGGACCGACGGCTTAACGTGCTCTCCGAGGCACGGAGGGAACTCGGGCGGTCACCCATCCAACTACTGGCTAGGCGTATGGTTGCTTAACTTCGCTGATGGAATGATATGCGCAATAGCAACTGTGCCACGAGCTCCTCTTGTAGCTTCAATTACACCAAATACACAATCGAGTGTCGACAACGTTTGCACATGTACAAACCTCTACATTGGGTACAGCCGCGTTATTCACTAAGGTTTCTCAGCGTCGCACTCGTCGTCGAGTATCGGTTTTAAAGATACGAAACTGAACCTCATCTTCTGTTACGTATCAATTTCCTATGACTGAAACCAACGCATTTTCGAGTTCGACGCTCAGAAACCTTAGTGAATAACGCGTCTGAAGTATGAATTGAAAACATCAATTTAGTATTGGTCACGAATAGGTTACTAAAGGTATAGTTTACTACATGCAGTTAAATGGCGTACTTATTGTAAAATACCGTAAATGGGATAGGAATTTGAATAACAAAAAGCCTTAGGAACCGTTCAATCGTAAAATGTGCACGCTTGACTAGGGTTGCCAAAACAGAGGCCCTAGTGCGAGTTTTTCACTGCCGCCGTCACATGTCACCACGTCGACGTAAACGGAGATTTGTATAGGATCGACGCAGCGCCTCTGTCAGCCTAAAGATGACACTATTGTGAATATACAAATCTGCGTTTACGTCGACGCGATGACTTGTGACGGCGATTTTAAGAAAACTCGCACTAGCCACTCATATAGCCGGACAGATCAGCCAGTTTGGCTAGACATTTGGGCAAAAAGACCGGACAGCTCTCATTATTGACAATTTAGTGTCAGTATTAATAAGTAGGGATTTTTATGTTAATCTAGCTATGCCAGTGAAAGTCCCGCTAAAATCGATCCAGCCGTTTTGGAGAATAGCTGGAACGAACAGACAGACAGACAAAGAAAGCATTTAAAATTTGTTTTGGACACAGTTTCAATGCACAACTGTCGATAAAAATTAACATAAAGAAAAGTCTAGTAGTTCTACTTTAATCTAAATGCGTAGCTTGAGATGACTATTGATCCCGTAAAAATCTGTGTTTACGTCAACGCCATGACTTGTAACGGCGATTTTATGAACTAGGCACTTTGACAGCCCTACGTCAGACCCATAACGTAAGTACGTGCGTTTTCAATAGAATGCTACATTATTCTTTGGAATTCTTGACGACCACCGTCATCAGCTTTTGTAAGGTTTGCGTTGAATTTGATTAAATATTCCCATTGTTATTTACCACGTATGACGTATTTACTTTCAGTGTGAAGAGTCATACATATGGGTGACTATGGATGACTCAGAATTATACTGTAATATTTATTAGAATAATTTCTATTTTTACTAATGACTGCATAATAGTTCTGTAACTTTAAAAAAACGGACCAGTCGTTTCAGGAGATTAGCCGCAACAAAAAGACAAGTCGTTCAGCCAAAAACAGGTATCAGACAGACAGAATTGTTCTATATAGGTACTAGCTTTTATTGACTTTGTCCACGTGAATATATTTTTCAACATTTTCCATTGATGTTTGGTTCCTATTGATCGCATCATGATGTTCACCTTCCTCGAAAAATGAACTAAGTATCTAACGCCAAAATATTTTTTCATCACAATTCAAACCAGTACTACCTAAGAACCCTCAACGAATCAAATATTAGCGAAGATAGTTGTGGTCTGCGTATTTATCCGCGTAGATTTTAATACGTGGGCCCCTATTTTTAATTTACAAAGCTTAAGTTACTCCTTGTAACATCAGCTATCTGTCAGTGAAATTTCCATTAAAATCGGTTCAGAAGTTTCGGATAAGCCCGAACAGACCTACAGACAGACAGACGACAAGAGAAAAAAAAACAAAATTGTTTCTTTTATGTCGGTAACATATATACTTTCAAATACGTTTAGTGAAATGCTGTTATTTTGGAATTACAAACAGACACTTTAATTTTATTTATCTGATGTATAGATATAAGAGTCCCACTAAACGCTAGCACAGTGAATCCACTCCTCCCTTCCCATGGAGTACTGGTTCAATCCAACATTTTAACACTAGTTTCTGTCCTCCCCTTTACCCGTTTGGTACAACATTGTCAACCGACTTAAAAAAAAGAGGTTTCTCAATTCCTCCCTTAAGTCTATTCTTCATATAAATGAAAGAATTTTTAAATTCGTATGTATAGTTTCCAAAATTATAACATACAAACTTCACCGTAGTTTTTAGATCAGAAAGTAGTTCGGCTAAATAGGTCAATGAGGATATTATAATTTGATGACAGATTGATGGGTCGATTTAGCATATAGTTTAATACCTATTATAGTTTGAATATACGTAAACATCTGGTTTTTCCTTCCCTAACATACTTATTTTTAACCGACTTGAAAAAAGAGGAGGTTCCGTCTTGAATATTTTGTTATATAAAACAAACCGATTTGGATGGTTAAAATATACTGTACATATATAAAGATATTCATTTTTGGCACATTTTATGAAAGTAACCTTTTTTCGAAATTTTCAAATACATGCTAAAATATGTAACAAAACTTGCAACGACATCAATCCCAAAAAACACTCAAGAAGGGTGTTTTTTGGGATTGCTGGCTTTGGTTTTGGTGTGAGTAGGGGTAACGTCTTTGAATTACTTTTCAGACATATGCAGGTTTTCTCACGATGTTTGCCTTCACCGTAAAGTAAGTGGATTGAAATTACTAAAAAAAAATAAGTAAAAATACCTGAGAGAATACTAAAAATGAGGTAGGCACTGCAGCCAGCGCACAGAGCATGTAGAACAGAAGTATATGCCACCAGCCAGTCCTGGTCGCTAGTGTGGCTGCCTCATCCAACTCCTGGCTCCACGATGTCATTGTCACCTTAGCACTTGGTGTGACGGAATAAAGTCCAATTTCCAATGCTTATTTATCAAAAACATTTCACTTTAAATGTTCTTTTTTGGAATCTTTTTGAATTATTCAAAATTTGATTTATATTTTTTTAATGTCACTTTAGAATCTATTTTTTGATTTCAGATTCTCATTTTAAAAAACGATTTAAAATAGCCGGATATTAAATGGGTTATAAAGTCACAATTTCACTCGATTTATTTATTCACAAAATTGCACTCGAGCAATAACATGTTCTAAATGCGTAATAATAAAGTCTATATTTGCTCAAACAATTGACACAGGCCTCAAGTCCCTTTCTCGGTCAGTATCGCACTAAATGGATAGTCTCCCCTCTAGTGTACTAAGGAGTATAACGCAACCAAGTAGAATGACCGCACATTATCAACGGAGAACGGTTAAATTATTACCTTGTGAATATAGTCGTGTTCGATCGATAATTTTTGTATCGGTGCCGTACTATTGGTGCATGGGAAATATGAGTTATCGGGTGAGAAAATCGAGAGTATGATTGAGTTACGTAAGGTAACCTAACTAATAATTTGTGAATGAACTTTTAATATAAAACTGTTTACTGTTTATCATGAAAATCACATGCGCTATCAGGGGCACAAAAAGGACTCAAATTCACTAGTTGTTGTTATCATTATATTGTACTAGCTGTGCCCCGCGGTTTCACCCGCGTAGATTTAGTTTCATCCTTACTCTCGCGGAACCCTAATATTTTTAATAAATAAAAGTAGCCTAAGTTACTCCTTGAAACATCAGCTACCTCCCAGTGAAAGACCCGTAAAAATCCGTCCAGCCGTTTCAGAGATTACCCGGAACAAACAGACAGACAGAGAAAAATTTAAAACTTGGTTTTTTAGTGTCAGTATCGTGTATAGTTTCATATGCATTTAGTTAAAAGCTGTTATTTTGGAATTACAAACAGACACTTCAATTTTATTTATCTGTATAGATGAACCCGTTTTTTATTTTATTCGGGTGTTAAAATTGTTCCCATAAAAAAACAATATATCATACCAATCATATCATGTTTTCTTAAGCCCTGAAAACTTTTAACTGGTGTTAATGCAAAAAATCTAGGTATGAAATACTTGAATCGCGATGAGATGCAACCGAGAACCATTAGTATTGCGTTTGGAAGTCACAAATAACACTATGAAGGTGTGCCTACTACATTACCGGAAGGAATTACTGTGAAATATAATATTATCATTTAAAAGCTGCTTATGATAACCAAGGAATAATATTATCCATATTCTTTACTGGCTGTGCCCCGCAGTCTCACCCTCGTAGATTTAGTTTCATGCTCCATGATGCGGAACCCTAATATTATAAATAAATAAAAGTAGCCTAAATTACTCCTTGAAACATCAGCTACCTGCCAGTGAAAGCCCCGTTATAATCGGTCCAGCCGTTTCAGAGATTACCTGGAACAAACAGACAGACAGAGAAAAAATTTAAAACTTGGTTTTTCGCTGTCAGCGTGTTCACTTTCAATGCATTTAGTGGAAAGCTGTTATTTTGGAATTACAAACAGACACTTAAATTTTATATATCTGTATGTATAGAGTATAGATGTATAGACTTATAATATACAGATGAAATATTAGTACTTTGATTTAAAATGCATTTTTATGACAAACAACGGACGTCACGCGGTTTCATCCGCGTAGTTACCGTTCCCGTGGGAGTGAAAATGAAAATGAAAATGAAAATGATTTATTCAGTTTAGGCCCTGGTAAGGCACTTATGAATGTCGAGGAATTTACCACCGGTTCGGAAACTAGCCTTCTGAGAAGAACCGGCAAGAAACTCAGCTGGCATCATGTACATTTCATTACACAGTAAAATAATAATAATTACAAAAAAAAACTACATAAATTATTCACAATAGTGAAAATTGTATCAGCATGCATGTGTAAAAAATAATAATTAAAAACGTAAAAACAATAACAAATGATTTATGGAGTACGGGGATAAAATATAGCCTATGTTACTCGCTGATGATGTAGCTATTCATTGCTGAAAGAATTTTCAAGATTTCCATCGCCATCTCAGGCACTAAACACAAGTCTTTGAAATACTTCTCAGACATATGCAGGTTTCCTCTCATTGGTACTACGAAGGCCCAGTGCGAGTTTTTTAATGCCTCCGTCACAAGTCATTGCGTCGACGTAAACGTAGATGTGTATAGGATCGTAACAGCGCCTCTGTCGGCCTAAACATGACACTATTGTGAGCCCATACAAATCTGCGTTTACGTCGACGCGATTACTTGTGACGGTGATTCTGTGAAAATTCGCACTAGGCACTCTGTACCATAAGGCAGCATTTTGTATCTTTAAATTTTAAATTGTATTATAGCATGCAATAAACTAATACTGTATTGAATTTAAAACATGCTACCACCATCCCAGAAGGGTCCCCGAAGGGGTAAGCAGGGGTGTTCTAACAACAACACCTACTTTTCACCGAAGATTAAGTGCCAACGTGACAGACAGTAAGTCCATCGCCGTCTTAGGCACTATACAAACGTATTTGAATCTTCATATTATGCAGGTTTCCTCACGATGTTTTCCTTCACCGTATAACTTGCTCACCCATCTTGTAGCATCCTTAAAAACTGCTTGACATGAGATTTATATGCGCAAAAAGAAGCACGACTTCGAAGGTATAAAATACAATTTCGATGTTATAAAAACAGTAGGTAGCTTCACTAATATATTTGGCTTGTGATTTGCATATGACACTAATGAAATAGCAAACAGTACCTCACCTACGTATTAAACTACTATATTGTAATTTGTATAAAAATACCTTCCTCATTAGTAAGAACCCAGAATAGCCGTGTTGGCCGTGGAGTTTGAGCACTGACCTGTTACGCAAGCAACGCAAGCTCGAATCCCAGCTGGACCGTCTGAATAAATTTTCTGAAAAAAAAACTTATGTATAGTGATTTCGCACCACGTGCTTTACACTTGCATATGTACCTACATGAGAACTATTTCAAAGACGTATGTATAGTGCCTGAGATGGCGATAGACTCACCATATATCACGTTGGCACTAAATCATCTTCAGTGAAATGTGAGTGTTGTTATTACAACACCTCTGCGTACCTTCAGAGAATACAGGCTTGAGCATACTAACTTACGTGTCCTACGTATGGGAGAATCAGCCAATTTTATTCACATGTACTACTGCTGATTTTTATGTACTACGTTAATTTAATAAGCAGTAATTCTTTATCTTAAATCTAAGACTATTGACGACGCATTAAGTATGTTGTAAATATTGATATTGTATTCAACTCAATATTTACATTACTTGAGTGTTATTGGTACATATACATACATATATGCCAGCTAGTTTCTTGCCGGTTCTTCTCAGAAGGCTAGTTTTCGAACCGGTGGTAAAGGCCACGACATTCATAAGTGCATTACCAGGGCCTAAGATGAATATTTACATAAAAAGAATCATTTTCATACACAAGCCTGAAACGCTTGCGATAGGCAGAGACCACCGTTCGCCATCCTTATCCTTACATACTTCTTTCGCTTCATCCACATTCATGCATCTCTTTATACACTTCCTTCTGTTACGAGAGCTCCAAATTTGACCTTTCTGTAAAATTATTATTAATTTGGTCATAATAGTTCTTCCTTGGACGTCCTCTACCGACACTTCCGCTCACATTCGGTCTATAAATTAGTTTCGTTAATCGCTTTTCACTCATCCTTTCGATATGTCCAAACCATCAATGTCATTCTTTAACTTATATTATTGGTCTGGGTATATTAATCCATATAGAAGGCGTATTTAGTAGGCATAGTAAGTAATATTTTGATCAGTATATAATAATACAGGTCAGTCAGAGGCCTAAGAAAGTCTGACAACTGGTTTAAGATGCCGATTTTCCTCGAAAAAGGGGTTACGAAGGTCAGATGGCAGCCGCTTCGTAAAAAATCAGGTGATCAGCCACATCGGGTTGAATCAAGTGCCGACCCCAAATACATGGGATAAGCCAGGGAGATTATGAGTAAGTAATATGTAGAATTCAAAGGGATGATGGGTAACTGAAATAGTGACAGAGCCGTGGTGACCGTAGGGTTTGAGCAGTCACTTGATATGCAAGGCCCAGCAGGGCCCTGAGAGGGTGATAAACTCACGATCTGTCACTTTGGCACTGAATTGACTTCGGTGAAAAGTGGGTGTTGGTGTTATTATTATACAACATTTCTGCCTACTCCTCCGGAGAATATAGGCAGATATTTCATTATGACAAAAGTCTTAAAATAAACTAATATTATAGTGCGCGTAAATTGAAATAACTTTGATAACTATTGATAAGTAATCAGTATAATTATAAAAGGAGATATCAATAATTAATTAGAACAATGCGTCAAATAATCAGTTGATTGGAATCTAATTTAATTTTTTATTATTCTATGTACTTAAGAAACACACTTTTGCTCATTCCTGTATTCCATGAAGGGGTAGGCAGAGATGTTCTTATAATACACTACTCATTTCGTCAATAATGATTAAATCTGGTGTAATAGGGGTCGAGTCTATTGCCATTATATGTATACTTCACCAATATTTATACCTCTTATCAAATTTGATTTTGTATGATGATTTCATATGATTTATATTGTTCCGATGATATGTAAATGATGCCTGGCTGAGTTTCTTGACGGTTCTTCTGAGAAGGCTAGTTTCCGAACCGGTGGTAAATTCTCGACTTTCATAAATGCCTTACCAGGGCCTAAACTGAATAAATATTTTTCATTTTCTTTAACCGGGCACTAATCCAGACTCCGAGCTGTGCCTGGGAAATTACAGATGGAAAAACCCAATAAAACTTTCATAACTCCAACGATGTTATTTCTAATAAATACAATACTCTTTGTAAATGCGGGTGGTAGGTTATCGATTTCATTCGGAAAGTTAGAAGTACTGAATAATAGTACTACTGTATCCATCAAGGCTTTGTTTCATGAGCTATTTGATCTATTTCCAAGATTACAGGAAACTAGCAGACAGAAGAATAGAACATTGGTAGACAATGTCCCTTATTCCGTTGAGAGCGACTGGACACACTACCTCTATAACATGTCTCCATACAGTTAAATAGTGTTCAAACATCCGGATATGAGTCCGTGTTTGTTCCTCATTATACCCTCATTGTTATGAGTTCACAAGAACTCCTTTATTGGTCTTATAAACTGGTCTAGGCTATTTATTATAGCACACGTTCCGGCATTAATGGCTATATGCTAGTACACACTAAATAATGGAGTATTTTAAAATTAGTTCATCAATATAAGGTCCAGCGGCATACTTTGCAATATTATTGACAAATAGCTGTGCCCCGCCGTTTCACCCGCGTAAATTAGGGGTAGAATTAATCAAAATCCTTCTTAGCGGATGCCTGCGTCATAACATCTACCTGCATGCCAAATTTCAGCCGGATCCGTCCAGTGGTTTGGGCTGTGCGTTGATAGATCACTATGTCAGTCAGTCAGTCAGTCAGTCACCTTTGAATTAGAAAATACTCCATCCAAATATATATGTATTTTCTAGTTAGTTCATCAATATAAGGTTCGGCGGCAAACTTAGGCATATTATTGACAATATGCACTATATTGACAATATATTTAACGTGAATCCCTATTTCCCTCGGTCACGACATCACGCGTGAACAGCTGGATGGATTTTCACGATACTTTCACTGGCAGATAGCTGATTTCTCAAGGAGTAACTTAAGCTAGTTTTATTTAGAAATAATATTAGGGTTCCACGAAATAAAGCATGAAACTGAATCTACGTGGGTGAAAACGTTCACAGCTAGTTGACAATATTACTGAGTTAGAAAATCGTGTTGAAATACATATTTCTGTGTTCATCAAATATTTAAAATGAATTATAAAAAGACTGCTCCGTTAGCCTAGTGGCCGCAAACATTACTGCGGAACAATGAGGTCCTGGATTCGGTCTCCGGGTCAGGGAAAGTGTTATTGGGTTTTTCCATCTGTAATTAGCCAGTAGCAGCCCGGAGTCTGGATTAGTAACCGGTTAATGGCAATAGGCTCGCCCTCTATTACATGGGACTTAAACATAACTGGTGAAATGTGGGTGTATAAGTATACCTCACTATAGGTACACCTCTGCCTACCCGTTCGGGGAGTAAATGTTACTATTTAAATTCAAAAATATCTTTATTCGATTAGACTTTTCACAAAGTACTATCAAATCGTCTGAACGACACGGTTGCACAGGATTATACATGCTACCGCCAGGTTCGGAAGGTTGCTTTTACTGAGAAGAACTTCTAAACCTGTCTTCTGTACGATTAGAAAGGACTTCAAATCAGAGTATACCAATTAATCGCGCTGTTATCAAATATTTGTTATTCATTCGTTTCTAATGCTATTGATAAATATCTTATCTTATTTAAGCAAGATACTATTGTTACCTACGTGAAAAATATTTTTTACCGTTTTATGTGAATTATGAAATTATTTTATTACTAGCTGTGCCCCGCGGTTTCACCCGCGTAGATTTAGTTTCATCCTTATTGTCGCGGCACCCTAATATTTTTACTAAATAAAAGTAGCCTAAGATTGTAAATATTTCAAGTGAATGTATCAATATCTTTATCCCATGCCAGTTGTATATCAAAGTTTAATTTGTTATTTTTTGTTATTTTTTTTCCCACCGACATGCTGTATATTTTATTTTGCTTTTAATTTTGGAAACTTAATTGGTTTATGTTTAATTTAAATGTGTTTAGTTTAATTCCTTTTACATAAAACTGTATGTTTCTTTACACTAATAAATAAATAAATAAATAAAATAAAAGATACTCCTTGGAACACCAGCTACCAATGAAAGTCCCGTTAAAATCGATCCAGCCGTTTCAGAGATTACCCGGAACAAACAGACAGACAGACAGAGAAAATTTTAACACTTGGTTTTTCAGTGTCGCGTGTATACTTTCATATGCATTTAGTGAAAAGCTGTTATTTTGGAATTACAAACAGACATTTCAATATTATTTATCTGTATATATAGATAGAGATTCTCAACGTTAAAAGAGGTCTACAGGTACAAGGGAATGAAACGGAGATATATGTCAATGATCTATAAACCTATCGTATCACTACGTTGATGCAAGCGCGGCGGAGCGTGCGAGGCTAGTTGCGTTGAAGCGCAACAATAATCCACGCCTGTCCACCTTCTACCAACACATGAGCTTACTACATGCAGGGGCCCAACCATGAGCTCTTATTGCAATGTTAATTCAGTTGTGCGTCAGTGACAGATGTATGCACGTCACATACATCTATCTCATAAATGAGTGAAACTATCAAGGCAGGAAGGAATCTAAGGAACAAATCATTCGAACACACACATAGATGCGCATCTACAAGATTGATTGAACCCTAAGTTTGTCCACAAATGTTTTCTTCGGTAGTTTTATTTAACCAATTCAACAATATCAATAAAATAGGCTAACTTTAAATAACAATATTATATTTAGACAAAAACAAGCAATACACATGTCAAAACTGTTTTGATGAAGAAAGCATATTATAAAATTTCGGATTATATAAATGACAAGGATATATGGAACTAGGTAAATCACTCTGCACAAGTAGCTCCTGGCAAATACATGGTATGCAAACACTTGTAAATCTATCTGGTATTGTTATTTTTTTATCTCTTTGATTTTGTTTTATAATGACTTGCATGCTAATACAATTTGTCACTATTGTGAATATTTATACCTATTATCAAATTTGATTTTGTATTATGATTTATATTGTTTCGATGTTATGTACATGATGCCTGGCTGAGTTTCTTGCCGGTTCTTCTCAGAAGGCTAGTTTCCGAACCGGTGGTAAATTCTCGACTTTCATAAGTGCCTTACCAGGGCCTAAACTGAATAAATATTTTTCATTTTCATTTTCAATACATTTACAAGACCAATATATGAAGATTCATCATCTCCCATACTTTGTTGCGGTCGGCACTTGATTCAACCCAATGTGGCTGATCACCTGATTTTTACGAAGTGACTGCCATCTGACCTTCGCAGTGTAGCCTAAGTTACTCCTTGATATATCAGCTACCTGCCAGTGAAAGTCCCGTTAAAATCGGTCCATCCGTTTCGGAGATTACCCGGAAGAAACAGACAGACAGAGAAAAAATGTAAAACCTGTTTTTTTGTGTTAGTACCGTGTATACTTTCATATGCATTTAGTGAAAAGCTGTTATTTTGGAATTACAAACAGACACTTCAATTTGATTTATCTGTATGTATAGATGTATGTAAAATCAGTTTTAAAATGATAAGTAACACTTGAAACCCGGTTTAAAGTAACCAGACTAAAATATTTCAATTGGAGTCCATCTATCCATCAATCTGACAGGCGAACATGTTTCGTTATCAATCAGTTCAATTAGATGTTGTATGTGTTTTTTCAAGAAGACGCCGCTCTGACGGGACGTTTTTTGTTCAAAAACATACGTCAGATTCTACTTATAAAAAGCATTTGAAATATATACGTCCATACATATAAATAAAATTGAGGAGCTCGTGGCACAGTTGCTATTGCGCATATCATTCGATCAGCGAAGTTAAGCAACCATACGCCTAGCCAGTAGTTGAATGGGTGACCGCCCGAGTTCCCTCCGTGCCTCGGAGAGCCCGTTAAGCCGTTGGTCCCGGTTGCCAATTTAACATCTTTGGCAATCGTTACAGGTCAGTCAGAGGCCTAAGAGAGTCTGACAACTGGTTTAACCTAGATTGCCGATTTTCCTCGAAAAAGGGGTTGCGAAGGTCAGATGGCATTCGCTTCATATAAAAATCAGGTGATCAGCCACATCGGGTTGAATCAAGTGCCGACCCCAAATACATGGGATTAAGGCCAGGGAGATGATGATGACATAAATAAAATTTAAATGTCTGTTTATATTATCAAGTTTATAGGTTACGAAATCTAATACCTTTAAATCTTAAATCATCATCCTCATGCCCGCCCTTATCACATGTTATTTGGGGGCATGCAACTGAGATGCGGATGTTGAGATGTATGTGTGGCGACGAGATTGGACAAGGTAAGGAATGAGTTTATAAGGGGAAGTCTGAAAGTAGCACCAGCGATGAGAAGTTGAAGAATAAACATTTGTCGTGGTATGGACATGTTATGCGGAGGGATGAGAAAAATGTTGCCAAAAAAGTTTTGTTTATGAATGTGGATTGTTACAAGGGGAAAAGAAGACCTAAGAAACGATGGATGGATTGTGTGAAAGATGATATGACTAGAATGGGAGTGAATACAGATATGACGGCTGATAGAGAGAAATGGAAGAGAAGAACAAATTGAGCCGACCCCAAATATTAGTTTTTTTGTTTATTTGTTTGCATTGAATAGCTTCGAAACTACTTGACCGATCCTGAAAATTCTTTCAGTAATGGATAGCTACATCATCAGCAAATAACACAGAATGTATTTTAGCCCAGTACTCCCACGGGAACAGGAACTACGCGGGTGAAACCGCATGACGTCCGCTAGTCCTGTAAAATTATGTCATTATGACGATTTGAAAGTACTTTGTAAAAAGTCTAATCGTATAAAGATATTTTTGACTTTGACAAACGCGAACATCACGTATGTTGAACTTGAAAGCAGTAAAGGATGGCAAATAGCATTGAAGATAAATAAAATTGAAGTGTCTGTTTGTAAATCCAAAATAACAGCTTTTCACTAAATGCATATGAAAGTATACACGCTACTAACACAAAAAAACCAAGTTTTAATTTTTTTCTGTCTGTCTGTCTGTCTGTTTGTTCCGGGTAATCTCTGAAACAGCTGGAGGGATTTTAACGGGACTTTAGCTGATGTTTCAAGGAGTAACTTAGGCTACTTTAATTTCTTGCAAATATTAGGGGTCCGCGACAATAAGGATGAAACTAAATCTACGTGGGTGATACCGCAGGGCACAGTTAGTATTATTAATAATTAAGCTTGAAAGCAGTGAATAATAGCAAATAGCATTGATAAAGGTAGTATGAGGAATAGAACAATTGTTCCGCCTGTCATCGATTAGTTGATGGCAGTAAATTGTGGCTAATTGAGACCTTGTTGCATTGTTTACGATGCTACCTGGGGCCCAACCATGAGCTCTTATTGCAATGTTAATTCAGTTGTGCGACAGTGACAGATGTATGCACGTCACATACATCTGTCTCATAAATGAGTGAAACTATCATGGCAATAAGAGGTCATGGTAAGGCCCCTGGTGCACTCTGGGTTATAAGGTTACTATTTGTTCTAATTTACTTAAAACTGTTCCCTACCTCAAAGAGAAACGTTTTTATGCCCGAAATGTGTGATATACGCAATGTCACCTTTATGTCAATACAACACCTTTTCTAGCTATATCTATATAGATAAATTTATATCTATACATCTATACAGATAAATAAAATTGAAGTGTCTTTTTGTAATTCCAAAATAACAGCTTTTCACTAAATGCATATGAAAGTATACTCACTACTGACACTAAAAAACCAAGTTTAAATTTTTTTCTCTGTCTGTCTGTTTGTTCCGGGTAATATCTGAAACGGCTTTAACGATTTTAACGGGACTTTCACTGGCAGGTAACTGATGTTGAATTTTATTTATCTGTATAGATGTATAGATATAGATAATATTAGGATTCCGCGAAATAAAGCATGAAACTAAATACACGCGGGTGAAACCGCGGGGCACAGCTAGTTCATAACAATAATGGGTAGTTCAGAAAGTTCATATAATATGTAAACAAAATATAATGTTTAAATTTACCATTCATGTCATCGGTTTCCGTGGTGTAGCGGTTATCACATCTGCCTAACACGCAGAAGGCCCCCGGTTCGATCCCGGGCGGAAACATATCTTTTTTTCTTACAGTTTTTATTTTTTGAATTTAAACGCTATTTTATATTATGTTTGTTAGTAACATTTTTGTTATTATTTTATTTGAACATCGTCACAGATGCTAGTTAATCAATTGGTGGTGAATTTAGTGTGAATTTAGTGATTACAAGTAAAATAAAGACAATCCGACATTTAATATTATGAATATGGAATTAAAAAAGCTAAAACAGTGTATGCATAAACCTACATTCAGTAAACGTATTTATTTTAATAATAATAAAGAACTAGAGGTCATTTAAGCCAAAGTAAACCTTAGCAGACATTGCTATAACTATTTCTACAGGCGCTTCCACTTGGCAATGATTGCTATAACTATTGTTACAGGCGTTATTATTTTTATTTTTCATAATATTTTTTAGATTTTAATTCCTGGCTGGATAATAATGATAATATGTAGAAAATAATAATATTATTAATAACTAGATGTGCCCCTGTGTAGATTTAGTTTCATCCTTATTGTCGCGGATCCCTAATATTTTTAATAAATAAAAGTAGGTAGGTAGCCTAAGTTACTGCTCGAAACCAGTACCAGCTACCTCCCGTTAAAATCGATCCAGCCGTTTCAGAGATTACATCCGGAACAAACAGACAGATACTGACACTAAAAAACCAAGTTTTAAAAATTTTCTCTGTCTATCTGTCGGTCTGTCTGTCTGTTTGTTCCGGGTAATCCCCGAAACGGCTGGACGGATTTTAACGGGACTTTCACTGGCAGGTGTAGCTGATATATCAAGGAGTAAATTAGGCTACTTTTATTTATTAAAAATATTAGGGTTCCGTGACAATACGGATGAAACTAAATCTACGCGGGTGAAACCGCAGGGCACAGCTAGTTATGCATAAATTGATATGATTGAAACTAACGAGCGTTAGTTCGCGATCGAGTTCGACGCTGAGAAACCTTAGTGAAAAGCGGCTGATAAAAATGGAACCGCTGTGCCAACATCACATATTTGGGAACCTGAACAAGCCGCCTCTGGCTCTTAAGTAAAATTCCGTTATGATCTTTACATAACGTGGTCAGTTAGACTGTTATACAACTTTATAACTTCATCGAATCATCTACTTCGACTGTCAGTACATAATTGTATTTACTTCCTATTACATTATATAGTCTGTCATAGTTGAGTAATAAATTCTTATCCAACATTTTTCTTAACGAACTCAAAAAGGTATTTTTTTTTGTCTTTGAGACCGACTTTCTGCCCCGATCTATAAAAAAGTGTATTTCGAATGTATGTAGGTTAGTCGCGTCAGATTATGATGAATTTGAGTGATTAACTTATTTCTAACTAGGTGTGCCCCGCGTTTTCACTCGCTTAGATTTGATTGTGTTATACCTATGTCCACGAGAACAGGATAATAAGAATCCTATGTTCTTCTTCTGGTCCTAAGCTACCTCCCCACCCAAATTTTAGCCAAATCGGTGCAGCCGTTCTTGAATTATAAATAGTGTAAGTAACACGACTTCCTTTTAGATTTTATATTATATACTAGCTGTCAGGGGCGTGCATTGGATTTTCAGAGGGGTAGGCATAAACAATAAGTAGGTATGTAGGCAGGTTAAGTACATACCTATGTGACGCGGCGTAGGTACGTATGTCTTGGTAAAGATACACATACAAACATAAACACACACACACGACACGAGTGTATTCAGTGATCACAAATTGTAACTTCTTCTTACCTGCTTATATGCAATGCACGCCACTGCAAGCTGCGCCCCGCGGATTCACCCGCGTAGACATAACTTCATGGGTGATCCGCGGAACCCTAATGTTTTTTTTAAAAGAGCAATACAGGCTATTGCTCTTTGTATTATCAGCTACATGCCAGTGAAAGTCCCGTTAAAATCTGTCCTGCCGTTTCAGAGATTACCCGGAACAAAACTTGGTTTTTCAGTGTCAGTAGCGTGTATACTTTCATATGCATTTAGTGAAAAGCTGTTATTTTGGAATTACAAACAGACACTTCAATTTTATTTATCTGTATAGATATAGATATAAATTTGAAAAAAATAATAAATTAATATCAAAATATGCAAGCTGACGAGTAGATCTATATGTCTGTTTGTAATTCCAAAATAACGGCTTTTAACTAAATGCATGTGAAACTAAGTATATACGGTAATGAAAATAAAAAACAATTTATTGAAAATCTCCTTCTCGAAACGGTTAGACCGATTTTAACGCGACTTTCACTGGCTGATAGCTAACTTTACAAGGTAACTTGGATTACTTTTATTAAAAAAACAGTGTTCCGCGAGTCACGCATGATATAACTCTACGCAGGTAAAACCGCGGGACTCAGCTAGTCTCAGATATAATTACAGATGGTACGTTGTCGCAACATATATGCTTAATCGGCGTATGTTGTCCGTTCGTGTAATAAAATGTAAATAATTAAAATACCCAATTAAATTAATTGCTTAGCCTCTTTATATGCATTGCTTGTACCATTTTGCAATCGTTGTATGAAACGATAAGTTGCTGAATAGTTATTTAGCTGTGGGCAGTTTACACGATCTGCAAGAGGAGTTTGAATCTATACAGATAAATAAAATTGAAGTGTCTGTTTGTAATTCCAAAATTACAGCTTTTCACTAAATGCATGAAAGTGGGTAGGTATACTAAAATAAAAATAAAAATATTTAAATTCTTCTCTGTATGTCTGTATATCTGTCTGTTTGTTCCGGGTAATCGGGATAATACTTTTTATATAAAGATCCCTGAACTGGCAGGCGAAGGTGTTAAAACACCCTTTTAACCGATGATTATTAAGTGCCAACGTGACAGAGGGTGAGTCTACCGCCGTCTCAGGCACTATACATACGTGTTCGAATTACATCTCAGACATATGCAGGTTTCCTCACGATGTTTAAAATTATATAAAAGTAGCCTAAGTTACTCCTTGAAACATCAGCTACCTGCCAGTGAAAGTCTCGTTAAAATCGGTCCAGCCGTTTCGGAGATTACCCGGAACAAACAGACAGACAGACAGACAGACGAACAGACAGACAGAGAAAATTTTTAAAACTTGATATTTTAGTGTCAGTAGCGTGTATATTTTCGTATGCATTTAGTGAAAAGCTGTTGTTTTGGAATTACAAACAGACACTTCAATTTTATTTATCTGTATAGATTGAGTTCTACGAAATAGAGAGTATGTTTTTATTTGAAAACTCTGAGACCTTGGGTTCCGAAGTCTTTAAAGGTGACACGTCGTCTGGTAGAAGCCTCTCGTGACAAGAGAGCTGGGGCTTTTCTCGCTCAGAGAATCAGCATTGCTATTCAACGTGGCAATGCTGCCAGCCTTCTTGGCACGATCCCGAGGGACACCGATTTGGGTTAAGTTTTCCACTTGTAATTAGTTTTAAGTACTGTTCCTTATATATGTAATTAAGTTTTCGAAATCCCATCTCAAAGGGGCTGAAGTTACGGTTGAAAATTTGTATCTCAATTCTCAATGCCACGTAGGCGAAGTAGCAGGCGGAATTTAGTCACTTTTAAATATTTAAACTATCCTTATTGAATATATTAATAAAAATAGGTAATTACTTATTAATTTTCTGCTACTGTGAGGCAATTAAGTTACGTAAAAATGACAGTACAGTCGCAAGCAAACGGTATCCAGCAATTAGTTATTATGATATTATGCAGCACAGGGCATTCATTTGCATTATTTTAAATATATTATGTTTTCTTCCTCGTTGGTTTAGTGGTACACGTACTGTGGAACACGAGGTCCTGAGTTCTATCTTTAATTTCCCAGTTGCAACTAAGAGTTCGGATTAGTGCCCGATTAAGGGCAATTTACTCTCATTACATGGGACTTAGACATAGGTAACTGGTGAAATGTGTGTTTGATGCTACTATAAGTGTGCTTAGGGTAGACAGAGTAGAGATACTCGTAGTAGAGTAGGGTAGAGAGGTAAGTAAAAGGATAAGCACATCTATACAGAGGGCCTCGTGCGAGTTTTCTTAAAGTTGCCGTCACAAGTCACCGCGTCGACGTAAACGCAGATTTGTATGGGCTCACAATACTGTCATCTTTAGGCCGACAGAGGCGCTGCTTCGATCCCATACAAATCTGCGTTAACTTTGACGCGGTGACTTGTGACGGCGGCAGTGGAAAACTCACACTAAGCACACAGATCAATATCTACAATTTAAGTGTCTGGGTTTATGTCCAAAATGAAAGTTTTTGCTGAATTCATCATCATCTCCCTGGACTTATCCCATGTGTTTTGGGGTTGGCACTTAATGTAATCCGATGTGGCTGATCACCTGATTTTCATTCAAAGCGACTGTCATATCTGAATTCATATGAAAGCATTACAATGAGTAAACTAGGCTACGTTTATTTTAGAAAAAAAACTCATTAACGTTTGTCCTACGCGGGTTAAATCGTGGGGCACAGCTAGTTATGTATAAATAACAATATTTTCGAGTTGTAAGATAGTTTTTGTTAAACAAATGTTGATGGAATTTGGTAACGCAATATCATTCAACAGCAGAACGGACACGTATTACATAAAAAAAACAAAGTCAAAGTCGCGGGCATAAAGTATGAGAAATAAAAATTTTTTTTTATAATCACCTATCATTGTCAACACTAGCATATTTTATTTCTAAACACCATGTTGTTGTATTTTTAATATTTATTTCGTAAACTAACAAATTAGAGTCATATAAAGTATATGGAAAACCAATTAATTGTAAGCAAAGGGCGACTGTGAGTGTTGTCTCCTTAGACTGTTGGGAAATACACCTCTATTTGTATGAATAAGGTTGTTTACATACGTGCAGATTGTAAGGAATCTGTAAGATGATTTTAGCCGCCTCTTTCATGTATACTTAAGTAATTAATTAATGATTAATAAATTAACGAATAATTAATTAATTGCCGAATAATTAATTACGAATAATATTGTAATGAGTAAAACTACAAAAATAGAATAGAATAAATTATTATTAGAGTAAAATTAAGAATCCCTTATAACACGCGGGTGAAGCCGCCGACAAAAGCTAGTATCTAATCTAGTAAAAGCGAAATAAACAAGCAATACGGCTAATATTAGTAGCAGATTTTTATGTTTCACAATAAAATAGAATATTATTTTAATAAGCTTCCAGTACAGGGCCCCAACCATGAGCCGTTATTGCAATGTTAATTCAGTTGTGCGACAGTGACAGATGTATACACGTCACATACATCTGTTTCATAAATAAGTGAAACTATCATGGCAATAAGAGCTCATGGTAAGGCCCCTGGTATAGCTTGCGGTGACTTGCTTTCCCATCATTTGTGATTCGAGCATTATTCTGATATTTATTTTTCGAATTTCAAACGCTTACCCTTCACATAATTATCCAGATCCTTCTTTATTTAATTTATTCATTTAGTGAAAAATGCATTTTATTCTGACATTAATATTAAATTATTCACGTTCACATTCAAATACTTATTTTATTATTATTATACTCTAGATTAAAAGCGACTATACTAAAGTCATCTTTATTTCATAGTTTGTATTGTGCCTTAGTGTCGATGTCACAACGATGAGCCAAGGTCAAAATGGATCTACGGAGAACATAGTAACCTCTGTGAACCAATGTGAAGTACAATAACAAAGAAAAGTGTTAAAGTGCTCATTCTTCGCATTCTTCTTTTGTTGATTTTTTTTGTATTTGTAATTTGAGAGGGAAATGCGATGCAACACTAACCTGGATACAAACCAAAAAAAGAACAAAACAATTTAAAAATATATTTACCTAAAATACAATTTTATAAAAAAAAAAATATTTTTCCTTTCTTAAAATTAACAGCTTTGTATAAAGGTTCATCTATCACATACAAATAATACCTTTTATAATAGAACTTTTCTTCTCATCAGTACCTATTAAGTAGTAGAATAATTGAGAAGCATACAAAATTGCAAGCTGACTCATTCGCTTGACAAATATATTAGTTATCTGCAGTTTAAGGTTAAATGTGGCACTTCTAGGTTTGTTCTCGGAATAATTTATTGAATTACAAATTGGTACTACGACTGCCTGAGAACTTGGTGGTCTGTGGCACAGTTTATTTGGCGAAGATTGAATGATATACCTTTCATTGCATATTTTGTGAATATGACTTTAACAACCCCTTTTTACGAGGAAAATCAGTAATCTACACTAATATTACAAAGAGATTTTGATTGAGGAGATTGACCGATCTTGAAAATTCTTTCAGGAGTGGATAGCTACATCATCAGCGAGTAACATAAGATATATTTTATCCCCGTATTCCCACGAAAGGGGAACTACGCAGGTGAAACTGCGTGACGTCCGCTAGTCTGGATTAAATTCGTTGTCAGACTTTCTTAGGTCTCCGACTGACCTGTAACGACTGCCAAAGATGATAAATTGGCACCCGAGAAGTGCTCTCCGAGGCACGGAGGGAACTCGGGCGGTCACCCATCCAACTACTAGCTTGAGTTCATTGAGCGAATGCTATACGCAGCAACAGTGCCACGAGCTCCTCGGAACAGTGGACTCTTTCCACTGTGAAATTTATTGGGTGTTGTAACACCAGTGCCTACTTCTAGGAAGGCATTAACTTACACAAAAACAAAGTATAAGTTACGTAAGTAGGAATATGTTTGAGTAGTATGTAAGGGGCGATGTTTTAAACTTTACCTGCAGAAGGCGGTGCATATCAAAAATGATATGTTGTCACCTCCCATATTGCAACTAACGCTTTCAAAGGCTCTAGTTTATAGCAAAGTGATCGATAGATAGACATACGTATATCTAACTATATCTAAATCTATACAGATAAATAAAATTGAAGTGTCTGTTTGTAATTCCAAATTAACAGCTATTCACTAAATACATATGAATGTATACGACATAGAAAAAACAATATTTAAAAAATCTCAGTCTGTTCGTCTGTCTGCCTGTTTGTTCCGTGTAATCTCCGAAACGGCTGGACCAATTTTAACGGGACTTTCACTTGGCAGATATTTTATATTACAACTAGCTGTGCCCCGCGGTTACACCCGCGTAAATTGAGTTTTATACAAACTTTCATCCCCTATTTTATCCCCTTGGGAGTAGAATAAATCAAAATCCTTTCTTAGCGGATGCCTACGTCAAAAACGATAAACAGCGATCAACTCACCATCTATCACGTCACTTAATCAGCCTATTCCCCTGCCTACCCCTTCGGGGAATACAAGCGTATATACTGGCTTGGATTGGGGTTGCTTAACAACACTGTTCGAATAGCAACAGCCCCTGATGTAACGTTCAATGACGTGATAAATAAACATCATTTTAAATACAAAGGTAAGATACATGAGTGTAACAAAGCAAATGATGTTACAACACTACAATGCATACGACTTTCTAACGCAGAAAAAAGTATGAATCAAAGGACATGATTTTGTGTCAACCTGAATTATGTCTAGAGTCTTTATGTTCATAGGATTCAAGTTGCAATATTTGTTTACGACTGACTGGAGCCCGTGACTTCTTCTGCGATGGATCTTTGTATTTTGGCCAATTCACAAAATTTATACAAAAACATACTGACATATGCTCACGCATGTATGCCCCGAAGCCCCGAAGGGGTAGGCAGAGTGTTGTAATATCAACACCCACATTTCACTGAAGATGATTAAGTGCCAACGTGACAGATGGTGAGTCTATCGCCGTTTCAGGCAATACATACGTCTTTGAATTACTTCTGAGACTGAGATTTCTTCAAGATGTTTTCCTACACCGGAAAGCACGTAGTGTGAAATCACTGTACATACGTTTTAAGAAAAACTCATTGGTCCAGGCCCCGTTGGGATTCGAACTTGCGTCGCTTGCTAAGCAGGCGGCTGTTTTAACCCCAAGGTCACCACGGCTCTATACAAATAGATAAAGTTGAAGAGTTTGTTTGTTTGCTTGAACGCGCTTATCTCAGAAACTTATAGTCAGATTTTAATTGAAAATCTGCATTGTTTGGCAGTAAATAAAAGAAGAATCTTTAAGCTTGACAACCCTCAATGGAGAAAACGTGCTAATTTAAAAAAATATATTTTTTCAAGAAATAAAGCTTTTATTTTATAGTATGCAATAACTCTAAATAGGCAATATGGTTTTGGGCAAGCTACCTAATTTGTAACAGAATAATCATTGCAGAACTTTGCGACTCACCATACGACATCCATAATCACCATTGCATATTTTCCATTAATGGACAAAACATCTAGTGGATAATGTATGGAAGTAATGTAAGGAAGAATAGTAAAGCTATTATTAATGCATTTGTAAAGATAGGTAATAGTTGACACAGTAGGATTTCTTCAGAATTGTTGCCATTAAAATTCCTCAAAACTTGCACCGGATCTTGAGGGCCTTCTTTTTTTATTACGTGGAGAACTTCAACAGTCGCCTGCTACGCAAGCGACGCGTTCGAATCCCAATCCCTTACGCTGAAGGGAAACATCGTGAGGAAACCTGCATCTGTCGGAGAAGTAATTCAATGACGTATGCAGGGGTGTGCATTGAATTTTCAGATGGGTAGGCATAAACAATAAGCAGGTAGGTAGACAGGTTAAGTACATACCTATGTGACGCGGCGTCGGTACGTACGTCTGGTAAAGATACACATACTAACATAAACACACACACACACGACATGAGTGTATTCAGTGATCACATATTGTAACTTCAGCTTACCTGCTTACATGCAATGCACGCCACTGGACGTATGTATAGTGCCTGAGACGGCGATAGACTCACCATCGGTCACGTTGGCACTTAATAATCTTCAGTGAAATGTGGGTGTCGCTCTTGGTATTACTCACGTTCATAGGCTGCAGGAACTGCTTACCATCAGACTGATTGAACACCACATATGAAGCTTGAAAATGAAAATGATTTATTCAGTTTGGGCCCTGGTAAAGCACTTATGAACGTCGAAGAATTAACCACCGGTTCGGAAACTAGCCTTCTGAGAAGAACCTCAGCTGGTATAAAGTTTAAGATCCACCTTCAAAGTATCCATTTATGGCTTAAAATAGGTATGACCATTAGCGAAATGTATATAACATTTTATTACTGACCTCGGAATGGCGGACCTAAGAAGAAAATATGAAGTAATACATGATTTCTTTGCTCTTTTGTGATATCTTGGTGTCAAGGTGATGAGTAAGATTGTGCCGCAGTTGGCATTATTATTTACAACTAGCTGTGCCCCGCGGTTTCACCCACGTAGATTTAGTTTCATGCTTCATTTCGCGGATCCCTAATATTTTTTATAAATAAAAGTAGCCTAAGTTACTCCTTGAAACATCAGCTACCTGCCAGTGAAAGTCCCGTTAAAATCGGTCCAGCCGTTTCGGAGATTACCCGGAACAAACAGACAGACAGACAGACAGAGAAAAATTAAAAAAATTGGGTTTGTTGTGTCATTATCGAATATATTTTCATATGTATTTAGTGAAAAGCTGTTATTTTGGAATTACAAACAGACACTTCAATTTTATTTATCTGTATATAGACTAGCTGTGCCCCGTGGTTATTTTCATATGTGATTTTTTTTACAAAGCCCTTCTTTTAAAAAATGCCTATGTTATCCCTTTTAACATCAGCTACCTGTCAGTGACTCCCATTAAAATCGGTCCAGCCGTTTCAGAGATAGAAATATCCAGATAGATGTCTGAGACGTAATTTAAAGTCATATGTATAGTGGCTGAGACGGCGATAGACTCACCATCAGTCACACTCTTTGAAATCTTTCAGGTTACTGCGGCTAAGATTACACGGAGTCTAAGAAAATCCCTAGTAAATTTGTTAAAATCATACGTGGATAAAACCGCGGGGCACAGCTAGTCTACACTAATATTATAAAGAGGAAAATGTTGATTGTTTTTTTTGTTTGTTTGCATTGAATTGGCTCTGAAACTACTCGATTGAACTTAAAAATTCTTTCAGCAATGGATAGCTACATCATCAGCGCGTAACATAGGCTATATTCTATCCCCGTACTCCCACGGGAACGGGAACTACGCGGGTGAAACCGCGTAACGTCCGCTAATATTTTATAAAAGCTCATGGTTGTCGTATATTTATGAATTAATATCGTTAAGACATTGACCTCGACTTCCAAAAGTAAACATTCATTAAATCGAATCGATTATACACGCACCATCATATACCAGCTTTAAAAATGTTTGCATTTAGAAACAATTATATGGTTATTGCACAAGAGTAAACCTAAGAACTGCTCTTACTTTCTCTATGGGTATTTTAATTGTGAATAGTCTTTTTGTAAGTAGTCGCTTCGCAAGCGACGCCAGTTCGAGTCCCGACGGGGCCTATACCCACCTGTGAAAATGAAAATGAAAATGATTTATTCAGTTTAGGCACTTATGAATGTCGAGGAATTTATCACCGCTTTGGAAACTAGCCTTCTGAGAAGAACCGGCAAGAAACTCAGCTGGCATCATGTACATTTCATTACACAGTAAATAATGATAATTATAAAAAAAAAACATAAATTATTCACAATAGTGAAAATTGTATCAGTAAAAAAAAGTAAAAACCATACGAAATGATTTACATATCATGTTTGCATACCATGTCATTGCCAGGAGCTACTTGTGCAGAGTTTTAATTCCATATGTCTTTATCGTTTATGTGAGAAAGTGTACAGCGCCTCCAAGCGGTGACATGAAGAACTAAAATATGTCACAAATATTGTCGGAGACGCTAGCGAGTGTAGATTAGGCAAACCCGTGATAGGGGGCCTGTACCAATGAGTTTTACTAAAACTTATGTGCAGTGATATAACCACGTGCTTTACGGTGAAGGAAACATCGTGAGGAAACCTGATTATATCTGAGAAGTATTTCAAAGACTAGAGTGCCTGAGACGGCGATAGACTCACCCTCTGTCACGTTGGCATTTAATCATCTTCGGTGAAATGTGGATGTTGTTTACAACACCTCTGCCTACCCCTTCGGGGCATACAGGCGTGAGCATATATGCATGTGTATATGTACCATGCTGGTGCCTAATGACTGTACGTTTTTTGTGTATATATATATATATATATATATATATTTATTTCTAAAAACATTTTAATAGTATTATGACATAGGATCTAGGTTAATATGTCAATTACAAAATATATTTCTTTCTCATTTAGCATTATAAATTAATGTGTAATTTATTAATTATGCTATGTATATAAATATAATTTAGTGTATATTGCAGTCAATATTATAATATAAAATGTTTATGTTATATTGTATTGTAATAATTTAATTTAATTTATTTATTTATTCAGAAATGTATGTTACATATTTCATTATTAACATAAGCTTATCTTTTTTTTATTGACGAGGGGTAACCTTCAAAAGGTCCCCGACCGCCCTGGGAGAGGGATGTGGGATTTTTAATGTACTAAACCCCCCCGGTGGCCATCCTCCGTACTTAGGGGGGACTCAAGGTACTCTGATATGTATGAGTCCGGCACAACCCTTCCGCTGCCCCCGCGGCGGTTGGCGTAAACCCTGGAAAAAATGAGTTTTCATTAACGTCACTGATCAAATGATATGCTCAATAGCAACTGTGCTACGAGCTCTTCGTAAAATACTTCTTAGTACCATATTAAGTTTAATAATGTCTACTCCACCGTGAAATATACGGAGGAAATGATTGGATGTTTTTCATGGAAATTACAACTCTATTGTTTCATATAATTAGTTTAAACTTCATTATGATACTCTAATGCGTAGAACCACATTACATTTTCATACAACAATATAGAGTCATTGAAAATTGATCTCTAAGGGAAGGACTTAAGATTTTCGTTAAGGTTTTAAGGTGCAAAAATACATTTGTGAGAATATTTGATCTCGCAGGATGCTTTTAAGGTAAAACTATGTTCAATGCTTTTCGTAAGACAAAGGAACCGTGACATTTAGTTATTGCTAATTAATTAATAACAGTAGGTGGTGTTAATGGACACCTTTAATATCCATTATAACTAATTTTATTATCTTGGGATTTATCGACACTAGGTTAATTCCAGCACAAACTCAAAAATATCTTTATTCGATTATACTTTTTACAAAGTACTTTCAAATCGTCAGGATGACACAATTATACAGGATTATACATGCTACCGCCAGGTTCGGAAGGTTGCTTTAACTGAGATGAACCTGGCAAGAAACTCAGTAATTGCTCTTTTCAAAAATATTATACAACTAGCAGTGCCCCGCGGTTTTACTCACATAGATTTAGTTTCATTCTTATTGTAGCCTAAGTTACTCCTTGAAACATCCGCTACCTGCCAGTGAAAGTCCCGCTAAAATCGGTCCAGCCGTTTCAGAGATTTGTCCCGGAACAAACAGACCGACAGACAGACAGACGCACAGACAAAGATTTTTTTTTAAATTTGCGATTTCAGCGTCAGTAGCGTGTATACTTTCATATGCATTTAGTGAAAACTGTTAATTTTGAATTACTAACAGACACTTCAATTTTATATATCTGTATAGATGCATAGATGTAAAGATTTGTGATTTTTGCAATCTGCCTCACAGTATATCTCATCATCTTCACCCGACAGCCATATCGCAATGCTTCACTGCACTCAATAACAATATTAGACAGTTAAGGCTTATTTTCGTATGACAGAAGTCGACATTTTGACACAATACGACCCGCAGGTCAACCTGATGTCTTTGTAACCACCTACATTGTGCTATGCTAATTTGGCATCTCTTGACCCCTTGCCCGCCTGCCCCTAGGACAAAATAAATGACGAGTTTACATCATTATGTACCATATGTTATGACACAATGGTTGAGATAAGAGCTTCATTTTTGTAAAAGTATTTTTTAGTACAGGTGCCGTCACGATTTATGACCGCTCAGTGATATTAGTGGGGATGACAGCGCATTTACTTTATTCGCCGAAAGACAGACACATGAAAATGTCTACCCCTGAAATTCGGACCTGGGGCCTTACCATGAGCTCTTATTGCCGTGATAGTTTCACTCATTTATGAGACAGATGTATGTGACGTGCATACATCTGTCACTGTCGCACAACTGAATTATCATTGCAATAGGAGCTCATGGTTGGGCCCCTGTACCCACTCGTCCCTGTACCTGTACCCACTAGGGCAGCAGAAGTTTAAAGAGGTAGCTTTTATGCTTTTATGTCCTTATCATTTATACCAGGAGACCTTAAAATACATGAATAATTGAATGTTCTCCTCCCGGGGGACCAATAGGCACCTTTATAGGGGCCGAATCTAGAACTTTTATTCTAGGGGACGAATATTGGGGGCCCAGTGGGTCCTGACCCAACTTGTCTTTGAATTGTATAAGCAGTTAAAATCTATACAGACAAATAAAATTGAAGTGTCTGTTTGTAATTCCAAAATAACAGCTTTACACTAAATGCATATGAAAGTATACACTAAAAACCCTATTGACACTAAAAAACCAAGTTTTAATTTTTTTCTCCGTCTGTCTGTCCTTCCGTCTGTCTGTCTATCTGTCTGTTTGTCTGTCTGTGTGTTCCGGGTAATCTCTGAAACCACTGGATCGATGTTCACTGGCAGGTAGCTGGTGTTTCAAGGAGTAACTTAGGCTACTTTTATTTATTAAAAATATTAGGGTGCCGCGACAATAAGGATGAAACTAAATCTACGCGGGTGAAACCGCGGGGCACAGCTAGTATAAATATAAGATAAAAAGTATACAATTAACTGCCCTTTTAGTGGTGTTGTTAGTTGTGTAATTGTGTAAATATGAATCAAAATTTACTTTCAACAATTAAAATTTGCCCATAATTATAAGATTAACATTACATTAATTTAATTTGGCACTTAAAATGTGCAATTAAATGTATGTCATAAAGTTTTCACTGTTTAGATGCGTACTTTGAATAGTGTTGTGAGATTAGCGATGGTTGTAAATATCGATAGATCGAATCACTACACTCTGCAATTATTACGGATCATAAGCATTAACCTTGATATGTATACAACTAACAACTATAACTTATTTTAATTGAAGGTGATTTTTCAACAATTTTTGTACTTTTTATCGTTTTTACGTTTGCACACGCATAAATCGTTCGCTACAAACAAATTTCATAAAATGCAGAAAATTGTTGCAAACGAGAAAATTATTGAAATTCATAAATGATTAAATATAACCTAAGTTATTATGCTGATAATTCCATAGCCCTTTATTTCATAACATGGATTAAACGAAAACTAGACTAAACTCGTACTAACACTATGTCTTCGCCCATTTCGCCGGACACACATCTGAGAATTCTGAGACAATGCAGTGCCTGAGATGGCAATGGACTCACCCTCTGTCACGTTAGCACATAATATTCGGTGAAATGTGGGTGTTATTGTTCAACCTCTGCTTACCCCTTTGGGGACCCTTCTTGGGTGGCGTGATGGCATAAATTTTTCACCTGAGAATGCGTGAGATTACAAACATTATAGTATCGATATGAGTGCTCGGACATCACTACGGCAGCCGTACGATAGAATTTTAATTTGTTATCTATGTAATGTTATATTATAATTTTACTTTTGTGTTTGCATACTTTAGCATATTTTTATATATAAAAAATGTTCGTGGACAATAATCGCATTTTATTGTAAAGATACAAATTATGGTATTTCCTCTGCGTACTACGAGTTTTCTTAAAATCACCGTCACAAGTCATCGAGTCGACGTAAACGCAGATTTGTATGGGCCCACAATAGTATAATCGTAAGTTGCTCCTTGTATCATCAGCTATGTGTCAGTGAAATTCCCGTTTAAATCGGTCCAGCTGTTTTTTGGAGATTACCCGGCACAAACAGACAAACACACAGAAAAAATAATTAAAAGTTGGTTTTGTCATGTCAGTGTCGTATATACTTTCATATGCATTTATTGAGAAGCTGTTATTTTGGAATTACAAACAGACACTTTAATTTTATTTCTCTGTATAGATATAGATAGTGTGGAACATAAGACAATGTATATTTTTTATGTAAATTTAAATTTTAAAATCTGCTACGCGACACTTTTTTTTTAAATAAAAAATATGTTTTGGTATTATTTATTTCATTTTCAACCACATATTTTTAAACCGGTTAAAAGTTTAAGTATTTATTGAGTCTAAAATAGCATAAATAACGTTAATTCACGACATACTCTTGTTCCGAGTAATTTAACTGTGATTACTCATTACATACGGTTACGTTTGAAGATCGTAAAAACTTCATCGTCCATTAAGCGACCACCCATCACTATTACACCGCATACATTTGCTTAACTTCATAATTAACGATCGTTTTAATGTCTGACTTTTGTTTAACTTAAATAGCAGTAAATTATGTAATTTATTACATCCAAACGGTAGGAAATCTGCTGAAATAAGACTGGTGTAGTGGTTGCAAGAGCTATGCGGCGCACGAGGGTCTGGGGCCCAACCATGAGGTCTTATTGCAACGATAATTCAGTTGTGCGACAGTGACAGATGTATACACGTCACATACATCTGTCTCATAAATGAGTGAAACTATCATGGCAATAAGAGCTCATGGTAAGGCCCCTGGGTTCGATCCCGGGCCGGGCAAATGTGTTATTGGGTTTATCCATCTGTAATTTCTTAGTAGCAGTCCGGAGTCTGGATTAGTAGCCGGTTAATGACAATAGACTCGCCCTCTATTACATGGGACTTAAACATAACTGGTGAAATGTGGATGTACTATATGTACACCTCTCGTGCCTCGGAGAGCACGTTAAGCCGTCGGTCCCGGTTGCCAATTTAACATCTTTGGCAATCGTTACAGGTCAGTCGGAGGCCTAAAAATAATCTGACAACTGGTTTAACCCAGATCACAGATTTTCCTCCTAAAATGGGGTTGCGAAGGTCAGATGGCAGTCGCTTCGTATAAAAATCATGTGATCAGCCACATCGGGTTGAATCAAGTGCCGACCCCAACAATGTATGGGATAAGGCCAGGGAGATGACTATATGTACACCTCTGCCTACCCCTTCGGGGAATACAGACGTCTACATAATCTATACACCTATACAGATAAATAAAATTGAAGTGTCTGTTTGTAATTCCAAAATAACAGCTTTTTACTGAATGCATATGAAAGTATACACGATACTGACACTAAAAACCAAGTTTTAAAATTTTTCTCTGTCTGTCTGTCTGTCTGTCTGTCTGTTTGTTCCGGGTAATCTCTGAAACGGCTAGACGGAGTTTAACGGGACTTTCACTGGTAGGTAGCTGATGTTTCAAGGAGTAACTTATGCTACTTTTATTTATTAAAAATATTAGGGTTCCGCGACAATAAGAATGAAACTAAATCTACGCGGGTGAAACCGCGGGGCACAGCTAGTCTACACTAATATTAAAAAGAGGAAAGGTTTGTATGTATGTTTGTAACAAATTGGCTCAAAGGAACTGGACCGATTTTAAAATGTCTTTCATCATTCGAATGCTACATTATCACTGATTAACATAGGCTATATTTTATCCCCGTACTCCCACGAGAACGGAAACTACACGGGGGAATCCGCGTGACGTGCTAGTTTTCTATTTTTGGAATACTACGAGTGATTTAAAAGCATTCATTCGCGGGCGATGCCGTGGGTGCAATCTAGTATTTATTTCAAAAATTACTCACAAAAAATATGAACGAAAAACATATCGTCCGAAAAAACACAGACATACTTACCTACATAAATTCTATCGATACTTACATAACACCTGTTCACTTTAGCGTAACAACAGATGCATACGCCAAAACATAGGTATATATCATGTACTTATAGTTTTTTATTTAATAATATCATTACCACCAAAATTACAGTTACAAAATGGTTGTTACTCGGCACGTTCTCTGCAAGTCAGAATTCTGTTACTTACGTGTAGTATAAGTATTTGTATTCACAGAAATATAAACTCATTTTACATGAGTCAGCTTATTTTTAAAACCGACTTCATAAAAAGAGGAGGTTATCAATTCCATTGGGCGATTTTGATGGTTATTTTTTTATTTAAAACTTGGAGCTTTCTAAGCTGTGCCCCGCGGTTTCACCCGCGTAGATTTAGTTTCTTCCTTATTGTCGTGGTACCCTAATATTTTTAATAAATAAAAGTAGCCTAAGTTACTCCTTGAAACATCAGCTACCTACCAGTGAAAGTCCCGTTAAAATCCGTCCAGCCGTTTCAGAGATTACCCGGAACAAACAGACAGACAGAGAGACAGAGAAAAATTTTAAGCTCGATTTTTTAGTATCGGGATCGTGTATACTTTCATATGCATTTAGTTAAAAGCTGTAATTTTTGAATTACAAACAGACACTTCAATTTTATTTATCTGTATAGATTACTTATCTTATGTATCGACGCACAGTCTAAACCACTGGTCCCAAAGACATGGAATTTTGAGAGTGTGTTCTTTATGAGATGCAAGTATCCACTAAGAAAGTATTTATAAAGAATTTGGGTTTGATTATTCTAAGAAACGTTTTTCTCTCTGTGACGAAAAGCAAAGCTTAGTCTAAAGCTAGTCAATTACGAAACACATACAAATTCTTAAAAAAAATCAACATTCAACATTTAAAAGTGCAAGCCACCTGTTCACAAGTATGACGCAAATGACATTCATTTAGATCAATCATCTTCAGTTTCGACTTCCTTCAGACTTCACTGTACTCTTTTGTCAGACCTAAAGAAATGCACTTCAAAATTCGAATCTAGGCCAACGGACTCAAAAGACACCCACACATTGAGACCATAGGCTTTTTACACGTATATAAATCAAAATGTGTAAACCACAAACTCACACTAATTTAGCCGACATCTCAATGAACTAACTTCGACTTTGCATTGTCCAAATTTACGTAAGCTTTTAATTGTTAGATCTTCATTAATTGACTGAATATCACCAGTGTTTTAAGATCTCTAGATTTGTCTAAAAGTCTGAGGGATGCACGTTCTTAGTAAAATGGTGACCCCACCAAATAGAAGCTGATTTGACAAGAGCTCGCGGATGAAAGTGAAAGTTTGTGTGCAGGTGTCAGGTTAAATTGGTCGCAGTGTCATACGGAGAGGTTATAAGCGACTTCTAAAGTTCGCACGCGTACATTCGCCTTCTAAACGCAGTATCCGATAAACGGATATTGTACAAAAATAATAAATAAATAATATTCTTGTAATGTGAGTTTGGATTGCAAATTTTATCGATAAGTGTAGTGTTGTGAATTTTAATAAGTTTTTTTATTTTATTTTTTTAGTTTTCTCCGGTGTTTTTGTTTGCACGAGAAATAATTACAAGGTAAGGGATTTTATTACTATTTATTTTTTATGTATGAGCTTTTATTTTTAATTTTTAGTTTATATATTTAAATAATTAAAATTTGGAAAATACTTTAAATACAGTTTTAAATTTTTCTGTAACAAAACGTTACAATGTTATAACCGAAGGAAATGTATGGGGATATGCATGAATGTGGATGAAGCGAAAGAAGCACGTAAGGATCGTAGCATGTCGCAAACGGTGTCTGATCAACCTACCCCCATGGGATACAGGCGTGGACTTATGTATGTACGTACGTTTTTTATTTTAAGCTCATTTTTAAGGGTTATGTATTTAAAATGAATTCAAACACCCTTACATAATAAAATTTGTGTTTGTTTACATGATCTGAAAGTAATAATACGAATTAATTTAAATTAAAAAGTTCTAAATATAATATTCATACTTTAGTGGCATAATTTGATGATTTACAAACGATAACAAAATATTAATTAGTTTACGAATCATAATGTATACATCTTCTATACAGATAAATAAAATTGAAGTGTCTGTTTGTAATTCCAAAATTACAGCTTTTCACTAAATGCATATGAAAGTATACACGCTACTGACACTAAAAAACCAAGTTTTAAAATTTTCTCTGTCTGTCTGTCTGTCTGTTTGTTCCGGGTAATCTCTGAAACGGCTGGACGGGTTTTAACGAGACTTCCACTGGTAGGTAGCTGATGTTTCAAGGAGTAACTTAGGCTACTTTTATTAATGAAAAATATTAGGGTTCCGCGACATTAAGGATGAAACTAAATCTACGCGGGTGAAACCGCGGGGCACAGCTAGTAATTATATAATATGGATGCATCTATGGATTATTGAAAATCATTTCTATATAAGGTAGGTACTTACAAAGTATAAATATTAAGCTTTTTAACCGTTTCTTCCATTGGGTGTATATGTTGTAAATCTTAAAAGTACAGTTTTATTTACTAACAAAATAATTATAATTTGTCGATTTGAATTTTTGAAAAAAGTCGGCGAACACGTAATTTACGTATATGCGATCAGATATGACGTGACACCCCCTAACGACGCTACAGTTATTCTGCTTAAAATCTCGTAGATGTGATAGAATCAACTAGTTTCCTTACTGCTTTTATTTAAACTGTGGAACTTATCTATATCATTTCAAATGTATAGTCTATTTATAATAAATATTTATAACGCTTTGAATAACCCTTGAAAGGTTATGCATTAGAAACGATGGAAGAATTAGCATAAGGTAGTTTTCAAACCTAAAACGGGATCCCACTTTTGAAGTTCAGGGGCCTTACCATGAGCTCTTATTGCCATGATAGTTTCACTCATTTATGAGACAGATGTATGTGACGTGCATACATCTGTCACTGTCGCACAACTGAATTAACATTGCAATAAGAGCTGCCTGACTGGGGACCGTACCTCCACCGCACAGAGGAATTTTGCCAGTACTCCGTTTCCTTTAAATCTATAGGTATCTGTACAAATAAATAAAATTGAAGTGTCTGTTTTTAAATCCAAATCAACAGCTTTTCACTAAATGCATATATTGTGATGATAATGCAAAGTATATGCAACATTTTTCTCCCGATCTGTCTGTCTGTTTATTCCGGGTATCTCTGAAACCGCTGGTCCGATTTTAACTTTCGCTAGCATATGTATCAATATTTTTCGAAACCACTTTTTTAAAATTAGATTACAGTGAGAAATAGCCACGCATGAAATTTAGTACACGCCGGTAAAACTGCGGGCACAGCTCACTCTTTTCCCTCAACGCTCAAAACTCGTGAAGGCACCTGTAAATACTTGACATACATACGACAAATCAAAAGTCAAAAATATCTTTCTTCCATTAGACTTTTACAAATTACTTTCAAATCGTCAGAATGACATTAATTTACAGGATTATACATGCTACCGCCAGGTTCGGAAGGTTGCTTTTACTGAGAAGAACCTGGCAAGTAACTCAGTAATTACTCTTTTCAAAAATATTATACAATTTAAAAAAAACAAAATAAATCAGTTGAGAATTGTAAGCCCATGGACACAGTTCCAATGCACAAATGTCGATAAAAATTAACATAAAGAAAAGTCTAGTAGTTCTACTTATATCTAAAAGCGTTGCTTGAGATGACCAGCCCCGACAAGCAGTACCTGTTCACAAGTATGACGAGAAAAAAAAATCAACGAATATGTCAGTCATTTATCATTATTACCAACAAATTGCGCAAAATCTGAAACATGTGAATATTAAATAATGACATTAGACAATAAAGTTTCGACAGATGAGTCTAATGTCTAACGGACTTGGACCTTAATGCCTACCCATCGGATTGGCTAACAGACATGACAATTTAAAAATGATGGATCGACTGCTACTTTGTTCGGTTTGAAGGGCATATTGTGAGGAAACTCAGCGACGTATGTATGTGGCACTTAAGTCCATGTATATTGCACGTTTTAAAAAAAAAAACTAAATTTAATGAGACAGCAGTTCGAGACAAAGTAACATTCTCTCGCGCTTGCGCTATCATCATCTCCCTGGCCTTATCCCATACATTGTTGGGGTCGGCACTTGATTAAACCCGATGTGGCTAAACACCTGATTTTTATACGAAGCGACTGCCATCTGACCTTCGCAACCACATTTAGGAGGAAAATCTGTGATCTGGGATAAACCAGTTGTCAGATTATTTTTAGGCCTCCGACTGACCTGTAACGATTGCCAAAGATGTTAAATTGGCAACCGGGACCGACGGCTTAACGTGCTCTCCGAGGCACGGAGGGAACTCGGGCGGTCACCCATCTAACTACTGGCTAGGCGTATGGTTGCTTAACTTCGCTGATCGAATGATATGCGCAATAGCAACTGTGCCACGAGCTAATAGAAACGATAAAAGATGTATGGAAATGGCATAAATCACTCACGTGACATATGTCATTCCAGTGCATTTTGCATCGATTCTACAAGCGATGCGTGAGGTTAATGTTACTTTGTCTAGGCCTACAGAGCCGTGATGGCCTTGGTGTTTGGGCAGTCGCCTGCTACGCAATCGACGCAAGTTTAAATCCCAGCGGGGCCTGTACCAATGAGTTTTTCAAAAAACTTAAGTGCAGTGACTTCACATCACGTGCTTTACGGTGAAGGAAAACATCTCATATGTATAGGCTGAGACGGCGATGGACTCACCCTCTGTCATGTTGACACTTAATCATCTGCGGTGGAAGGGGTGTGGTGCGGTGCGGGTTTGTTTTTGCAATAGCTCTGCCTACCCTTTCTAGGACCCATCCGCGTAGATTTAGTTTCATGCTTCATGTCGCGGAACCCTAATATTTTTAATAAAGAAACGTAGCCTAAGTTACTCCTTGAAACATCAGCAACTTGCCAGTGAAAGTCCCGTTAAAATCGGTCCAGCCGTTTCAGAGTATACCTGGAACAAACAGAGAGACAGAGATTTTTTTTAAAATTTGGTTTTTTAGTGTCAGTAGCGTGTATACTTTCATATGCATTTAGTGCAAAGCTGTTATTTTGGAATTACAAACAGACACTTCAGTTTTATTTATCTGTATAGAGTATAAATGTATTGATATAGATTTCGGGTCCCACAAATATGTCTCATCAAAATAATTGTTTAAGGATACATTACGATCGAAGTCAAGATCTTTTATTATGTCCCAATGTACATCCTATTCCTTATTATATCTATTGTATCAAGTTACATCATGAGAGTTACATCGATATTGCAACATTGACATCAACTTATGTACATTGAGATGCGTCAATGGTCCGCCGCTAAAATACTATTGTTAAGTATTTAGTAATATTTCTAACAGCTCTGCCTCGGTCCTTGAATTGGGCAAAGTGCTTTTGAGTTTATCATCTGTAATTCCCCAGTAGGAGCCCGTAGTCTGGATTACTGGCCGGTTAATGGCAATAGCCTCGGCCCCTATTACATGGGACTTAATGGGGATTCAGCTACATCGGGTTGAATCAATCATTTTATTAGACTTTTTCAAGTGCGTTCATATCTTCAGAATGACTTTAAACATGTCACGAAAAAAATTACATTATACCACCTGGTTCGGAAGGCCCACTGGCCTTCTCTCATACTGATATTATTATCTCACTAGATAATAATAATAATATTGCAAAAATAAATATTAAAGAAAATTATAATTCTTTATTCCATTTCACTCCTAGTACTGAAGCTTGTTTGACATATCTATACAGATAAATAACATTTGAAGTGTCTAGTTGTAATTACAAATTAACAGCTTTTTACCAAATGCATATGAATATATATTCACTACAAAGATTTAAAAAAAATCTCTGTCTATATGCTCCGACCGGCTGGATAGATTTTAGCGGGCTTTCACTGGCAGATAGCTGGTTTTACAACGAGTAACTTAGACTATATTTATTTTTAATAAAATTGGAAGCCGCTACCCATTAAATAAAAATAAAATCTATGCGAATACAGCCGCGGGGCATAGCTAGTAAAATAATATGAAAGAAAAGTAAAAACTTAACAATACGCCAATCTGCTTACTTAACTCATCGGTCAGAAGTGTAACTTAACTTAAAACTTACTTAGAGAGCGGAACTAAGTACGTGAATTATAGTTTTATGATACTTTTATGTTCAATAAAATTTGAATGTTACTTAGTGATGTTCACTTCCCATCTTCTAATGTATTTAAAATTAGGTTATTGCATAACTCTTTGGACTACGGTGTAAATGCAAGAATAATTCAAATGTTATTATGTACGTTACATCTATTTGTGTTTGTTTACTTTTTATCTTACGCCTTTCAAAATGTGTATTTGAATGTGAAATGTATATTATTATCTCATACACCTAGTAACATTCAACAATTTGATAACAGTTCTTCTCAACAATCACTTGAGAATGGGAGAATAGCCATACCTACTAAAGCTCGTCGTCATCTATACATCTCATCTCCCTGGCCTTATCCCATGTATTTGGGGTCAGCACTTGATTCAACCCGATGTGGCTGATCACCTGATTTTTATACGAAGCGACTGCCATCTGATCTTCGTAACCCCTTTTTTCGAAGAAAATTGGCAATCTGGGTTAAACCAGTAGTCAGACCTACTTAGGCCTCTGACTGACCTGTAACGATTGCCAAAGGTATTAAATTGGCAACCGGGACCGACGGCTTAACGTGCTCTCCGAGGCACGGAGGGAACTCGGGCGGCCACCCATCCAACTACTGGCTAGGCGTATGGTTGCTTAACTTCGCTGATCGCATCATATGCGCAATAGCAACTGTGCCACGAGCTCCTCTGTCCTGTGTCTTCATCTATACATCTATATCTATACAGATAAACAAAATTGAAGTGTCTGTTTGTTATTCAAAAATTACAGCTATTCACTAAATGCATATGAAAGTATACACGCTACTGACACTAAAAAACCAAGTGTTTAATTTTTTCTCTGTCTGTCTGTCTGTTTGTTCCGGGTAATCTCCGAAATAGCAGGACGGATTTTAACGGGACTTTCACTGGCAGGTAGCTGATGTTTCAAGGAGTAACTTAGGCTACTTTTATTTATTAAAAATATTAGGGTTATGCGACAATAATGATGAAACTAAATCTACGCGGGTGAAACTGCGGGGCACAGATAGTTATAAATAATTTTATAATTTAAGCAATAAAGTAAATTGATATTATATGGGAAGCGAGTTTATCGATTCAATTAACTGTTAAAGAATAATCAAATTTTTATCGATACATATTATATAATGCCGAATAGTTACACGCTAGTTAAGAGTAATTTTTCGGCATTTACCGAGAAAAGTGAGAGTATACACACGGTGTTTAGCTTTATAATCGTGCGCAGGCGAATCATCATACATCACAAACTAGTTTTAACGAAGCAACTACGATCGATAATAGGGTTGTGACTGCCATTTTATGCACAACATTCTTTAAAAAAAATAGAATTATCTTCAATTTATATCATAAAATGTTGAATTAATTTGGCATATTTTAAAAATCGAACAAGATTGTTGCCCTTTTTTATTTATTTCAATAAATTCAAATAAACGATGGCGTACGACAAATGAACGATTTTTTATATATGTTATTTTTCAGCCCCCATTCTCATGATGCACTATGTAAGTATAGAATTAGTTCAAGCTTTATTTCTCCAATTTATTATATAGTGTATATAATATTCCGGTTAATTTTTTTTGAGCCTGTTGTGTCCCACTGCTGGGAAAAGGCCTCCCTTCCACATTTCTAACCGTTCCTGTTCTCAGCAGTCTGCCAATCGCTCTCGAAAGCATCGAGCTCATCCCACCATCTCCTCCGAAGCCTGTCGCGTTGTTGTCCTACCATTTAGGGATCCATTTCACATTATTTACACAGTAAAATACCAAAAAACTATAACCTTTTTGCAAAATGCTGACAGCCCTAGCCTTATTGAGACCTTGCACTTCTCACGAAGGACCAGTTTGGAATTTAGCTTTCACTAACCTATGACCTGTCGACCCTAGATATTCTCCTTGCTAACTCAGTGAAACCTTGTTAGATTGTACTATACTTTGCTTTATAGATTCACTTACTTCGCCTTATTTTATTGGATTAAATGTCTTTAAGATTAAGCCGGGTGATTCGAGTTAGCATTTCCATCGCAAAAACAAGTTGCATTGCAACAAGAGCTTTGCGAAAAATTAATACATTGTGAGGATAATTGTATATGTCTGAGAAGAAGGTACTGTGCCTGAAATGACAATGAATCCAACTGTCCTATAGGCACTTAACGCTGTGAAAATTTATCATTCAATTAATATCATCATTATTAACATTACATGTAGACATGTAGAAATCCACCTCTGAACTGCTTTTCTCCTTTAGAATAGAATAATCTATACAGATAAATAAAATTGAAGTGTCTGTTTGTAATTCCAAAATAACAGCTTTTCACTAAATGCATATGAAAGTATACACGCTACTGACACTAAAAAACCAAGTTTTAAAATTTTTCTCTGTCTGTCTGTTTGTTCCGGGTAATCTCCGAAACGGCTGGACGGATTTTAACGGGACTTTCACTGGTAGGTAGATGATGTTTCAAGGAGTAACTTAGGCTACTTTTATTTATTAAAAATATTAGGGTGCCGTGATAATAAGGATGTAACTAAATCTACGCGGGTGAAACCGCGGGGCACAGCTAGTAATAAATAAAATAAGAGTTTTTAAAATCGTTTAAGTAATTATTGAGTTCACCAATCAAAAATACAAATCTCTCTACTTTATAATGTTAGTATAGATTAAAGACTAAGTCAACAATAGAACCCCACGCAGAATTATTGTGGAAGTACGTAATATCAAAGAAAGCTAGATCAATACTGTACATAATTTTCTCGAAGAATGCCGTTTCCTGATTGGTTAATTGGCATGCTGATGGCACGACTCGGTAATTTCAACCAATCATAATTCTGCATTATTGATGAGAGATTTAAATTTAGAAGCCTATTTTGTTCGTACTAAGCATCTGAAATATGTCTTATACATATATGTTATATATTTTTACATATATGTTATAGATAAGTGACGTGATAGATCCATGGAATTGATCAGATGATTACAATACACTGACGCAAAATACAATGTTGATGCTTCACTATAACTTATCACCATTTATTATTAATTTCAATTCAATAAATTAAAACGACTCGCTCTTGCTTCGCAGGTTAATAATAAAAAATCCAAATAGTTAAGAAACTGGTATACAAATGTGACCGTATGTATGTAGTTAAGAAAATCATTATATTATAAACGAACAGAAAATTGATTTCTGTATGCTTTTCTTGTTAGAGTATGAGGCAAGAAAAATAGATCATTAACAAGACAAGAAGAATAATGATAAAAAAACATTCATTTCGCGTATTCTCACGCGCAGATTATGCAAAGTGGCTCAATATCCTATTGTTGTTCAGCTTAGTTTTGAGACTTCAAATAGTGCGGTGCTAAATTTAGTTCTCACTCGCTATGCCGAAAGTGTTTTGAGTTTCGGCAAAATATACTGCTATCTCAAAATGTAATGCATTGAATTTTTCTTTAAAAACATTTTGTGTAAATGTTAAAATTGTGGTTCCAGAAGGATTACATCATAAAATTCCGTACATTAACTCTTAAAAAGTTAATGGGGACATGATACGATTGAAAATATCATCTTTTATTTTAATTGTAATATTAATATAATATAATCATTATAATTAAACCGCGCAAAATATATTTTTATAAATAAAAATATTTTTTTACCATAATTTTATTTTATAGAAGTAAATAGTTAATCAAAAGCACTTATTACAGGACCAATAAATATCTTTCTTCGGCTCAATTCGGCAAATTATATCGACATCTTACCAAACGTGTCCCATCTCTAAATAAAATGTACATTACACAGGTAAATTACATTACCGTTCAAGGGTAATTTTGTCATTATCAAATTGATCTTTTGTTGAAGCTATTAAGGTAGATTTTAGATTAGACTGTCCATGAAATATGTAATTATAAGGTTAATTATAACATTGTTGTTAATTCATTGAGAACATTAATTAATACGGTATTGTTTTAAAATGCTGTTCAATTACTTGAGTATAGTTTGGTATTTTTTAGAGGAGCCGTGGTGGCAAGTTCGAATCCCAGCGGGGCCTGTACCAATGAGTTTTTCTAAAAACGTATGTGCTTTCACACCACGTGCTTTACGGTGAAGGAAAACATCGTGAGGTGCCTGAGACGGCGATGGACTCTCGTTCGCGATGTTTTCCTTCACTGCACATAAGTTTTAACAAAAGCTAATCTAAATATACATAACTCAAAGGTGACTGACTGACTGACATAGTGATCTATCAACGCACAGCCCAAACCACTGGACGGATCGGGCTGAAATTTGGCATGCAGGTAGATGTTATGACGTAGGCATCCGCTAAGGATTTTGATTAACTCTACCCCCAACGGGATAAAATAGGGGATGAAAGTTTGTATGAAACTAAATTTACGTGGGTGAAACCGCGGGGCATAGCTAGTAATAAAAAAGGTCAAATTCAGTTTATGTTTCTTCCTCTGCTACTTATTTTTTTTTGGGGAAACATCTTTGCCAATCAAACGTAATAACGATATATAATTCTAGAATATTTACATGAGACTGTGTCATGATTCCGACCCAGATATTACTATAGTTTATTAACTAATTCACTGATTTGAAAGTACTTTCTAAGAAGTCTAATAAAATACAGATATTTTGAATTTTGATTACCTTATTAAATTGCAGAAAATTCTGGCAAGTTGCAAATTTTTTAAACATCATCATCATCTCCCTGGCCTTAATCCCATGTATTTGGGATCGGCACATGATTCAACCCGATGTGGCTGATCACCTGATTTTTATACGAAGCGACTGCCATTCGACTGACCTTCGCAACCCCTTTTTCGAGGAAAATCGGCAATCTGGGTTAAATCAGTTGTCAGACTTTCTTAGGTCTCTGACTGACCTGTAACGATTGCCAAAGATGTTAAATTGGCAACCGACACCGACAGCTTAACGTGCTCTGCGAGGCACGAGGCAAATTTTTGTAACAAAAGTATGATTTTTGCGCTTGCGCATGAAAAAGGGGAATTATTTTCATATCAGTACTAGTGTTGTTTTCTACAAACTCTTCGTAAGCATTACCATATGAAAACGTAACTTCCTGCAATGATCAATATTGGTATGGTAACGTAATCAAAGTACTTTCCGTTTCAAACCGTTATAGGTTCAAGTTTCTTATAAACTTTCATATACTTAACTCGGTACATTCATTATATATTACGTACATCTTAAAACGGAAATAACTTATGCATGTTAACTATTTATATATACAGACTAGCTGTGCCCCGCGGTTTCACCCGCGTAGATTTAGTTTCATGCTTCATGTCGCGGAACCCTAATGTTTTTGATAAATAAAAGTAACCTAAGTTATTTCTTGAAACATCAGCTGTTTCGGAGATTACTCGGAACAAACAGACAGACAGACAGAGAAAAATTTTAAAACTTGGTTTTTCGGTGTTAGTAGCGTGTATACTTTCATATTCATTTAGTGAAAAGCTGTAATTTTTGAATTATAAACAGACACTTAAATTTTATTTATCTGCATAGATGTATAGATTATTGTATCCGTATGCAATTAACTATGTTCTTAACATAGTGATAATACGCTTGTTGTACCCAAAGGGATAGGTACTAATAGGAGTATATATCTATATTACACCCATTTTGCCAGTTACAATAACACTAACGATACAAAATGTATGGGAGTGACATAAATCAGTCACGTGACATATGTCATTCTCGTACATTTTGTATCGTTTCTACTAGCGAAGCGCGAGGATAATGTTTCTTTGTCTACAGAGAGCCTAGTGCGAGTTTTCTTAAAATCGCCGTCACAAGTCATCGCGTCGACGTAAACGCAGATTTGTATGAAACTGACTGACTGCTTAAAGTGATGATGGTAGGACTCCATGTCCACTACTTAATATTATGCACATAGCAAAATGACTTTAAAGGGGAGCTCCACCACTCATCAATTTGGTCCTTCGAGCCTTAATATTTTCAGTAGTTTGAAGCTAAATTAGTTCTTAGCTCTTAATTTTTTTTTCACTATTCTGTGCTTAGAACGCATTGTGAAAATGAAAATGATTTATTGAGTTTCGGCCTTGGTAAGGCTCTTATGAATGTCGAGGAATTTACCACCGGTTCAGAAACTAGCCTTCTGACAAGAACACCGGTTCTGCAGAAAACTCAAAAGTTCAAATACATTTTCATTTCACACACACAATATACCTATAGCCTACTGCCTAGTTGTTTTGCCAATTCCCACCGACAAAGTAGTATCGATTCGATTCCTCGCATATGCAAAAGAATTCCACGTGTATTTGTGTTCATCAATCAGATATAATGATACTGGCAACCTTATTTCTTACACCGTTAAAAGTCGGAGTCACAAATCAGTGTTGCCACATTCAACAATGTGCATGTGAGCTCTACATAATACCGTGATGGTATCTGTGGCAAAAACTACAATATCTCACGCTTGGAAATACACTCTATTCTAATCTAATGATACTGATCCAATATATAATGACATTATTGTGTTAGTAGAATACTGGTGTGCTGTTTAATGAAACCATATTATGTTCGTGGGTTTTTTAATTCGCTTAAAATAATTCCTTCTAACATGAAAATGATTTATTCAGTTTGGACCCAGAGTGCCTCGTGCGAGTTTTTCACTGCCACCGTCACAAGTCACCGCGTCAAAGTTAACGCAGATTTATATGGGATCGAAACAGCGCCTCTGTCGGCCTAAACATGACACTATTGTGAGCCCATACAAATCTGCGTTTACGCCCATACAAAACTCGCACTAGGCACTCTGGTAAGGGTCTGAACGTCGAACATTTTCCCTCGGCAACTAGCCTTCTGAGAAGAACTGACAAGAAACTAAACGGTCAGTCAAATCCCGTAAAATAGTTTCAACTGCTTCGACAATTTGACGAAAGACAGACAGATATTGGTGGTTTCATGTTTGTATGTGAATTTTACCGCTACGAAGGCAAAGCTATGGGTGGAATCTAGTACTGCTATATATGTTAGTGTTGCATCACAGAACATATACAGTTTTTCGAAAAACTAATTGTTACTTATGTCGCGTGTACAGTTAAGTGTCTATTCAAAGCCCCAAAATCACCGTAGAAAATCAAATAAACTGAGTATCGTCATCAACCTATGGTCCACTGCTGGACATAGTCCTCCCCTAATGAGTGCCATAGCGCTCTGTCTTCAGCTTACCGCATCCAGCATCTGCCTGCAGTCTTTCGCAGATCGTCATCCCACCTAGCCGGAGGGCAAAAGGTATTAGGTAAAAAAGAAGACATAATTCTGCTTTCTAAATGTATTTGTTATATTAAGTAATAATTTTAACAAAAAAAATACTGATTTCTAATTTTAATTCTAAAACTACTGAACAGATTAAAATCGTGTTGTGAATAGAAAAAATCGAGTGTCGATTCTCTAGGGTGAAAGATCGATTCACTGAATCTATTCAGTGTTACATATCGATTTATAAAATCGATTTATTTGGCTCGAAAAATCGATTCTTCGATTAATCGATCTCAGATCGCCATCCCTACACTACATACTGTATGCTAATTCCAAAAAGCTATAGGCTGTAACCGCTTACCATAATTCAGGCCGTTGTGGTGAATAACGACTATTTCTTGAAAAAATAAAAAAACCACAAAATGTTGGGGAAAATGCACAAAAAATCATATATTATTTACATAACTAGTGCTTATGTAAATTTCAACCTTATTTACTCGTGGTGTTGACCTAAAATAGCTCGCAAGTCACCTGCGTAATTTGAAGTGTCAGCTTTACTTTATGTAACTTATGATGCAAGCAATCCGCATGCGTGACATTCTAACTCCCATTGAGAGTATTTGAGAGGTCACATCAAAACGAAAACATTATTATAATGACTAGCTGTGGTATTATCCGTGTAGATTAGCAATCTATCAGTGAAAGTCCCGTTGAAATCCGTCCAGCCGTTTCGGAGATTGCCCGGAACAGACAGACAGACAGACAGAAAATTTTAAATCTTAGTTTTTCTATGTTAGTATCGTGTGTACATATGCATTTAGTGAAAAGCTGTTATTTTGGAATTACAAACAGACACTTCAATTTTGCGTCACCGAAAAAACGCAAACGTTTTGCGCTTTTTTTGTACGGAGACGCAAAACTTCCTACACTCGCCGCTTGGGGCGCTTTTCAACGTTATCATACAAAATGACGGAAAAAAGCAGGTGAAATCGTCAGCGTAAAAACTTGTTAAAATCTATACTTGTGGGGCTCGGAATATCTTAAAGTTATTTCGATCTATGACCTAAAGTATGAACAAACACAGGTCATTAGGCAAATTATTGGCACAGATTGCAAAATCTACTATTAAATCTTCGAGGACAGTCATCTGTAAACATTAGTGCATCCATGCAGAGTCGTTTGAGCTCGTCCATTACGTAAAGTACCTAATGGGCTTTGACTAAGACATGTAAAGATAGCCGTCACGAGTTCTGAGCGCTATGAGTCTAAAATTTTAATTAATTGCTAACGCCTACCCAGAAAGATCCCCAAATGGGTAAGCAGATGTGATGTAACAACAGTACCCACATTTCACTGATTATTTTTTATGTCAAAACTAGCTGTGTGTAGACTTAGTTTAATAAAATAAAAAAATAATAAAAAAAAGTAGCCTAGGTTACTCCTTGAAACATCAGCTATCTGCCAGTCCCTCTAAAGTCCCTCTAAAATCGGTCCAGCCGTTTCAGAGATTACCCGGAACAAACAGACAGAGAATATTAAAACTTGGTTTTATAGTGTCAGTAGCGTGTATACTTTCATATACATTTAGTGAAAAGCTGTTATTTTAGAATTACAAACAGACACTTCAATTTTATTTATCTGTACATATAGATGTAAAGATATTCAGTGAAATGTACAAAATACACTCCGAAAAAAGCGAAAGCGTTTTTCAAGTCGTAATGGGGAACTCTAATCTAAGACATATGTTTAGTGTTCCTATTTAACACCTCAAACTAATAGGTTTAATGATCGCATCATTATGAGATCTAGTACATAAACGTATACAGTAATTCAAGTACAAAGTGAGCAAGCGACGCATGTTCGAATCCCAGCGGGGCCTGTACCTATGAGTTTTCTAAAAACTTATGTACAGTGATTTCACACCACGTGCTTTACGGTGAAGGAAAACATCGTGAGGAACCCTGCATATGTCTGAGAAATAGTTCAAAGACGTATGTATAGTGCCTGAGACGACGATGGACTTGGTGAGTCCATCGTCGTCTCAGGCACTATACATCTCTGTCACGTTGGCACTTAATCATATTCGGTGAAATGTGGGTGTTGAAAATGACAACACCTCTGCCTACCCCTTCGGGGAATACAGGCGTGAGCATAAGTGCAAAGTTTACTGTTTCTTTTTTAAAGGTTTTCTCAGAAGAATTTTTAGAACACTCACTGATATCGAGGCGCTTACATGACGGATGGTAAATCTATGTTCGTCTTTACACCTTTCACGTATACGTTTTTAAGTACTTACTCATTCGTTAAGTACAAACTGTATGAGAAATTATCTTTTTCTGCTCAGACATAAGCAGATTTCCTCACGAAATTTTCCATCACCGTCAAGCTCTCGGCGTGATTTCACTGCACAGTTTTTATAGAACGAACACTTTTTTAAAAGAGCTAAACGCATTTGATTTTTATTTTGTGTGCGTTACATTACGTTTAGTACAAAAACTATTCAGTTACAATCAAGAGTGGTAGTACTGTGCGTGGATGTGTAGTGTGGTTCCAATGTCAAAGAGAAAGGTACATGGCGCATCGTATTTTAAGCCGTGAATTAAATTGTATATGTAATTCATACAACACGTACGTTCACACATAAACATAGTTATTATCTGCTAATTTAGAGAAGTAGTTTAAAAGTGTTATTCCGGTCCGGTCCCCTGATCTGATCCACTACTGTTTTTTTTTAATCCGGTCAGGTTCTCCTATCTAGTACGCTATTGATTATTATGCTTTGATTCCGGTCTGATCCCCTCTTAGTGTGCGGTGCACCTCCTCACCTTAGTATGTCTTAATATAAAGGTACTATCTTGATGAAGTTCTTTAAGCATAATTCCGTTTCAATATTAAACCATGGAACTTTGATTTAAAATGATGTCACAAGTAAACATTTCGCGTATCATACTCCCACCGCATCCGGTTCTAGGTCAAATGAAAACGTCAATTTCTACAAGCGAAAATAGACCATAACAACCTGTGCAAACATTACTCTCTAGTATTATGCCACGATGACGTGACATGCAAAGAAAGGTCATCTTCCGTGTTCGTTGAAAGTCTCATCTCCAATCACAATATTATTAATGTTGCGACGTGATGACTGTTATTATGATCACAGTATAAATATAAACTTCACAAGCAGTAAGGAATCTAGAACAATTTTTTGAAATAAGAACGTTTGCTCCGTTGAGGTCAATCTTAAAGATTTAAATTTACTCTTTTGTTTACTGTCAAATTAATGTACATTTGTCGTTTGAACAACAGGCACGTAAATAACACATACGCGATTGGCCACAACATGACATTCCTGATGACTGACTACTTTGTATGTATTGTACCATGCCTGTATTCCCCAAAGGCGTAGGCAGAGGTGATGTAGTGACAACATCCAAATTTCACCAAATATGATTGAGTACCAACGTGACTGATGGTGAGTCTACCGTCGCCTCATTCACTATACATATGTCTTTGACATACTTTTCAGATATATCCAGATTTCCTCACGATGTTTCCCTTCTCCGTAAAGCACGTGATGGGAAATCACTGCACATAAGTTTTTAGAAAACCTCATTGGTACAGAGCCCGCTGGGATTTGACTTACGTCACTTGCGTAGCAGGCGACTGCTCATGCCCCACGGCCACCTTCTATTCACTCTGAATTTCACAGACTTCCTTATTTAATACGATAAGATACAACCGATAAAGTGCCAACGTGACAAATATTACGAGAATCGCCGTCTCAGGCAGGTTTCTTCACGATTTTTTCGTTCACCGTAAAGCTCGTAGTGTGACATCACTGCACTTAAATTCTTAGAAAAATAGAGTAGTAAGCCCACTTAAACAATAACATAAATTGACATGCAATCAAATGCATATTATTAGAAGATGTTACACAATATTGCCCTTACATTAAAGTGACTTGTAAGAAGCAAGTGTTGCTTTCCATCAATTTACTTGACCTCCATAATAGATATTGCTACAACTTATAGTCCTGCTGTTTCATATTATATTGTTAAATGCGTCTTATTAGCACATAATACATTAGCATCAACTTGCTGTGTCTAAAATAGCCTAAGTGCCTTGTTACTTAAACGACATAGCTTAGATGGAACAAACTAAATAAAAATAAGAAACTCTTTATTATTTTAGTATTTATTTTCAAATGCATTTGGTAAAATCTTTTAACTTAACATTACGAATAGACACATTAATTTTATAATGCTTTATGTGAATTTTACTACTTTATATTGCGAGTCGACGCCGTCTCAGACATGTGGAGGTTTCCTCAAAGTCGTGATGAGTTTGCACTTGCCTTGCAAGTGACTGCATAAACCACGCGACCACCACGGCTTCACTATACCACGGGTACACCTCTGTACCCCAGGTATAGGTTTTGAGACGTAAAACTTATTGTATATAAATCAATGTCTTGTGTACTGTATATATTGTGTAATATTGCTACGTTTTGTGTAATTGGTTACTGGCCGTTCAAAATGTATATTAAATCAATAAATAAATAAATAAAACTTCCTAAACTCGCCGCTTGGGACGTTTTTAACGCGCTTTTAAGCAATCGATATAGTCCGCGTTAAACCGTTCACTCTCTTGGGCTACATAGTAAAGGATTTCGTTAACCTTACGTAATCCCTGTCATCGTATAAGGGGTGACCACAAGAGTACTCGATTCCTTTGTGAATCGATTGAATGCTATATCGATCATGTTACATCAAGTCGTAACGATAATGCACCGCGCCAGGTGTCATAATGTCGCACGATCGACTTAGTATAAATCGAATTGTGTTTTACGACTAAGCTGTGACACTTTTTAGACTTGCAACATTTGCGGAATCGATGAGAGTGGCGTGCACTATAAATATCATTTTTTCACAAAAAAATATTTTTTTTTAAAGAAATTGCAAATGCCAGAATAGTAAAACAAACATATTAAAATTAGAATAGTTTATTTATTATTATTACTAGATGGCTCGATGAGCTTCATATGATAGATAGATAAAATGTTTATTTGCCACACACTAAATGTTAAACGTAGAATACCTACCACCAAGTTAGTTTGACTATTTAATGCAAGATGGCGTTGTATCCTTTTAGATCGCGCTGTTGAAAGACTCTTTCCGTATCTTATATAGCAAATACATTAGTTCTTAAGTGTGGTCGAACCAATAAACCAGGACTGCCCAAGTTACGGAGTTTCATTCCAACCACCCAAGGTCTGCTCCGACTGATCCTGGCTCCCAAGCCTAGTTTGTGTCATACAAATTTTGGTCCTTCGAGCCGGTTATACACTAATAAATTAAACAAAACTGCAATGGTGAAGACTGAAGATGTAAATATACATTAATAGTAAGTGAGTAATCGATTACAATAGAACTTAGATCTAGCAACATGACATATCACCTATTCCTTTACTTTTTCACCGTTTAAATCCAGCCATTCTCGAGTTTAAGTAAGACAAAAACAGCAATTAATTTTTATAATATAAGATGACTTATCGTCGTTGTGCGTTCAAAAGTAGCTATGTGTTTTTACACACTTTAGGAGACGCAGAAAATGATTTTCTCCAAATATGGCCCGAGTATTCAAAAATAAAATTCTTACTATTGATACATATAACAAATTTACATAGTTTTAGATTAATGTTGGAAAGGTATTATTATTAATAATGACAAAATGAAACATTATTGGAAATTTTGATACAGAGTTCAAGAAATACACATAGCGACTTTTGCACGTGCAAAGACGTTATGTTACTTTTTTTTCACGGATAGGCTTTTCTTTGCAGGGTAGGTACATCGAATAAGGGTAGGAATCAGGACAATTTTAGATCGCAATGAGTGAAGATAATACGACAAAAGTTAAGATTTATCGTTAAGCTTAACAACTAAACTTTCCAATGATTATAGTAAAATGAAAGTTATTGTTTACGAAAAGGTATAGAACAGATTGGTATTATTGTTTTGTTGAGAGTCATAGAAATAGTCGGTTCCCATGGATAAGTAAATAATAAACGTTCGCGGATATAAACACTTACTTTCAAACTCTACATCAGATATAATTCGCGTGTCTGCTAAACTACTAGTAGTGTTATATTAAACTAGCTGTGCCTCGCGATTTTACCCTCATAGGATTAGCAATTAACCGTTTTTACACAGTGAGATTTATTCCGTGTTACGACGCCTAAAGCCTTCTTCGATAATTGAACAGTCAAACAAAAAAAAACCTATAGTTTCTGAGATGAGTCCTTTAAAACAAACAAACAAACTTTTCAGCTTTATTATATTAGTATAATACTTGTTGGTGAAACAGAAGAAAACAAAGTATTCTTTTAATTTTCAATAGAATAATATACTAAATTATAAAACCGATGCCTACCCGGAAAGTTCGTTCTAAATATTGGTGATGTATAATTTTTACTACTTACACATAAACTTAACCACTTCATGATATGATTTCAACTCAATCTCAATAGGAAGTTTTTGCGACGACGACTTTACGTTTTCACGATTGAGTTATTCCGCTTTTTCTTTGATATATTGTCAAAGTCAAAGTCAAAACTATCTTTATTCGATTAGACTTTTTATAAAACACTTTCAAATCGTCAGAATGACATAATTACATAGTATTATACATGCTACCGCCAGGTTCGGAAGGTTGCTTTTACTGAGAAGAACCTGGCAAGAAACTCCGTAATTACACTTTTCAAAAATATTATACAATTTAAAAAAAACAAAATAAATCACTGGAGAAATGTAAGCTCATGGACACAGTTGCAATGCAAAAATGTCATCTACGTATATCTAAATGTGTAGCTTGAGATGACCAGCCCTCACAAGTATGACGAGAATACCACCCATCATCATTGAATACAAAAACACAGTCAACGACTAAGTCGCTACGATATCGTTACCATCGCCAGTACTCTATGGTATAATTAACTTAGCACATGTAGTTAGCAACGTCAAATCAATAAAGCAACACCTCGTTGACGGCCATACAAAGCATTTCCGAACATTTCAAATGACCCGTAAAAGCTTTACTAACAAAAACTGCGACATTACATAATTGTCTCATATACAATGCGTCGTGCACGAGTACGTTTTGTGCACGGCATACATTCAAGCTGATTATGTAAGTCTGACGCAGCATCTTCTCTCAGTTTGATTGTTGTAGACGAGCGGCTTAGACGCGGCGGTTGAAACGCTAACACGTAGAACTCAGAGAGATCAGAGATCGTACGTTAAGACAAAAGTAATAGTATATATAGTTGTACTTACACTCAACTAGATGGCGCTAGTTGTTGTTAACTTATCTTCATTTCCTTACTACAAGAACGCTACGGAATTACACAAAGATGACTACTAATAGAAAAATCTGCGAGTTTTTCTTTACATGAGAATATGTATACCTTTATCCGTTAAAGCTCATTCTTTTCTTATCCATATTTTTTGTATTTGCATCGTTACCAAGTAGCTACGATAACGATTTTCCTGCCGAAAGAGGTTGCGAATGTCAGATGTCAATTTGCCTGGGTCAAGATTTGAGACACTTTTCAACGTCATTTATTTTATTCGCGTTCGGAACGCTCGTCTGCATTGACTGAACTTTAACACCATTGCATCAGAGGTCATATTTCTTTCTCAAAACAATTGTATAGTAGTTTGCAATGCACCGATTGATAGTTACGCGACCGCCTATTTTGTGGTTTCATTCAATTAATTTTGATGACCAAATTGTTTTTATAATACAATGAAAAATATATTGCAGAAATTTATCGACACGATTGTACTTCCTATTCTACGGTTAAGTTCCGTTTCTACGTACATCATCTCCCTGGCCTTAATCCCATGTATTTGGGGTCGGCACTTGATTCAACCCGATGTGGCTGATCACCTGATTTTTATACGAAGCGACTGCCATCTGACCTTCACAACCCCTTTTTCGAGGAAAATCGGCAATCTGGGTTAAACCAGTTGTCAGACTCTCTAAGGCCTCTGACTGACCTGTAACGATTGCCAAAGATGTTAAATTGGCAACCGGGACCGACGGCTTAACGTGCTCTCCGAGGCACGGAGGGAACTCGCGCGGTCACCCATCCAACTACTGGCTAGGCGTATGGTTGCTTAACTTCGCTGATCGCATCATATGCGCAATAGCAACTGTGCCACGAGCAATTCCGTGGATACAATCTAGTATTTAATTAAAAAATTACTCACAAAAAACATGAACGAAAAACATATCGTCCGACAAAATCGTCGTCCGTCTCTACGTACATAAAATTAAAATTGAAGTGTCCATCGGAAATATCAAATAACATATTTTTTAATGTAAATACTCTGGATAATCTATGATATTTACCGTCCTCATATTATCAGCATGTAGTTGATACGATAACTTATTAGCATAACCATACCTACATGATAAAATATCAAGTCGATCACACCGGCATTAAAACAAAATAAAAACCAGGAGTGGATCAGATGAGGGGATCAGACCGGAAAACTCATTTTATTGTAGATACCGTTCCCTTGGGATAACCGTGATAAAAATATATAATAGCCTATGTTACTCGCTGATATCCATTGCTGATAGAATTTGAAAGGGTGGTCTAGTAGTGTCGGAGCCTATTCAATACAAACAAACAAACAAATCTTTCCTCTTTATAATATTAGTATCTATTAAACACTAGCTGTGCCCCGCGGTTTCAACCGCGTAGATTTAGTTTCATAGTGTTTTTTTTTAATAAAATTAGCCTAAAACACTCCTTGAAACTTCAGCTATCTGCCAGTATAAGTCCCGGCAGAATCGGTCCACCCATTCACGCATGATGCCGTGACCAAGGGAAAATTATGGGGACTCATTTTTATATGTAAAACTAGCTGTGCTTCGCGGTTTCATCCGCGTAGATTTAGTATCATGCGGTTTTTTTAAATAATATTAGCCTATAACACTCCTTGAAACTTCAGCTATCTGCTAGTAAAAGCCGTTAAAATCCATCCAGCCGTTTAGGCGTGATGCCGTGAGCAAGGGAAATGGGGATTAATTTTTATATAAGATAGCTGTGCCCCGCGGTTTCACCCGCGTAGATTTAGTTTCATCCTTATTGTCGAGAAACCATATTTTTTTTAATAAATAAAAGTAGCCTAAGTTACTCCTTAATACATCAGTTACCTGCCAGTGAAAGTCCCGTTAAAATCCGTCCAGCCGTTTCAGAGATTATCCGGAACAAACAGACAGACAGAGAAACATTTTAAAACTTAGTTTTTCAGTGTCAGTAGCGTATATACTTTCATACGCATTTAGTGAAAAGCTGTTATTTTGGAATTACAAACAGACACTTCAATTTTATTTTTTTGTATAGATTATATAGTACCTAGTACCTACTTACAGGGCAATGAAACCCCATAAAATTCAGTTTCAGCAACTGAAGCTTCGAGGCAAATGTTGTGATGAAGAAAGGCGTACATATACAAAGGGCCTTTATTGCATGCTCAAAGCAGTTACTTTAATGCATGTGTCACGAATGTCGAGAAAATACAAAATATTAACGCAAACGAGTGTTTTGTAGTTAGCACAAGTTGTGTCATAAGAGTATGCTTGCTTAAGTATGATCTGTATGGATAAATAATATTGTAGTGTCTGTTTGTAATTCCAAATTAAAAGGTTTTCACTAAATGCATATGAGAGTATATACGCGACACATAAAAAATAATATAAATATGCCCACGCCATCCCAGAAGGGTCCCCGAAGCAGAGGTGTTTTAACAAAACACCCACATTTCACCGAATATGATTAAGTGCCAACGTGACAGAGGGTGAGTCCATCGCCGTCTCAGGCACTATACGTCTTTGAATTACTTCTCAGACATATGCAGGTTTTCTCACGATGTTTTCCTTCACCGTCAATAGTCTATACATACATAAATAAAATTGAAGTGTCTGTTTGTAATTCCAAAATAAAAGCTTTTCACTAAATGCATATGAAAGTGTACACGCTACTGACACTAAAAAACCAAGATTTAAAAGTTTTCTCTGTCTGTCTGTCTGATCAATTTTAACGGGACTTTCACTGGCAGCTAGCAGCTGTTGTTTCAAGGAGTAACTTAGGCTACTTACATTAATCCGCGGAAATATGCCTGAAACTAAATCTACGCGGGTGAAATCGCGGGGCACAGCTAGTCAATAATAAAACTACGTTAACTATTCAAGTACAGATCGTCCAGTGTCTGACACTTGACAAACCTAGTCAGGATATTTTTAGCACGTTTCTGTACGCACTCTATAGAATTGTATGTGTTTCAATTGCTTCCTAACTTAACATTGCGTAAATTGTCTCACGTTGTAAGCAATTGTTCATTGTACCGAGTTCGATTCCCAGACAGACTTATCGTATGTACAATGAGTGTTATCTATAAAGCGATTATACACTCAGGAACCTTGACATAGTCTTGGGGGCCTGACTTAATTTAAAGTTACAATTATGCGATAATTTTTAAGTATTTTCGCAAACTTTTGTGTTGGTTTGCTAAGTATTTTTTAGATAAGTAGAGGCATTTATTGTTTTATCCTTGCATATTTTTTGTTTATTCTGAAATAGCCATTGTTTTTAAGCAACTAATAACACAAATACTAGGATCTCTATATTTATGTATGTAGACGATAGCGAATATTAGAATTCAGAGATAGAGAGAGCAGTGAAAGAAGCAGCTGACATTACCGTATTTATTTGACAACTTACTAACTAACAAGTGAAAGATAACAAAGAATAAAAATAAAAAAACATAAATCTATACCGATAAATAAAATTGAAGTGTCTGTTTGTAATTCCGAAATAACAGCTTTTCACTAAATACATATGATAGTATACACGCTACTAACACTGAAAAACCAAGTTTTAAATTTTTTCTCTGTTTGTCCGTCTGTCTGTCTGTCTATCTGCCTGTCTATTTGTTCCGGGTAATCTCTGAAACGGCTGGACCGATTTTAACGGGACTTTCACTGGAAGGTAGCTGATGTTTGAAGGAGTAACTTAGGCTACTTTTGTTTATAAAAAGTATTAAATTTCCGCGACATGAAGCATGAAACTAAATCTACGCGGGTGAAACCGCGGGGCACAGCTATCATAAATATAACAAAATAGTTTCCAACAATGTAAAAGCTTCTGCCTGCGACTTCATCCGAGTGGAATTGTTACTTTGGACTAACCAATCTTTAGCCTACGACTTCATTTACGTAGCGTGATGATATATAGCTTACAGCCTTCCTCAAGTGCCGACCCCAACAATGTATGGGATAAGGCCAGGGAGATGATGATGATGAGCCTTCCTCGATAAATGGGTAATTTAACACGGAAATAATTATTCAAATCGGACCAGTAGTTCCTGAGATTAGAGTGTTCGAGCAAACAAACAAAGTGTTCAACTTCTACCATCATTTCAAAATAGGTTTTACCCACAATTTATTTATTATTTTAATAGCCTTACATAATATATTTAATTTGTATAAAAATACAAGTATTTTTTCATTCTTTACAGATGGTACGGTGGTGCGCTGTGTTGGCGCTATGCGCGGTGATAGCCTGCGTGAGCGCAGCCGACACGCCGTCTCGATTCCGTAAGTATATTAATAACATCAAATATTATAACAATATACATACATATCTTACAGTACCGTGACTGACAGACAACAAGGCCTTAACCAGTGTACTCAAAGATTTAAATTGTTGAGATAACCCTTAGCTCGCTACAATTCTTAAGAAATTATTGTTTTCGAACAATTTACAATAAATGCATGCAAAAATATTATTGAAAAACGTATTTTGATCGGCATTTACGTCTTCGATTTGATGTTTAGCTCATTTTAAGTTTAGACTTATGAGTTGGTATTCAATAACCCAGCCGACAGATGGCGCTGAATAAGAGAAGGAATTAATTAACATGAGGTGAGAACACGAGTTAGTAGCGCAATTGGTCGTGGGTTCGAATCCCGCCACGTTTTTTCTAACCACTTTAAAATTTCCTTAACCATTACATAATCAGTACAGTGTGGTTTGTACGCATGAGGATATACATACATACCTGTATAATTTATTATATCGTAGGTATTAAAAGATTTAATAAAAACACTGAATAAATTTATACGTAGGTACATCTAAAGATGAACCATTCGTTTATTATTTTATTAGAAATAAATTATACAGAAAATGCATTGTATTATTTTATAAATATTTTGGCAAAGAGATAATACGTTACAAATTTTGTATAAATGGCATGTTTCATTAAAACCTAAGGTAGTTTAGACTATCATTTCAATCATATTTACAGAAAACTTATAATATTTAATTGTAAATTATTATATAAAAAGCCTGTATTCATTTTGAAAATTACTCAAAATATATTTTATTTTTTTTGTAAAATATTTTAATTCAAAATCTATACACGCTTCAACATTTGTAAAATTATATTTATAAATTATGTCAATTTGTAAATACGCATTTTAACGCAACATTTTACAAATTACAAAACATGATAATGAGCATACAAATATTCTTACAGAACCACGAAAACGTTATAGGAATGGTACGTAACATTTAACAAACTCGGAACCACTTACTCACTATTTTACCCTTATTTTAAACACACAAGATGCTTTTTGTGGGTTTTATCGTATACTCTTATACCTAGTATTTATATAAACTTTGTTATGAAAAATCAAAAATTGAACCTCGTTTGATATTGGAACTTTAGATTTGTATAAATACAAAATTAATACGATACAACCCACAATTATTTGCATTCTGTTACACTCACAAAACCCCTAGGTGTGAATATTGTTTGGTTTGACCAAAGAAGTTATCTTATTCATCAAGGATTTGACAATTTTTTTTTATTCGAATAATATTATTTGTAAATAACATTCCAAATTCAAAATGACGATAGATTGCTAGTGGATGGGTTTTTTCCAGTAAATGGGCATCTGAGTAAGAAACATTCAAAGGCTTAATGGTAAAGGAAACTTTGTTACTTAACTTGTCTTTAAACCCGAAAGGTGATATTACATTTGATCAATCATGCGATTCTTTGTAATTTTATTACAATTAAAAAAAACTTCAGCTAAGCAATGTTTACATAAAATTAGGGGTTCCAAAAATTCCACGCTCACATCCCCACTTTCACGCTTTTCTACTTTCACTATAAATAATACATTATATTTATATTTTCAGATATTTACGTATTTTTATTTTTATTATATTTTATTGTAAAACCATAGTTTACAATGAACATAAACACTGGATATTTAATATTCAAATAAATAATATTTTGTATAAATTAAGATATAAAACATTACTAGGTACCCATTACATTTTGTATTTTTCACTTTTTCTCATACGATATGAACCGGCAGATTAATCACATTAAATTTTTCGGTAATTTTTATTTATTCATACTTTCAATTCTACACTTTCGCTATCAGAACAATTATAATTAGGTATACACACAACTTGGTCAGTTAACGACCTTTCACTTTGGAATTTTATTATTACGGTAACTTAATAAAAGTATTATTACTCTTTATTTTAATCTATCTGAAACCAAACTCTCTTTTTCATTACACATCGCGTATAGCACTACTAAAGTCACAGTGTAGACGGGAAGAGATCATCAATTCAGTACATCAATTTCATTGCATCCACATACCAAATCATTATTCAAATTCATTTTACAAATCTTCTGCGCAAATTGATTATGAGCGTCAAAAAAAATATTAGTATTAAGATTAGATCTAATATAAGTATCTTCGAATCTTAAACCTATTAAATAATCCGTGATATTTTTTTGTATAATTTGTAAAATTAATTAAGTAGGTATTAAATAATAATCCAATAAGTTTGGTGCCTGAATTTAATTTTTATTTCTATTAGTATGTATTCTTCTTATTTTAATTGTCTATTCTTTTACCGTTCTTCTTATTTAAAATTAGAAATAGAGAGTATCCTGTATAATTTGAAGGAATTAATGTAACAAAATCAATTTCCTCGTAGTATGAATCCTTTAATTAACAATTTTGGTGTTGTATGCTTAAGAATACTAATTTTATTTAACATTATACTTCTGTTTCTATCTAGAATGTTTAGAGTAGTTTTATACAGTGAAGCAAAAGACAATAAGTGTCAAAACTTTTACATGATCGTATACAAAAAAATCTTACATATTTAAAAATTCTTAATAAAATTAATATCAACCAATTAAACACACTATTAAACTACTTATTAATTATTAATATTAATATAGAAATTTAAAAAATGATGATTCAGTTTTTTCTTCATCCTTCGTTATTCAACTTTGAGTCTATTGCTTCCTGGATAAGATACATTATCCTTAGCTAATTCTTCTCCGGAGGAGGTTCTTCAAGGGTAAGAGTAACAAGGTGATAGTTTTGACCATCAATAAACTAGTTGATGAAGAAATGGTTTCCAGCGGAACTCCCACCAGGACAGCCTGATGATGAGATGGTGCAGAACTTGCTCCAGTGGATACAAGGACTTTACCAACAGAAAACCAGGAAAGGTTCGATTGAGTAGCTTTAAGACTTAGTCTAGTAAATTGTACTTTATCTTGCAGTAGTTAAAATGTATATTCATTTGAATACTGTGAACTTATATTAATAGGGTAATTTTAATAATAATATTCATCTTTCAGTTTTTAAATGTTCAGAATATCATCCATCATTAAACAGTCATATAAATTATGCTTCATCCTAGTATAGAATTTTTTTCGTAGTTTCCAATCTTGTACAGTCAAGCCTTCAACACAAAGCACTGCACCAAACGCTTGGTTTCAGGGTACCCTTACTTCTCTTTGAACTTGTTTTTAAATATAATCTTCACTTTTCCAGCTCGTCAATACTTCGGAGGAAAACCTGAAAAACCGAGACCCTTCGAGGCAGCTCCTTCATACCTTCCACCGACTGGGTATCCACCTGCAGGTTCTCGTCCCACTCCCTCATACAATGAGGGAACATCACCAACCAGCCCACCTTACCAACCAGAACAATCGCCATCTACACCGAGTCAGAACTATCCCAGCCAACCTACTCAACCTTCCTACCAGCCATCATATCAGCCAAGTCAACCGACTTACCAACCGAGTGCACCCACCTACCAACCAAGCGCACCCACTTACCAACCAAGTGCACCCACTTACCAACCAAGCCAGCCATCTTATCAACCCAGCCAGCCTACATACCAGCCAAGTCAACCAACCTACCAACCGAGCTCACCCACTTACCAGCCGAGTCAGCCGTCTTACCAACCTTCTCAGCCCAGCTACCAACCGAGCCAGCCAACTTCACCGACTTACCTGCCAAGCCAACCTGAAGAGACTACCCCGGTACAATCTGACAATGGTAGTGGTAGCTATAACGAAGCTATAGGCCAAGCTCCTGAGGATGAAGACCGTCATCCTCCCCATATCCATGCTATTGCAGTAGATTGTGGCAAAGAAATGATGACAATCAACATTGAATTCAACAAACCATACAACGGAATAATTTACTCCCAAGATCATTTTAATGAGCCCGAGTGCGTTTACGTCCAGGAGAATTCGAACCAAATCAAATATTCCTTCACGGTCAGCTTGAACACTTGTGGAACCAGGTTCTTCAGCGACTTCCAGAACGAAGGACAAGCTTACTTGGAGAATGTTTTGGTGCTGCAGAACGAACCAGGAATTCAAGAAGTGTGGGATCATATTCGTAGAGTCAGGTGCTTGTGGGAAGGCAATTTGACTAAGCAATTAGTATCATCTCTAAGCGTGGGAATGTTGAACCAGATTACAAGTAACTTCAGCGGTGATACTGCTATGGCAAGATTAGATATTCAGACAGGAAGAGGTCCATTCGCTCAAGAAGCTAATGGATTAGTCAAGATAGGAGAAGTGATGACGCTAGTGGTCTCAGTTATGGGTGACGCTGGTTTTGATATTTTAGTAAGAGAATGCGTAGCAAGAGACGCTGAGAGCCGTCATGTGGTACCTTTGACTGACAACAATGGCTGCGTGCTGAAACCAAAACTATTCGGATCCTTCCAGAAGACTAGGGAGACAGGCAACACAGGAGCTTCTATCCTCGCGTATGCCTTCTTCAACGCTTTCAAATTCCCTGATGAAATGGACCTGATCATTCAGTGTGATGTGGAGTTATGTAAGACGGACTGCGACGTATGCCCCAACCCTGGCAGTATCGATCCTAAGAGGAGGCGTCGTGATGTTATCCATGTTGGTAATAGAACTATGGAGCCATCGACCACTATCGCTAAAGGATTGAGGGTAGTCTTCGCTGAGGATCTACCAGAACCAACAGGAGTTTGCCTGTCACCTACAGCAGCTATATGGGGCAGTCTGTTGGTGCTCATAGGGTCTCTAATGAGCAGTGTCGTCGTTTCTTACTGTTGGCAGAAATCCAGGGGATCTGTTAAGTTCTCGTAAACGATAAATTAAAAAAATATTAGTTTGATATTTTTGGATTTAGAAAGCTATTTTTTTATTTATATTTTATTGCGTAGAAATATTGCAATGATAAATAATGCGATGAGAAAAATTAACATACTTTCTACTTAAATTAGGTTTGATATATTGGACAGGAATGCATTTCCTGAGAAAAACTACTAAAATAATATTATTACCAATACTTCATCCTCTAAGGTATATGCGTAGTTTATCGCTCTTGTACTTGCATAAAAAGAAATACCTTCTTTGAATCAATTGGGATATACATTAACTTATCACTGGCAGTTATTATAAACTGTATTTACCAATAGGCTAATTATAAATTATCGTAAAAATTAAAGCTTTACTATAAATGCGATTAATTTAGTATTAACGTAAAAGTATTCCTAGAATAGATTATTGTACCATAATAGATCTAGTAATAAAAGCAACATTTTATTTATAAGCTTTCGAATTTGTAAATATTAGTTTATCATTTTGTAAAATAAATAATAAAATTTGTAAATAATTTTTTGTTTTATTTTTCAGATAATTACATGTACCCTGAACGCTTACATACTTCTTTTCATAAAAAGTTTTTGCTAACATAACATTCTATCAGACATATAAAAAAAGTTCAAACAAAAAAAACGTCACATACATTATTTTTTTCTAGAAAATAATATGGAATTCCTTTAGTAATTCAGACTGAATTTAAAAAAGAAATTATTTTGATTACTAGACGCATCTTCTCGTAAAAGAGTCCCCAAAGGGATAGGCACTATTAAAAGACCCATTTTGACCGAAGATGATTAAATGTCAAAGGTTTGACAGCTGTCAAAGTGACAGATGAGTAAATCGCCATCACAGGCACTAATCAATATATTATTATTACCTTTGAAATATACAGATTTCCTAACTAGGTTCGCTTTCATTATCAAAAAAAACACATAGTAGGCACAGATACTAAGAATTAAACTTGCGTAGCAGACGAATACTCAAACCAATCAGCCACACCTTATATCCATCCTTTCCATTTATAATATCACCTCGTTTAATTAAATAAACTAGGTTTAAATGAAGGATGCGTTGAACTGTTCTACTATGACCTCATATTGCCATGATAGTTTAACTTTATTATGAGACAGATGTATATGACGTGTATAAGTCTGTCACTGTCACACAGTGGAACTATGATGGCAATAAGAGCTTATAAGACGCCTGCATTATTTATGCACCCATTGTGTTAATATTATAATGTTATCTTCTGGGTTATCTACAATAGGGTAAGAGATGTAGTATAATGAGTCTTATGATATTATTAAGTACATACATATGCTCATGCTTGTATTCCCCGAAGGGGTAGGCAGAAGATGATTAAGTGCCAATAAGTGATGAGTCTATCGCCGTCTCAGGAGCTATACATTCGTATTTGAATTGCTTTTCAGATGTTTCCTCACGATGTTTTCCTTCACCGTAAAGCACGTGGTGCATTTTTCGAGTGATACTCATTGGTACATGCCCCGCTGAGATTGCTTAAGCCGAAGATGGTAGGCCCATCGGTATGCTTACTTAAAAAACTCATTGTTACACAAAAATTGCAATAGGATTAGAACTTGTCGTTGGAGCACATTCGTAGAAGGTGACTTACAAAACCACTCCGTCACCACGCCACAAAAATAGAAGCATAATTTTGTTTTTTTAAGATGTAAAATTATTACGCGGGATTTATTCTATCGACATGGCGTAAGTATAAAAGTAAATAGTTTAAGTAAATAATGATAACTCCAATTGTAAATCATACAAGCATACCTAATCTACATCAAAAATATTTAGGTACTTTACAAAAAAAATTTTTTTTATAAAGTTACAAATTTCTTGTATCGTTATATTAACGGATATTCGGCGGAAGCAATAACATATTTAATAATAATGTTGAAAAAAAAATACATTATATGTTTTTGTATATTCAACAATTCCTTTTTTGGACTAAAATCCGTGATTTATATAATTTGGAGAAAATGAATTTCTGATTATAATATTGTTGTATTTGTGTCCCATCTGTGTTCTTTGTCTTCCAGATACAAAATAATAAACTGTTGTTTGTGAGGTAAATACAGATAGACTATTTGCAAAGTACCACGTAGTAAACGTAGAATAGCAATAAGGTAATAGGACCTACTGTTGATCCCTTTCGCTCTATTACAAAATACAAATATTTTAGAGAGGTTTTGTAAGATAAGTCAAAACTTTTTGGAATTTTTATTGCGAAAAAGTAATTAATGAGTTTCTTGCCAGGTTCTTCTCAGTAAAAGCAACCTTCCGAACCTGGCGGTAGCATGTATAATCCTGCATAATGATGTCATTCTGACGATTTGAAAGTAATATTATAAAAAGTCTAATCGAATAAAGATATTTTTGACTTTAGACTTTTTAGTTTTGAATACATTGATTTGAATATAGTGTATGCACCACAAAGGTAGTCTTCAAGAAAAATACTTTTATCTTCTAGTCAATTCCATTGCTCTCCAGGGGCGTGCATTGGATTTTCAGAGGGGTAGGTATAAACAATAAGTAGGTAGGTAGGCAGGTTAAGTACATACCTATGTGACGCGGCGTAGGTACATACGTCTTGGTAAAGATACACATAGAGCATAAACACACAGACACACAACACAAGGGTATTCAGTGATCACAAATTGTAACTTCTGCTTACCTGCTTATATGCAATGCACGCCACTGTTGCTCTCCACTATAGCGCATTATTTAGTAATTCAAAATGAATGTTAAAAAAGAATAAAAATATATATAAATTAAAAATCGATCCAGTCGTTTCGGAGATTAGCCAGAACATACAAACAGGCAGACAGAACAAATAATTTAATATTTTTTTTTTAATGTGAGTGCCGTATATTCCTTCATAATCATTTAGTGAAAAGCTGTTAATTTGAAATTAAAAACAGACACTTCAATTTTATTAATCTCATATAATGATATATTGTAGGTCGCACTGAAAATCAGCTCCGCTAGATTGAGCTGGACTCCAGTTAGGTCTGCGGGTATAGTTGAGTTGTGGCCCTTTGATGACAATGTGCGGCAACACCCGATGTACTGGTGCGAACCACTTTGCACCATAAAAACACTACTTATTTCTTTTGTGTATTCTTTCTTGTATCAGTTTTATTTGTTTTGTTGCTGCTTATTGTAATCAATAAACGTTTATTATTATTATTATTATATAGATTTATTGTTGTGCTCGTAAAATCCCTCTCGTACATACATTAAATTAAGATGTTCATGTAGTAACTGCCAATAATAGGTACATTTACCCTATTTTATAATACAATGCGGCAGTAAACGTCAATTATGTTTTATCAAAGTTATTTAATTAGTGATGTGTTGAACATCATTTGTTATTAACATAAAGTGCTGTGAATTATACAGAACAGTGTAAATTAGTTAAAAAATTATCAAAAACAAAAAATATGGAAAAGGACAAAATTACAAAACCAGCTTTTTTGATACAAAGTCTGGCAACGGCGTGCAGTCAGTGAATTTGAAAATTTTTGATCTTGCATAATGTTTTAATTTGGGAAAATTATTTAAATATAAAATTTTTGTGACATCAAAAATACTAGCAGATTAAATATAATTTTATAATTTATTTTATACAAAAATTTGAGTAATGAAATTGTGTCCATGTTCTCATTAATATATACGCGAACATTCCTTAACTTGTTTATTAATAAAATAACAGGCGCCACGTTATTCACTAAGGTTTCTCAGCGTCGCACTCGTCGTCGAGTGTCGGTTTTAAAGATACGAAATTGAACCTTCATCATCCTCCTGCCTTATCCCATGCTATTAGTGGTCGGCGCAATGTGTTCTTCACTTCGATTCCTCTCTATCAGCCGTCATATCTGTATTCACTCCCATTCTAGTCATATCATCTTTCACACAATCCATCCATCGTTTCTTAGGTCTTCCCCTTGTAACCATCCACATTCATAAACAAAACTTTTTTGGTAACATTATCCTCATCCCTCCGCAATTAATTATAAATTTAACCTTATCCTCTATGTATTATGTATCAATTTCCTATGATAAAAAGCAACGAGTTGGACACTGAGAAACCTTAGTGAATAACGCGGCCAAGTTTCTTGCTTGGAACTCGGTGTTTTTCTGATAATTTGGTACTTTACTTAAGTACAGATATTTAATGGGTTCAATCTTATCTGTATTTTGACTAAATTCCTCAAAATATGTCCTTTTATTGTAGGTTCTGCTGTTCCCCGCGGTTTCACCATCGTAGACTTAATTTCAAATGGGATACATTTGCAGACACAAAATAAAAAAAAAATTTAATAAAAGTTACTCTTTGAAACAAAAGTTATATACCAGTGAAAGTCCCGTTAAAATTGGTCCAGCCGTTTTGATTAGCCGGAACAAACAGCTAGACAGAGAAAAAAAATGTTTCTATGAGAGTTCCATATTATCATCACATCAAATATACGTACAGACAGACAGACTAACAGGTAGACAGACTCTCTAATCATTGTTTTTTCTTTATTTAAGCATTTTATAACTATAACTTTCATATGCATTTAGTGTAATTTGAAATTACAAACAGCCACTTAAATTTTATTCACTTGTAATTCAATTTCTAATATAAAGTATCCCTCAGTATGTTTCATGGCCTGTCAGACTGGCTTCATCACATCATGGCCATCATACACTGTGGCCAACTTTACGTCCAACGACACCGTGTTATCCAGAACGATGACTTCAATGGACGTATCACTGTTGGGCAGTTTGCCAAACATTGGCGCATTGGTCGTTAGCCCCTTCTGTGGTTACATTTTCAACGCGATTGGAAGGAAACACGCCACTGTATTCTTCACAGTACCTTATGTGGTGAGTATTAAGATTTTATCTAATCATCATTTCAGCCGAAGGTTCCTGAAAAGGCACTTATGAATGTTGAAAATTTACCACCGGTTCCGAAACAAACCTGTTTGTATTTAATTTAAGTAAAACTAGTGTATAATTAGGGTATACTCAATTATTTCACTGTTTTAGTTGTCTTCTTTCATGCATGCAGTTTTCACCTATAATTAAGATGGCATTAAGCATGCTCTCAAAATTATTACAATGTTTGTTTTTGTTTGTGATGGTGTACACCTTGTTGGTGATCAATAAATAAATAAATAAATAAATAAATAAGGCTTTGGAGAAGAATGATACTATTTAAAGATGATTGGGTGTGCACATTGATTGCGCATTTGTCATTTTATGAGTCTGGCTCTCTCTAAATGTGCGTCGCGAAGCGAATAAAAACACGCTAAGCTCACAATTTTCTCTGGGCTTTCATAACTGGGGACCTGTAACCTGATAAAATATATCCAACTCTTTCCAGCTGTCTTGGATAATAATATACTTTACAACTGATGTGACCCTGATACTCATAGCCATGACGATAGCAGGCATCGGTGTCGCTGGTCAGAACGTCTCACTTATCTACATATCGGAGATAGCTCACGACTCGATCAGAGGAGGTCTAACAGCTTGTTCGGCTTCGGGATACTTCGTGGGTATACTCGTCTCTTTCGCACTTGGGGGCAATCTGACGTATTACCAAGTAGCGTGCACTCATCTCATACTGTCAGTGACTTGCATGGTGTTATTGTTGCTACTCCGCGAGTCTCCTGTTTACCTGGTACTTGTTGGGAAAGATGAGGTGAGTTTGTCACGATGTTTATGCTTGTTTACTAGCTCTGCCCCGGTTTTACCCATTAAAATAGGCAAATAATTATGCTCACACCATCCCAAAAAGGTCCCCGAAGGGGTAAGCAGAGGAGTTGTAACAACAACACCCACATTTATGATTAAGTGCCAACGTGACAGAGGGTGAGTCCATCGCCGTCTCAGGCACTTGATACATACGTCTTTGAATTTCTACTCAGATATACGCATGTATAATACTTCACTGTAAAGCACGTGGGGTGAAATAGCTTAGAAAACTCATTGGTGTAAGCCGATGAGATTCGAACTTGCGTTGCTTCCGTAGCAGGCGTTTTCCATTAATTCCCTAATTATTTTGCTAACTACGTAACTTATATCTGCTAGAGGAAGTTCTGTCTAAATTGGTCGTTTAGATGAGGAACTTAGCCCGTAAAAAAAGCTTCTATTTCTTCTTTTAATTTTTTCGTGTAATCTCTTAACGCTGTTATTTAGAATTAGGTACTAACTTTTTCTTTTAATTTTATTATTTGGTCTTTGTCAACAAGTACTTCTATAGTTACTCGATATAATGATAATAGGATAAATTATTCTTCATTCTACCAACCTAAGGCTATTCTAAGCGCTTAAAATATTATCAAACGGGCATTATTAAATAGATATGGTAAAAAGTGCGCCTACAAAAAGTCGTGTAGCAGAAATGTATTCATTCAAAACTGCTAGCAGAGATTTCATTTCATTAAAAAGCTGAAGCGTTGGTTTGTTTGCTTGAACGCGCAAATCTCAGGAAATACTGGTCCAATTTGAAAAACTGTTTCATTGTTTGATACCCCAATTATCGTGGCTATAGACTCAATATCGTCACGCTCAGCTATATAAAAAGGGTTAAAGTTACTGAGTAAATAAGTACCGAAATAACTATTCAAGTCGCGGGCAGATATCCTTATGATGATGATAGTCCGACCGATCTCGGTCACGGCGACCGCTTTAACTCCGATTAACTTCTCAGACTCTTCTCCGACTAACTAACTCGCATGTGGCTTATATAGCCAATGTTCGAGGAATACAGGCGTGGGCATGTTCGTAAATTACAGTATAACTATTCTGGTATATTCCAGGAAGCAGCCAAAGCGATAGCCTTTTACAGACGCGTAGATGTTAAGTCTAAAGAAGTGCTGGACGAGATTGCTAAGATCAAAATTCAACTCGACCCGAGATTAGAAAGGATACTAGAAGGAAAGGGTAAATATTAAATTATCTATCTACAACCTATGTTTGTCCACTGCTAGACATAGGTCTCCCCTAATGAGTGTCATAGCAGCCTGTCTTCAGCTTGCCGCATCTAGCATCTGCCTGCAGTCTTTCGCAGATCGTCACCCCACCCGCCGGAGGGCGTCCTACACTACGTTTGCCGAGAATATTAAATCTATATCTATACAGATATCTATACATACAGATAGAAAAAATTGAAGTGTCTGCTTGTAATTCCAAAATAACAGTTTTTTACTAAATGCATATGCATATACACGATACTGATAATAGAAAACCAATTTCAAAACTTTTTCTCTGTCTGTCTGTTTATCTTTCTGTTTGTTCCGGGTAATCTCCGAAACGGCTGGACCGATTTTAACGGGACTTTCACTGGCAGGTAGCTAATTTTACAAGGAATAACTTAGGATACTTACTTTTACTTTAAATAAACATAAGGAATTCTGTGGGACATCCAAGATATTAACAACGCGGGTTGAACTGCGGGACAGCTAGTTATAACCATATAATATTGCACTAGTTAAGGATGATAGATTGCCACATTATAAATCTAAAGAAACGAACTTATTAAATGACTTGTACATTCAAAATCAGCGGTCGTAACTCGTGACGTACGTCACTGAATTATTTCTCAGACGTATGCAGATATTTCGAACTTATTTTTCACCTTGACAAGAATTGCTGTGTCATTAATATTTTCTTTAAAAGACGATGCGCATAAAAACAAGCAAACGATTCTAATCTTAATTGCAGTAGTCATACGGTTGATAAAAATACAAATTTATCGCAATCCTGTTTAAACATTTGTAGAACCTACGTTGGGATCTTGAGTTTGTTGAAGGATTATACATTTGTCTAATATTTAAGTTTATACGTCTTTAGGATGCAAAAATGTCTCTCAAATTTAAGGACTTCTCAAGTATCTCAGGCGTCGTCAAACTACAATTACGTGAACAAATATTGGTCAAATTCGGAGCACTCATAACTAACAGAAGTGTATGAAGAGATGCATGAATGTGGATAGAAAGAAGTACGTAAGGAACTCTGCCTTCTCTGCCTTCTCCCATGAGATACAGGCGTGAGCATATTGCCATTATCTGGGCACTAGTCTCTGTCTGCTTGAAAAAGCGCAATAACACCCGACCTAAGTTTCGAACCCAAGACCTCGTATTCCATAGTAGTGTTTGGAACCACAAGACCAACGAGGCAGTCTCTATTACACCACTAAAAGTACACTGCGATGGCTTTGAAATTCCTGTTGGTATCAATTGAGAAACATCATCATCTAAGCAAAGCTGGTAGCTTGTATGTGTGCTGTTTCGTGTTTCAGATCCTGAAGCTGAAATTGAACCTCTGAAAGAAAAGCAACTAGAAGAACATAAGAAGTTTTCATCGTGGAAATTCTTAAGTAAGTAGCCAAATTTATATTATTGTATGCTTTCATAAACGGACAGGGGGCCTACCATCATCAGTGTAAGCAGAGCGTATTAAGAACATCTGAGCTTTGAACAATAAAATTAAACATCAAAGCTTAGATGATCACAGTAGGCCCCCTGGTGCCAGCATATCATTCGCAAGTAAACTTGGAAGACTAGTCATAATGCAATAAGTATAGGTGTCGTCACGAGCTATGAGCGCTCAACGGAAATAGACGGGCTTAATGCACATGTTATTATTCGCGTCAAAAATTACTCAGTAAAGGATGCGATGATGTCCAGTGGGGAAGAGTGGAGTGGAGGCGCTGTGCTGGCTTATAGTGGGACTCTTTTATCTTGTCATAATGTTGACACAGCGGTTCCATTTATGAGGCAATAAGTGACACTCTGATGCTGATTCATAGCCGCTTACCATCAGGTGGGCTGTTCGCTTGTTTGTCACTGTATTACCGAACATTATTAAGTGCTAACGTGTTAGAGGGTGAGTCTATCGCCGTCTCAGGCACTACACATGTTTGAATTTCTTCTTAGACAGCAGGCTTCACTATGTTTTCCTTCACCGTAAAGCGAGTGATGTGAAATCACTGTACATACGTTTTTTAGAAAAGCTCAAAGTTCAGGCTCCCTGGGATTAGATTACTTTACTTATTTATTTATTACATTCTAGAGAACTCAAAGTCATCCAAACGAGCGCTGCTGACATGCCTGATCATCATATCAACATCTATAATGATGGGATCAGTAGTAATGCAAGTGTACGCCGAGCCTTTGTTCAAGGAGGTCCTACCTTCAATGCCTCCCAACCAGCTGGCTATATACCTAGCGTTGGACTTCCTGGTGGCTAGCTGTGTGTGTGTTTTCGCTGTGGATGTGTGCGGGAGGAAGGTTTGTAGAACTTGAACTTTAAAGACATTTTAATTTCATGGGTTAAGTCTATTCAGGTGAAATGACCAAGGACTATTTTTTTAAATTCTTATTATAAATGTGATTGTTTCAAATGTTTAGCTCGCTTTTCAATATCCAATATCCAGCCGCGTTATTCTGTAAGGTTCTCAGCGTCGCACTCGATGTCGCGTGTAGCATTCGAACATAACATTATCGTCTATCTATGTATTATTTATCAATTTCCTATGATTGCAACCAACGCTCGACATTGAGACCATCGCTGAGAAACCTTACAGAATAACGCGGCAGGTTGGGCATGTATTTTTATATCTTAATCTTGCGACATGACAGCTTCTTCAAAAACATAATAGAAGGAAAGGTAGAAGGGAAGAGAGGAAGAGGAAGACCAAGGCAAGGTAACATACATGGGACAAGTGAAACAAAAGGTGTCAGTCACGTATAAGGAGGTCAAAGAAATGGCACTGGACAGAGACTAATGGAAGGAGTTGTATCGGTTACACCGACAAGAGTCTCATTTCTCTTAAATTCACGATGATCTTGCAGTTCCTGCTAATAACAACATCAGGGGCGTCAGGCCTGTGCACACTGATGCTGGGCCTCCAACTCCAGTTCCACTGGGCTCCGCTATGGTTCACTGCAGCATTGATATACATCTTCAACTTCGTCTACACAGTAGGCTGTGCTGTCGTGCCTTTTGTGTTGGCTGCAGAAGTGTTTTTACCTGAGGTTTGTATAACTACCATCCAATTTGTGCAGATAGCGAGTGATCGTGCTCATCCCCAGCAAAGACAAGATCTTCCAGCCAGGTGTCATGTCTGGGGAACACCGGCTCTACCTGTTCTAGTTGGAAACTTGTATATATACTGCAATGTGCCTGAAAACTCTCATTGCGCGATTTAGGTTCTCGTGTATTGTACTCGAACTTCGCATTTGGTTGGGTTGTTCCACTAATCTCCATTGAAAATTTCTTGACTGCGCAAACCTCAAAGCCACCACGGCTTTACCATGATAGAAGTCTTAATTATTATTTATTGGTAACCAGGTCCGTGGTCTCTGCAACGGCATGGTGATGTCTTCCGTATGGGTGGTGAACTTCATCACCCTGGTCATCTTCAACCCCCTGGTAGAAAACTTGGGGCTGGGTCCAGTGTTCTACATCTTCTCCATCGTGTGTTTCTTCGGAGCTGGCTACAGCCACTTCTGCTTACCAGAAACTAAAGGACTCTCTGCTGATGCTATTCAGCTATTGTTCTTGAAGGGGAGGAGTATTAGGCATTGAAGATGAAAGAGAATTTGAGTAGAGTTTTGTTAATAAATTGTTGACTTAAGTGCGTTTGTTTTTTGTACAGCCCAAAAATCTCTTAATAAAAAGCTCTTAGTGGTCCCAGTCACACACTATTGTTTTACCCAACAATGGTGAAGCAAACAGGGGGTGATGGTTTTGACCAGTATGTTCGTTTACTTTTAATGTGTAATTTGTGTGTAACGTCCGTTTTGGTAACAAATTAAATTTAATGAGATAATTTCAAAAATGTACAAATATATTTATTCGAAAATCAATTGGTGTTCGTTAGTCTCGCTAAAACACGAGAATAGCTGGACTGATTTGGCTAATTTTGGTTTTTAATTATTTGTGGAAGCCTAGATAATGTTTAAACGGTGAGTAAAATATTTGTATACCTAACTAGCTGTGCCCTGCGGTTTGACCCGCGTAGATTTAGTTTCTTCCTTATTGTCGCGGAACCCTAATATTTTTAATTAATAAACGTAGCCTAAGTTACTCCTTGAAACATCAGCTACCTACCAGTGAAAGTCCCGTTAAAATTCGTCCAGCCGTTTCAGAGATTACCCGGAAAAAACAGACAGACAGACAGACAGACAGGCAGACAGACAGAGAAATATTTTAAAACTTGGTTTTTTAGTGTCAGTATCGTGTATACTTTCATATACAGTGAAAAGCTGTTATTTTGGAATTACAAACAGACACTTTAATTTCATTTAGCTGTATGTATAGATATATAGATATAGATGTATAGATAACAATTTCGTTTTCCCTCAGATACTATTCCTAGCTGTCAAACATTTGATTCTTCCCGTCGTTAATAAATTAAATTAAATTTAAAAGAATATTTTTTTTTCATTAATTGTTTTTGACATTTAACATTGTCAACCAAACAATTATCTAATTATGATTTAGCTTTCTTTTTATTGATTCTGGGCGGTACGATATTTGCCGGGACAGCTGGCATATTAAATGTATATGTGGGAAGCTATTGCACGCTTACTTACTTGAATGACTACGGCTATCCTCTGCATCATCCCCTGGGGCCCAACCATGAGCTCTTATTGCAATGTTAATTCAGCTGTGCGACAGTGACAGATGTATACACGTCACATACATCTGTCTCATAAATGAGTGAAATTATCATGGCAATAAGAGCTCATGGTAAGGCCCCTGTTTCGTACTTTTGAGAGCGTGAATTTTCAATAGTCGGTTTTCAGTTTATAGGCAAGATGCAGGCGAGGAGCTCGTGGGACAGTTGTTATTGCGCATATCATTCGAATCAGCGAAGTTAAGCAACCATACGCCTAGCCAGTAGTTGGATGGGTGACCGCCCGTGTTCCCTCCGTGCCTCGGAGAGCAAGTTAAGTTGTCGGTCCCGGTTGCCAATTTAACATCTTTGGCAATCGTTACAGGTCAGTCAGAGGCCTAAGAGAGTCTGACAACAGGTTTAAACCAGATTGCCGATGTTCCTCGAAAAAGGGGGTTGCGAAGATCAGATGGCAGTCGCTTCGTATAAAAATCAGGTGATCAGCCACATCGGGTTGAATCAAGTGCCGACCCCAAATACATGGGATTAAGGCCAGGGAGATGATAGGCAAGGCGTCTACATTACACTTGACCACCACGATGCTAGATAATCAGTATGACGTCATAATGCTCCTAGAGACCTTACACTCAAACAGGCAAATGATATAATATTATTTACCAAGTTACTCTGTTTAATTTCACAATCATAATCAAATACTTGCGACAAGATACTAAATACATAGGTTATCTACCTGATAGCATGAACACGTCTTCATTCACTTCGTAGCTTCTTTCTATACAGACATACTGAAATTCGGGGTATCTACGCATGTATGTCATCATATAAAATGACTAGCTTACGTCACGCGGTTTCACCCGCGTAGTTCCCGTTCCCTCGGGGGTACGGGGATATAATATAACCTGTGTTACTTGCTGATGATGTAGCTATCCATTGATGAAAGAATTTTCAAGATCGGTCAAGTCGTTTCGGAGACTATTCAATACAAACAAACAAACAAATCTTTCCTCTTTATAATATAAGTGTAGACTACTGCGCTTTAAGGTTAGCGCTCATATCTCGTGACGACACCTGTACTGTATCTATACATCTATCTATACAGATAAATACAATTGAAGTGTCTGTTTGTAATTCCAAAATAACAGCTTTTCACTATTCATATCAAAGAAAAACCAATTTTTTTTATCTGTCTGTTTGTTCCGGCTAATCTCCGAAACGGCTAGACCGATATTAACGCGACTTTCACTGGTGGATACCTAATGTTACAAGGAGTAAGTTAGGCTTTAAAAAACATTAGGGTTAAGCGGGTTAGACATGAAATTAAAATATACGCGGGTGAAACCGCAGAGCATAGCTAGTTACCATATATAAATACACTAGCTGTGCCCCGTGGTTTCATCCTTATTGTCGCGTTATACTAATATTTTTAATAAATAAAAGTCTAAGTTACTCCTTGAAACATCAGCTACCTACCAGTGAGTGTCCCGTTAAAATCCGTCCAGCCGTTTCAGAGATTACCCGGAACAAACAGACAGACAGACAGACAAACAGAGAAAAATTTTAAAACTTGATTTTTTTGTGTCATTATCGTGTATACTTTCATATGCATTTAGTGAAAAGCTGTTATTTTGGAATTACAAACAGACACTTCAATTTTATTTATCTGTATAGATGTAACATAATAGCTGTATAGATTTGCACATTCTGTATAACGCAGAAGTTACAATGAACAAAAATAAATGAATTGTGCAAAGTCAACGCGACTGTATGTGTAAATAATGTACCAAGTAAATAATTTTATATATACATTCGTCTATTTACATACAGCTTAGCGACTCCAATAACTTTTTATATATGTAAAGTCTACCGAGATAAGAGAAAGTCTTGATTACCGAGTGGTTTTAGTAGTTGACTGCTACTACGATGCAAGTTCAATCCCAGCGACATCTATACATACAGATAAAAAAAATGAAGTGTCTGTTTGTAATTCCAAAATTACAGCTTTTCACTAGTGAGTGTGTTTGTGTGATTTATGTCTACTCTTGGTATTCATGGAGTTTTCTGCACTTGTCGTCATCCCAGGAGATCCTAGGGTGACGGCCGTCTGTGCAGGTGTTTTTACAAACGGAAGGAGTAACTTAGGCTACATTAATTTTAAAAAAAAACATTAGGGTTCCGCGGGCCACCCATGAAATTAAATCTACGCGGGTGAAACCGCGGGGCACAGCTCGTAGTAATTGTATTATTATTATTTAAAAATATATTAATTTTTAACTCAAATTTACATGAGATCTCTAGTCTACACTAGGCTTGCATTGAATAGGCTCCGAAACTACTTGACCAATCTTAAAAATTCTTTCACCAATGGATAGCTACATCATCAGCGCGTAACATAGGCTATATTATATCCCCGTACTCCCACAGGAACGGGAGCTACGCGGGTGAAACGGCGTGACGTCCGCTTATACATAATTATATGTAACTATAATTTTAAGAATACACTTTGACTGAATTTTTACTAGCAAATACTTGACATTCCGAGAAATAACAAATGCTACTTTTACTTAATTCGATATGCGGACGACTCCGCGGAATCCAGCTAGTAAACCTTATTATTCTTAAAAAAACATTTCACTTCAATAACAACACAACACCACTCGCATTAAAGCATAATTATGCTTAGATATGTTCAAAAAAAAGTTCCCTGCCAGGTGTCTCTATCTTAACAAAACAAGTATTCGATTTGAATTTATTAATTATTTAAAAAAAGCATCAGTACAGTTACCAAATATATATAGTTCGTCATTCGTCAGATAGTACCCACACCGGTGAATACAATACCATTATTGTCTAAGTATTAAAAATGTTATGAAATTTAAAAAAGTAAAAGCCGTGCAACTTAAGTGACACTTAATGATGATTTGAAAGGTAATAAGTGTATATTAAAAATCGAAGTGACCGAAGTGATAAGTCGTAACCAATCTCACCAATAACATATACGTGAAAGTGTTTTTATATTTATAAATAAAATAGTGATGTGAATAACAACAATATCGGTATTAGAAACCAAGCTAACCAAAGTGCTAATGCCCTAATCTAAATCTATACTGATAAATAAAATTTAAGTGTCTGTTTGTAATTCCAAAAAACAGCTTTTCACTAAATGCATATGAAAGTATACAAGTTACTGACACTAAAAAACCAAGTTTTAATTTTTTTCTCTGTCTGTCTGTCTGTTTGTTCCGGGTAATCTCCGAAACGGCTGGACCGATTTTAACGGGACTTTCACTGGCAGGTAGCTGATGTTTCAAGGCGTAACTTAGGCTACTTTGATTTATTAAAAATCTTAGTGTTCCACATGAAGCATAAAACTAAATCTACGCGGGTGAAACCGCGGGGCACAGCTAGTAATAATATAAACATGAAAGTGTGTATATGTCGACTTAATGGTTAATCATTCCGATACACATAAACCGAGGTAGGAAATATTAGAATCTTCCATTTAAAATTCACAAGTGCCCGACTGGGGACTGTACCTCCACCTTACAGAAGATCGCAGCCAAATAATACTGCCTTAGAGTAGTATTGTGTTCCTCCACCCAATAGCCAGAGTCTAAGAATTTGGCTATGGTATCCCCTGCCTAAAGAGGCGACTAAAAGGGGGCCGGAGGGCCTGCTGGCGGTGGTCGGGGTGGGAGCTTTGACCACCGAGCCGCGGGCCCGGGAAGGTGGCAGCGCGATGTGGCTCGCGCTGCCTTGCACAGCGCGGTCTCCAGGGGCGGTGACTGCTGCCCCGGGGATGTGCCCCGGCAAAGTGTGGGAGTGTGGGGGTCACCGGTGCGATCTATCAGAGTACCCGGAGTTCCCTCTAAGCACGGAGGATGGCCAAGGGGGGGGTTTTAGTGCGGTAAGAATCCCACATACCCCGACCTGCCTCTCCCAGGGCGGTCGGGGACCTTTTGAAGGTTTCCCCCTCGTCGATAAAAAAAAAAGTATTGTATCCCTGCTAATAAAGTCGCTAGTGTTCGATGGAGGGGAGTGGCGACACTGTGCTAGCAGCAATTGTCGTCATTACGTTGGCACAGCGATTTCATTCCTGATAAGGTACGCAATTAAGTGCAGTGATGTCACACCAAGAGCTTAACATTGAAGGAAAACACTGCCTGGAAACCTGCCGCGTTATTCTGTAAGGTTTCTCAGCGTCGCACTCGATGTCGAGTATCAGTTTTAAAGATACGAAATTGAACTTTATCCTCTCTGCATTTTGTATCCATTTGCTATGACTGAAACCGATGCTGACAAACCTCACAGAATAACGACCTGTCTCTAAAAAAAATCTATGTGTCTGTGAAAAGTCTCGTAGTCTCGCCACTTCGGCGACCCTTTTGGGAAAGCAATTAAGAAAATATATAACATAACTATGCTCATGCCGGGCAGAAGTCTATTTATATTTATAGTACCTACACCCACATATCGCCAGTAATGTTTTAGACACATGTTGTAGGGAGCGAGCCTATTGCCACTAACCGGGCACTAATCTAGACTCCGGCCTGCTAATGGGACATTACAGATTTCTTTGCGTATTTTGTATAGATTCACAGGTTAGTTATTACAAAACCGCAAGGAAACCGCATTAGTAACTACAGAATCATAAATTAAGAGCAATGTTATCAAGATGAATTCCACTATCAACCTAATAAAATATTTGTTTTTAGTCGCGCTTTAAATTATACACGTGAAAACAATGTGTTACCTGACTACCAATGCGCCTTTCCGCAAATACAGTTGTCGTTTCTCAATAAATGGAGTGGTTTTAAAGTTGTATAGTATTTATTAATAACATAATTAACGATTACGTCGGTTACGTTAAGATGAATGGGAAGTTGTTCCAAGTGCAGACGACTATAGCAGGTAAGATTTACTTTCATACTTACTTCAAAGACCTTATCTAAATATAAATTAGGCAGGGCATTATGGGATCTCTCGTTCAAAATATCCGGTTCCTGACTGGGGACTTCCAACCTTACAGAAGATCGCTGCCAAATAATCTAAATCTATATCTATACAGATGAATAAAATTGAAGGGTAATTCCAAAATAACGGCTTTACACAAAACATATGAAAGTATACACGCTACTGACATAGAAAAACCAAATTTTTTTTCACTGTCTGTCTGTTTGTTCCGGGTAATCTCTGAAACGGCTGAACCGGTTTTAACGGGACTTTCACTGGCAGGTAGCTGATGTTTCAAACATTAACTTAGGCTACATCTATACAGATAAATAAAAAGTGCATATGAAAGGATACATGCTACAGACACTAAATAAATAAGTTTTAAAAAAATTCTCTGTCTGTCTGTCTGCTTGTCTGTCTGTCTGTCTGTCTGTCTGTCTGTCTGTTTGTTCCGGGTAATCTCTGAAACGGCTGGACCGATTTTAACGGGACTTTCACTGGCAGGTAGCTGATGTTTCAAAGATTAACTTAGGCTACATTTATTCAAAAAAAATATTAAGTTCCGCGACGTGAAGCATGAAACTAAATCTACGCGTACGAAACCGCGGGACACAGCTAGATATCAAATAAATACTTGGTACCTTAATCATCATCATTAGTTTAAGAGTAAGAACTCTTGTCGGTGTAACCGATGCAACTCTTTCCATTAGTCTCTGTCCAGTGCCAGCTCTTTGACCTCCTTATACGTCATGACAGACACCTTTTCTTTAACTTGTCCCATGTATGTTAGCCTTGGTCTTCCTCTTCCTCTCCTCCCTTCTACATTTCCTTCTACTATGTTTTTAAAGAAGCTGTCATGTCGCATGAGGTGGCCAATCTAGTAATATAATATAATTTTATATGCATTTTATCAACTCTTTCCACTTGTCTCTGTCCAGTGCCAGCTCTTTGACCTCCTTATACGACATGACAGACACCTTTTCTTTAACTTGTCCCATGTAGTTAGCCTTGGTCTTCAGTTGTAAAAAACATTGTGTTCATTGTTCTTACATTAATGTATAAGATTTCAAACCTACAAGTATGTTTGTATGTGCTAGATAATATTTGTATACTCAACCGATTTGTTGTCTCTAGGTATTTAGAAGCCTGCAACGCCTGAATTATCGTTTCTCTGAGTTTTGATGAAAAGTATTGCCTTTCTTCTAGTATAAGGGGTCAATATCACTGGTTATATAAAATCGCCAGCTCTTAAATAATACAAAAATAATCTATATATATAAAAATAAATCCCCATTTCCCTTAGTCACGGCATCACGCGTGAACAGCTGGACCGATTTCGATAATTATGTTTTTGTTGTGTTGTATTGTCAGGAGATGGTTCTTATGAATGAATAACTTAAGAAAATTGCGCGGAAAATTAGAAAATTTGAGAATACTAATAAGAATCTTAGCGCTTGGAACAATATAAACTTTGCAATCATCATAAAAATCAATTGACAGAATGCCTGCTGCAAATATCGTTAAAGAGGATGAAAAAAAGTAAATACCGTTCAAAACATGTGCTTTGGTCGGAGTTGTTTATTGATAACTATCAAAAAACTGTGCCCCGCGGTTTCACCCGCGTAAAACTGACATAACAACGTATTTTTTGACAACTTACTGAAAGATATAAATTATGACAACAACATTAAAAACCATAAATAAATATAAGTAGTTTTCAACACACACATCATCTTCCTGGCCTTATCCCATACATTGTTGAGGTCGGCACTTGATTCAACCCGATGTGTCTGATCTCCTGATTTTTATAAAAGAGTTCTGCCATCTGACCTTTGCAACCCCTTTAAATCGGTAATTAGGGTAAAACCAGACAATTTTAGGCATCTGATAGACCTGTAACTATTGCCAGAAATGTTAAATTGCCAATCAGAACCGTGCTCTCCGCAGCACGGAGGGAACTCGCGTCACCTATCCAATTACTGGCTTGAGTTAGGGTTGCAACTTCGCTGAACGAATGATATCCGCAATAGCGACTGTGCCACGAGCTCCATTGAATAATATGCTTCTTTATTTCTAGCTAGCTGTGGTTCGTCTTTAATGGGCCTGCTAAATGTTTGGCCTTCCTACACATCAGTATTACTGACGTCAAATAGTACCACTCCGTTATCAGCACCAATGACACCAGGTCAGGAGGCGCTGCTCGGAAGCCTACCATCTCTAGGAGCCATGATCGGTACTGCTGTAGCGGGACTAATTACTAATACGATAGGCAGAAGAAACGGCGGTGTGGTGTTGTATTTGCCATTTTTGGTGAGTTCAGTTGATTTTTGGAAAAGAAAACCGCCTTCAAAAGGAGAAAAATAAAGAATGGTGGAAAGTCTCACCCAGTCGAAGGTTTTGAAGTAACAAAATATAAGAAAAAAAAATAAGTAGAATTGATAACATCCTCCTTCTTTTGAAGTTGGTTCAAAATAGAGACGTTATGGGTGACTTTAGACACGACTTTAGAAAATCTGCTCAGTCTTAATCTATGAACTCTCGATTGTGCTTTACGGTGATGGAAAACATCGTGAGGAAACCTGCATTTGTCTGTAATTCAAGTTTCAAATATAGTGCCTGAGTCGGCTATAGACTCGCCATCTGTCTCGTAGGCACTCAATCTTCGGTGAAAAGTGGGTGTTGTTGTTCAAACACTTCTGAGATGGCGTGAGCATATACACGCAACATATTTTTTGCGTGCAGAACAAAAATATTTCCTACAAATATTATAGGGTACTCGGGTCTTATATAAGGGTACTTAGAGCCTACCATCATAAAATTAAATGTACATGATACCTGGCTGAGTTACTTGCCGATTTTTCTCAAAAGGCTATCCGAACCGGTGGTGAATTTTCGACATTCAGAAGTGCTTTACCTTTATAATCAATTTCACTTTCATAATCATTATCATAAGCAGAACGAGATTAAGAACTTTTGGGCTAAGAAGTTACTAAGACGTCGCTTAAAAGGTGATAACAGGCCTCTTCGTAATTCCTTCATTCCTTCGATGGATCACGGATAATCTTGCACCTTCCAGATATGTTGGGCGACTATCGCAGTATCATCGTCTCCCATTGTGGTGCTGGCAGCTAGATTCTTCGGAGGCATATCGGGAGGAGGCTTTTTAGCATATGCTCCTATTTACATATCAGAAATTGCAGAGGATTCAATAAGAGGAGCTTTGGCTTCGTGTAAGTAATTTTTGTTTCCTTAAACTCTCGCTTGCGAAAAGTCACTGTACTTTTGCGAAAATGAGGATTAATGCTGCACTGCTTCACAGGGCTTTTAGCAAAAGGTTTTTAAGGACCTATACCGCTATGAAAAAACAATTTAAATTCCAACCTTATATTTAACCCAATTAACGCGTTATACATACTTAATCACGTTGATAAAAGTAAAGTGAGAAAGACAGAGAAGAATAAAATATGTTTTTATGTACCTGAATCTTTACTTCCATATGGATTTACTGAAGAGCTATTAATTTGGAATTACAAACAGACGCTTCAATAATGTTTTTTATTTATATGTTCCAGCCCCAATGATGATGTATTGCACCGGTTCACTGATCTCATACATACTCGGATGGTTCTTGTCCTATCAGACTATAATTTGGACAAACATAGTATGTTGTATCCTTGGTATTCTTCTGGTGATGTCTGCTACTGAGAGTCCTGTGTTTTTGGTGAGGCAGAAGAGGGACGAGGTGGGCAAATATTTACATTTATTATCATAGAAAGAGCCGTGGTGGCTGCCTGCTGCCCCGCGGGTCTTGTACCGGTAGGCAGAGGTGTTGCAATAATACCCACTTTTCACTGAAGATGAATAAGTTCCATCGTGACAGATGGTGAATCTATCGCCGTCTCAGGCACTATACATTCGACTTTGAATTACTTTTGAGACATATGCTGTTTTCCTCACGATGTTTTATATACGTTTTTTTTTGTTCGTCGTCTGGTAGAAGTCTGTCGTGACAACCGGGCTGGAGCTTTTCTCGCTCAGAGAATCAGCATTGCTATCCAACGTGGCAATGCTGCTAGCCTTCTTGGCACGATTCCGAGAGCCACCGTTTTAAGTACTGTTCCTTGCATATATAAATAAGTTTTTATTCAATAATTGGCAGTTTTTTTAGAAAAAATCATTTGTAACGAGAAGGTATGATCTTAAGATTATTAAATATTCATTTCAGGATGCTCGGGCAGCCCTTGCTCACTATAGAGGAGTGTCTGCATCATCAGCTATTGTATCAGAAGAACTGACAAGAATCAAGCATCTGGTCACGCCTGCTGTTGAACTCATATCCATAAATAGTAGTAAGGATTTATTTATTATTATTAATTTATGATCTCCTACCGAATTTCGGCCACGGCGGCTTATTAACGGGGATGAGCCATCTGCGCAGGAGATATTATAGTACACAAGGAGTTGCGTAAGCACAGTGTACTCTTTATTATCATCTTCTCCTGACAGGCTTATATTTGGACACGGTAATAAATTAACGTAAGTTAGCGTAAGAGAAATGACGTTCAATAAGTGTTCCAAGTGTCCCTTGGGTTGAATAAAACTTTCTCTCATAGTCCGATGGGATAGCCTAGTGTGTATGTGTTTCATTTTTGCACTAGACTTAATAAAGAATAATATTATTTCAGTCCCAGAAACTAAAGAAGAAGAAGCAGAAAAGGAGAAACTAAACTTAGAAGAAATAGAACCAGAAGTACAGAAGAGAATGTCATCACTTAAGATATTGTGTGAGTAACACAAACTAAAACTGAAAAATATCCTTATTTGATAAGATTTTTTACCAAAGTACTTTAAAATTGCCAGAATTATATGAATATAAAAGATTATAAATGCTACCGGTTCTGATGATGAGGAAAGTCGCTTTATTGAGAATATTTAGTGACAAGACTTAAATTCTTATTAACAAAATCATCATTAGTATACATGCCTGTAAGGGTCTCTGAAGGAGTAGAGAGTGATGTTATAACACCCACCCTACATATAATTTGATTAGGTCTCAGACACTAAAAACGTGATTGGCAGACAAAAAAATACCTATATTAGGGAATAATTGCCAGTTGCGACTGAACTTCTTTTACTTCATTGTAAAAGTTTCCTGTTTTGTATGTTTCAGTTACATCTGCATCCAGCCGACGAGGGTTTTTTGTTGTTTTAACAGTGATCACGCTACAGGTACTTAATTAAAATCTCAACTTTTATGCTAAGCTGGTAATTCTTGTAGCTAATGATGAAGAGAGTCATGAAGAGATGAATGAATGAGGATTAAGCGAAAGAAGTATGTAAGGATCGTAGCATGTGGGAAACGGTGGTCTCTGCCTACCCCCATGGGATACTGACGTGAGCATTTATGTATGTATGGTGGAGAAAGAGCACAACAATTTTCATAAATTAACGTACAATTTTAAGTATTAGAATGACGTTGGGGCGGACGGTTGGGTTTTAGATCTTCAAAAAAAACAGTCATGATTTTCATACAATAGCAGATCGGATAATATGTTGTGATAGTTTCAAGAAAAATAATATGGACTAGAATTTAAACATGCATGTAAAATTTAGGATTCTCGAAAGGATGAGTGAAAGGCGATTTTTGATAGAAATTTATAGAGGGAACGAATGTGAGTGCATGTAATTTGAGCAAATAAAATTCGGAGCACCCGCAGCTGAAATAATTGAGTGATGCGATAATATGAGCGATACAAAATGTATGGAAATTAAATATAAATCAGGCACGTGACATGACATGCGAAGCGCGAGGATAATGTTACTTTGTCTACAGGCCCCGGACAGAACCCAAATGAAGGAATTTGCATCCAATATAGCTGCAAGGGTCTGACTCTAAAATTAATGCTTTCAGGTATTCATGGGTATGGTGTCAGTGCAGGTTTACGCCAAAACAGTGTTCACACAGACAGACCCCGCTAGATCTGATCTTTATACCGTCATATTCGCACTGGTGATGCTGATTGGAACGTTGGTCACCACTGCCGTTGCAGACATGGCTGGGAGAAGAGTAAGTTCTAAGTCTTCAGTCATATCTTATTTTGGGAGTATTGCACGTTTGATGTACAGGGTATCAGCTTTGACATTTCATTTTCACGGAAAATTTTACGTCAAAGTTAATACGCGCTGCTTAAACGGTCATAATAATTGGACTCCAGGAAATGTCTTCATCCCTCATTGACTCGGATAGCAAGTTAATCCGTCGGCCCCGGTTGCCAATTTAAGATTTCCATCGTTAAGCGAGTTGTGAAGGTCAGAGGGCCTAGTGCGAGTTTTTCACTGCCGCCATCACAAGTCACCACGTAGACGAAAACGCAGATTTGTATAAGATCGGAACAGCGCCTCTGTCGGCCTAAAGATGACACTATTGTGAGCCCATACACTGCGTTTACGCCGACGCGATGACTAGCGACGGCGATTTTAAGAAAACTCGCACTAGGCACTTGACTTTGACTTTGATTTTGACTTTGACTTTGAACCCAAAAAAAATATGGGTTAAGGCCAGGAAGATAATGTTGATGACCACGACAAATTTATTCTAAGACTTCTCACTGGTGCTATTTTCAGGCTTCATCAAAACTCATTCCTTACCTTGGCCAATCTCGTTACGCCACACAACCATCTCAACATCGCAAGTTAAGCACCGCAGAAGCATGCAGCTTCTTTCATATCTCACCTTTAAATTTTCAGGTACTCCTTATCCTCTCCTCAATAATGGTGGCTGTTCTTACGTCAGCACTGGGCTATCTAAACCAGAGTAAAGTGGCTCCAGCGTGGGTGACAGTTCTAATGCTCATGCTGTACTGCTTCGCTTTCATGTTCGGAGCTGGATCCGTGCCTTACGTGCTGCTGGCAGAGGTCTTTATGCCTGAGGTATGAGTTTTTTATTATGGTATCGGTTATAAGCGAGTATGGTATGAATTATCAGCACTCTGCGAAAATAGAGGGAGTAACTACGCATATATTTCATTCGCGTCGCGCCATACAGGCAGACTCATATAATGACTACTGCACATTCAGGGTCAGCGCTCATAAATCGTGACGGTACCTGTATATTAGTATGGTATGGCGAAATAAACGTACGTTATGTTTGATGGCAAGCACTCACTGGAGGATTGTAAAACTAAGGGTGTTTTGCACGGTAATTTGGCTGCAGTACCTTATATACATACGTAGTCCCTAGGATGAGCACATCCCAATTTAAGAACATTATATTTTAAACATTACTGAAAAAACCGTAGTGGCTATGGTTTTAGGAGTCACCTGCTACGCAAGCGACAGATATCCGAATACCAGCGACCAGTAGCCCTACACAAAGTAACATTCTTTCACGCTTGCTCTAATAGAAACGATATAAAATGTATCGGAATGGCATAAATCAGGCACGTAATATATGTCATTCCCGTATTGTTTACTTTGTATTGTATTGTAACTTTGTCTACGGGCTCCGTACTAATAAAAATTTTCTAAAAATTTTTTTTATTAATTACACCTCACGAGCTTTACAGTGAAAACATCGTGATGAATCCTGCTGATGTCAGAGAAGTAATTCAAGAGCTATGTATAGTGCTGCGAGATTTAGCCAAATTTTGAGCCAAAAACTCTTTGTCACATATTCAGTAGTTGGGTTATAGTTTTTGAACTTCTTTTTTTTATCTTCTTGTCCCCAGGTCCAGGGTCTAGCCTCAATGATAATAATAGAATGGGTGTGGTTCCTCAACTTCTTCATCATAGCCGTGTTCCCATTCATGAACACCCTCCTCGGGGCCCATGGGGTGTTCTACACGTTCTCCTGCTTCGGACTCCTCAACGCCGTCATTGGCTACTTCATCTTACCTGAGACCAAGGGCTTGTCCAACGAATTGATACAAGAACTGTTCCTTGGACGGAAGAAATGATTGCTGGTCTCAATGTTGATACAATAAAAATTATATTGTATTTATTTATTTTATTGTAAAGAATTAAGTGGCAATCAAATCTATAAAGGTGAATAAAATGGATGTGTCTGTTTGTAATTGTTAATTAGCAGCTTTTCACATGCATATGAGTTTTTATTTTAATTTGTCTGTCTGCCTTTCAGTCTAAGTGTCTGTTACAGCTAATTTCTGAAATTACTAGACAAATTTGAACGAGACTTTTACTCGCAGATAGTTGAAGATACAAGGAGTAAATTAGAATTAAGTTTATTTAAAAAATAATGAAATTAAGTCTCCACGGGTGAAACCGTGGGGCACTACTAGTAAATTAATATAATATATTTTTTACTGTCCCGTTTTTAGTGAATATAAATTTGATTTTTTTGTATAGATATAGAATAGAATCTACCTGATGAAGAGTACCTGATTTCAACTTCCTACTAGATGACCTTTCTTACAATGATATAGAGTTCATTATCGCTACAAATAAACATGGAAACGCAGACACAGGGCATTCCTCTCGTAAGATAAGTGCTATCACTTAACTCGGCTCAACTGAAAAAATTAGCACGTAAACAAATGTAAATGTATCCAAATATATACCTTATTTCTTAAAGGTTAAGTCTATATCGGTTTTTCTTTCCACATTGTCGTTATTCGCCTACAAATACCGGTTGAACATCATGAATGTGATTAAACTTAAATGGATGAATGAGGGTGACACTTTTTCCATAACAAAGAACACCTTATCGCCTTAGATTTAAGGCTCTTTTTTGATAGATTTTCCTTTAATTTTAAGTATACTATGGAACAAAACGGCTCGAGGATTACATAGTGCTGTGTTTTAAGCGCAAGGATAAATTCTAACGTTATTAATATAACGGTTTCGCGCAATAACTGTTTCGTTATACGAACTAATGGATTGCGATGTTACGTTTACGCATTTGTAATATGATTTGGGCATATTATTGTTAAATTTTTGTTCTTCTGAGTCGGGTGACGTTGTGATAATAGATTCCTTTACAAGATATGAGGCCATGAGAGCCATAGTGGCCTAAATAATTTTTTTACAAAATTTAGTTTGTTTTTCTACAGTTCAAATTAATCATTTTGATAGAACCAGAGTGGCCTAAAAGTGATAAAGTTAAAAGTTCAAATAAAACATAAAAGTAATAGAAAGTATGCATACTGAAGAGTGTTAGTTGATTAAACAAATACTGTTTTTATTTTATACTAGCTTTGCCCCGCGGTTTCACCCGCGTAGATATAGTTTCATCCTTATTGTCGCGGAACCCTAATATTTGTAATTAATAAAAGTAGCCTAAGTTACTCCTTGAAACATCAGCTACCTACCAGTGAAAGTCCCGTTAAAATCCGTCCAGCCGTTTCAGAGATTACCCGGAACAAACAGACAGATATTTTTTTTAAACTTAGTGTTTTATTGATAGTAGCGTGTATATTTTCATATGCATTTAGTGAAAAGCTGTAATTTTGGAATTACAAACAGACACTTCAATTCATCTTCAAATAAAAAAATCTTTCACAACAGTGTTCCGAATTTACTTTGATAAATAGCCATTTTCAACGTTTTCAATACCGTTATAATATAACGATAACGTAACGAAGACGCTTATACAAACAAACGTTATGCAACTACTAGATGTAAGTTCATTGTGTTTTACATAAAATGTGAAAGGAATAAAACAACAGAATCCAAATTTACCAATTATTCATTTACCAATACCGTTATAATATAACGATAACGTAACGAAAAACGTTTGCACAAACAACGGTTGTAGCGTTATGCAACCACTAGACGAAGTCCAACCGGTCACGGCCATACGATTCAATACTTGATTGCAGTCTACGTTCAACTCTCGCGCACATACACGTTATCACGTTATTGTATTTCAAATATCGAATGTATTAAGCGGTGTGTTCGAAGTTTGAATTGAGTGTTTTGTTTTTAAATTGGTAAGTAGTTTTTGACAATTAGTAAAAAGGTTTTTACCTTCATGATAGCATTACTAGATGTATACTGTGTTAGAAATCGTGCCACAAACTTTTACAGCGACATTAATTAAACAATATATTGCCATATGAAATCAAATTAGATAAATTTACCTAAACATATATATATATACAGATAAATAAAATTGCAGTGTCTGTTTGTAATTAAAATTACAGCTTTTCACTAAATGCATATGAAAGTAAAACTGACACTAAAAAACCAAGTTTTAAATTTTTTCTCTGTCTGTCTGTCTGTTTGTTCCGGGTAATCTCTGAAATGGCTGGACGGATTTTAACGGGACTTTCACAAACTTTTATTTATCAAAAATATTAGGGTTCCGCGACAATAAGGATGAAACTAAATCTACGCGGGTGAAACCGCGGGGCACAGCTAGTTCAATATAAGTGACATTTGGAAGACTCATTGAACGTAATTTTTAAATCTAAATTAGGTTGATTTACTACTGTTTCCAAATTTAAGGATGTCAGGAGCAGAAACTTATTGCATATTATACTACACTAGTTGATGTCACGCGGTTCCACCCGCGTAGTTCTCGTTCCCGTGGGAGTACGGGGATAAAATATAGCCTATATTAATCAGTGATAATGTAGAATTAAAATGGTGATAGAATTTTTTAAGTCAATTCAGTACTTTTTGAGTCAATTCGTTACAAAACACACTAATATACAAATCATTCCTTTTTATAATATTATTAAGTAATTTAGTGCCTATATTAAGTACTAACTGTGCCCTGAGGTTTCACCCGCGCAGATTTAGTTTCATCCTTATGGTCGCGGAAACCTAATATTTTTAATAAATAAAAGTTAGCCTATGTCCTTTCTCAGGGTCCAAAGATTGTGTGTGCCAAATTTCATCAAAATCGGTTGAGAGGTTTAAGCGGGAAAGCGTAACAGACAGACAGAGTTACCTTCGCATTTAAAATATTAGTAGGGATTAAGTATATTAAGTGTAGATAGTATTATAATAATCCTAACTAATAACTGTCAAAACTTAATACTATAAATCTAAAATTGTTTCTGTCTGTGTATCTGCTACCGCGACTAAGCTGCTGAACCGATTTTGACGAAGTCAGTAAAAAGTTGTATATTATAGCTATCTTCCGCCAATGGCTTAGCTCACGTGGTATTCGATCCAAATATTAAAAACGTCCAGCTTTAAAACAGAATTCACACAGCCTCACATGTCATGTCTGTTAGGACCAACGGTTTTGGCTGTGCATTGAATATCAGTCAGTCAGTCAGTCAGGAATGTTGAATACTAATATTATGAAGAGGAAATATTTGTATGTATGTTTGTAACGAATTAGGTCAAAAATTACTAAATCGATTTTTAAATTCTTTCTCCATTTGAATGCTACATTATCACTGATTAATATAGGCTACATTTTATCCCCGTACTCCCACGGGAACTGGAACTACGCGGGTGAAACCGCGTGGCGTCCGTTAGTGTTATAGATAATCAACCGCCTTGTGTCGATTTTCTAAGGGACTTGGTTATCTGTCGGGTCGTGGGTGTCGTGACCGCAGATATCCTACTAATATTATATTACAGCTTCGTTGGTCCAGTGGTCGCAAGCACTACTGCGGAACACGAGGTCAAAAGATACGAAACTGAACCCTATTGCTTATAAATTACGTATAAATTTCCTATGATTGAGACCGAGACTTGACGTCGAGTTCGACGTTGAGAAACCTTACAGAAAAACTCGGCTGGGTTCGGTCTCCGGGTCGGGAAATGTGTTACTGGGTTTTTCCAACTGTAATTCTAATAGGCTCGCCCCATATTACATGGGACTTAAACATAACTATTATCATAGTAATCTGTAGACCACATCATCATCATCATCCTGCCCTTATCCCATGTTATTTGGGGTCGGCGCAATGTGTTCTTCTCTTCCATTTCTCTCTATCAGCCTTCATATCTGTATTCACTCCCATTCTAGTCATATCATATTTCACACAATCCATCCATCGTTTCCTAGGTCTTCCTTTCCCCTTGTAATCATCCTCATTCATAAACAAAACTTTTTTGGCAACCACAACCATAATGAAACATAAAAAAGGCTATACGCTAGTTGGACGCCTTAGATGAATAAAAAATACTGGGACTTTACCATGAGCTCTTATTGCCATGATAGTTTCACTCATTTATGAGACAGATTTATGTGACGTGCATACATCTGTCACTGTCGCACAACTGAATTAACATTGCAATAAGAGCTCATGGTTGGGCCCTGTACGCTTGTTTTAATCCCTTTGAAGCATAAAACAAGCTTTACGCTAATTTTATCCCTTTGAGGCATCGAAGAGTTTGTATGCTTATTCGACCCCCCTTGATGCATAAAAACGGCTGTAACTACGCACCTAGGCTAGTTTCACTCCTTTGAATATAAAAAATCACTTATAACGTTGAGCATATTAAAGGCTGTGCGCTTTTTTGACCTCTTTAAGCATATTAAAGGCTGTACGTTTGTTCGACCCCTTTGAAGCATATAGCATGCCGTCTATAGGTACGCTTGTTCGACCCCTTTGAAGCATATAGCATGCCGTCTATAGGTACGCTTGTTCGACCCCTTTGAAGCATATAGCATGCCGTCTATAGGTACGCTTGTTCGACCCCTTTGAAGCATATAGCATGCCGTCTATAGGTACACTTGTTCGACCCCTTTGAAGCATATAGCATGCCGTCTATAGGTACGCTTGTTCGACCCCTTTGAAGCATATAGCATGCCGTCTATAGGTACACTTGTTCGACCCCTTTGAAGCATATAGCATGCCGTCTATAGGTAAACTTGTTCGACCCCTTTGAAGCATATAGCATGCCGTCTATAGGTACGCTTGTTCGACCCCTTTGAAGCATATAGCATGCCGTCTATAGGTACGCTTGTTCGACCCCTTTGAAGCATATAGCATGCCGTCTATAGGTACGCTTGTCCGACCCCTTTGAAGCATATAGCATGCCGTCTATAGGTACACTTGTTCGACCCCTTTGAAGCATATAGCATGCCGTCTATAGGTACACTTGTTTGCTTCCTTCGTAATAAGGAATACGAATTAAATTGATATAAAAAGAAATTTAATGCTAATATGGGCGATAACATTTGATTAATTTGTTGTTCGACAATAATTATCTTGATTAAAAACAAATTATATAATTTTGTTTACCTATTATGTATGTATCTAGTTATCATATCATACTTTATCACCATACCAGGGGTATGATAATATGATATGCACTCATTGTGAACTTAATCATATCCTAACTCTCATTAATATAGCTAGTTTTATTACTTGCCACTGAACCTAGAATAATAATAGAATTGGTATATATTTATTATCCTACTCCCTATCTAAATATATATAACTCAAAGGTGACTGACTGACTGACATAGTGATCTATCAACGCACAGACCAAACCACTGGACGGATCGGGCTGAAATTTGGCATGCAGGTAGATGTTATGACGTAGGCATCCGCTAAGAAAGGATATTGAATAATTCTACCCCCAAGGGGATAAAATAGGGGATGAAAGTTAGTATGAAACTAAATTTACGCGGCTGAAACCGCGGGGCACAATTAGTGTTACATATAGTTAGAATATATTGATATAATGTAGGTACGGATGTATGTTTGTTACATCAGAATAAAATATAGGCTATAATTTATAAGCCCATGGACGCAGTTCCAGTGCACAAAAGTCGATAAAAAAATATAAAAACTAAAAGTAGATATAACTACGTATAATTGTGTAGCTTGAGATGACCAGTCCCACAAGCAGCACCTGTTCACAAGTATGACGAGAATGCTAGCCACGAAATGAACGATATTAACTCTGCGAGCGTGAAACCGCGGGGCTCAGCCATTTCATTATAATTAATATTGTATTACACTTTGTACCGACTTTATTATTATTTTAAATAAAATTCAGAAAGAAATAAAAGAAATCAACGGTGCGCAGAAGGGGAGGTGCAATAACACCCAATAATACCCTTATTATTTTTACAGATCACCAAAACTATGAAAAAATAGTGTGAAAAGTACCAGGATGTCAGAAAAGAGTGGAGTTCGTTTCGAAGAAGCTGAGAGGAAACGCGGGACGATTCTTACATCAATAGCCGTCGCTTGTGCAGCTTTAGGATGGCTGGCTCGTGGTTCCACGCCTATGTTGGGGGCGGTGACTCTCCTAGCGACATATTTGATGACTGGGGACCGATATCAGTGGATTTATATTTGGAAGAAGACTCATGCCAGGGACTTTTTGTAAGTATTTCAAAGACATGTTCTAAGTTTTAGAGAGGTACACGCCTGTATTCCCCGAAGAGGTAGGCAGAGGTGATGCATCAACAAAGAAGATTTAGTGCCAACGTGATAGATGTTGAGTCTATCGCCGTCTCATACAATATAATTATATACAACTTTGAATTATTATTTAATAATTATTATTTATATTAGTGAAATCACGGCACATAAGTTTTTAGAAAAACTCATTGGTTCAGGCCTAGCTGGGATTCGAATTTGCGTCGCTTGCGTAGCAGGCGACTGCGGTTACCAAATTTCAATATTCTGAGTTCATAGGAGTCCCTGTAGGTTTAGATTCTGTTGTAAGTGTCGAAAATTTGCAGCATATACGAGCTGTATCTTTTGCTTGCGTTGGCTTAAAAATTCACTTTTACACAGCTCTAAAGATCAGTAGACTTGAGTATTTGATAAGAATGTCAGCTTGATACCTCCACGCGTTCCTGAGAAAAAGGGTATTGACAGACAGGCCGACGGACAATAAAGTGATCCAATAAGAGTTCCGTTTTTTCCTTTTGATACGGAATACAATAATTATTATAAAATCGTGAAGCCGCCCTCAAAAGAGAAAAATAAATGATCTGACATAAATTATTTACTTTAGAAGTTGTAGTTTAACACTGAATTTGATGCAATATTTGGCACCTATTTTCTAATGAAACTTTCTGTTTCAAATACGGTTACTCAATAACTGTAAACGTGTGTATGAACAATTGACAATGTTAACATGTGTGTTTCAAACAATGGTGGACTTCAGCCGGTGTAATATGAATGGTGTATGAAGTTGTATGAAATATGACAACGTGGCTCCGGTGAACTTTGGAGTAGATAACGACTCGCGTCTTGTACCATATAGTATTTTGAACTAAATCTTAGCCAAAAAGTAGAAGAGTCATATTATCCTAGTGATTTAAGTAGTCGCTTATAGTTGAAAAATTAAATTGAAGAGTCTGTTCGTAATTCCAAATTAAATTTTTCACTAAATGCATAAGTATTATAGTACTAGCTGTGCCCCGTGGTTTCACCGGCGTAGAGTTAATTCCATGGGAATTTTTTTGAATAAAATTATCATAAAACACTCCTTGAAACTTCAGCTATCTGCCAGTAAAAGTCTCGGTAGAAGCGGTCCAGCCGTTTACGCGTGATGCCGTGACCAAGCGAAATGGGGATTCATTTTTATATATAAAGAAGATATTCGGTACAAACACAGAAAAAAACATTCATCAAATAATTACTCAGTCTGTTGGTTTGTTCCGGCAAATTTAATGAAATGTACATGATGCCAGCTGAGTTTCTTGCCGTTTCATCTCAGAAGTCTAGTTTCCGAACCGGTGGTAATTTCCTCGACATTCATAAGTGCCTTACCAGCGCCTAAACTGAATAAATCATTTTCAAAATCTCTGAAACGGCTGGACCGATTTTAACGGGACTTGCACTGGGAGGTAACTGATTTTTCAAAGAGTAACTTAGGACTTTTTATTTATAAAAAATATTAGGGCTCCGCAAAATAAAGCGTGAAACCGCACACCTTTTTTCTTAGGCTACAAGCAGACAAAGAGACATAGCTGTTCCCGTTCGTCAGTTTGTTCCGGCTACGGGCAAATTTGAAACAGGATAGAACGAATTGTAGACCGATATTTCGCATCGTAGTATCAAAACTTTCCTCTAAGCCCACTTAGACTCGCGGCGCGCGCACGCAGGCAGGATGTGTTGATAGACCCATTGTAAGGCGTGGACCTTGCTCCTGTTGGCCTACTAGCTATGTCCTGTGTAACGTACTTACTATTACGGTTGGAAATCTATTCGGATAAATAACATTTAAGTGTCTGTTTGTAATTCTAAACTAGCTGTGCCCTGCGGTTTCAGCCGCGTAGACTTAGTTTCATCCTTATTGTCCCAGAACCCTAATATTTTTGATAAATAAAAGTAGCCTAAGTTACTCCTTGAAACATCAGCTACCTACCAGTGAAAGTCCCGTTAAAATCCGTCCAGCCGTTTCAGAGATTACCCGGAACAAACAGACAGACAGACAGACAGACAGAGAAAAATTTTAAAACTTGGTTTTTTAATATCAGTAGAGTGTGTATTTTCATTTGCATTTATTTAAAAGCCGTAATTTTTGAATTACAAACAGACACTTCAATTTTGTTTATCTGTATAGATGTATAGATTAACAGGGTTTCAATAAAAGCATATGAAAGTGTAGGTATTCGGTACATACATAAAGAAATAAAAAAAATCTGTCTGTTTTTCAGTCAATCGGTCAGTCGTTTCAGTGGTTAACTAGAAATAACAGACAGACAGAGGATTTTTTTTTATGTCCGTACTTTCATTAGCAATTTTCCATTTTAATTTTGAATTATAAAAATACACTTCAATTTTATTTATCAGTATAGATTTGGTACTAGCAAAGCAATGAGTTATTCATCTATCCATCTATACTCTATACAATACATACAGATAAATAAAATTGAAGTGTCTGTTTGTAAATCCAAAATAACAGCTTTTCTCTAAATGCATATGAAAGTATACACGCTACTGACACTAAGAAACCAAATTTTAAAACTTTAAAATTTGTCTCTTCTGTCTGTTTGTTCCGGGTAATCTCTGAAACGGCTGGACGGATTTTAGCGGGACTTTCACTGGCTAATAGCTGATGTTTCAAGGAGTAACTTAGGCTACTTTTATTTATTAAAAATATTAGGGTTTCGCGACAATAGGGATGAAACTAAATCTACGCGGGTGAAACTGCGGGGCACAGCTAGTAAGATAATAAAATTTAAACCAACTTAAAAATGTGGGACGTACGCAATTTGTCGAAATTTACTCAATATCTTAGAACGATCACGACACCCACCATATTCCCCCATCTGGGGTTTGATCCCTCGATATCTCAAGCCATTTCCACTGAGCATATAAAAATCTAGTTCTAAATTTATACAAAGTACCAGGAGCATAGGAAGACGTAAGAGGTGTCGCTTCCACTGTAATTCTCTTGCAATGATTGAATGATTGAGCGTTTAGACCCGCATCGAGCGTCATAGTTACTGTTGCGTAACATCCCTTGGTCTGTTATGTTTGCCTGGTACCGGGAAATAAATATATACAGATGGTGAGTTCCCATTTAAGTTGATTCATACTTAACAGGATCGACTCGAGTAATCACTGTAGCCATCGGCCTCTGTTACGACTTTAATAAATGATTAAATATCATTAGGAATGAACCTTCATCTTTAGGAACTTCAGAACATCAAGAGGTACCTATCAGATTGCAAAGACGAAGTGTTGCACAGAACAGTCACTCGATAGCAGTGACAAAAAGTACCTACCTGTGTCAATTTACCACGTTGATGCGATTTTGTTTATATGCGACCTGTGTGATATGAAAAACTATATTTCTGTCAGTCCTGAATTCTATCTGTAGTAAAATCTTCTTTCTTCGTTTGTCTTCTATCAGAGCAAATTACCTTTCATTTTATGTATAAAAACACACATTTTGTTAACGAATGCTAACTTTTAACAACTTAATTCGTTTTTAGCCGCAATTGATGACCATTTGTTGTCATTATTTAAGATACTCATCGCGTCAGCACACAATATTCGTATGCGACAATGTACTACGACTATCGATCACACACAAACACAATGTTCCTACATTGTGTTTGTGTGTGACCGGCCTTTTGTTAACGTTTTATTATAAGCTGGTACTTGTACACTTAATTGGGTGTACAATGCATTTACTATTGTATTGTCACGTGCATGTATTCAATATCATACAATAGCCGATCTATGGCACTTAAAAATATCATTCACATGTTATTTTCAAAAATATTACGTCTAATAACGAACTAAACATTTTTTTTGGTTATTTAAATTAAATACAATTTATTGTGGTTTTACCATCTGTAATTCCCCAGTAGCAGCCCGGAGTTTGGATTAGTGGCCGGTTAATGGCAATAGGCTCGCCCTCTATAAAGTCAAAGTCAAAGTCAAAAATATCTTTATTCGATTAGACTTTATACAAAGCACTTTCAAATCGTCAGAATGACACAATTTACAGGATTATACATGCTACCGCCAGGTTCGGAAGGTTGCTTTTACTGAGAAGAACCTGGCAAGAAACTCAGTAATTACTCTTTTCAAAAATATTATACAATTTAAACAAAATAAATCATTTGAGAAATGTAAGCCCATGGACACAGTTCCAATGTACAAATGGCGATAAAAATTAACATAAAGAAAAGTCTAGTAGTTCTATTTATATCTAAATGCGTAGCTTGAGATGACCAGCCCCCACAAGCAGCACCTGTTCACAAGTATGACGAGAATGCCAGCCATCGCCCTCCTCAACCATTATAGAGGGAAGTGAGCGACCCGTCACCCTGACGCCGCCGCAAGCAAAGGCATTTTAGTGAGCATGACAACTCAAGCCAGTCAAAACAAAGATCAAAAGAAATATTAAAAAGAATTGTAGCATAAGTACAGTGTCCATGAGACTACTTACAATATTTGTCTGGTAATACATTATTCCAAGTTTCCTTATCATACATATAATCACTAACTGTATAATAACCCTTTTTAAGTAATACAGATTTTACAGTTTCTTTAAATTTATCAAAGGGCAAATTTACAATACATGTAGGTAATTTATTATAAAAGCGTATACTTTGCCCTAAAAATGATCCCTGGACTTTCTGTAAGCGGTGTGTAGGTACTACTAATTTATTTTTATGTCTTGTGTTGACATTATGTACATCACTCTTCTTTTGAAAAGAATTTATATTTTTATGTACAAGTAGTAAGTTTGCAAAAATATACTGCGAAGCCACTGTTAAAATTCCTATTTCTTTAAATTTTTCCTTCAAAGATGCCCTAGATCCTAAGTTATAGATTGATTTTACAGCCCTTTTCTGTAATATAAATATGGCTTCTATATCGGCAGCTTTGCCCCAAAGCAAGATAGCATACGACATAACACTATGAAAGTAACTAAAATAAACTAATCGTGCCGTGTCTACGTCAGTGAACTGCTTTACTTTCCTGACGGCATATGCTGCCGAGCTGAGTTTCCCCGATAGACTAGATATATGTGAGCCCCATTGAAGTTTGTTATCAAGTGTTACACCTAGAAAAACTACTGACTCAACAATATCCAGTTTTTCACCATTGATCATAATTTTGGTCGGAACAGGTTTAACGTTAGGTAAAGTAAATTTTAAGCATTTTGTTTTTTTCGCGTTTAAAACTAAGTTATTCACAGTGAACCATTTAAATACTTTGTCAAGGGCACTGTTTACATCGTCATAATCCGTTTTACCTCTGCTAACTTCGAACAAGAGTGATGTATCATCAGCGAAAAGTACAATATCACAAATATTCTTAACAAAATGCGGTAAATCATTGATGTATATCAGAAATAGAAAAGGCCCTAAGATTGATCCCTGCGGCACGCCCATCAGTACCGGGGACCCGGAAGACTTAACGCCATTTACCTCTACTTTCTGTACCCTCTGGCTTAAATATGAATCAATTAAATCGAGTGCAGTACTTTTGACTCCATAGTGTTTTAATTTGAGCAATAATGTCTCATGATGGACGCAATCAAACGCTTTAGATAGGTCACAGAATACACCTATCATATCATGTGAGTTCTCCCAAGCCCTATATACATGTCGAAGAAGTGCAACACCGGCATCAGTAGTTGACCGACCTTTGGTGAAGCCATACTGCTCATTGTGTAAAATATGATTTATGTTGAAATGGATAACTAGCTGATTTAATATGATTTTCTCAAAAATTTTACTAAGAGCAGGTAAAATTGAAATCGGTCTGTAGTTATTGGGATCATTAATATCACCAGCCTTAAACAATGGTATAACTTTACTATATTTCATCAAATCGGGAAATTTACCTAATTTAATACAATTGTTAAAAATTTCAGCCAGGGTTGGGGCTATTATATCTATTATATCGTGTAATACTTTTAGAGATATATCCCACAAATCACCCGTTTTTTTTAAATTTAAACTTTTAAATGTCCTAATTATTTCTAATGGGGTAACGGAACAAAAACAAAAGCCGGCGTCGCATTCTGACACACTTGACTTAAGAAGAGATTCAGCGTCTGAAGATGAAGAATGCAAAGAACAAGTTGTAGCTACCGGAATGTTAATAAAAAAATTATTAAACGTTTCTGCAATTTGAATATTATCGCGGATTAAATTATTATTAATATTCAAGGCTATTCGAGTATCGCGACTTTTTATTTTCCCTGTCTCCGCATTAATCATATTCCATGTAGCCTTAATCTTGTTATCAGCATTTTTTATTTTAGACGAGAGGTATAGAGCTTTAGCTTTTATACAAGCTTTCTTGAAAGTTTTTGAATAAGTCCGTACATAATTTATAAATTCTGGGTTATGATTACATTGTTTCAACCCATATAGCTCATACAACCTATTTCTACTAACACGTATACCTGGAGTTGCCCATTCATTAAATTTTGCTTTAATGTTTTTATGAACTGGTTTAAGTTTAAAGGTACTGTTAAACTCATTTTTTATAAGGTGAAATAGTGTTTTGAAACGTTTATCGGGATCAGTTTGTGAACATTGCAAATATGGAATTTTACTTTCTATGTTAGATCTAAACAAATTTAACCGTTTCTTTGTGATAGGCCTACATGTTACTTTTTGTGTATCTAAGTTACTTGTATACAAAACAGTCATCTTTTGACCACAGTGGTCAGATGTGAGATCACTAATAATAGCACTATCTGTGGCTTCGCAGTCGCAAAATATATTATCTAAACATGTGGCTGTAGTTGCTGTGATTCTGGTAGGCTCAGAGAATAAATGTTTTAAATTAAAAGAATTAAAAAGACTAACCAACCTAACCGTTAATGGCCCACTGTCTAGCAAATTGACGTTAAAGTCGCCACAAACTATTAAACTTTTATTAAGTACACAAACTCGCTGTATAGCATCTTCTAACAGAGATTCAAATAAGCAAAAGTTCCCTGAGGGGGGACGGTACACGCAAATAATAACAAATTTATCAAGTTCGATGCACGATAACTCAGCTGTGCGCTCAACGGAAATATTAACTATGTCTTTCCGTTCCTTATATTTAACTTCATTTGAAACAATGATTAATGAGCCTCCATGTATTGCTGAACGTCTGACAAATGCACTTGCAAGTCTATATTTTGTATTAGTGAGCAATAGCTCATGGTTCTTCAGCCAATGTTCGGTTAAGCATAAAATGTGAACATTGTGATATTCTAAAAACAAGTCTATCTCTAATTCTTTGCCAGCTAAGCCCTGTATGTTCTGATGAACAACATTTAAGCGACAACGCTGAGAGACACTGGGCACAGCTGTTGTCTCTGGTACTAGTTTAAAACACCAATAGGAGTGTTACTAGTACTGTTATACTCAGATTCATTCCTTAACCTATGTTTTGTTATATTTGCTATAACGTCGTTAATATTGTAAGCTATCAAAGTAGCAATCAGTTTAAGACATTGTTTAGGGATATAAAAGGAATCCCTAGTTACCCTAAGTCCACTAATAAATTTATTAGTGTCAAAAAATATAAAACCGTCACTATGACGGGACGTCGTGTGCAGTAGGTTATTTAACCTACTTATATATTGGTTCTGCCTATCTGTGTAACATTGAGAATATGGGAATGCACATAACATAATTTTCCCAGAGTTTAATTGGGAGAATAACTCTAAGCTCCCTAATAGATCACTTTTGTTAATACATAGACCATTTCCTATTAATATTACAATATTTACATGGGCACCAAGTGAAAAGCTTTTAATTTTACTAACTATTTGGTTGTATGTGGCCCCGGGCATACAATAATTAATAACTTCGCCTGTTATATGGGTGTACAATAACTGACCTATGTTTTTCCCCATACAGTCAGAGAATACAACAGTTTGTGTAGTTGTGTTATGCTGAGGTAGGGGCATGCTGTTGCTACTATTATGAAGCGCTTCACACAAACTGTTATTAACCTGTGATGTGGTGGAGCACGGTGATAACTGAGCACACTGACATGAATGTTTATTAACTAGCGAATCAAATCTATCCTCATTGTACTTACTAAGCTCCAATAAGTGTGAGGTTGCTAAAATCTGTTCATTGATGGTCTTTTGAGACATATCATATTTGGCAATAAGACTATTTATGTATAGTTCTTTCTGTTGTAATTCATATATAACATGGGAGATAAACTAAACTGGTGAAATGTGGCTGCAATTATAAGTAAACCTATGCCTATCCTTTCGGGGAATAGGCGTGAGCATATGTATGTATTTTAATGTTAATATCATTAAATACAAGCTGTGCCCGCGGTTTTAACGCGTAGAGTATTTATTTATTTACTTACACATACTTAACTTACCCCTACCATTACAGGCTTAACCCAATGCGATAGGGTAGCTAATAATAATTGTCTACTGGTAACATATAACATATAACGCAATCTTTGTAAATTCACTCAGAGAACAAACAAACAAGTCTGTAATGTCGGCCATTTGGTAAATTTAATGGGTCGCGGAGAACCGTAAGGTTTATTTTAATAAAAATAGCCTTAGTTACTCCTTGCAAAACTGCTAGTGAAAGTCCCGTTAAAATCGTTCCAGCCGTTTCGGAGGTTAGCCGCCACATTAGATAGCTGTTATTTTGGAATTACAAACAGACATTTCAATTTTATTTGTATAGATTTGTTTTTAAGCATATACAGTCCCAAAAAGGACCCGAAACACCCCAGTTAAACCTATATCTATAACTTATTGTTCACAGAGGCCTACGCGTACTATTAGTGACCATGTTCAAGATATGGATGTGGGAGAAACAAGGAAAGACCGTGGTTACGAGGTGGGCAGAGGTAGCCAAGTTTGAACCTGATAAAAATGCCTTCGTCATGGGTGACAGGGCGTTGACTTTCCGACAAGTATGCAGCTATAATATGTTTTTTATTATAGACTAAATTTTATGGGTAACCCGCGGAAAAACTACTGTTGTTTTTTAAAATTAGCCTAAGTTACTCCTTGTAACATTAACTGTCAGTGAAAGTCCTGTTAAAATCGTCTCAGCCGTTCGGAGATTAGACAGAACAAACAGACAGACGACAGACGGACAGATGGTCAGTCAGGGTTATTTTTTTTTATAGATAATTCAAAGTTGTGTATGTATCTTAATAACTATACCGTTATAAAATTTCGTGAATTAATACTTTACTTCAGAACTACATAACGCAAGGATAGAACTAAGCACAACATTTTGGCAAATTAGTGGTATTCTTTAAGCCCCTAGTAAGCCTTCTAAGAATTCACTCTCTTAAAGAATCAACTTTGCTAATTCCTACATGACAATGCTCAAAGATTTTGGCACTGCCCCAAGTGTCACCAATTTGGGTCAATTTTAATTTAGTTAAAGTTTTCAAGAGCGGTTTGTAACTCTTAAAACTTTTGTAAAATTACTAGCTAATTCTAGCCAAATTCATTCATCATTCATTCAAATTTCTATAAACGAAATCACAATGTAACGCCTTTTAATTCCAAACTAAGCAATGCTTGTTCAAAAACCAAACAAGGAATTAAAAACAATTTTTTATAGCATCTTAAATACATACATATTTAATACACAAACACACAGACAAAAGCAATCACAAGTATTTTGTATTGACGCTTGAATTGAACCCGCGATATCAAGCGAAGCATTCTGGTACACACACTAGCAACCAGACCACACCATGAGGAGTTAAAACAATCGTATAAATGGGGCACTTTTCATTACTGGGAGCTTACCATCATCAGTTTATTTTCTATAATTTTACGGTATAAAAATTATACGTCAAAGCTCAGACTCAGAAGTTCTTAACGCGCGTTGCTTAAATGATCATAGTTGGACCCCTGTACGTAATATGATGTTTAATCTAACTTCTGTTAGAACCACTAATAACTGGCTGTCTGAAGATACCGCGATCTAATGAACGTGTAGCGCCATCTCTTGAGCAAACGATTCAAACAAAACTTTTTTTTCAAACCAGGGAGACGAGTTCAGCAACCGAATGGCATGGTACTTCAAGCGCCAAGGATTCAAGGATGGCGAAGTTATCGCGCTATTTATGGAAACACAACCGGAATACGTATTCCTATGGCTAGGCCTGGCCAAACTGAGGGTTACAATAGCCCTTGTCAACACCAACTTGAGGGGCTCACAGCTGACTTATTGTTTGAAGATCGCTGGTTGTAAGGCGGTTGTGTTCGGTGATGAGATGACTGATGGTAAATATCTTATTTATTTACGCGTGAGCTACTCCTGAAATAGTAACCTTAGTTTTGACCTCCTATTGTAAGATCTTCCATTTTCGTGTTATCTCGGTTGCTTAGAAACTTAACGTGGTGTGTTTAGGAGTAAAGGTACACCCTTCATAAAAGAAACATAACATACATATGCTGAATGCCTGTCCCGTATTTCCCGAAGGAGTAGGCAAAGATGAACTCATGGTTCATCCACGTTTCGCCGGTTTTGTTCAAGTCTCCAATAATTGGGGGCAAGCCTAATGCAATTAACCAGGCTCGTATAGAGAAAGTAAGATTATCTTGAATCCACCTAAAGAGGACCTAACTTCTACTCTAAATGCAGTTAATAATATGCCAGATAAGCGTCTACTACAGTCGGTAAACGCTTACACCATCAAAGGTTTTGCTCGCCAGTTACAAAAAACCGGAACATTGTGCGAATATAATACTTTAGCTAACACAAAAGCTTAATTCCTGCTCTCCCTTCTCCTATAGAACATTGGCAACCTTTCCCTACAGAGATACAGCACTGGTCTAGAGTAGCATTATTTGATAGTCGACCTCCGTAAGGTTTACAGCATAAGACCCCGTTAAGCCTAGCTCTTTCAAAAACTAAATGTATTATTTCCAGCTATTAAAGAAATTCAATCCGAAATCCACGACATACCGTTATTCCAATTCAACTCCCCGGACCGTGCTTCTGCTCCAATACTGCAGGACACAGTGCCTTTAGCTGTTGAGCTGAAGGAAATGTCTTCGGAACCCCTCACTGATACTGTCCAGACCAAACCTAGAGACACGCTGCTTTATATCTACACAAGTGGTACCACTGGGTTTCCTAAAGCTGCTATCATTACTAATATCAGGTAAAAATCTGAGTTTTATTATCTCTGATACTATATAATAACGCTTATCTGTTCACTACTTAAGTTACTAACTAGAACTGAGTTCGTCAGTCTTTTCTCCCGGAAGATAACTTTGCTATGGCAGAGTTTGGTCACCAACCACAATATGACGGCAAGATTTCCAACCCAGTGTCATGCCTGGTCAACACTGGCGAACACTGTTCTAGTTGATGTATACACAAACACACATTAAGCCTCGGAGTCAGGCTCAATCGCAGCTGCCCTTGGTTGGTTGGAATAAAAGACCATAACCTGAGCAGTCTTGGTACTCCTTGGATCGACAACCTACATGTGACAAATACATGTGTCAATGACACATGAAAGAAAATTTTAATAGCGTGATTTAGGAGGGCACAACGCCATCTTGTGTACAAAAATAAAACTACTACAGTAATAAATAATAATATCGAAATAAATTTCAGATACCTCCTCATCCCACTAGGAGTTCATACGTCAGCAGGATTGACTGCAGCTGACGTGGTATACGATCCTTTGCCTTTGCATCACACAGCTGGAGGAGTGTTGGGTGCGGGGCAAGCATTAATTCTAGGCTGCACTGTGGTCCTGAGGAAGAAATTCTCAGCCTCTAACTATTGGAGTGATGCAGCTAAGCATGGATGTACTGTAAGTTTCGTTCTTCTTCAGAACCTTCTTCCTATATCTACTATAGACTTCTATGATAATAGTCTTTCAAATTTGATCTCTGAGGCTATTAGCTCTTATTGTATTTCAGCTTCTCTGTGTCTCATAATAAGAGTTAAAGTATCATGTCAATAAGAGGTCACAGTAAAGTCCATAATAATAAATTTGAATTCTGTTTTCTGATCTTTTATTCGACTGATATGAAAATGGAAATAAATTAGCAGCGTTAGTAACCGAACCGGTGTTAGTTTCCCCGATGTTCATAAGTGCTTTACCCGGCCCTGAACTTAGTGATTACTTCAGCTTTTTCTATTTCTAGGCAGCTCAATATATAGGTGAGATCTGCCGCTATCTTCTCGCAGTGCCTCCTGGTCCAAGCGACAAGGCTCATAAAGTAAACGTTATCATTGGAAATGGCTTAAGGCCACAGATTTGGGAAGAGTTCGTCGAAAGATTTAGTATCAAAAGGGTTTTGGAGTTCTACGGAGCTACCGAAGGGAATAGCAATTTAGGTACGAATGCATTAAGATACTATCTATACTAATATTATCAAGAGGGTTTTGTATGTATGTTTGTAACGAATTGGCTCAAAAAGAACAGGATCGATTTAAAATTATTTCAACAATTATATGCTACATTATCATTGGTTAATATAGGCTATATTTTATCTCCGTACTCCCACGGGAATGGGAACTACACGGGTGAATCCACGTGACATACGCTAATATTTTATAAAGCACAACTTTTTCGTCTTGTTGGGCAAGTGGTTGCAAATGCTATTACGGAACACGAGGTCCTGGGGCCTTACCATGAGCTCTTATTGCCATGATAGTTTCACTCATTTATGAGACAGATGTATGTGACGTGCATACATCTGTCACTGTCGCATAATTGAATTATCATTTCAATAAAAACTCATGGTTGGGCCCCTGGGCTCGATTCTCAAAGGATAAGGTCTGGAATATAATTTGGTATACTTCTTATCCCAGACGTCGAATTATCAAAAACTGTTCATTATTAATGTTTTTTTTTTATTTTCAGTAAACCTGGATTCAAAAGTAGGTGCAATTGGTTTCCTTAGCCGATTAGTATCATCAATTTATCCCCTGACTTTAGTCAAGTGAGTACCAAAAACTTTTCTTTAAAAATTATATTTCAAAAACAATTACATATTTTTTTGTAACGCACTATTTAAAAATTTTGCTATTATATTTTTGATTGATGCTACAATATTTATATAGTTGAATAACGGTTTCAAATAACTAGTAATGTTCTGTAACTGAAAGCCTCCTCAACATGAAATGAAACATAATAAATTGTGAATTCTTCCAAATCCTAAAAATAATTAAATGTTCTTGGTCTTAAGTTATATCAAAAAGGGCGTAATGCTACCTCTTTTTATATATGATGGCATAACGCTATCTTTTGGTGTGAATTTGAATACAACAATTAAGTTTTTCAGATGCGATGAAATAACAGGAGATATTTTAAGAAATAAAGATGGCAGGTGCATAAACTGTGGACCACATGAACCAGGCAAGTGACAAAAAATAGGATTTCATACAAGATTTATCTCAATACGTTCACTTCTATCAGCTACTTTGTTTAATATACATTGATACAATATTTAGCAATAATATAACTGATACAGATACTATAAGAACTGGATACAGAAGAAAGTAAATATAAAATTTGGAACTAAATAAAAAAAATATTGTGTCGGAATCTTTCGTGGTGATATTGCAGTATTAATCGCTTCGTGAAATAATGAACGATATATAAAACGAATGTAGAAAACTTGGTCCAAACCAGTCTCTTGGGGTCGTACTAAGGCGTCAGAAGGCTATTAAGGCGCAAGATCTATAATGCTGCCAGCATTGACACGTTGAATGCGTAATGCTGATGCTAAGAACGACAAAACCCTCATCTTTATCACGATAGGTTCTTACCAGACTATGGGCAACCTCTGAAGCTTGATGGGCATCCGGACCCTTCTCTAGTTAATTACAGTGATATCAATCATTGTTAATTACAACATTTACACCCACAGGATTACTCCTCGGCAAAATCGACGCGAAGAAAGCCATCCTTACATTCGCTGGTTATGCTGATAAGACTGCTTCTGAGAAGAAAATGGTACGCAATGTGAGGGTGGAAGGGGACTGCTACTTCAACACTGGTGATATTATGGTCATGGACCACTTTGGATACTTCTACTTCAAGGACCGGACTGGGGACACTTTTAGGTAAATATCTTTTAAATTACGGCTACACAATTATATATATATTACCTACTTTTAGTTATATATATATATATATATATATTATCGACTTTTCTGCACTGGAACTGTGTCCATGGGCTTATATATATATACTTTTTTGAAAAGAGTAATTACTGAGTTTCTTGCCAGGTTCTTCTCAGTAAAAGCAACCTTCCGAACCTGGCGGTAGCATGTATAATCCTGTGTAATCATGTCGTTCTGACGATTTGAAAGTACTTTTTGAACAGTCTAATCAAATAAAGATATTTTTTAATTTTAATTTTCCACCGTTTTTCTAATCTATACTCACTAGGGTGTCTGGGGGATTTATGTATGAGCGTCTCCTAGCGGTGACATATAGAACTAAAATAATAAAAGGTCACCAGGTTTAAGGTGAAACGCCTACAAGGGCCTTAACTAAATAATCATTTTCATTTTCAAAAAATCTCGTACAAATATTATCGATGACGTTAGCGAGTATTAGGAAAACGGTGGAAATTTGTGATAAGAGTACCACTCGCTTAGACACGTTCGTTAACACGTCGATTCTAAGGATGGCTCAAAATTTGGTGATCATTTTTCGGAGACCGTCTACGGTTGAATTCACAATGATTCACAAAATACGCCATGGAATGTCAACAACATGAGGTTTTACTATTAAAGGTGGCGAGGTGAAAATGTGTCGACGGCAGAAGTGGAGGGAGTCATCAGCACACTTATAGGATTAAAAGATACAGTTGTTTATGGCGTGACGGTGAGTCCCATACTACTTCTACAGATTATACAACCATTTTAAAGTAAAATAAGACACGGGGGGTGCCTTGCACAGCGAGGTCTCCAGGGGCGGCGATATAGCAGCCCCGGGGATGTACCCCGGCTAAGTACAGAGGGACACCGGTACAATCAACCAGAGTATCCGGAGTCCCACCGGGGCGGTTTCAGTGTGGTAAAAATCCTACATACCCCGACCTGCCTCTCCAAGGGCAGTCAGGGAGCTTTATAAGTTTTCCTCTCGTCAATAATAAAAAAGGGTTACTTTGCCCCGCACACACTCCACATGACACAAGGTCCAATCAACTTAATTGTGCGATAACAGGTGTCCCATTTCAAATCCATACCTTACCATGATACAAATAGGCTTTCTTCTTCAGATACCAAACGTCGAGGGCAAAGCTGGAATGGCGGCGATAGCAGACCCTGAGAAGAAATTGGACCTCACACAACTAGCAGATGGTCTAAAGGCGTCATTACCAGCTTATGCTAGACCACTCTTCATCAGAATACTGCCAGAACCGCCTCTAACAGCCACCTTTAAGCTCAAAAAGAAGGAATTGATGGAACAAGCCTATACTTTGCAAGAAGATCCAATTTACTTCATGGATCGAAAGTTAGGAGAGTTTGTGCCTCTGACTCAGAAGTTGTATGATGATATTGTACAAGGAAATGTTAGACTGTGATTGTATAGCTGGTTTTTTTAGGCTGTGTCTGGAAAACTGGAAGAACTTCAACTTGTCGTGGTATTTTTAATAATGAAGTGAATCTCATTACGTCCCTGGATGAGCGATACCAAATAAAATTTTGTTTATGTTAATATTACTATTTCCTAGGACGAATCACTAGTATAATTGATGAAAAGCAAATTTAAAAAAAAAGTTTTAATTATATTTATTTTATTATAAATTATACCAAGTGCTTTGTCCAAAGTATGGAATGAGGATATTTAAAAATCGCAGTCGAAGTCGCAGGCAAAAGTTAGTATTAGTAGTTTTATATTCGATATTTGACTAATATGATTCCATGAAGTTAAATCGAATTCAAATTGAGATTCAAATTCAAAAAGTCTTTAATTGATTAGACTTTTATCAAAGTACTTTAAGATCGTCAGAACAACATGATTATATGTACATGCTGACGCCAAGTTCGGAAGGTTGCTTTTACTGAGAAGTTGTAGGTACCTTATATTACACCCATATATCACCAGTTATGTTTTTAAGTCTACATGAGACTTATAGAGGTGAGGGAGATTATGCATGAGGTTACATTTCTTTGAATGTGATATGTCTGTAACATATTATCGCAGTAAGAGGCTATTAGAAGTATTTAAGAGTTGCCAAACCATTATAGTAAATATAATCTATACAGATAAATAAAATTGAAGTGTCTGTTTGTAATTCCAAAATTACAGTTTTTCACTAAATGCATATGAAAGTATACACGGTACTGACAGAAAAAAACCAAGTTTTAAAATTTTTCTCTGTCCGTCTGTCTGTCTGTCTGTTTGTTCCGGGTAATCTCTGAAACGGCTGGACGGATTTCAACGGGACTTTCACTGGTAGGTAGCTGATGTTTCAAGGAGTAACTTAGGCTACTTAGATTTTTAAGGAAACATTAGACATCCGCGGGCAGCCATGAAATTAAAATCTGCGCGGGTGAAACCGCGAAAAGTAGAAATTATTTAGCGAATTTTCAAATTTCATCAAAATCGATAAACATTTCAAAAAAAAATTTAGAAGATCCGAGAAAATTATATAAATATATGAACCAAAAATTATAGTATATATTTATTTATGTATAAACAAATGTACCGTGCTAATATGATCTTACTTATAATCCTCTCTTAATTATTATTCACTTAAAATCCATTTTGGATTGAGAAATAGTTTGGCTCGAAACTGGATGAGTTTAAGATATTTTTATAAGTTATAGAAGAAGTGTTTGTATATTGAGTTATAATCTCGAATTGTTTCATTTTAAATAAATCATTTATTAGTGGATTTCTTTGTTTTTCTTTATATATAACTAGCTTCGATCTTCTTTATTTATTTCTTCTTTATTTATCTATACAGATAAATAAAGAAGCATGCATCTGTTTGTAATTCCAAAATAACAGCTTTACACTAAATGCATATGAAAATATATACGATACTGACACAAACTTAAACCTCTCAACCGAATCTGATGAAATTTGGCACAGACAATCTTTAGACCCTGAGAAAGGACATAGGCTACCTTTTATTTATTAAAAATATTAGGTTTCTGCGTCCATAAGGATGAAACGAAATCTACGCGGGTGAAACCGCGGGGCACAGCTAGTTTTATGATATAAAAATAAATAAAGAAGCAAAATATACATATTCTAGATCTTGCAAATTATCTATGCTAAATCGTTTTATTAATCCGTTATCTTTCATTTTATTATTAAAACAATATTGATAAAATTATATTGTGTTATAATTTTATTAATTTTATAAAGTATGTATGTAGCTACATACATACATACACTATAAATAAAAAAATACGGTTTAGAAAAAATAAGTACACTGAATAATTTTATTAAATATTCCAAACATTGATTTTAAGTAAAGAACATTAATGAATATAATTATTATTGTTTTCATCGATTAGAATATTAATATTACATCTAAAAATATAATTGAATACATCCAAGAGCTCGCTTTTGAGCTATTTATCTCCAACTTTTATAAGTTTTAATATTAATAGGTGGGTAAGTTGGTATGTTTGTATTTTTGTTTGATAAAACAGATTTTATATATTGTATAAATAAGTAAGTAGGTATTTATTGATATTATCTTTACTCATTGGGTATCTTTTCAGCAGTTTTCAGTAACTTATTAATATTTCAACTGTCAAGTTTCATAAAAAATATATCTTTCGACCGCTGCTCCACCCGGGTGGAATAATATATGTAATATATAATATATTATTACTAATACGTATTTTTTATTATATTATTTAATCACGAAACCAATAAATGTGTAAGACAATAAAACAATTAAGAGCCTCGGTGGCCTTGCGGTTTGAGCAGTCGCCGATAAAAACATGGTTTCACTTCTTTATACTTGAAAATGGATATGTTTTGTTCAACACAATCCAGTTTGTGGTACTTGATTGATAAATAAATAGGAGGAGGAACTCCATTCTTAAACTCATCAACATTTCCTGAACTCATCCATTTATATCATGACCATTAAAAGAAATAAATGAAGGATTTAATAAATAAATAATATTATAATGCTCACATTTGACATTTAAAATATTATTTTATTTTATACATCCATTTACAATATTAAAATTGACACGCTTTTAGAATTATACATATTTTATAAATATGTACATTATATTTGTCTTTCATACACTGTACATTAAATAATAGGATGAGATGGATGAAGAAAGTGTTGGGATGAGTAAGGAAAAAATTATGCATGGATGACGTCATAGGATAAATTCGGAAAAACAGTAAATAACTACATTATTAATTTGTGGCAACAACGTCAGAAAGTAGCACATTTTTGGCTAACAATATACTATCAATGAACACACATACAAACGTCTTATAACAACATTTAAAAACGTCAATCCAATTAATATAATATCAATGCTTAATAATAAACCAACAGTTTATCAAAAGGCTGAGTCCCATCAACTAGAACTAATGAGCTTAGTTCATCCTTAAACCAAGATCATCTTCTGACAGTCCACCCATGACTTCTCAAAGAATCAAAGTTTTTGGGATACGTCACAGCCTCCAGACGTCTAAGCCCCTAATTCCATAGCATAGCCCGGTATATCCTTGGATCAATAGTAGTTCCATCTTTTGCAGATTTTTCTGGGGTTTTATGGAGGAGTTTTGTCTGGGGCCTTACCACAATCAGTTTAAGCAGAGCGTATTAAGAACTTTTGAACATTGACGTTTCATTTTGGTACAGTAAAACTAAACGTCAAAGCTAAGAAGTTCTTATCACGCCTGCTGCGATCATAGTTGACCCCTCATTTTAAGCCATGGTTTGTTATAAGGACTCATCATATCCCTGGCTTTATCCCATGTATCTGGGGTCAGCACTTGATTCAACCCGATGTGGCTGATCACCTGATTTTTATACGAAGCGACTGCCATCTGACCTTCGTAACTCCTTTTTCGAGGAAAATCGGCAATCTGGGTTAAACCAGTTGTCAGACTTTCTTAGGCCTCTGACTGACCTGTAACGATTAACGAAACTCCTCCATTCCTTTTGAAATCTGTATCACAAAAAGGGATGGAACTACGATCCAAGGATATACCAGGCTATGCTATGGAATAAGTTTGTTATAAGGACTGGTATTTTTAAATTCTTCTTCTACTTTTATTTAAGAGAAACTTGTTCTTTAGTGCTTTCTTGACATTCTTCATTTGTTCATAACATAACCTTGGTCATCCTTTTTAAATTAACACCTAATAACAATAATGTTAACAATTCCTATCTCGTTTTCTTCTTAACATCAAAATCATTGGTCCATCGAGTATCTTATTAATTTGTTCCTGGGATTTTCCCCTTGTTTCTGGTATTATGAAGAGTATGTACAAGGCGCCCATAAATGTGATGGAGGCACATATGTAGTAGGTGCCGTGGAGACCGAGAGAGACGGCAATAGTGCCGTAGTAGCGGAGAAGTAGGAAGCTGGTGAGCCACATCCAGGATATCAGCAGGCTTGATGCAAGGCTGCGTACCTAGTTACAGGAAACAACACGTTACATAAATAGCGACGTGGAACAAAAATGGTCTCGCACTGTACGATTTCATAGAGGTTTAATTCAGCCCATGATTAGACTATGTAAATTTAAATGGATATCGTATTTAAAGTATTTCAGCAATGTTTACTGTTACCTTCAAGATACCTGGTAGGTAGGAAGATAATATATGCTTGAGGTCTATCTGAAATATTTTGTAATTATTCTCGGTTAAATTATTTGTGAATTATAGATCTATAGTTATTTTAGATTCGATATAATAGATATATTCGATCTAAGTAGATCGAATTCACATCAAAACTTAAAAACTTACCCAAATTCTATTGATTCTAGCAATTTGTAGGCTTTTCGCCAAGAAGTGATTTACAGCTAAGAAGTCGATTAAGAGTAGGTAAGCCTCTCACTTTGTTACAAGCTACCGAAAAAGTAAACTAAAGAATGGATATACATTTCAAAGCTACTCACATTAACTGGAAACAGCTCAGACATCAGCACATACGGCATGGATCCCAAGCCAATATTATACAAGAACAGCACCAAGGATAATAAAAATACTGGTGTTATTACTTCACTACTGGCATTGTCTGTTGCGTTCGTCAAACCAGACCACGAAGCTGTCAAATTGAAGTCATCTTCATTTTTCTGCCAAGTTTTGATGCTACTTGTAAAGTTCTTCTCGTTAAAACTATTGTTTGTACTCAGATTGAGGTTTCCAATTGTGTTTTGAATGTTTGTTGGCAGTTTCCTGTAGTAAAACTCTGGCCAGTGGCGGTAGGAGTACCAGGTTAGCATGTGGACGCGGGGGTCGCAGAACGCTCCAAGAAATCCAAGGCATAATGTTATGCCGGTGCAAGACCATAGGAGGAGTAACTGAAAATAAATATATTTTATATGAAGAAAGGTAGGGCATAACAGTACCCCTATTACGAGTTTGCCACCGTTTTCCTAATATACCCTCGCTAGCGTCTCCGCCGAATATTCGTATGAGAAATTGTACAGCGCCTCATAGCGGTGACGTGAAGAACTAAAATATGTCATACAAATATTGTCGATGACGGTAGCGAGTATAGATTACGAAAACGATGGCAAACTCACGACAGGATCTCCCGTTCGATATTTTTTGAGCTGCTCGACCAGGGACTGTACCTACATCTTACAGAAGATCGCAGCCTTGTTATGCTACCTTTGATTAGTGTTGTGTTCCTGCGGTGAGTAAGGTAGACAGTGCTCCATGGAGGGGAGGAGTAGGAGTGGATGCGCTGTGCTAACAATAGTTGTCATTACGTTAGGACAGGGATTTCATTGTTTATAACGCGCGACACTTGCTTGTAACAAGAAGCATTCATAGTCTCTTACGTCAACCCTTACTGATATAACACCGGGGTCGCTTATAATCACGGAGGGTCTACTCCACGGCCTTTGTTTCGGTATACAAATGAGTTCTCACGACATCCAAGAAATTGTGTTGTCGTGGAGGTCGCGAATTAATGTATGAAAGTTTATTTTTCAAAATCTATGGGCTGTGGATGTCTGGGAATAAGGTTCTCGTAGATGTACGTGTCTCGAACGGTTTGTTCGTGGTTTCCATCTACTTGTAAGTAAGCTAGTCAGTTTTACCTTCCTTCCCAGTTTATCAACTGTGATGATAGCCACAGCTGCTCCGAGGACGAGAGCTCCACCGCACAGCAAGGAACCCGCCTCTGAGCTCTCCGATATGTTACGGGGCATGCTTCTAAAAGAAAGTTTAGTTATTACACCATTAGCACATTACAGTGTCGTATTTTGAATATCTGCCACTTAGACTTACTTCTATGGGCTGAAATCTAAACCTTAGTCTAAAAAAGTACCATTAATATAACTTCAGCGTCTATGGCAGTGAAAGACCCAAAACTGCTCCGGCCATTTTGGAAATAAGCAGGAACAAACAGACAGTCAAAAATAAAAGATAGCTGCAGTGGGATCTCTTTCCCTGTGTTTGCTTGATTCATAGAATGCAGAAGCCACCTACAATCAGGCAGGCTTTACTCATGATTGAAATTTTTTTAGTAAAACAAGACATTTAATTGACTTTTTTTTGTAGCCAGTCTAATTACTTATTAACCAACTTCAAGAAAAGAAGGAGGTTTCTCAATTCGACGGTTTTTTTAGGTTTCTTTTTAACTCACCCATCATAAATAGTGAGGTTGTAGGCAGTGAGGTTTAAGTGCGGTACAGCGTGGACGGAGTACTTCAGCACAGCGGCTGCGAAGCTATTGACCGCGCCTGCGCCGCTCCCTACACCTGCTAACACCACCACGGCGCAGGAGAACAGCGCTCTGCGCGTACGACGGTAGCAAACTGGTTTGGTCAAAACATTCATTAGTAATTATTCTAAATTCATATAAAATTTCGTTGCAGCACAGCAATTATTCTTATCAAAAAAAATACCATTTATAATGGCAGTAACCATTATGATTATAAGCCCATGGACACACAAAGCTCAATTCACTAAATAAACAATAAAGTATTAAAAATATTTGTCAGCCATATACTTTAATTATGCAATTCCTGAAAAGCAATTAATTTGAAACTACAAACTGACACAACAATTTTACACATTATTTATTTCTTAACTAGTTGTGCCCCGCGGATTCACCCGTGTAGATTTAGTTTCCTCCTTATTGTCGCGGAACCCTAATATTCTTAATAAATAAAAGTAGCCTAAGTTACTCCTTGAAACATCAGCTACCTGCCAGTGAAGTTCCGTTAAAATCCGTCCAGCCGATTCAGAGATTACGCGGAAAAAACAGACAGACAGACAGAGATATTTTAAAACTTGGTTTTTCAGTGTCAGCAGCGTGTACACTTTCATATACATTTAGTGAAAACCTTTTATTTTGGAATTACAAACAGGCACTACAATTTTATTTATCTGTATAGATGTATAGATATATAGATTTTTATAATTTGACAGTAAATGGTTACTACAGCCTATGATTGTTGTTGTATTATAGTTTCCGAACCGGTGGTAAATTCTCGACTTTCATAAGTGCCTTACCAGGGCCTAAACTGAATAAATATTTTTCATTTTCATTTTCATTGCTTGCAATATCAGGATCAAGACGCTGAAAGATTCTCGTCACAGCCTTCTAGACCCTCTGCTTTGACAACCTCAATGGTATGAAAAATATCACTTTATCAGAAATTACTCACACAATTCCTTACAAGCAGACTGTTCAGTTTTCTTATCACAATTGGAATCCAGGCCGCTGCTCCTCTTCAGCATGGGTTGGAAGGTATCCGAGTCGTGCCTATGAATCTGTTCTCTCCTCGCTCCATAGAAGTCAGACGTGCGGATTCTGACCTCTTGCTGTTCTATCACGTCTGTCAGATCTTGTTGGAAGTCAGAGCCGTCGAACCAGCACATTATTTTTGCTGCATCCTAGAATTGGAATTTTAAGAACTTATCTTAGTTTGGCAATATTGGGTCCGGTTACCCGGAAGCACGTTGACCCTTGGGATCTGTCTATGGATTTTCATGGCCCAAAAGTAGCGCTATATTGGTTTGTTTCTTCCTAACTCTCGTATTATTGCAAATTTAAAGAGGTTAAGTTTGTAAGGAGGAGGAAGTCTTCGAAACAACTCATCTGATATCAAAATTTCTTTCAAATATTAAGAAGTAGCTTTCAGGGTAAGCACAGGCTCTTATCATAACATCTTATAGTATACTGGCTTTTGCTACTTTCATCTGCTTAGTTATTTTTATGTAAGTAGAGACCCTATATGTGCCTGGAGTTTATTTATTTATCTAAGTTAAAAGTATCTAAATTCCAGATAATCTGTTGAGAGACTCAGCCGTAAAAATTAAAAAGGCACATAGGCATACAGAGGCACTTTCCCATATAAAATGTATGAAACACAAAGTCCTGACTGACACATGAATTTTAGAGGGTCTTGGTAAGGTATAGGTTTCTAAGAAAGGATTTCCAAAATTCCACTATACCTGAATTCTTCCGATACTAATGAGGAATGATGGTGTCTCTGGCAACCAGAGCAATGATACCAGTAGCACTGCTGGTGGTACAGCCATCGACAAAGATAGCGCATGCGCGGACAACACGCCCCCTGCTGCGTACGCGAATAGAATTCCACAACTGAAACGAAAAAAACGTAAAGAATAAATGATTGAGAAAATATTGGACCCACCCAAACGATATAGCATTATTATCTGTGGGGAGAGCGAGTGATCAACTCATTCCTAGTAAAGGGAAGATCTTCCATTGAGGCGGGTGTCATGTCTGGGGAACACCGGCTCCAACTGTTCTAGTTGGACTCTTATTGCGTGATTTAGGTTCCAGTGTATTTGTACTCAAACTTTGCACTTGTTAGCGAGTAACGCCATCTATGTAGCGAGACTATACAAGGTCATTGGACATTTATATATATATTTATTTAAAAATTCGCGAAATCCAACCATTCAATATAACAAAATATTAAGAAATCTAATTTTAATGTGATCGTATCGATCATACAATTTCGCCTCCAATGCAAAACGAAACCTTTTATAAATTTGTAATCATAATTTAAATACCTAGAAGCAAGGGCCGGTAAGGCAGCCAGACCTCGGCTCCTGGGCGCAATCTCAGCACAATACAATGGTGCTAGTGCCAATGCGCCGGCGCCGCCCGCCCCAGCGGCCACCCTTGCTGCCCAAACACCTTTGGGGCCGCACCACGCGGCTAGGGACCAGCTTATCTGGGAAATAGTATTTGTTAATTTATTCAATAAATATTATTAGCCAAATAATACTTAGGCACAGGTAATGCAATACACACATAAAAATATAATATAAAAAGAAATAAAAATAAAATATATTCATCCTTTCTCGCAGAACACCATGCACTCTAACAATAGCTTGTTCTATCCGTCGTGGTAAATTCCTCGACATTCATAAGTGCCTTACCAGGGCCTAAACTGAATAAATCATTTTCATTTTCATCAAACACATCCACAGAAGGAGTTCACGTATAGCGGTCTGCACCAATGAGTTTCTACAAAACACTTAAGTGCAGTAATTTCACACCACGTGCTTTACTGTGGAAAGGAAAACATCGTGACGAAACCTGCATATGTATGAGAAGTGATTCAAAGACGTTTGTACAGTGCCTGAGACGGCGATGCTTGCGGTATCATCCTCTGTCACGGCACTTAATCATATTGGGTGGAATATGAGCGTTGTTATTACAACACCTTTGCGTCACTCTTTTGTGATGGCGTGGGAATACTTATTTTATTTTTATGTTAGAGTAGATACTCTGAAAAAATGTTTTTAATTATTTTGAGGGTAGACCGAAACGTGTATGTCTGATATTTCTTATCGCATTTCTCCTTGGGTTTGTAACATCACTACACTTAGTTTTTTAGCAAAGCTCATCAATTGACCACCCGGGGGATCAATGAGCTACCATAAAGGGGTTAAATCTACATTGTTTACTACAGGGGATGTATATAAGGGTACCAGTGGGGTCTGACTATACGTATAAACGACTACTCAAGCGACTATGCGACCATCATTAATATCTCTAAATACTTAAAAGAAACACTCACAATAAAGCTAACACCAATAGAGAAAGCCCCTGCTTTCCTCCCCCTCACATCTGCCAGCACAGCAAAGAACGGCGCGGCGGGCAAGGCGACCAAGCACGGCAACGCTGCCAACCACGCACCTCCTGTCAACGCCTCGTGCCCTAGTACCCCGGACACCCATCCGGTGCTGCAGCCGTGGGTGAAGCACGAAAGGTTATCTGAAATTATATAATGCCTGATAAAGGAGAAGAAAGAATTACGTCACGCTGCGACGCATTCTTCTTAACATTAAAGTCGGTGCTAGAAGGAAAGAAGGCCAAACAGGAGGGATACAGAAGGTGGAAACTCTCTGCTGGCCATCAGTGAATGGGTAACCTTATAGCTCTGATAATTTTACGGCGCGAGGAGTTCGTTGCACAGTTGGTATTGCGCATATTACATTCGATCAGCGAAGTTAAGCAACCATACGCCTAGCCAGTAGTTGGATGGGTAACCGCCCGAGTTCCCTCCGCGCCTCAGATAGCACGTTAAGCCGTCGGTCCGGGTTGCCAATTTTACATATTTGGCAATCGTTACAGGTCAGTCAGAGGCCCAAGAAAGTCTGCCCACTGGTTTAACCCAGATTCCTTGGTTTAATAGTAGCTTTATCACTTTCTGGGATACGGGCTATAAGAAGAAGTAAAGTCTCATAGCTAAAGAGAAAATCGTTCTATACGAATGGCCTTACTTACGCAGTTGCGTATTTTAATCTGTAGAATAACTCACATGAGTGCCGTGGTGGCCTCGGGGTTAGAGCAGTCGCCTGCTACGCAAGCGACGCAAGTTCGAATCCCTGCGGGGCCTGTACCTATGAGTTTTTCTAAAAACTTATGTACAGTGATTTCACATCACGTGCTTTACGGTGAAGGAAAACATCGTGAGGAAACCTGCATATGTCTGAAAAATTATTCAAAGACGTGTGTATAGTGCCTGAGACGGCGATGGACTCACCCTCTGTCACGTTGGCACTTAATCATATTCGGTGAAATGTGGGTGTTGAAAATTACAACTGCTTTGCCTACCCCTTCGGGGAATACAGGCGTGAGCATATGTATGTAATAACTCACATGCTGATAAAGGAAATTGAATTTCGGTATTATTCTAATGGTAACATTTGAAAACATTCCAGAAACGGACGTTAATTCAGTACAATTATTTACCAAATAGAGGCCGTAATGTTAGTAAAGTAGATTTGCCAATTTCCCTCGGGATATCACGAATGACATTGTACATGCGACCGTCACAGTCCTATTTTTAATGACAGAGAAAAGGGTTATTGAATATACAATATCAACATCTATATCTATATGGATAAATAAAAACAATACCACATTTTAATAGTCTTAGTGCTTATTAGGTTCGCTCTTTCATTCAGACTTGCCCATCTTCAGTTTTTTTCATGTAAGTACTATATATACTAACACGTGCATCAAGTTATCAAGTGAAATGCTGTTAATCTATATCTATATATCTATACAGATAAATGTCCGTGTCAGTTTTTAATGCCAAAATAAAAACTTTTCACTAAGTGCATGTGAAAGTATACTATATACGTACTCGTATATATAGCGCTACTGACACAAAAAAACCAAGTTAATTTTTTTTCTCTGTCTGTCTGTTTGCTCCGGGTAATCTCTGAAGCGGCTGGACCGATTTCAACGGGACTTTCACTTACAGGTGATGTTTCAAGGAGTAACTTAGGCTACTTTTATTTATAAAAAAATTAGGGTGTAAGGATGTAACTAAATCTACGCGGGTGAAACCGCGGGGCACAGCTAGTTTGGAAATACAATCATATAGTTTAATTGTATTCAATCTGTATAAAATACGGTAGAGCAAGAGCGAATTTTCGTGTTGGTCTCGTTCTTAGGCTGCAATAATTAGCCATCAGATACCCTAGCCACCTTTGCAGCATAATAAAAATAGTACCTGGTTGACAACAAAAAACTACACTTATTCCCACAAAAGAAAAATACTTTACACTTTTTCAAAAAAGCTAGGAGAAAAAAAAGGATCTAAATGAAAATAATCTAACCGGTGAACGTCAGTCTCGAACCGGGGTACTCTAGTTTCGTTATCACCTCGTAAGCTGACAGCCTCACCTCTGAGCTATCATAACTTGACAGGTGTCGACGAAAGTTACTGTCGTATTGTATTGATATTTTATGAGTTTTTCAGTGCATAAAAACATGGTCAAAACGATTTTTTCTGAAAGTGAAACCTAGCTAGATCAATTCTTTGCCCCCGATACCCCCTACATACAAAATTTCATGAAAATCGTTGCAGCCGTTCCCAGATCCAGATTATATATATACAAGAATTGCTCGTTTAAAGGTATAAGATATTAGTCTTCCCTGTAATTAGACTAAATAACAGACACTTACAAATTTGAATCTTAAATTGCAGGACATAGAGTTAAACTTACATATAGCAGCAGCGACGACACGCCTCATAGATCCCCGCCATTTTTTAGAAGCACTTCTCTCGAACCGGTGCCTAGAACGGAAAAATTTGCTCGTTTATATGCATCCTAGAGAGTTATGTTTGCCTGGTACACGCTTATCACCATAATCGTATAAAAGTGTGTTTGTTCATATTTATGAGCGCCGAGAGACGCCTCGTTTATGACCCAAGGTTTTGAAGATAAATGCTTTTCTGACAGTAAGCGCGTTTCGTGGTCCAATTGGTTGAGTTTGGAATGCACATATCACAGCATAAACTTACTGGCTAATTAACTATCTATGTACTATATTTATATATATTTATAACTACAGATAAATGAAACAGACGTGTCTGTTTGTAACTCCATATTGACAGCTTTTCACTAAATGCATGATGAAAGTGTATACGTTACATAAATAAAAAAGAAAATTTCTATTTTTTTTCTGTCCATCTGTCTGTCTGCTTGTTGCGCCAATTCTTGAAACGACTGGACCGATTTTGACGGGACTTTCACCCGCAGATATTTGATGTTGCAAGGAGTAACTTAGTCTAAGTATTAATTTTTAAAAATACGGTTCCGCAAAACCCCGGGACGGCCAAAGCTTAATTAGGATTTTTCCATCTGTAATATCCCAGTAGCAGCCCGGAGTCTGGATTAGTGCATGCCTATGACATGGGACTTAAGCATAACTGGTGAAATGTGGGTTTTCTGGAAGTACACCTCTGCCTACTTCGGGGAATATATGTAGTAAAGCATATATAATAAACTCGACTGGTAAGCGCTTATTGAGTGAGCGAATGTTCAAATAAACCTACGCCTAATATAAACCTCCATAAACCGTATTTCTCATGCTCTATATTGATATAAGCAAATCTATTGCACTAGTGACCTGATTTCACATAATTTTCATGCATGTTGTTATGCATACGATACAGTTCACGCAATACCAATGAAATTAATGCTAAGGTTTTAAATGGAATACAGCCGTAGTGGCCGTGGGGTTTGAGCAATCGCCTGCTAAACAAGCGACGCAAATTCGTATCCCAGCGAGGCCTGTCCTAATGTGTTTTTCTAAAAACTTATGTGCAGTTATTTCACACCACGTGCTTTACGGTGAAGGAAAACATTGTGAAGGAACGTGAACTACGCGCGTGAACCGCGTGACATCCGCTAGTCTATATATATATACAGATAGATAAAATTTAAATGTTTGTTTGTAATTCCAAAATAACAGCTTTTCAATAAATTGATATGAAAGTATATACGATACAGATATAAAAAAACAATTATAATTTTTTTTCTATGTCTGTCTGTCCGTCTGTTTGTTCCGGGTAATCTCCGAAAGGGCTGGACCGATTTTAACGGGATTTTTTCACTGGCAGATAGCTAATGTTACAAGGAGTAACTTTTATAAAAATCATAAGGGTTCTGCGGGACACCCATGAAACTAACTCTACGCGGGTGAAACCGCGGGGCACACTTAGTATGTAATATAATGTAACTAAATTATGCCCGTAAATTTGTCTTCGTGGAATGGTTTATTTTTGTTTTCTGAAAAGAACTCTCAGTAAAAGCAAAATTCCGAACATGGCGGTTGCATATAATAATCCTGTATAATTAAGAATATAATAAAGACATTCATGAACTATCTAACTCTGAAAACAGTTTTGAAATCGGACAAGTAGTTCCTGAGATTAGCGCGCTTATATATTAGTATATAATATGGATGTAAGTGGGTCTACCCCTTCGAGCACCCTTCAAGAGAGGCGTGAGCTTGTAAATGTGAACAATTTATCTATATTTATCACCGAGCAGAGGTTGGGTAATCCATCTTTGTAACGAACTAAGTGCTCCGTGGCGTTCGATTCCTTTCAGAACTTTCTCGTAAACGTCGAAGTAAGATTGAGTTGCTTACTTGAAACTACTTTCAAACTGTTTCGTAGTTATGAGTAAATATAGCATACATACATACATATGCTCACGGCTGTATTCCCCGAAGGGGTAGGCAGAGGTGTTGTAATAACAACACCCATATTTCACCGAATATGATTAAGTGCCAACGTGACAGAGGATGAGTCAATCACCGTCTCAAGCACTATACATACGTCTTCGAATTGCTTCTCAGTCATATGCAGGTTTCCTCACGATGTTTTCCTTCACCGTAAAGCACGTGGTGTGAAATCACTGTACATAAGTTTTTAGAACTCATAGGTGTAGGCCCCGCTGGGATACAAGCATGCGTCGCTTGCGTAGCAAGCGACTGCTCTAACCCCGAGGGCACCACGGCTCATTAAGCCAGCAAGATAAAAAACAATAAAACAAAATCCAATGTACATAATTTATTTGGAGAGGTCATGTCACTCCAAAACCTCTTCGGAGACACCCAGGCGTCATCTTAGTTTAATGAGCATCGACCCACAAAGCACCAGGCTGGCATAGCCTTCGCGTGTCCTGTGCATTATTTACCCACCGACTTGTCACTTTGTTATGCGACCCGTGTACACTCATTATTTTGTCGTTATTAAGGCTACGCGTAGAGTAGCAATATAAAGTACTAGCTGTGCCCCGCGGATTCATCCGCGTAGATTTAGTTTCATGCTGATTTTTTAAATAAAATTAGCCTAAAACACTCCTTGAAACATCAGCTATCTCCCAGTGAAAGTCCCGTTAAAATCCATCCTGCCGTTTAGGCGTTATGCCGTGACCAAGGGAAATGGGGATTCATCTATATCTATATACATACACAGATAAATAAAATTGAAGTGTCTGTTAGTAATTCCAAAATAACAGCTTTTCACTAAATGCATATGAAAGTATACACGATACTGACACAAAAAAAACCAAGATTAAATTTTTTTCTCTGTCTGTCTGTCTGTCTGTTTGTTCCGGGTAATCTCTGAAACGGCTGGACGGATTTTAACGGGACTTTCACTGGTAGGTAGCTGATTTTTCAAGGAATAACAAAGGCTACTTTTATTCATCAAAAATGGGTTCCGCGACAATAAGGATGAAACTAAATCTACGCGGGTGAAACCGCGGGGCACAGCTAGTTTTTATATATAAAACATTAGTTTAACCAGCCGACAGAAATAAGGTTTCTCTATGATAGGAAATTGCTACATAATACAAATGGCAAAAGTAATTTCATTAGTTTGAAACTGACACTCGACGTCGAGCGACCTCCTCGGATTTAATAATTGGGGCGAAAGGGACCGTGTGTTGTCGGATCATAACGCGGATTCAAATGTATTCAGAGCTATGTTTAACCGACTTCAAAAAAAGAAGAGGTTGTAAAGAGAAAAATAAAGCTATCTATACATACATACATACAGATAAATAAAATTGAAGTGTATGTTTGTAATTCTAAAATAACAGCTTTTCACTAAATGCATGTGAAAGTATACTCGCTACTGACTCTAAAAAACTAAGATTTTAAATTTTTATCTGTCTGTCTGTCTGTTTGTTCCGGGTAATCTCTGAAACAGCTGGACCGATTTTAACAGGACTTTCACTGGCAGGTAGCTGATGTATCAAGGAGTAACTTAGGGTACTTTTATTTATTAAAAATATTAGGGTTCCGCGACAATAAGGATGAAACTAAATCTATACGGGTGAAACCGCGTGACGCTAGTATACGTAAGTATAAGTTGTTTATATAGTATTATTGAAAGCCAAAAATCACGTTCAATATTTATTTAACACGTCATATCGTAATTATATCCAACCCTAGAGACGGGTTAGACAAATGAATATCACTAAGTAAAACAAACATGCGCTAGACATTTTTATCTTCACAGAAATCAGATAAACATTAAATGCTGCAAAACAGGCATTAACAAACATTCAAGTACCAGGTGAACATAAAACATAGGAGCTTATCTGACAGACAGCGTTCCTAAGCGGGCAAAAACTTCTCCGAATATCTGCGAGGGTTGTACCATGTCGCCGTTTTCTAAGTCCCTAGTGGCACATGACGCCGAGTATATCGAAAATTTATTTTGCCGAAACAATCCAATCCCGCCGACTCTCTACGGATTTCCGTGCATTGGTTTTCGGGCTTAGAAGTTAGGGACATGATTGGTTTCGAATTTAATTGCTTTGAGAGATGAGTATGACATACTTTTGCGATGATATAATATTTTTTTAAACTTTATTTTATCGAATAATATTTATAGTAGGGGTACGCATTTAAGACTATTATTTACCTTAGCTCAGATATTCTTATACAGATGTCTAGACAATGCGAGGTCAGTTATATCATATAGGAAAAAAATATAATGTATATCAAGGTGACAGATATCAAACACAGAAATATTTTATATTTGATGAGACTTATAACTAGATACTTTAAAAATCATTATAATTACGTAACTATACAGGATTATTATAATTTTATCGCCGGGTCTGAATATTTCATTTACTGAAGGTACCACAACCAATCCCAATGGAAGTGGGCCGCCCGCCACCCAAAACTATTTTACTCTTGTGTTTCAAAGGTTTCAAGGCTGAAATAGTTTCACACCAACTAGCAGGCTGTATACTGGTTATATCACTTGTGTCTTATCTTATCTTGTTGTGGCATTATTGGGTCCGGTTGCCCGGAAGCACGTCGACCCTTGGGATCTTTTGTGCCGCCCTTGCCCTTATGCTCTACGTACCTGACTCCTCAAATACTCCCTGAACAAGCCGGCAGATCTTGCCCATGGGGAAGAGCTTATAGTCTTCTGGTTTCGGATACGCCTTACCCAGTAGGTCCATTCGCCATTTGGCCAGTGCATCGCAATTGCATATTAGGTGACTCATGGTTTCGGCTTCTGATTGACAGTACCTACATACCACATCATTAGATAGGTTCATCTTATGAAGATGGTCTTTTGTCCCATAATGACCTGTTAGTGCCCCTGTGAGTTGCCTAAGCTGACATCTATTCAAATGTAATAGCTTTCTGTTTTGGCTCTCACCCCAAGTGCCTATGAACTGCTTCGAATGTTGTAGTCCAGTATTGGCGCTCCATTCTATGTTGTGCTGTTCCTTCGAATACTTGTGCAATGCACTCTTGTAGTCTTGTGTCTTACGTTACATCGTTAAGAAAATCATCGACGATTTTTATCGACAATGTCCCATCACTATTCTCAAGTAACGAGAATGTCCGGCGTCCGTCCGAGGGTTGCGAGCCGCTTTTAGACCAATCTCAATCGTATTTTCAACTCAAGTTTATAGAAGAAATTTAATTTAAAAGGCAAATTAATATTGAATTTAATTATGAACACAACAGATGAACCACAAGACAAACAGAAAGCTTGTACATTACATTCTTATTTAGATACTAGCTGTGCCCCGCGGTTTCACCCGCGTAGATTTAGTTTCATCCTTATTGTCGCGGAACCCTAATAATTTTAATAAATAAAAGTAGCCTAAGTTACTCCTTGAAACATCAGCTACCTACCAGTGAAAGTCCCGTTAAAATCCGTCCAGCCGTTTCAGAGATTACCCGGAACAAACAGACAGACAGACAGACAGAGAAAAAAATTAAATCTTGGTTTTTTAGTTTTATTTATCTGTATGTATAGATATAGATGTATAGATTAAATTATTTTCTTGCACCCAGCGAGGCAGAATCGACACGACTTGTGATTTTTGCATGATTTGCGTAGATATTGAAAAATAATATATTTTTTTTCCCAAAAGAGTAAACCGTTCATTACGCCATAAGTGACTATATATCCCGGTTTTTATAAAACCAATATTTTGGAATTACAAACAGACACTTCAATTTTATCTGAGCCTGTAGACAAAGTAACACTCCTCACGCTTCGCTAGTAGAAACAATACAAAATGAACGGGAATGACATGTGTCACGTGACTGATTTATGTCATTCCCATACATTTTGTATTGTTTCTACTAGCGAAGCGTGAGGAGTGTTACTTTGTCTAGGTCTACTGTAAAGATTATAGATTTCAGAAAAAATATTTATTCAGTTCAGCCCCTGGTAAGGCACTAATGATTGTCGAAGAATTAACCACCGGTTCGGAAACTAGCCTTCTGAGAAAAACCGGCAAGAAACTTAGCTTCAATATTTTTCAGACGAAATATTCTAGTAATAATTCTTGTAGGCTAAGGTCGTCAAAGGAAACTTTGTTAGATAACTTGAAAGTTTGAGGCTCAGTGGACCCAACCTTTTTACGAGAGATCAAACTTTTTTCATATCCAATACTTCGAATAACTATTTTATTACTTTGCTCATGTATTTATCCCTTTTTAGCGTTATGTAGCGCACCAACATTTCATCATGTTATTTATTTATTTATACATACATACACTATCATTACAGGCTAACCTAAGGTGATAGTGTAGCTACTATATTATAGTTACACTAACTGTGCCCTGTGGTTTCACCCGCGTAGACTTAGTTTCATCCTTATTGTCGCGGAACCCTAATATTTCTAATCAATAAAAGTAGCCTAAGTTACTCCTTGAAACATCGGCTACCTGCCAGTGAAAGTCCCATTAAAATCGGTCCAGCCGTTTCGGAGATTACCCGGAACAAACAGACAGACAGACAGACAGACGGACAGACAGAGAAAAATTTTAAAACTTGGTTTTTTAGTGTCAGTAGCGTGTATACATTCCTATGCATTTAGTGAAAAGCTGTTATTTTGGAATTACAAACAGACAATTCAATTTTATTTATCTGTATAGATGTATAGATAAGTCGATTACATAAAATTTACCGGGACCGATTTTAACTGGAATTTCTCAGGCAGTGAGTTGGTAATCTACTTATATTAGGGTGCCACGAAATAAAGTATGAAACTAAGTCAACGCAGGTGCAACTGCGGGTCACAGCTATAAATTTGAAACTCCTGACTAACTTATTGCCCTATTTTGCGGTGGAAAACCCTTATATCTTTAGTGTTTTAAGGGAAAAATAGATAGTAGCCGATTATCAGAGCTACTAAATATGCATACAAAATTTCACAAAAATTAGTCAACCCGTTTCAGAGTGCCTAGTGCGAGTTTTTCACTGCCGCCGTCACAAGTCACCGCGCCCAAGCTAACGCAGATTTGTATAGGATCGGAGTGCCTAGTGCGAGTTTTCTTAAAATCACCGTCACAAGTGATCGCGTCGACGTAAACGCAGATTTGTATGGGCTCACAATAGTGTCATGTTTAGGCCGACAGAGGCGCAGTTCCGATCCCATACAAATCTGCTTTTACGTCGACGCGATGACTTGTGACGGCGATTTTAAGAAAACTCGCACTAGGCCCTCAGAAGAGTACTCGTATGGTAACTACAGTGACACGAGAATTATATTGTAAAAGACTAGCTAACCCTGTGAACTTCGTATCACCTTTTTCTTTATTGTTTTAACTTCCTGAATATATCTAGACGAAAATTACCCAAATCGGTCCAGCCATTCCGAAGTTTTAGCATGACTATCGTACAGCAATTCATTTTTATATATATATATAGACTAGCTGTGCCCCGCGGTTTCACCCGCGTAGATTTAGTTTCATCCTTATTGTCACGGAACCCTAATGTTTAAAAAAAATAAAAGTAGCCTAAGTTACTCCTTGAAACATCAGCTACCTACCAGTGAAAGTCCCGTTAAAATCCGTCAAGCCGTTTCAGACAGACAGACAGACAGAAAGAGAAAATTTTTAAAACTTGGTTTTTAAGTGTCAGTAGCGTGTATACTTTCAGATGCATTTAGTGAAAAGCTGTTATTTAGGAATTACAAACAGACACTTCAATTTTATTTATCTGTATGTATATATGTATGTATGTATATGTATGTATATGTATGTATATGTATGTATGTATGTATGGATATCTGTATTGATAGATGAATTGCTCGTTTAGAGGTATTAAATAGATAAAATAGGCAAAGAGAAATAGAAACTAGAATAAGGGCAATTTATTTATAGGGTATCTATTATTACCCTAACTACCCACACGTGGTATCGACCAGCCACCTAATGTCCCATTATTTATTCAGAATGAACCTCTCAGTACTAAAACCACATTTATTTCCCATAGAAATGTCTTTGAATAACTTTAATCCAGTTTTAAACACATTTTACTGAATAATCTTAAGGATAGGCTTAGATGTAAAAAGTGTTTGTAATTCCAAAAAAACAGCTTTTCACTGAATGCATATGAAAGTATACACGCTACTGACGCTGAAAAACCAAGTTTTAAAATTTTTCTCTGTCTCTCTGTCCGTCTGTTTGTTCCGGGTAATCTCTGAAATGGCTGGACCGATTTTAACGGGACTTTCACTGGCAGGTAGCTGATGTGTCAAGGAGTAACTTAGGCTACTTTTATTTATAAAAAAATTTTGGGCTCCGCGACAATAAGGATGAAACTAAATCGACGCGGGTGAAACCGCAGGGCACAGCTAGTTATATATAAGGTTGAGACTTTTTAGGCGCACATATTTGGCTCGGCTGGTGGCATATATGAATTTAAAACGCACGATAGTTATATAGAGATGCGTTCTTAGCGTTATACCATAAGTCGCCTATTACGCAAGCGACACAAGTTTAAATCGTGTAATAATTAACATACATAACATATATATAATTAAGTTTTATCAAATAAAGAATCTATATTGATAGATTGTTTGTGCATGAAAAAAAAATTAACATACACATACATATATATGGTCACGCCTGTACTCCCCGAAAGGGGTAGGCTTGCCACTTTTCACACAAGATGATAATGTGTCTCAGGCACTGTACATACGTCTTTGAATTACTCGTTCATAATAATGCGTTTTTCTAAAAACCTATGTGCAGTGATTTCACACGCGATGAAGGAAGACATCGTAAGGAAACCTGCATATATCTGAGAAGTAATTCGAAAACGTATGTATTACTGAGACGTAGACTCACCATATGTCACGTTGGCACTTAAACTTCGGTGAGAAGTGGGTGTTTTTATAACAACACCCCTACCTACCCCTTCGGAGAATAGGCGTGGGCAGATGTATGTATGTATGTAGCGTTATACCTACTAGTTCCTGTCACGTAACACGTAGGGTCCGTCACGTAATCGTGACGTGACATACTACCAGCGACGTGTCGAACTAGTCATTCAGAATAATAAACAGGCTACTGGCATAGTTAAAATATAAACTTTACAAGCAGTTAGGAAACTAGGAACGAATCGTTCTGTTATATGGGATACCTTGTATAGGTTTTTAAAATAGAATAATATAATTGAAGATTAATATATTTCTTAAAACTTAAAGCGCGTGTGTTCAGCGAGAAGGTTGGAGTCGGACTGAGGATTGGATGGGATGATCGGAGCTTGAATGTTTGAGGGAATGCTGAGTAAGGGATGAAAGGGTAGGTTCAGCAATATACCATACAATGAGGTTATATAACAGTTCGAAAAGACACACACAGACGCGCGTTTCTACGTGAAAATAAGCGCAATAGGTGTAATAATGTCAGTGAGAGGTGTCACGGACGAACGTTTTTCAAAACATCAGAACGACCAATTGACATTTTTTCACAGTAAATAAAAGAGTCTTGGTGGCCTTTGGGTTTGAGTAGTCGCCTGCTACGCAAGCGACGCAAATTCCAATCCCAACGGGGCCAGGGGCCTTACCATGAGCTCTTATTGTCATGATAGTTTCACTCATTTATGAGACAGATGTATGTGACGTGCATACATCTGTCACTGTCGCACAACTGAATTAACATTGCAATAAGAGCTCATGGTTGGGCCCCTGTACAAGTGAGTTTTTCTCAAAACTCATGTACACTGATTTCACACCAAACGCTTTACAGTGAAGGAAAACATCGTGAGGAAACCTGCATATGTCTGAGAAGTAATTCAAAGACGTATGTTTAGTGATTGAGACGGCGATGGACTCACCCTCTATCACGTCGGCACTGAATCATATTCAGTGAAATGTGGGTGTAGTTGGTACAACACGTTTGCTCACCCCTTCGGGGAATACAGGCGTGAGCATAATATGTATGTAAATAGAAGCGTATATTTTGAAATGTTTAAGATTGACAACCCATACGCTCAATAGCGCAAATGTTCTTATTCAAAAAACTAGCTGTACCCCGCGGTTTCACCCACGTAGATTTAGTTTCATGCTTTATTTCACGGAACCCTATTTTTTTATTTAAAGTAGCCTAAGTTACTCTTTGAAACATTAGCTGTCTGACAGTGAAAGTCTCGTTAAAATCGGCCCAGCCGTTTCAGAGAATACTCGGGCAAACAGACAGACTGAGAAAAATTTAAAAAAAATGGTTTTTCATTATCTGTACCGTGTATACTTTCATATGAATTTAATCCAAAGGTGTAATTTTGAAATTACACACAGAAAATTTAATTTTATTTATCTGTATAGGCTTAGTTCCCATACTGCTTATATTTATAACTAGCTGTGCCCTGCGGTTTCACCCGCGTAGATTTAGTTTCATCCTTTGTCCATCCTTTTGTTCATAACTAAAAGTAGCCTAAGTTACTCCTTCAAACATCAGCTACCTGCCAGTGACAGTCCCGTTAAAATCGGTCCAGCCGTTTTGGAGATTATCCGGAACAAACAGACGGACAAACAGAGAAAAAATTTAAAACTTGGTTTTTTAGTGTCAGTAGCGTGTATACTTTCATATGCATTTTCACTATGGTACATGCTAGGTTTAGGGCAATTTTGTACATTCTGAAGTAATGTATTCCCGAAGGAAACGTGAAGGGGATACGAAATCGAAGCATATCTAAAACCTTTAAACGAGCAATACTTGTATATCGTCGTTGCGCGTGCAAAAGTAGCTATGTGTTTTTACACACTTTAGGAGACGCTGAAAATGATTTTCTCGAAATATGGCCCGAGTATTCAAAAAAAATCTTACTATTGATACATATGTATAACAAATTTACATAGTTTTTTTTAGATTAATGTTGGATAGGTATTATTATTAATAATGACAAAATTAAACATTACTGGAAATTTGATACAGAGTTCACGAAATATACATAGCGAGTTTTGCACGCGCAACGACGATATATCTGAATCTCAGAAAAGGCTCCAATGATTTTCATGAAATTTTGTATTTAGGGTTTCAGGGGCAATTAATTGATCTAGCTAGGTTTCATAAAATAAAATAATAATATATGTATGTTTAGTTGAGAAGGCGATTGACTCACCATCTGTCCAAAAAATTTATGCTAAGTAATCAATAACGCAAAAAAGTTTGGGAATCTCTGGTATTTAAAGAGCCGTGGTGGCCTGTACCTATGAGTTTTTCCTAAAAACTTATGTACAGTGATTTTCACACCACGTGCTTTAAGGTGAAGGAAAACATCGTGAGGAAACCTGCATATGTCTGAAAAATAATTCAAAGACGTATGTATAGTGCCTGAGACGGCGATGGACTCACCCTCTGTCACTTCGGCACTTAATCATATTCGGTGAAATGTGGGTGTTGTTATCACAACACCTCTGCCTACACCTTCGGGGAATACAGGCGTAAGCAGATGTATTTATGTATGTCAAACTTTCGCGAAATAAGGCCTACGTGGGTGAAACCGCAGGGCACAACTAGTATTTAAAAGGACTACCCAAGGCAAAAAAATAAATGCTAAGTAATCAATAACGCAAAAAAGTTTGGGAATCTCTGGTATCTATATCTATATATAGATAACGTATATCTAAAGGTTCAATACAGATTTAATGAAGCCATATGCTTCAATACTCACGCGTGGTTTAACAGTCAATCGATCAATACATTATACATTCAAATCTGTATCTAAACAGACTAATGTTATCCGTATCCCTTACGAAATAAGCTTCCTTTCCGTCTGTTCATTGCACACAATTCACAGCGTTTCTTAGAATTGATGTGTAATTTTACTAACTTTTATTTAACTTGCTATGTATGTATGTTCGTCCGCTAGAAATCTATATCTATACATACAGATAAATAAAATAACAGCTTTTCACTAAATACATATGACAGTATACACGCTACTGACACTCAATAACCAAGTTTTAATTTTTTTCTCTGTCTGTCTGTTTGTTCCGGGTAATCTCTGAAACGGCTGGACCAATTTTAACGGGACTTTCTCTGGCGGGTAGCTGATATTCCAAGCAGTAACTTAGGGTACTATTATTTATTAAAAATATTAGGGTTCCGCGACAATAAGGATGAAACTAAATACGCGGGTGAAACCGCGGGGCACATCTTGCAATATAATTTTTAATTAATGATCTGTAACCGATTGAGCTGACTTTAGCTGGGTTCTTCTCAGTAAAAACCTTCCGAACCGATAGTAAGTATAATCCTGTGTAATTATGTCGTTCTGACGATTTGAAAGTACTTTTTTAAAAGCTTAATCAAATAAAGATATTATTAGTTTTGAATTCGGTATACATGTTTTAGCTGATGACATTGCATGCTTAGCTTGTGATGTCATTCTAATTCTAAAATGGCGGATCATCCAAGATGGCGGAATAGTTATTCTTCTACCACAAGATATGGGATACTGGCGTCAGCATATATATGTGCAAAGTAAAGCAATCCCAACCCGAGCCAATAGTTGGATAGGTGACAGCCCGAATTCTCGAAACCAACCTAGTAAGTGAAGTCAGTCCGCTTGTAAATTGAACATCTTAAGTGATATTTACAGGTCAGTCAGAAGTGATCTTGCGAAGGTCAGATGGCATATCGCTTCGTATAAATTCAGGTGATTAAAATAATGTTAGATCGAGTGCCGACCCCAACAATGTACGGGATAAGGTCAGGGAGATGATGAAAATAAGATATTCGATATTGATCACCCCCTTTCCGAGTTTAGACTCTATTACCTAGAAGTGAAGTCTTATTTTCTCTTTGCAACTTAATTCGTACGTTTCTACAAACTTTCAAGTACGTGAACGGAAAGTTTAAGGGGTTTAATTTTATAAAGGGTGCTATTTTCGTGCTAAGAAAATAAGTGAAGCTCAGATTGTTTATGTTTCACGAACGTTTTGAACGAAGGCAATTCGTACGAAAATCATACCCAGTTATCAAAAGTCAAAAGTCAAAGTATCTATATGTAACTAGCTGTGCCCCGCGGTTTCACCCGCGTAGATTAAGGTTCATGCTGTTTTTTTTAATAAAATTTGCCTAAGACACTCCTTGAAACATCAGCTATCGGTTCAGCCGTTTCAGAGATTACCCGGAACAAACAGACAGACAGACAGACAGACAGACGGACGGACAGAGGAATAATTCAAATCTTGGTGTCAGTAGCGTGTACTTTCATATGCATTTAGTGAAACGCTGTTATTTTGGAATTACAAACAGACAGATATAATGTATAGATATTATATATTAGTAAGATTCTCAAGTATCAGAGATGTACCTATATAAGTGAAATTGATATCGTGCCAGACGCTAAAACTTTCAGCTGGAAGTAAGTGGGTGCTGAAGGCTTTTATATCCGGTTTGTTTACCGATAATATTGCCTTGTACCGAGATACGAACTCATTCAAAATAGGAAAACGATCTTACGAATGATCCAATTCACTTTTGCTGTTTTCCTTATAAGAAATATTATTGGATCTGATTGAATGTCTCGTTAGGTCAGTGGTTAAAAACGCTCCACCCAATAGCCAGGGTCTAAGAATTTGGCTATGGTATCCCCTGCCTGTCGTAAGAGGCGACTAAAAGGGGGCCGGAGGGCCTGCTGGCGGTGGTCGGGGTGGGAGCTTTGACCACTGAGCCGCGGGCCCGGGTAGGTGGCAGCGCGACGTGGCTCGCGCTGCCTTGCACAGCGAGGTCTCCAGGGGCGGCGACACAGCTGCCCTGGGGATGTGCCCCGGCAAAGTGTGGGGGGACACCGGTGCGATCTATCAGAGTACCCGGAGTCCCCCCAAAGCACTGAGGATGGCCACCGGGGGGGTTTTAGTGCGGTAAAAATCCCACATACCCCGATCAGCCTCTCCCAGGGCGGTCGGGGTCCTTTTGAAGGTTTCCCCCTCGTCAATAAAAAAAAAAAAAAGTGGTTAAAAACGCTATTGCTGAGCACGACCTCCTGGATTCAATCCCTGGGTCAGGCAAAGTGTAATTGGGCTTTTTCACCTATAACTCAACTCAAAAATATCTTTATTCGATTAGACTTTATACAAAGTACTTTCAAATCGTCAGAATGACATAATTATACAGGATTATACATGCTACCACCAGGTTCGGAAGGTTGCTTTTACTGAGAAGAACCTGGCAAGAAACTCAGTAATTACTCTTTTAAAGAATATTATACAGTTTTAAAAATACAAAATAAATCACTCAAGCAACTATAAGCCCATGGACACCGGTACAATGGTCAAACGGCAAAAATAAAAACTAAATAATATCGCAAATATATGTGAGCATGGCATTTATAATTTCCCAATAACAACCCGAAATCTCTGCATTCCTATTACATAGAATTAAACATAGGCTGTACTATGAATGAAAATGAAAATGATTTATTCAGTTTAAGCCCTGGTAAGGCACTTATGAATGTCGAGGAATTTACCACTATGTAAGTAAACTTCTGCCTACCGCATAGGGGAATACAGACGTGAGCATATGTACGTACGTATTTATCCCACAGGGGTCCAAAAGGGTGGGCAAAGGTTTTATTTTCAACACGTTGAGCTTATGGCTAATTAGAAGTGGATTGGAAAAGTCCAATCCACTTCTAATTAGCCATAAGCTCACTCCTCTTAAATCCTCTTAAAAAGCTCCTGTTAAATTTTTTACCGAAGATGATTAAGTGCCAACGTGACAGATGGAGAGTCTATCGCCGTCTCAGGCACTATACATACGTCTTTGAATTACTGCTCAGATATATGCAGGTTTCCTTACGGTGTTTTCCTTCACTGTTAAGCTCGTTTGATTATTTAGAAAAGTTTTATAACCTGCTGGAATTGAAACTTACGCCGCTTGCATAGGAGGCATCTAATCAGATCACTTAGCCACCAAGGTTTAATGATACACACGTAAAAAGGTAGATGTGCATTTCATCTCAAGTAAAAGAAACATAAAACTCTTTGATGTTTGCTGAAATTCTCTTGAAATAAAACAGTAAAAGGATTCGCGCCATCAAAGTACAGTCACGTTCTTGATACGATCTTTTTACTTTTCATAAAACTCGGCCAATTTACACAAAATAAATATTTACGCAAAGTCGGACTACATCTATACATCTATATACATATACAGATAAATAAAATTGAAGTGTCTGTTTGTAATTCAAAAATAACAGCTTTTCACTAAATACATATGAAAGTATACACGCTACTGACACTAAAAAACAAAGTTTTAAAATTTTTCTCTGTCTGTCTGTCTGTCTGTCTGTTTGTTTGTTCCGGGTAATCTCTGAAACGGCTGGACCGATGTTAACGGGACTTTCACTGGCAGGTAGCTGATGTTTCAAGTAGTAACTTAAGCTACTTTTATTTATTAAAAATATTAGGTTTCCGCGACAATAAGGATGAAACAAAATCTACGCGGGTGAAACCGCAGGGCACAGCTAGTATATAATTAAACTAGCTGTGCCCCGCGGTTTCACATGTGTAGATTAAATTTTATGGTTGGCCTGCGGAACCCTAATGTTTTTTAAATCAAGTGGACCTCAGTTAATCCGTGTATCGTCAGCTGTCTGTCAGTGAAAGATCCATTAAAGTCGGTCCAGCCATTTCAGATATTTCCCGGAACAAACAGACAGACAGACAGAGAATAATTTAGAAAATTAGTTTGTTCATGTCTGTATCGTATATACTTTCACATGCATTTAGTATAAAGCTGTTATTTTGGAATTACTAACAAACACTTCGATTTTATTTATCTGTATAGATGTAGAGATAGATATATACTAATAGCGAATAACTGGCGAATGGTGGGTGTACTATTTACTACACCTCTACCTACCCCTTCAGGGAATACAACGTGAGCATATGTATCATCATCTCCCTGGCCTTATCCCATGTATTTGGGGTCGGCACTTCAACCCGATGTGGCTGATCACCTGATTTTTATACGAAGCGACTGCCATCTGACCTTCGTAACCCCTTTTTCGAGCAAAATCGGCAATCTGGGTTTTCTGGGCCTCTGACTGACCTGTAACGATTGCCAAAGATGTTAAATTGGCAACCGGGACCGACGGCTTAACGTGCTCTCCGAGGCACGGAGGGAACTCGGGCAGTCACCCATCCAACTACTGGCCAGGCGGTTGCTTAACTTCGCTGATCGAATCATATGCGCAATAGCAACTGTGCCACGAGCTCCTCGTGAGAATATGTATGTAGTTAGATTAATGTGACACGATCACTCCATCGACGAAGTGTTCGTCTAACGCTTTCAATGGTACTCAACCCTCCACACGCCTTATGAGAGCCTGGTACTCGATCTCGCAAGCTTACAAAGGGCTGAGAATGTCACAAAGGGAAAGGTCATCGAAAGAACCTGCTCTCTTTTCGCGTTATGTTAGGTAAGTATCAATTCCAGCACTCATCATCATTTCTTTGACCTTAGCCCATTTATTGTTGGGGTCGACACTGAAAAAACGTTCCTAATATATTTAGATACTAGCTGTGCCCTGCGATTTCACCCGCGTAGATTTTTTTTCATCCTTATCGTCGCGGAACCCAAATATTTTAAATAAATAAAAGTAGTAGACAGACGGACAGTCAGTCAGAGAAAAATTTACTTGTTTTTTTTGTGTCAGTAGCGTGTATATGCATTTAGTGAAAAGCTGTTATTTTGGAATTACAAACAGACACTACAATTTTATTTTTCTGTATAGATGTATAGATTGGCAAAGTAGCCGTAGCGTTGGCTGGCTTCATTTTGTGGAAACAATGATGATTACATATAGATAAATAAAATTTAAGTGTCTGTTTGTAAATCCAAAATAACAGCTTTTAACTAAAGATATAAGAAAGTATAGACGGTTCTGATACTAAAAAAAAAACAATTAAAAAAAATCTCATTTTTTTTCTGTTCCGGTTATTCTCTGAAACGGGTGAACCGATTTTAACGAAACTATCACTGACAGTAGCCGATATTACAAGGAGTAATCCAGGACTACTTTTATTTTAGAGAAAGTTTTTATTACTAATCCTACGTGGGTATATCCGCGGGGCACAGCTAGTTTAAGATAAAATTATGAAAATATTATTTTTTTCGGTCTTCAAACACACTTCTAGATATTATTATATCCCGTTATGCCTACCCCTCGTTACCTCAACCTAGCTCCTTATTGTGAAATGAAGAGACGGGTGTCAACTTGTAGAACGTTTATTGTTGTACAATATTATAGTATACAAGTACTTTGAACACGTCAGTTGGAGTTGCAGAAAGCTATTGCACGCAGTCTTAACAGTCACGGCCCTTGACACGTTCTAAAGGTAGACAATATTTCTTAAAATGTAGAATGTTTCCACAGATACTACTGCTCTATATCGAGCAACTGACATTTGACATTGACACCGCAGACTTCCAATTGCATATCCACAGATAAACATAAACACGACTAGTCGTTCGGTTTTATATAATCTATGTAACACTTATGATAAGTGCTTACTGCAGCCTATAAACGTCACTAACACCAAGAAAGGAATCTTTATTTCAACATACTAAAAGACTAAAGGATCTCATTGAAAATGAAAAATGAAAATGAAAAATATTTATTCAGTTTAGGCCCTGGTAAGGCACTTATGAAAGTCGAGAATTTACCACCGGCTAGCTTTAGCATTAGCTAGATAATAGTCTCCCTAGCCCCATATTATAATGGAACTTGAGTACTACTTTGTCTATTCTATTTGTCTAAACTAATATTATAGCAGAGATTTCATTGTTTTTTTGTTTGTTTGTTTACATTGAATAGGCTCCGAAACTACTTGACCGATCTTGAAAATTCTTTCAGCAATGTATAGCTACATCATCAGTGAGTAACATAGGCTGTATTGTATCTCGTACTCTCACGGGAACGGGAACTACACGGGTGAAACCGCGTGACATCAAGTCAAATTAAAACAACCTTTAAAACTCAATGTAACTTTTCTCATAATGAAAAGCGTATACCAACTTCATCTTGGCGCGCTGTTTTTGCCTTATAGTCGTCGTTATGCGAAAATGAACTAGAAAACAAAAGCCATAGAAGCTATATTGCAATAATTATCCGCTTATGACTGCTTCATCTCTTAGAAAATGTCCGTACTTACTAATATTATAACTGTGAATGTACGTTTGTTTGTTACGCTTTCACGCAATAACTACATAACCTATCATCATGAAATTCGTAATACGTTCACATTTTTGGAGGTATTAGAAGTAACATTTGTTACTTATTATTAAAACAAAATACTTTTTGCAATGCCAGTCGAGCCGTGGGTAAAGCAAGTGTACAATATAATTTCGTCTGAAAGCTTATTTATGGTATAACAAGGAGAAAGACTTCACGTACAACTTTCAACAGCTTTTTCTTTCAAAACACACCCACATTTCGCTAGCAAAAATGGAGGCGAGTCTATTGCCATAAACCGGACCCTTATCGAAACTCCGAGCTGCTACGGGGCATTACAGGTGAAAAAACCCAATATCTAAATAGTCAGTACCTATCAATACAATCCCCAGGGATTGAACCCAGGACCTCACCGAGCTACACTTAATGAGAGACGGAGCCACTTAACCAGTAATTTTAATTTTGGAAACTTAATTGGTTTATGCTTAATCTAAATATGTTTAGTTTAATTTCTTTTAAATAAAACTGTATGTTTTCTTTACACTAATGAATAAATAAATAAATAAAAAAATAAAATAAAAGTAAGTCAGTCTAAATGTGGAGCTCTCCGACTGGGAATTTGATTTCCAATCACCAGTCAGTTATTTACTAAGGTTTCTCAGCGTCGCATTCGTCGTCGAGTGTCGGTTTTAAAGATAAGAAATTGAACCTTATCGTCTATGTATCAATTTCCTATGATTAATACCAACATTCGTCGTTGAGTTCGACGCTGACAAACTTTAGTGAATAACGCGGCTGATCTACATAGTATGCGGTTACTACATACCATGAAGTGAACCGTGCAACTAAGTCTTAATGGAATTAAAAAAGAAATAGCAAGAATCCCCTTCAGATTTTTTGCAAGGAAAAAGTTAATTGGATGGAAAACGCAGGAAAATCTTGACAAGAATTTTAATGAATTGAAGTAAATTGGGAACACGTGTAAGGCTTCAATCTTATTGAGTTTAAGGAACTCGCTATCCTGTTTTATAAGGTAAATTGCTCAGTTATTCTTTGTAAATCTATACAGATAAATAAAATTGAAGAGTCTGTTTGTAATTCCAAAATAACAGCTTTTCTCTAAATGCATATGAAAGTATACACGATACTGAAACTAAAAAACCACGTTTTAAAATTTTTCTCTGTCTGTCTGTCTGTCCGTCTGTCTGTCTGTCTGTCTGTTTGTTCCGGGTAATCTCTGAAACAGCTGGATGGATTTCAACGGGACTTTCACTGGTAGGTAGCTGATGTTTCAAGGAGTAACTTAGGCTACTTTTATTTATCAAAAATATTAGGGTTCCGCGACAATCTGGATGAAACTAAATCTACGCGGGTGAAACCGCGGGGCACAGCTAGTACACAAATAAAATTGAAGTGTATATTTGTTATTCCAAGCCGTGGTGGCTGTGGGGTTTAAGCGATCGCCTGCTACGTAAGCGAAGCAAATTCCAATCAGCGGGGCCTGTGAGAATGAGTTTTTCTAAATAAACGTATGTACAGTTATTTCACACCACGTGCTTTATCGTGAAGGAAATCGTGAGGAAACCTGCATATGTCTGAGAAGTAATTCAGAAGACGAAAGACCCACCTGTCACGTTGGCACTTAATCATCATCGGTGAATAGTGGGTGCTATGATAACTACTCTGCCTACCCTTTCGGGGAAACAGGCGTGAGCATATGTATGTATGTAGTTTGATGGTTTTAAATAACAAAAGTATAATAAGTTTTAATTTTTTCCCTTCTTTTCAACACATAAATCTATACAGATATACATATATATGCAGATAAATAAAATTGAAGTGTCTGTTTGTAACTCCAAAATTACAGATTTTCACTAAATGCATATGAAAGTATACACGGTACTGACATATAAAAACCAATTATTAAATATTTTCTCTGTCTGTCTGTGTGTCTGTTTGTACCGCGTAATCTCCGAAACGGCTGGACGGATTTGAAGGACAGATTTTTTAGGCTACTTAGATTTAGAACATTAGGGATCCGCGGGAAACCATGATATTAAAATCTACGCAGGTGAAACCGCAGGGCACAGCTAGTAATAAATAAATCAACATAAAAATAAATACTCCTGCCTTTCGTCGTTTCCCGTCTTCCTCCTTTTCTTCTCTGTCTTCCGTCAATTCTTATTTTTCCTCTGCCATTCTTAACCGTTCAAACATTTTCTATCATCATCGCATACAAACTCATTTCTACAATTCCACATGTATATGGTAAATACATAGATCATTTGCCGGGCACAGCTAGTATTGGATAAACTTTACGAAAACCCAAAAGTGGTATAAAACCGACTCTACATTCGAAAGTAAACTACGAATTTACTAAACCATAGAACCTAAGCCCTTAAAGGTCCTTTTTGAGCAAAAGGATCACAAATCACAGATTAACGTACCAAGGATATAAAGTAGCGTTTATTTACGGCCCTCTAGGGTTAAACCTATCTACCGCTTCTAAAGGGTTAAGGGAACATTTTATTGCAAGGGTTGCTTAATGCCTTAGACCTTACCTTAAACTATATATTTGTCTGAAGTTAAGAATTGGTACGTTTGAACAATATGACTACGCTTTTAGGGTTCCGTGCCCAAAGGTAACAAACAGGGGCCTATTACTAAGACCGCTGTCTGTCTTTCCGTCCATCCGAATGTCCGTCCGTACGTATGTATATTCGGGCTACTATATTCAAACTCAAATTCAAAAATATCTTTATTTGATTAGAAGTCTTACAAAGTACCTACATTCAAATTACACTGTACAGTAGAACAAGACAAAGTAACATTCTTTCGCGCTTGCGCCAATAGAAACGATACAAAATGTATGGTAATGACATAAGTAAATCAGTCACGTGACATATGTCAGTCCCGTACATTTTTTATCGTTTCTAATAGTGAAGCGTGAGGATAATGTTACTTTGTCTACAGGCCCAGGATTATAAATGTTACCACCGGGTTCGGAAGGTTGTTTTTGCTGAGACGAGAACCTGGCAAGAAACTCGGCAATTACTCATTTCAAATATAGTGGGACCTTTTCACCTGGCAGCACAGCGAATCTATACCAACCAGGGCCTGTAGACAAAGTAACATTATCCTCACGCTTCGCTAGTAGAAACGATACAAAATGTACGGGAATGACATATGTCACTTGGTTGGTTTATGTCATTCCCGTATATTTGTTATCGTTTCTATTACCATAAGCGCTAGAGAATATTACTTTGTCTAAACTTACTGTACTTACCACCAGTACCCCTATCACGAGTTTTCGTAATGTACAGTCGCTAGCGTCTCCGCCGTATATTGTATAAGACATGGTACAGCGCCTCCAAGCGGTAACGTAAAGAACTAAAATATGTCATACAAATAGTAGTGCTTTCAACGTTTTCCTGATCTACACTCGCTAGCGTCACCCACAATATTTGTTTGTGCTATCGAGGCTAATTTTACAGAGCAATATTTACTTTGTAAATTAAAATCTAATCTGTTAATTAGAAAATATTAAAATAAGTCGTTAAAGAGTTTGCTGAAAATGTACCAAATACCAGGCGTCATCAAACTTTTAAACCATAATTACATACAACCGTTTTACCGCTAATGTTCAGGCAAATTTTACCAACACAAAGGATTAAAGTTTTAAATTTACTTACTCATTATCAACGTAACATACTGAGTTGAGACGAGAGGGTGAAAACCTCAGGAATTCCTTAAAATACCAGGGGGGAAAAGGTTGGGACACATTTTACACCCAACAAGGACTCAAAAGCCTTAAGGTTTTTGTCTTTCTTCTGCATCGTTCGCATTAACATTACCATCAGTAAAAGCAAGAAATTTCGTTATTTTGCCTCATTTTCCCTAATGAAAATTGTGATTGTCTCGTTGATCCTCTGTTCAATCCTGGGGCCTTACCATGAGCTCTTATTGTCATGATAGTTTCACTCATTTATGAGACAGATGTATGTGACGTGTATACATCTGTCACTGTCGCACAACTGAATTAACATTGCAATAAGAGCTCATGGTTGGGCCCCTGGGTCGGGCAAAGTGTTATTGGGTTTTTCCATCTGTAATTTTTCATTAGTAACCTGGGGCCTTACTACGAGCTCTTATTGCCATGATAGTTTCACTCATTTAAGAGACAGATGTATGTGACGTGTATACATCTGTCACTGTCGCACAACTGAATTAACATTGCAATAAGAGCTCATGGTTGGGCCCCTGGGTCGGGCAAAGTGTTATTGGGTTTTTCCATCTGTAATTTTTCATTAGTAACCTGGGGCCTTACTACGAGCTCTTATTGCCATGATAGTTTCACTCATTTAAGAGACAGATGTATGTGACGTGCATACATCTGTCACTTTCGCACAACTGCATTATCATTGCAATAAGAGCTCATGGTTGGGCCCCAGGTTTCTGGATTAGTGGCCGATTAATGGCATTAGGCTCGCCCTCTATTACATAACTGGCGAAATGTTGGTGTACACCTCTGCCTACCCTCTCGGGGAATACGTCTGTATTCCCCGAGAGGGTAGGCGACGAGTATATTATGTATGTGTGAAAATTGTGAAAATCCTTTTTCTTACTGATTTATTCCTTCATTTAAAGAACGTTAGTACGAACGCTAAATTTGCATAATGTCCATCTGTTGTTCTTCGTTTCAATTAGTTCCTGCCTAGCGAACAATTCTGATAAAAACAATTTAATTAAAGATACTTTATAGCAATTCATATAAAGAGCCGTAGTGGCCGTGGGGTTTTATCAGTCGCCTGCTACGTAAGCGACGCAAGTTCTAATCCTAGCGAGGTCTGTGGCTGTACCAATGAGCTTTTCTAAAAAAACTCATGTGCAGTGATTTTACACCACGCGCTTTACGTTGAAGGAAAATATCGTGAGGAAACCTGCTGTCTGAGAAGTAATTCAAAGACGTATGTATAGTGCCTGAGACGGCGATAGACTCACCTTCTGTCTCGTTGGCACTTAATCATCTTCGATGAAATATGGGTGTTGTTATTGCAAAACCTCTGCCTACCCCTTCGGGGAATACAGGCGTGAGCATATGTATGTAAAGAAAACTCTTTATATGGTTTAATGAAGAATGCGAACGTTTCCAAATTAAAGAAAATAAAAAGAAAATCGAAATTTTAAAATATTTTTTGGCCCTCTCCAGTGTTGATTGGTACAGCTGTATGCTAATGAAACTTCATTATATATATATATGGTCAAATTGTTTTATTATATCACGAGTAACAACGGTTTGAGGTATGTACCATCAAGCAGACTATGTGCTTGAATATCCTACAATAAATGTTAGGTACAAAATATCACTGATGTATTTATTATAAAGAGGATAGGAGGAAATTGGTTCAAAAATTACTGGACCGATTTTAAAAATTCTTCCATTGAATGCTAGATTATCACTGATTAATATAGGCTATATTTTATCTCCATACTCCCACGGAGAACGGGAACTACCGCGTGACGTCCGCTAGTTTCTTATATCCATACATCTATACAGATATATAAAATTGAAGTGTCTGTTTGTAATTAAAATAACAGATTTTCACTAAATGCATATGAAAGCAAACACGCCACTGAAATTAAAAAAACCAAGTTTAAAAAAAAAACTGTGTCTGTCTGTCTGTTTGTTCCGGGTAATTTCTGAAACGGCTAGACCGATTTTAACGGGACTTTCACTGGCAGGTAGCTGTTTGTTTCAAGGATTAACTTAGCGGTGTTTCAAGGATTAACTTAGGCAATTTTTATTAATTAAAAATATTAGGATTCCGGGACATTAAGGATGAAACTAAAACCACAGAGCACAGCTAGTTATAACTAAGCTGTCCTCATATAAATTTGACTTATCAAACATGAATCCAAATTAACACTGCGACAATATCCCTTGTCATTTTCAAACACCTTTTCGTAACCAGATAATAAATCTGCTTAAGCTTGGAGATCAATGGCATTAAGATAATCCCCGTACATCAGAATTACCAGGGTAGCATAAACGAATACAAATCTCAATGAAAACACTCAATGCATCGATCGAATTGTTTGAATTTATAGATAACTCCTAACACATCTGCGCGCCTGGTACTTTGAAGTTAAGATTCCATGTATTTAAAATGTTTTTTTTTGCGTACCTTTGCATCCCAGGAGTGTTCGTCCGACGTTAGTCCTCAGCGTCCTTCCACAGACACAGTCGAATGGGTACTGACGCCTGTTGGAGTTAGGGTGGCTCGCGATCTATATAGAGCTGTTATACTATTTTATTGCTAGAAATTTTTGTCATCATTTAACACGTTAAGAAATTCTTAAAATTATTATTTTCTTATAAATATATCAAGGATTTCTAAAAGAATTTGGCTTATCGTCTTGCACAGATTACACTCACCTAGATACCTACTCAGATACCCACATTTCACCCAAAATTATTAGGTGCATGTAAGATGGTGAGTCTATCGCCGTCTCAGGAATTACAAACGTCTTTGAATTACATCTCAGACATTTGCAGGCTTTCTCACGATGTTTTCTTTCTACTTAATTTTATTCTGTACTAAGTTTGACTAACTCAATGGTACACGTCGCTTGAATTCGAACTAGAGTGGCAGCGACAGCTGAAAGCCACCACGGCTCACTTTCACCAATTGCTTCACCTTTACCATAAAACGTGTGATGGGACATGCATTATATCATAATGAGTAAAATTTTTGAGTAATCTTTTTTCTAAGAAACTTCCATATTGCTTACAAGCTTTTCAAAGACAAAAACATATTATCGTATCGTAAACAGCTCTATATAATTCATAGTACAATTTTCTCAAATAGTAGCACAGTACCAAGTATTGGTCTCCCCCACACAACCAGCAACAGTTTGCCCAATGTTGCCAGTAGGGAGAAAATTACCAATTTACCTACAAAATATTTTACTCGGACATTAATCGGTCTTCGAATTTAATGCTCCCCCTTCCCTTAATACACTCAAATACTTTATGTGATTCAATTATTTATAATATTCATAAGAATAGTTGCTATTGAGTATTGTTATAATTTTTAAGATAGATAATAAATAGCGCTCTGGAAAATATCGCTTTTAGACGCCATTTCTCAAAATGTAAGTAAATTCGGTACGCATAGTGCGGGTGACCGGTGTTGGTCAAGTTTATAGAATTGTAAGCTTTCTTGCTATCTTTGTTGCATTAAAAAATCCCACCAATTATTTCCTAATCACGGACTTATATTGATTTTAAATGGCACGGCATTGCTATAACAATCTGGACTAATTTCAGACTAATAAGCTATTTACATTTGACTTAAACTACTATGAAGAGAATTATTAATGTGTCTAATAGACACTATCTAATAGACATATTCGTTACTGTCTCTTGTTTGGGGGATCAAACTGGCCTTCCAAAGATTGCTGGAACTAATTAAAACTAGTATTCATATTCAACGGTTTATTAATGTCAAAAAAAGAGAAACAAAACAACGATGGACGTATTTATGTAACGCTATTTACTCACAAACAATAAAACTAAAACATACTCATGTACGATTCGTACACCTCTATTAAGGGAAAGACACATTGTTCTTGTGTTCTTTATAAATAGCAACTGTAATTACTGTATTACTAGCTGTGCCCCGCGGTTTTTTAGTTTCATCCTTACTGTCGCGGAACCCTAATATTTTTAATAAAAGGTAGCCTAAGTTACTCCTTGATATATCAGCTGCCTGCCAGTGAAAGTCCCGTTAAAATCGGTCAAGCCGTTTCAGAGATTACCCGGAACAAAAAGACAGACAGACAGAGAGAGAATTTTTTAAAATCTTGGTTTTTTTGTGTCAGTAGCGTGTATTTGCACTTCCATATGCATTTAGTGAAAAACTGTTATTTTGGAATTACAAACAGACATTCCAATTTTATTTATCTGTATATGTATGTATAGATATAGATATTCACTAAACTAACTCAAGTTTTATTATTTTCATCAAAACTGTGGGGTAATTTAAATTTTACTACAAACCACCCCATTACTTACAGTGAAAAGCGAATATTATCCGACCGGAGCAAGATGGCATCACAACCTACGCGTAACGAGATGAAATTGTACCTAAATGTGACATTCAATTTAGGAGTATTATACTGGAAGCTGTGCTTTTAGGTTCTGCTTATATTTTATAGAACAATGATTCTTATTCCTATTGTAATAGAGTTGAACACGTATGAACGTATTTTTTGTCATGACAATATCAGACCAATTTTCCTTGATGGGCCTTTTTAAGTCTGCATGATTGACGTCGTGACGTCATCAAGTTTTAGGGGTTTGTAAAGCCAATGATAAGCGTTTACCGCGGACTTTAGAGAGTAATTAATATGGATATGAATGTTTCTGTTTGTTTATTCTTTCACGTCAACACGAAAACAAAGTAATTTTCACACAGATTCATCATCTCCCTGGCCTTATCCCATGTATTTGGGGTCAGCACTTGATTCAACCAGATGTGGCTGATCACCTGATTTTTATACGAAGCGACTGCCTTCGTAACCCCATTTTCGAGGAAAATCGGCAATCTGGGTTAAACCAGTTGTCAGACTTTCTTAGGCCTCTGACTGACCTGTAACGATTGCCAAAGATGTTAAATCGGCAACCGGGACCGACGGCTTAACGTGCTCTCCGAGGCACGGAGGGAACTCGGGCGGTCACCCATCCAACTACTGGCTAGGAGTATGGTTGCTTAACTTTGCTGATCGCTTCATATGCGCAATAGTAACAGTGCCACGAGCCCCTCACAATCTCAATTTTCACACAGATTACAGGCATGATAATATGGTGCCTTTATCCCTTTCCAAGGGTAGGGGTGTAGCTCGACGTGTACCCCAAGTATAGGACATCGCCTGGGTATTTTCCTCATTTCGTATGGGAACGTTAAAAAGCGCCCCAAGCGGCGAGTGTAAGAGTTTTACGTCTTACGCCTTAGACGGCGATAGATTCACCATCGGTCACGTTGGCACTTAATCATTTTCAGTGTAAAGTAAGAGTTGTTCACTTCACTCTGCCTACTTCGGGGAATACAGACGTGTGCATATGTATGTGTGCCGATGAAACTAAATGTAGGCGAAATTATGAAAGCCAATAAAAACCTACCTGTTCTATTGAATATTCCCGCACTCCTATTTAATGAACATATCAACAACAAAACCAATTAATAGAGAGCTTCATAAAGCCACGACATCCATTAAGGTAATTTTATTGACATTGTGTGGGTAGGCTCGGCCTCCCGGTGCGTTTTACGTAAATAACATCATTGCTTATCGACTGTGTTCACTTATGGCTATTTCTGATGGGGACATCGGTAGCAACATACTTATACAGGTGTCGGAGGAAAAGGAACAGTTGTCTTCTAGAAGTTCTAGGGTTTTATGAATATATCACTATATTGAAATTGTAAAATATCTAGCTACAACGATAACGTAGTTATAGGCAACGGCCGAAGAGCTCGTGGCCTTAAGCGATTGAATGAACGCGCGGCCGCGTTTACCTACATTGCGTACGCGGTCATTATGCTTTTTAAAATAAATGGAAGGTTACTGGTCTCAAAAAATAGTTTTATGGGATTATTTCAGGATTTATTAGTGGGAGAAAAAAAAATAAAAACGTAATTAGATTTCACGTGAATAACTCTACGTTACAGCTGATTTTTATGCGAAAATAAGGCATTGATTTTGTCAACTTTGAACATATATTACTAGAAAACGGAAGAAAATATTTTTGTCATAATAATTTTAATTACTTCCTAAAATTATACCCTATCACATATTTTAAGAGCTGTCCCGGTTTTCCCGACACCCTGTATATACACACACCTGTAGTCCCCGAAGGAGTAGACAGAGGTGCTATAATAACAACACCCACTTTTCACACAAGCTGATTAAGTAAGTGCCAATGATGATAGATGGTGAATCCATCACCGTCTCTTCTCAAACTCAAAAATATCTTTATTCGATTAGACTCTTAACAGAGCACTTTCAAAGCAGAACGACACAATTATAAAGGATTATACATATGTACAATAATAGTATAAGGTATCTGTATTTGTCTGAATACTTATGTAAGTGGAGTGGAATCCCCAGTCAAGCAGCTTCGAATTTCCAACGGGAAATCCTATTCTTTCTGGTCAGAATTGCGCTAATTTAACAGAAATATCTATGAGTAAAGAAATCATTTATTTCTAGCAAACAAACAGACAATAAACAAAACGAAAAAACTCAAAAACTTAAGTAGAAAATCGGCAAAGATGTTAGCACAATTGGTCTTTCCGCAACAGACTTGACACACGAACCACTCCAAGCCACGGTCCTCGGCCAAATGTACCAGGATCTCATCAGCATTTTGGAGAACGTAGTCTTGGATGAACTTCCATATGTACATAAAGGAGTTTTCCAATATTAATATCGAAAGAGGGATCTGGAATGGGAGAAGAAGAAGATATGACTTGGATAATAGATAGAATGGTTTTGACATGAAAATTATAACATTTATTCAGTTTCGGCCCTGGTAAGGCTTATGAACGTCCAAGATTTACCAGGCTTTTTGCCCTTTAAGAAGAGCCGTGGTGACTGTGGGGTTTGAGCAGTCACCTACTACGCAAGCGATGCAAGTTCGAATCCCAATAGGGCTTGAACCAATGAGTTTTTATAAAAACTCTATGTGCAGTGACTTCACATCACGTGCTTTACAGTGAAGGAAAACATCATGAGAACCTGTATTATGTCTGAGAAGTGTTTCAAAAGACGTTGGCACTTAATCATCGTTGTAGAAAAGTGGGTGTTGTTATTACAACATGCCTATTCCTTCAGGGAATACAAGCGTGAGCATAATATGTAAAATTTCCTTTTGCCGTAAATTTGTCTACGTGGAATTATACAAAATACGTCATACTTCGTAATACGTAAAAAAAAGGAAAGTTCAAGAGGGACGCATAGATAGCTTTTACTAAGACTCATAGATAGATAACTCAGAGCATGTTATCGATGACGATTGATCAATAATTTAAAGTAATATACCTCCAGAACAGTGCATAGTAGGTAACATTTCTTATATAGCAAGCTTGGTATGAAGTCAATTTCCCGAAGCACCAAGCAAATGCTGATCAGATACACGAGTGTTGAAGCTAAATTGGTGCTTTTCAACAGCTTGGCTGAAAAAAATACATTAGGCAACTTAAGTAAAGAAAAATTGTCCTATTTCCAACTTGGAATAAGTCGTTAATTTAATGACTAAGTGCTTTTGCGTTTCCCTTAGAATGATAATGAGGTGGGCCCATTCATTTTTATCGATTTGCGAATTGAAATCCCAAATTGTGTTTCCTTCTCTTCGAAGTCTCTTTAAGATGTGTAGAGATTATTAAAAGGTATCGCGCAAATGACGCATCTGTTATTGCAGGCGTCCGTCCTGCGGTGAAAATGAAAATAAAAATGATTTATTCAGTTTAGGCCCTGGTAAGGCACTCCTGTTCCAACACGTCAATACCTTCAGCACTCGAATATGTGCTCAATTTGTGCTCAATTTGTGACAGGTCCTGTCGTTCCCGAATCGGCCTTATCTGGCGGTGCCGCCAAAACTCAACTAACCACTGATGCTGCTAAAATCATCTTTCATAGATGTTGAATAGGCCGATGAATAGGCACTTATGAATGTCGAAGAATTTATCACCGGTTCGGAACTAGCTCTGAGAAGAACCCGCAAGGACTGTTTACCACCTGGCGGGCCGTACACTTTTTTGCCAGTGCCCCAACTACATGATTTCCTCATTTTGTATGGGAACGTTAAAAAGCGCCCCAAACGGCGAGTGTAGGAAGTTTTACGTCTCCATAAAAAAAGCGCAAAACGCAAGGTCATACGACGATGTTCGAACGTGTCAAACCTGTACTTGAGGCACTGTTATATTAAGAAACAGACCTTCATGCATCAAATACACATCATTAATTAACAACGATAAGGCGAACACCAACGCCACAGTGCTTGTCATATGATTTTGATTCGTATCATATCCTATTGTCTCATTTCATTCTATTGCTGATAATTAATTTTCTCCTAAAATAAGCACGTTTTCAATGCGTTTTATTTTGATTGACGCTCATTTGACAGGTGACAGAAGAACTATTACGCCGTCAAAGACAGGCATCATGCTCTATGTCTGTTAAAGACAGTGGCATCATATTTTTTTAAATGGCTTAAGAAGACAAAAAAGTTTTGTTTATGAATGTGGATCGATACAAAGGAGATGAAGATCTAATGAACGATGGATGGATTGTGTGAAAGATAATATGGCTAAGGGAGTGAATACAAATATGACTGCTGATAGAGAGATAGGGAAGAGAAGAACACATTGCGCCGACCACTAATAACATGGGGCAAGGGCAGAGTATTATGGTGAAATTGAAAAAAAAAACATTTATAAGGACGTCCTAATGTTTCTTTCAGCGCCTTTAATTCTCCTAATCTCTAGCGATCTTATAAAACTGGCAATCTAGCATAGGCCTTCTGTAAGGTAAGTACCGTCCCCAGTCGGGCAGCAGCGACTTTCTCCTACAAAGAATCAACAAGGAACATACGTCAATTGAAATCGTGAGAAACCTGCAATCAGTCGTTTGCCGGTTTCCTCACGATGTTTTCCTTCACCGTAAAGCACACGGTGTTAAATTTATGCACGTAAGTTTTAAATAAACTCATTGGTACAGGCAGAGTAGCAGACGACTGCGCCAACCACAAGGCCACCACGGCTGATCAGTCGGCTCATCAGTTTTTTTCATTGAGAAATATATTTGATTTAAATACACCGACGTCTTTTTGAGCGTGAAAATATAAATGGTCACGTTAGCTATAACCTTTATACGTCGAATTCCATCTCACATTTACGACGTAAAGAACATAAAACAATCATAAAACCAATTTTATCAACCGATTGCACATCTAGTTAGGATTCGAGACGTCACAAAGTTTGAAAATGAAACGAAAATGCTAGCACTTATACCTTTAATAGACACACAGCTATCCATATTAATAACTATCAGTTTATTTGTAAATACTGCAGTATGTTTAGAATCAAGTGATAGTGAAGAAAATGTAGAAAAACTTAGGTTAAGTAGTTCAGAAAGTGATCGTGTTATTAATAAGTATCATGATGAAGATACGTTTGATAACCCACGAACTGTAGAGGAGAATCAGAAGAAATATGACAGTAGTGAAGATATCAAATCACTTCTGGAAGAAAAGTATAAATTCGTTAATGATGAAATGACTACGCGATACAAGATAAGTCGAGATGAGAGTGAGTACCCAGGTAAGGAATGTTTTGTATTAGATTTAAGTTGCCGTGGAACATGTTGATGCACTAAGTAATGAAATTGTCGATGTACTTATTATCAAAATACGCGTTGATCCTAACCACTAATTATTTGGTGTAGCAGCCCGGACTCTCGTCGTCTCTCGTAGCAGTCCTACCCGTTTAATGGTAGTAGGCTCGCCCCCTTTTACATGGGACTTATACACTATATTAGTATGAACGAAGGATATTTTAACACATTAGATAAATCATTATGAAAAATCCTAACTAAAAAAGGACCGAAAAAATCGCGTCTCCATGCTGTCTCCGAAGCAATCGGCGTGAATGGCGGCGGGAATACATGGAATCGAGACACGACGTGTTCCGCGCTCTTTTTATGTAGGCATTTCCTACGGTACCTATTAATTTAATGCGGAGTTTATGATTAACGTATTCTTTTGGATAATTCCATAAAAAATTAAGAGTATATTTTTTTACATTCGTGATTCTGATATACTCCCTGATACTGATTACTCCCCGGAAAAAATCCTTCGTTCTACACATACAGTATATTGGCGCAGTCTGGGTGCCTGCTGCCGAACGCTTCGAAAATTACAGGGCGTATGTGTCTATTCTACAACGTTGTATACCTTATAACATTGCAGTGTTTCCGGATACGCATGAAGATCGCCATATCGCCTGGGCATTCCGGTCGTATGCTGTCCGCAGGATCGTGGGGGGTATGGAGACGAGCATCAGCATGTATCCGTACAACGTGGCCATCTCCCGGAGCGGGAAGCACTGGTGTGGAGGCTCCATCATTGATGAACAGTGGGTGCTCACTGCTGGACACTGTTTGGAGTCGTATGTATTTGGTGTTTCTGGAGAATACTATGGAGATTTTATACTGCACTAGCTGTGCCCCGGAGATCACTATTTTATTTTAAATTAAGGTTGCCTAAGTTACTCCTTGTAACATCAGCTATCCGACAGTGAAAGTCCCGCTAAAATTTGGCCGTTGCGGAAATTACCTGGAAAAACAGAAAAACAGAGTAATTCTTAAAAAAATATTTTTTTAAATTCGGTATCACATACAACTTTCGTATGCATTTAGCGATTAATCAAACGCCAAGGCCACCACGGCTGTCATTTTCATACCGTAAAATTAAACGTTTTTAATATGGCTTATTCCCAGACGGCCCATAGATTTAAAAAAATAAACGTTTTTATATTAATTCCCGCGACCTCCACGACAGTTCAATTTCTTGGATGTCGTGAGAATTCATTAATATATTCGACAGAATAATAAGACAGAATATAAGCCCTTAATACGCGCTGCTTAAACGATCATAGTTGGCCCCCTGTTCTCGGCTGTTCTTCTGATATTACTATCTACGGCTACTACTAGTTTTTATATACCACAATCTCAACCTGTGACCTAGAAATCCCCAAATTCCAGGCATTTAGAAACTGCCTGTATGACAAACTCTAGGATCTTTGGCAACGAAGTGCTTAGGAGTTTATGTATTTTACAGAGCCTACGACAGTACTAAGAAGAAGTTGCAGCCATACATCGTAAGAGCTGGGAGCTCGTTCCATAATCGAGGAGGATATCAAGCGAGGGTCAACAAGGTATGAGATTCTTTAATGTTTTGGGGTTCCGAAACTCAATTGGAAGAAAAGGAAACCCTTAAGGACCCCTTCAGTGTCTTGAAGTAATACTTTTAGCATATACGAGACTACACTACGCCAATACGAATCTAGAAAAGTTAAATCATGTGAACACTTTCGAGGCCAATCTAATTCGAAGCATGACATAGGATCACGAGTAGCTCAGTTGGAAGAGCAACTGCACGGTTTGCAGAGGTCGTGCGTTCAAGACCGCCTCGTGTTCGTATTTTTCCTGACCATGAGAATTAGGAATGTAAACATGAGTGTCATGCAAAAACAATCGAATAATCTGATGTCTATTCAAATTCATGATCTATTTCTTGTAGGTATTTTTCCCAAAGCAATATGTGCCAGGGAATCCGGACTTCGACTACTGCCTGATGAGGTTAGACCGCCCTATGCCCATAGGACGGAACATCGCTGTACTAAATCTCCCTTCGAAGGACTACACTGTGAAGTATGACGACATACTCATTGTCACTGGCTGGGGAAGTACTAATGTAAGTAGTACGTATAGAGTCAAATATGAGGGCATCTAGGAGCTGGACCTCACCATTTTACCATCTATATACATATATACACAGCTAAATGAATTTGAAGTGTCCGTTTGTAATTCGAAAATAACAGCATTTCACTAAATGCATATGAAAGCATATACGGTACTGACAATAAAAAGTTATTTTTTATTTGCAAATTTGTCTGTCGGTCCGTCTGTCTGTTTATTCCGGCTAATCTAACGGCTGGACATATTTAAACGGGACATTCACTAACAGATAGCTGATGTTTTGAGGAGTATTTTAGGCTACTTTTATTAAAAAACATGAGGTTGCCACGGTCACCCACGATATTAAGTCTACGTGGGTAAAACCGCAGGGCACGTCTAGTTTATTTCAAGGACAGATAAATCTCTTTTGTTCATTTTCCCCCTCTTGTACAGGAGTCCGGTTACGGCCACATTCCGGACCGCCTCCGGTTCGTTCCGGTTCCTGTGATGAAGTTATCCGACTGCCAGACTTCGTACAGGTTCTACATATCTCCCAGGATGGTGTGCGCTGGATACGCTACGGGGGGGAAGGATGCATGTAATGTGAGTACAATTATAGGTAAGTATAAACAAGCTGAAGTGGCTGTGGGCCGGCCATATCTCGCGAAGAACCGACAACCGCTAGAGTACACGTGTTCTTGAGTGGAGACCGCGACTCGGCAAACGTAGTGTAGGACGCCCTCCGGCCAGAGTGCCTAGTGCGAGTTTTCTTAAAATCGCCTTCACTAGTCACCGCGTCGACGTAAAGGCAGATTTGTATGGACTCACAATAGTGTCATGCTTAGGCCGACAGAGGCGCTGTTTCGATCCTATACAAATCTGCGTTAACATTGACGCGGTGACTTGTGACGGCGGCAGTGAAAAACTCGCACTAGGCACTCTGGTGGGATGACGATCTGCGAAAGACTGCAGGCGGATACTGGATGCGGCAAGCTGAAGACAGGGCGCTATGGCGCTCATTAGGGGAGACCTATGTCCAGCAGTGGACTAATATAGGTTGTAGATCATCATCATTTATTTAAGAGCTAGGCTCTTGTCGGTGAAGCAATCGCCAACCCTCTCTATTGTCCGCTAACACTTTGACTTCCTTGTACGACATGACGCTGACTTGTTCCTTCAGCTGTTGTATGTAACTAATCCTTGGTCTCCCTCTTCTTCGCTTTCCTTCTATCTTCCCTTCTATGATGTTTTTAATGAAAGGTTGTAGATAGATAAGTAAAAATAATCAATCGGCCATTTTCAAAATCAAAGTTTATGGATGGATTGCTATGCCCAGTTATCTGTCAGTGTATCTATCCATACCTTCAATTGGGTAATGTTAACTAGCGATAAGTTATTGCAATGGAAGTAAGGACGAAATGACAGATTAACAAGTTAAACAGACATTGCAAATTTATTTATCATTCTATATTTTGTTGTTCAAAATTTACAGCTTTTCATAATCTTATGCATATTAAAGTATATACTTCCACAAAAAAACAATTTTTGAATTGTTTCTCTGTCCGTCTGTCTAGTCCCGGCTAATCTTTCAAACGTCTAGACCGGCACTTTCACTGGCAAATAAAAATCCGCGATATTAATCCACCCGTAAAATTAAGTCTAGGCGGGTGAAACCGCGGAGCACAGCTAGATTGCTATAAATATGAAGTCGTATACATAGTACAGCGCCTCCTAGCGGTAACGTTAAGAACTAAAACAGTGCAAAGCTCGTCGTAGAGGTACGAGGTATTGATTCCTTCACTGTCCTCAACAATACAAGGACTTACGGACTTCCTAAAAACTAAGTAGGTATTATTCGTTGCTTAAGTTTGGGACTAGATGGCGCTGTGCGGTCATGATTAATTTTAGGTCAACTAGCGACCCACCCTTATTTCGCTTTGGGTTACGGATTTGTAGACTATTATAAAACGTTGGCTTTTGCTCTACTTGTAGCTTTTACCCGCGGTTACGTTCGCATTACAAAAAATATTTATTTTTTATTTATTTATTTATCTATTACCTTGAAGCAGATGTGTACAAAGCTTCACGATGATCAGATAAGTAATTCTCGGGTGAATGCGTAACAAACTAACATCCACACTTAAAATATTAGTAGGGATATGGAATAATTAGCTACTAACTACTACTAGAGTAATTACTGAGTTTCTTGCCAGGTTCTTCTCAGTAAAAGCAACCTTCCGAACCTGGCGGTAGCATGTATAATACTGTAAATTGTATCATTCTGACTAGTACTTTCTTAGAAAGTCGAATCAAATAAAGATACGAGTATCATTTAAAGATACATCTTCTTTACCGATAAATAAAATTGAAGTGTTTATTTGTAATTTCAAAATAACAGCTTTTCACTAAATGAATATGAAAGTAGGTATATACGGTACGGTATTGACATAAACATTTTTTTTTTTAATTTTCTCTTTATCTCTCTCTCTCCCCTTCTCTCTCTTTGTAATCGCCGATTTAAGCGGGACTTTCACTGGCAGATAGCAAATTTTACAAGGTATAACTTTTACTAAAAACTACTCTTATAAAAAAAAACATTAGTGTTCCGCGGATCACATATGAAACATACTGTAAGCGGGTAAAACCACGTGGCACAGCTAGTTTTGAATAAAAAACCTGGTCACTTCCAGCACGACTCTGGCGGTCCAGCGGTAAGAGACGGCGTGCTTCTCGGCATAGTGTCCTTTGGTGGGAAGAAATGTGGAGACCCGCGCTCCCCAGGGGTTTACAGCCGAGTGTCTGAGATCACTGACTGGGTGGAGAAGACGATAGCAAACAATGAAGCCTCCGATGTACCAGAGCTGATGGCGAAGATCAAACAAGCAAGATTACGTGAAAAGGAATTGAAAAAGTGAGTGACTCAAGAAGTTGGATGGGTGACCGCCGGAGTTCCCTTCTTGCCTCGAAGAGTCGTCAGTCCCGGTTGCCAATTTAACATCTCTGGCAATCGTTACAGGTCAGACGGAGGACTAGGAAAGTCTCACGATAATGATTTTCCTCTTTATAGAGGTTGTGAAGATCAGATGGCAGTAGCATCGTATTAAATTCAGGTGATCAGCCACATCGGGTTGAATCGAGTAGGGTCTGCACTCGATTCAATCAATGTATAGCGGAAGGGGTAGGCACAGGTGTACTTGATTGAAGTAAACCCACAATTCGCCACGTTTAAGTCTCATGTAGGTAATAGAGGGTGAGTCCGCCATTAATCTGGCACTAATCCCGACTCCGGGCTGCTACTGGGAAATTATAGATGGAAAAACCCAATAAGTACCTAACACTTTTCCCAACACATCAATAGAACCCAACAACGGATTGATAATAAAAAATCTTATCGACATTTTGTGCATTGGAATTGTGTCCATGGTTTACATATTAATTGTGATTAGTTTTGTATTGCGCAAAAAAATCTAAGTAAAATATTTAAGCAAAATTCTTGCCGAGTTTATCCCAGTAAAAGCAACCTTCTGAACTCAGTGGTACGGTGGTATAGAAGCCTAATAATAAATCTATTAATTATAGGTTCAAAGCACGCGTAGATGATAAGAAAAACAAAATTAAGAACTGGCTAAGAGACACTTTGAACTCGCCAGCTTTTATAGAGCTCGCTAAGAAGAAATTGAAGGAAGCTGGGATCCACGCGCGAAGATTTAACATAGAGAGAGAAATTATTAACTCTAGCACTCTTGATGATCGGACACTGGACGATATTAACTTTTCAAACCTAATTAATGATAGGATAATCGAAGAAGATGATACTAATGAATCTGAGAAGTTGCTGAGGACTTTAGCACTGCAAGATATAATGCTAACGGCTGAGGGTATGGAGACAAAGTACCCAGAGAACAGGGCGCGGAGTGATGAAAGCGTTGAGACTTTTGTAGCCTATATTACTTGAGTTTCATAGTACAATTATAACTCTTAATAAAAGTTCTTATTCAAAGAAACTATTTTGGTAAATTTGAAAGTAATATTTAGCATCTCATGGTGTCTGGTCTCTCATGGTGGAGTTCTGAAACATAATCGATAAAAAAAACTTATTTTATTAATGGTCATAACGTAAGACTACTTAGCAAATAGTAAATGTTTGGTCGTAACGTAAGCTATACCTATAATATTAAAAACCTGGATTATGACTTCATTACAATCATACTTGTAGCGACATCTGTTGTAAATAATTGGAAGTTGATGAAAATTAGTTCTACTACTCGACACTAGATGTCGTTGCGTCCAAAGTAATTTCTTATAATTATAATAAAATGATGATATTGAAATATTGTAAAAGTAGCGTGGGCTATTAGAAATCTATTGAATCCTATTTCATAAATCACATTATAGTTTTTGGAAAATTGTAACTTATATTTGTACTCTACACTTTTTGTCAACAGATGGCGCTGTTAGTCCCTTTAAGGGAATTAAATTCATGTCACATTTTATAGTTTATCGGTATCTCCTAACGAGACATGGTTTAAACTAAGACTAGTCCAAACTCAAATTAAATCCGTATCACAGAAAGAGATAGAGTTACATTTAAACCAAGGACTATAGTCTATATTTTATAATCCCTTATAATCTCTTACTTCCCGTAAGAGATTCTAAAACTCTTTTTGTTTATTTTACCAAGCTTCTACTAACCTTTAAATACCAATATAGATAACTCAAACACCTAATTCAACTATAAACTTAGTATAAACTACGTATCTGTTAGTGTGTGTATTTAGCAAATGCTCATATCTTTATCAATGTTTATTTCAGGAAAAACTGCGCAGATCGTTGCACGATAAAAATGCAATGTCTGATAAGTGGTGCATCCTATATTATATTGTCGTTTGTTCACCTGCATATTTAATCATATACGCATTTAATAATTAACTAGCTGGTGCCCGCGATTCCGTCTACGCATGATGTCTTTATATTTTGGAATTCACAAAATATCTTTATAACTTATTATAGCCTATGTGTTATTCTTATGTATAAGTTACGAGCTGTGCCCCGCGGTTTCACCCGCGTAGATTTATGTTTCATGCTGTTTTTTTAAAAATAAAATTAGCCTGAAACACTCCTTGAAACATCAGCTATCTGCCAGTGAAAGTCGCGTTAATCCATCCAGCCGTTTACGCGTGATGCCGTGACAAAGGGAAATGGGGGGCTAGTCTTTTTATAATAATGAATTGTTATTCGTTTTTCTCGCTAAAATTGTAGAATGGTAGGATCTGGCAACATCTTTGTTTTTGATAACATAAATAATAAGTAAATGAGAAGGTAAGGACGAAGTGCACAGGGCCAACCACTAACTTCTCTTACCAATAAGTCAAAAAAGTAGCAAAAACATTTTCTCAGATAGACTCACCATCTGTCACGTTGGCACTTAATCTTCGGTGAAAAGTGGGTGCTGTTATTACAACACTGCCTACCCCTTCGGGGCATACATGCGAGAATATTTATACCTATTATCAAATTTGATTTCGTATGATGATTTCATATGATTTATATTGTTTCGATGATATGTATATATATATGATGATATGCCTGGCTGAGTTTCTTGCCGGTTCTTCTCAGAAGGCTAGTTTCCGAACCGGTGGTAAATTCTCGACTTTCATAAGTGCCTTACCAGGGCCTAAACTGAATAAATATTTTTCATTTTAATTTTTCAGCACTATTTGCGTCTCAAGCAAAGTACCAGGGTGGCAGTAGCAGCAAGAGGTTTTCCAAAACAATGCACTTTGCAACCACTGTGACATAAGATACTGAAAGTGCTCGGTTCTTCTCATTTTCCACGGGTTGCGTAAAAGTTGCACTTTTAAGATCTGCTTATACAGGCTGTCTTGATCTTAGACTAGCTCTGTCTACGGGTTTGCCCGCGTTTTATTACAAATCCCAAATTAATCTCTTTAAACAATATAGTCTTTTTTACTCTGGAATAATGTAGCATTTTATTAGTTAAAGATTGTTTTAAATCGGAAAAAATTAAACAAATATAACCTTACTTCTTTATCTTATTAGTATGGATAGACTTACTACGTGGTACTTTTGGTCATATTAATTCATACAATAATATAAACATACATCATTCGTTAAATTGTTATAAAATGGCCCAAGATTACTGTGCTCCGCGGTTTCACCCACGTCGGCTTAGTTCAATAAGATTCTTTTGAAAAAAAATGCAGGCATATTTCTACCCTATAACATTAGCTATAGAAGTAAATATCTCTTAGAGAATTTACTTTTAGGAAAAGTGTATTTAATTCCCACCTGAAGTCTTTTTAATAATGATAAAATATTCTCACTCTCCATCCATCATTCTTCAATAAATAATGGACGTTAGTACAATACCTCTTCTTCAAAACATTACCATAAATAAATAAACCAAGTCGATTCAAATGCTAAACCGGTTTCACGCCATGCTAAAAGGCAGTAATTAAAGAAACACGCTGTATAAACTAACGTTCCGGTCTACTTGTCCAGTTCGCTGGTTATGTAACACCCTGTAGCAATGCGCTCGATATTTTATTGCTGTCCAATCGACGATTATTGGTGTAAAGTGTTAATCTAATTTATAAAAATCTGGCAAACAAAGAATAGACGCTTAGGTGTGAAAATCAAAATGAATTAGTCAGTTTACGCCCTGATAAGGCATGTCAAATTCAAATTCAAATTCAAATATATCTTTATTCGATTAGACTTTATACAAAATACTTTCAAATCGTCAGAATGACACAATTACACAGGATTATACATGCTACCGCCAGGTTGGGAAGGTTGCTTTTACTGAGAAGAACCTGGGGCCCAACCATGAGCTCTTAATGCAATGATAATTCAGTTGTGCGTCAGTGACAGATGTATGCACGTCACATACATCTGTCTCATAAATGAGTGAAACTATCATGGCAATAAAAGCTCATGGTAAGGCCCCTGGCATGAAACTCAGTGATTACTCTTTTAAAGAATATTATACAGTATTAAAAATACAAAATAAATCATTCAAGCAACTATAAGCCCATGGACACAGTTCCAATGCTCAATTGTCAAAAATAAAAACTAAAAAAATATTACAAATATATGTGAACATGGCAAACTCCAGCCAGACAAAGCAAAATCAAATGTCAAAGAATTTACCAACGGTTCGGAAACCTAGCTTTCTGAGAAGAGCCGGGGAGAAACTCATTCATCATGTACATTTCATTACATAGTAAATTGTTAATTACAATAAAATTCATATCAAATTATTGTGAGGTTATTTTACCCTCGTACTTAGTGATATTTTTTCCCGTTTTTGTAACGTATTTCCGTTCTCGATGAATGACCTATCTAACACATTTTTGTTTTCAATTCAGGCCAGTAGGACCAAAAAGGCCATTTTGGGAGAATGATAATGTGATTCATCACCGATATGACAAAATGATCACTTAGGTGCAATTCATATATATGATTCACGAATGATTGCCAGGGGCGGATCTTGAATTTGTGGGGCCCTGGGCTAATACTGCTTAGGAGACCTAATTACTCAACTAATTGCCATTTTGACAAGAAACTGTTTTCTGTAGTGTTTTTGGGCTGCAGCCCAAAAAGCCTTTAAGTAGATCCGCCCCTGATGATTACAATAATTGTAGATGTTAGTCCCTATGTAACTTTTTATGGTTCTGCTATTTGTCACAAAAGCAATTCATATTTGTGGCCCATTTTAGGAATCTTTATAGGAACGTGTCAAACAGGTGAATTGCGAAATATGAATCATTCCTGAATCATATTCGGATTATATTATGATTCTCCGAAAGTGGCCGTTTTAGACCTAAAGTATGTAGTTCGTGAGATTATGTTCAAGCTTTCAAACTTTTTAGCTTTATGAATTTATAACCTGTATAATAGTACAGCTGAAGGAAAAAGTCAGCGCCATGTCGTACAAGGAAGTCAAAGTGTTAGCGGACAATAGAGAGGGTTGGCGATTGCTTCACCGACAAGAGCCTAGCTCTTAAATAAATGATGATGATAATATACTTTTTTTCGTGTCCTGACAAATTGTCAACAACTAAGAACTTTGTAAGAAGTCCAATCAAGTTTAGATATTTGTGGTTTGATCTTCATTTTGAAGTTTAGTGTTCTAGATTATATTGTACTTACTACTTTTATAATAGTCACTTTGTAGGCCTAGACAAAGTAACTATCTCTCGCGCTTGCGCTAATAGAAGCGATACAAAATGTATGGAAATTATATAAATCAACCACTGGGAATGCTGCCAGTATCTTCGGAACCTTGCCTACAGGAACTCCTTTTAATAATACATTTTAGGTATAAGATTATATATTTTTTTAAGGTTTTTAGTTATTAGTTATTAGATTTAATTTTTTAAGGTTTTTAGTTATAGTTAGTGGTTTTGTTGTTTATCTGTATTAAAAAGAATTGGATTTAATCATCCACTTCACATATATCATTCCCGTAAATTTTTTATCGTTTCTACTAGCGAAGCGCGAGGATAATGTTATTTTGTACGGGCCATGGTGTCCAAGCGTCTTACCGTAATGTTTCAAACCGCCTGGATTTATTACTTAACTCACTTTGGTGGTCTGATCATGACTAATTTATAAAGAAAACATTCCTTCCAGTGGATTTGATTGGATTTGCAGTTTCCAAGAAAAAACACAATTGTTTGACACTCATTGTCCGGTGAATATTGCTGATTCACTTATGGAGTTTTGCTTACAAAGTACCTTTCATTCATAATTTAGCGCATAATATTTACATATAAAAGCGTAGGTATACATAGCTACCTCGTTGGTCTGCATATGCTCACTTAGTAGGCACATTTCGCTAGTTATGTTAAGTCTATACAAATCTGCGTTTACGTCAACGCGATGACTTGTGACAGCGGCAGTGAAAAACTCGCACTTGGCAGCGCTTGCGACCACAAGGTAGTTTAGGCGTTGGTCTAGTGGGCGCAAATGCTACTGGGTTCGATATCCGACACGGGCAGTGCTAAATAGGATTGTTACCTACCGTTTACTTTTCATCCCATTAATTGAAGTCTAAGCTAATTTTGAAACGTGAATACCTCATTTGGATGGGACTCGAATGTTAAAAGTCGTTTATATTTCAATTGTTTTTCTATGTGTTGCTTAAGGCCGTTTTCAATATTCAATCCATCTGTCATTGAAATTATCAAACGTAAACAAATACATGATTTTTGTCCTTACTTTCATCCCAATAACTTAGGTATAGATCAAATCTGACAGATAGCAAATCATCTGTAAACTTTGATAAGTTATAGAAAATGGCCGTTAGTTCATAATCTACATTGCATACATTATGCTTTGATACCATTAAATGTAATTTAAAAAATACGGCACAAAATCTATACAGATAAATAAAATTGAAGTGTCTGTTTGTAAATCCAAAATTACAGCTTTTCACTAAATGTAAATGAAAGCATACTGACAATAAATAAGCAAGTTTTAAAAATTTTCTCTGTCTGTCTGTTTGTTCCGGGTAATCTCTGAAACGGCTGGACGGATGTTAACGGGACTTTCACTGGTATGTAGCTTAAGAGTAACTTAGGCTACTTTTATTTATTAATATATTAGGGAACCGCGACAAATAGGATGAAACTAAATCTACGCGGGTGAAACCACGGGGCACAGCTAGTAGTATAATAATAGTAAATAGTGACAGTGCGTAAGTGACTGCATAGCCAAAACTGCAGAGCGGTGTCAACGCTCCGGTCGATGCACGCACTGCGCACACACAGGCGATACTAGATCCTCCATTATAATTATTATCTAGCTTAGACCATCAACTCAGTCGAAATAATAAAATGTGAATTCTAAATCCAAAATAACAGCTTTTCACTAAATGCATATGAAAGTATACACGCTACAGACACAGAAAAACCAAGTTTTAAAAATTTTCTCTGTCTGTCCGTCCGTCTGTCTGTCTGGTTACGGCTGGACGGATTTTAACGAGACTTTCACTGGTAGGTAACTGATATTTCAAGGAGTAACTTAGGCCACTTTTATTTATCAAAACTATTAGGGTTCCGCGACAATAAAGATGAAACTAAATCTACGCGGGTGAAACCGCAGGGCACAGCTAGTTCATTACATATTCTTCATCATAAGTTGGAACACTCATTGAACTTAATTTTTTATGCCAGCTTAGGTTAATTTATCTTATATTATTAATTATATATATAATTAATTATATTATATATTAATTTATATCATTAAAAAGAAAAACAATATCTGAATTCGGGTTTCCTACCACATACTGTCGTAGCTATCATTCAATGCGAGGTTCGTCTTACTCAAATTTTTTTTTTTTTTCTTTAGAAATTTGTAACTCTATATAAATGAAAATTATTCGAAAAAAATTTTGCTATTTCAAAATGTATACCGTGCTATATCGTAATATACCTAATTATATTAGTTTAACCAGAATACGGTTAAATTAATATATATTATAGCGTCTGTTGCGGGCTTAACAGTGACAGTAAAGGCTTATTCCCAAACATCAACATGCCGTGATTTTGAAAAATAAACTTTCCTACATTAATTCCCGCGACCTCCACGACATTTTAATTTCTTGGATGTCATGAGAATCCATTTGTATACCAAAACAAAAGCCGTGGTAATAAAATCATGGATGTCTGGGAATAACTCCAGTAAAATATAAATAAATGTGTCACTCTGTAATATTTTCATATAGGATAATACTTTACTTAAAAGTAAATTTAAGAGCAAATACCAAATTTCTTCAATGTTTCATATATTATAATTTATTTATTTATTTATTTATTTTAGACAACATATAAACTTACAGCTAACGCCAACACATTTATACATTTAGATAACAATTCAACAGTGATAATAAGTAGGATGAAGTACAATAGTTACGACATGTATAGTCTAATTCTTTGAATTAGACTTAATAGTAGTTAGTTAATAATAGTTAGTTAGTGAATAATAGTTAGTTAGTGACCACAAGAGCCTGCGTGTGCGCGCAAGGCACGTGCAAGGCCGCGCGGGTCGCCGACCGACTCCTGTGCAGCCTCCTGCACTCGCCACGCGGACTGCGGACACAAACAAACCATTACTACTGCATTTACTATTAGATACTTATTGCTGAAAACATGATCGTTTAAGCAGCGTGTGTGTCTTCTTAGCTTTGACGTTCAATTTTACGGTACTAATATGAAACGTCAGAGCTCGCGGTTCTTAATACGCTCTCCTTAAACCGTTGATAATAAACCTCCTTGTTAATCGATACATCTTTACAGATAAATAAAATTGAAGTGTCTCTTTGTAATTTAAAATTAACAGCTTTTCACCAAATGCATAATGAAAGTATATTCGATACTCACAAAGAAAAACTATTAGATTTCTTTTCGCTGTCTGTCTTTATGTTTGCTCCGGCTAATCTCCGAATCGGCTCGACCGATTTGAACGAGACTTTAAGTGTCAGATAGCTGATATTACAAGTCGTTATTTTAAACTAACTTAACTTTTATTTATAAAATCGTTATGGTTCCGTCGGCCACACACAATAAAAAGTAAATACTATTTTGCAGATAAAATGTATACAAACATACTACATACAGATAAATAAAATTAAAGTGTCTGTCAGTAATTGCAAAATAACAAAATTCTCATAAATCAAACTTTACTAAGATGTTAGCTTTAGGTCAATTTCTTCGGAAGTCTCCACTCATATATTTTTATTTAGGCATTTTGGTCGCGTTCTGTCAGATCCTGGGTTCGATCCTCAGATCGGCCAATGTTATTGGGTATTTAAATCTGTCTGGATTAGTGCCCTGTTAATGGCAATAGGTATACCCTCAAATACATGGGGCTTAACATAGCTGACAATAGGTACTTTAAGTACACCTTTGCATATATCCCTTCAGGGAATAAAGACAAGAGTATTATACGTTTTAACACTTCTGAAAGCCGTTTTTCAGATCAAATTCGGAGCACTCGTAATCGAAGGAAGTGTGAAAAGATACTTGAATGTGGATGAAGCGAAATAAGTATGTAAGGATCGTAGCATGTGGCGAACGGTGGTCTCTTCCACCCCCATGAGATACAGGCGTGGAATTCCGAACCTGGCAGTAGCATGTATAGTCCTGTGTAATCGTGTCGTTCTGACGATTTTAAAGTACTTTGTTAAAAGTCTAATCAAATAAAGATATTATTGAATTGAATCGAAACATATGTATGTGAAAGCCGTTTTCCGTAGGGAGGCCATATACATTCACATACACATGTTTAGGTGTAAAATAACTAATGAGTCACCACTAATAGGTATATAGGCACTAGGCTTATCACTGATACTGTTATCATTCGCTCGGTGAATTTCTTTTTTTCCCTGAATGCAGATAAGTGCATTGTCCTATGGGGTAAAGCCCTTGAGTCCCTTCACCTCGGTGAAAGTACGAGGCCGGAGCATCTCGCTTATTTAGTTCATTCACTTTTGGGCCCTTTGGGGTGGGGTGGAGTCGAAGGGAATTCATTTAAATAACTTTACAAGCGTTACTACTTCGATAGTAATATGATGAGTGCAAAAGTATTACCACAACTTTATCTGGAATTTTTTTTAAGGGTACACCCCCTTAAAATTGTGAATGCGCAAATTGTGAAGAGCTTAAAGATATTTAAAATATAGGACGGTTTTATTTCTCCTCAAAGCTAAGCTAATTGCAACAATAATTTTTGTCTGGAATTCGAATCATAATTTCATAGCTTAGCATTAAAAAATGCTTGCGATAAAATCATATAAATAAAATGTACTTGAAAATAATTTAAAAAAATCTAAAATAAAATTTAATTTCCCAAAAATTATACAAAAATATTTTTATATTTTCCACGCCTGAATAATGTTTTTGGCATATTTATTTAAACGGTGATAATATTTAAGTATTTTTCCTACACCTTATTTTTTATAGTTGTTGCCTATTGTAAGTGATCTTTAGAATTCTCTACGGCACCTCTGTTCCAAAACCTCCAAGGCTGCGTCGGAAGAAAGCTCTAAAAGGGACAGTGGAATGCTCTCGCGCATCGACCAGTGCAATGCCTTCCAGCATTTCTTTAGGAAAATAACTTACGGTGGGAAGAACATTTGATTTATATTATTATATACTAGCTGTACCCTGCAGTTTCACCCGCGTAGATTTAGTTTCATGCTTCATATCGCAGATCCCTAATATTTGTAATAAATAATAGTAGCCTAAGTTACTCCTTGCATCAGCTACATGCCAGTGAAAGTCGCGTTAAAATCGGTCCAGCCGTTTCAGAGATTACCCGGAACAAACAGACAGACAGAGAAAAATTTTAAAACTTGGTTTTTCGGTATCAGTAGTGTGTATATTTTCATATATATTTAGTGAAAAGCTGTAAATTTGGAATTACAAACAGACACTTAAATTTTATTTATCTGTGTAGATTTTGTTGGTTGTCTTTTGTTATCTTCGGTTAACTAAACATTTTTCAAAAGATTTTGAAAGTGAACTTAGAATAATCTGTACTTAAGAATATTACTATTACACCAGTGGACGTCACGCGGTTTCACCCGCGTAGTTCCCGTTCCCGTGGGAGTATGGGGATAAAATATAGCCGTGTTACTCGCTGATGATGAAGCTATCCATTGTTCAAAGAATTTTCAAGATCGGTCAAGTAGTTTTGGAGCCTATTCAATGCAAACAAAAAAGCAATAAAAATTTTCCTGTTAATAATATCAGTGTAGATTTATTAATTCCGTATTTTTCTCGATGCTGACAATCCAATGTCTATTTCTTAATAGAAAATATATTTTTTTTTTCTATTTATATTTTTCAATTATACATAATTATTATAGACTTAAAATAATTATTACAAAGATATTATTCATTGGATTCATTAATTATATTCATTCATAATTTTATTATTCATGTTTTGCTCGGTTTAAACTTTCCCTGATCTTTCATAAATATATCATGATAAAATTTACCCAAAATGGTCCAGCCATTTTCAAGTTATAGCGAGACTAACGAACAGCAATTCATTTTTATCTTTTATCATTTTTATATTAGCTATTACATACCTTTTTAATTTCTTGAGCTCATTTGTTTTGTGCACCCTGTATTTTCAGATCGCCCTGTATAAGCGACGTCCAAGAAAGTGACTTGATCCTGGTGCATCGATCATCTTACTGCACTTTCACATTCAGTGACCTCACCCCGGGCGGCCTGGACCGGTCCGGGAGGTTTGGACCATCTCATAAATGCCAACTTCTCATCAACTGTACGACGCTATCACTAATAACAATTATTATCTATACATCTATACAGATAAATAAAATTGAAGTGTCAGTTTGTAAATCCAAAACAACAGTTTTTCACTATATGCATCTGAAAGTATACACGATACTGACACAAAAAAACCAAGTTATAAATTTTTTCTCTGTCTGTCTGTCTGTCCGTCTGTCTGTCTGTCTGTCTGTTTGTTCCGGGTAATCTCCGAAACGGCTGGACCGATTTTAACGGGATTTTAACTTTCACTGGCAGGTAGCTGATGTTTCAAGGAGTAACTTAGGCTACTTTTATTTATTATACATATTAGGGTTCCGCGACAATAAGGAAGAAACTAAATCTACGCGGGTGAAACCGCGGGGCACAGCTAGTTTACGTATAAAAACGTATGTGCAGTGATTTTACACCACGAGCTAACATCATGAGGATACCTGAAGGCCTAGTGCGAGTTTATCACTGCCGCCGTCACATGTGGCCGCGTTGACGTAATCTCAGATTTGTATAGGATCGGAACAACGCCTCTGTCGGCCTAAAGATGACACTATTGGGAGCCTATACAAATCTACGTTAATGTCGACGCGATGACTTGTGACGGCGATTTTAAGAAAACTCGCACTAGGCACTTGGTGCCTTAGAGTGAAGGATAGCATGGTGAGGAAACCTGCATATTAAGTTCGTTGTTGCTGGATATAAAATGCAGATTCAGGTCCTTTATCCGTTGGTATAAGGGAGGTCAAAAAGCAGTCATAAGTATAGATTAACTAAGCTATTTAAACTGTAAAGGAAAATAATTTAATAACCACTTAGCCTCTAATTCTTTTGTTGATTTTTCAAGGATTAATCCGTTCTTCCGTAAGAGAAATACATTATTGCATTAATTAATTACTCGGAAAACAATCACGATAATTTATGTTAATTTTATACAACAAAGGTTGTAAATACGAATACAGCACGGATGGTAAGCGGTTACTACAGCCTATGAATGCTTGCGCTGGCTCCACGCCTGTATTCCTCGAAGGGGTAGGCAGAGGTGTTGTAATAACAACGCCCACTTTTCACCGATGACAGTGACAGATGGTGAGTCTCGCCGTCTCAGTAACTATAGAATATGTCTTCGAATCAGTTCAGGCATATGCAGTTTTCCTCACGATGTTTTCCTTCACCGTAGAGAACGTAGAGTGAAATCACTGCATAATAAGTTTTCTAGAAAAAGTAATTAGTAAAGTAAGTTGAACCTGTGTCGCTTGTGTAGCAGGCGACTGTTCAAACCCTAAGGCCACCACGGCATTTGTTTATTAGTGTGTATAATAAGTATAGTAATCAGGATCGTAATTAAATACGCTTTATTTATAATTGCCTATTTACTATTTTATTTAAAACTCAATCGAAAACACCAAATCTTTTCTCTCAGACGTATTGTGTCAAGTCAACATTCTAAAAATTAAAATCAATAAAAAATATTTTATCAAAATGAGGTTCACTGCTACATAAGTATGTAAGTAGTATCTATATGACAGTCGTTTGCTTTTTGTTATCTAAAAATTAAACCCAGCTACTTAGATCAACGTATCGCCCTATGTACTAAATATCATCAAAAACGTTAGAGCCGTTCAGAAGATATTATACATATTCCGATATACGAGTATTGCTAGTTAAAAGGTATTATTACAAAAAAATTGTATATAAATATTATATCCGTTGTCTGGTACCAATAGAACAAGGTTTGCTTAGTTTCGGAATGGATGGCTGTGTGATAATGTCAGAACATTATTAATTTAGGCTTCACATCAATATACAAACAAGCGTAAAATAGCATTACCGATTCCCATACAAGCCTAAGAAATAATTTGCATAGCGTTATATATTCTAAGTCCGTGCGATAAGGTTGTTAATCAAGTGCAATAGCAATCAATGAACTAAAATTGTATTATATCGTGGGATAATTCTCATAGTCGGTGCAATTATTTAGAACTTGTTGTAACACGCGGTTTTACTCGCCTAGAATTTATAATAAAAACTATGTTAATTAGCACCCAGCCCAAGCTACTCTTTGTAACATCAACTATCTGTCAGTGAGTCCTATTTGAAACAGTCCAGCCGTTTCGGAAATTAGGAAGAAACAGACAGACAGACAGAGAATATTTTATAAATGGTTTTGTTTTATGCGAGTACCTACTTAAGTATATACTTTCATATGCATTCAGAGAAAAGCTGTAAATTTCGAATTACAAACAGACACTTAAATGTTATTCGTATGTATAGAAGATTTATTAATGGTTGATGTTGACTTATGTCACTAGAGTTCTACCAAGATAATTTTTCTGTCCTTTTTATGCGACTAAGGTACAGTCCGTCTGTGTCTGTGTGTGCTCACATTTCTTTAGTGATTTATTTTGTATTTTTAAAATTGTATATATTTTTTTTTTTTAAATTAGTAATAACTTAGTATCCTGCCAGGGTCCCAGCCATGAGCTCTTATTGCAATGATAATTCAGTTGTGCGACAGTGACAGATGTATGCACGTCACATACATCTGTCTCATAAATGAGTGAAACTATCATGGCAATAAGAGCTCGTGGTAAGGCCCCAGGTTCTTCTCAGTATAAGCAACCTTCCGAGCCTGGCGGTAGAATGTATAATTCTGTATAATGATGTCATTCTAATGATTTGAAAGTACGTTGTAAAAAGTCTAATCGAATGAAGATGTTTTTGAGTTGGAGTATGAAATGCATCAATTAATCGTTTGCTGGACAAATAAGGGGTAGGGACCCACTCGTCCCCTGAAATTCGCACTCTGTGCCCACTCGTCCCCTGATCTATATAAAGTACTAGGGCGTTAGAAGTTTAAAGAGGTAGCTTCAATGTTTTTATACATTATGACCGTATCATAACGTAACATTTATACCAGGAGACGAGTGGGTACCTTACATATACTCATGCTTGTATTCCCCGAAGGGGTAGGCAGAGGTGTTGTAATTTTCAACACCCATATTTCACCGAATATGATTAAGTGCCAACGTGACAGAGGGTGAGTCCATCGCCGTCTCAGGCACTATACATACGTCTTTGAATTATTTCTCAGACATATGCAGGTTTACTCACAATGTTTTCCTTTACCGTAAAGCACGTGGTGTGAAATCACTGTACATTAGTTTTTAGAAAAACTCATAGTACAGGCCCCGCTGGGATTAGAACTTGCGTCGCTTGCGTAGCAGGCGACTGCTCTAACCCCGAGGCCACCACGGCGTTTACCTAACCTGGGTACCTTTATACAAATAAATTGTCTACTCTCCTTTGTCTGTTCTCCTCCCAGGGGACCAATGGGCACCTATATAGGCGCCGAATCTACAACTTTAATTCTAAGGGACGAATATTTAGGGGCTCAGTGGGTCCTGACCCCAAAATAGGCTCATTTAGTTTCTCTACCTGCTCATTGCATTTAGTAGTATATTCAAATACTCTTGGGTAAGTTCAAACTAGATTAAGCTTTCGTCTTAAGTAATCTGTTTTGCATTTGGTTTTAAATACATTTGCATATCCACTAACCAAATTACTGACGCAGCAAATTTAAATAAACAGGTTGAATAGCACCTTCGAATGGGGAATACGTGCCTATATACATTGCTCTGTTGTACCCATAATATGCTTACGCTTTCCCAGAAGAGTCTCCATCATCATCATCTTCCTGCCCTTATCCCATGTTATTAGTGGTCGGCGCAATGTGTTCTTCTCTTCCATTTCTCTCTATCAGCCGTCATATCTGTATTCACTCCCATTCTAGTCATATCATCTTTCACACAATCCATCCATCGTTTCTTAGGTCTTCCTCTCCCCTTGAAACCATCCACATTCATAAACAAAACTGTTTTGGCGACATTTTTTTTTTTTTTTGGCACAAACAGTCAAAATTATACAGAGGTAATATTAAGGTATATATTATACTTAGAACAGTTTTAAATTTAAAACAGACAAGGAGTGCTTAATATTAAAATCTCTAGTAGTAGTAGCTCCCCCCTTATCCTTCCATTTTCCTCATCCCTTTGCATAACACGTCGATATCACACGTACCATCATGGTTCTATATTATTCTATGAGTATAGTCAAAATATGAGTGGAAATATTCAAAACAAAGGCTTCTAGTTGGTTTCATAATGCCCCAAAGTGGATCCGTCATAAGCCTCTGAATCTCTCTTAGCGGAACCCTTGCTAACCCTAGAAGAACGTCCTTAATCAAACGCTACTAACACTCTAAAATCATCCTTAAAAACCACAGCCGAAAACACAAAATATAATGCCACGTATCTCATCACTTTCGACTTTTGTCATTCCAAAATTTTACTTCGACACAGTCCCATGCAACTAAAAAATACGATTTAAAGTCAACTTTGTTATTAGAGTCTTAAAGTTTATATCTCAATGGTGTTGGATGCGCAGAGAACGCTATGTTAAATCAAGTAACTTGCCCTACAACTGAAAGTGAAAGTATGGCCACGCGCGTTTGGTGGGGAGGCGCAGGAGTCGATTTGAACGGAATTTAAATGCGGATTTAGGTGTTTGATGACCCGACACACGTATTGACAGACAGCGGCTCATATTTGGTTATAGTTTTGATGAAAGCATTAGATATTACAAATTACTCGAAAAGTATTTTTTTTACATGATTTGAATGAAAATTACATAACTTAACCTTCAAATTAAGCATTAAAGAGAAAACAAAAATGTGCTACTGTGTATATATGTAATCTCTCTGTCCGTCTGTTTTTAAATACGCCACAAGCTTCACGGTTAAGGAAAACATCGCGAGGACTACGTAATGTCTGAGAAGGAAATCAATGATTTATGTATAGTTCTAGAGACGGCGATGGACTCACTATCTGTCACGTGAGCACTTCATCTTCAGTGATACGTGGGTGTATGAACACCTCTGCCTAACCCTCATCTTCCACGAAGCACCTGATCTTTTTCGGGTATTTGAGTGTGAGTAAAGGTGGTTCCACCTTTTGAGGCCTTTAGAGACGTGAAGAAAGTCTAGCCATCCAAAGGGGGAATGCTGCCAGTATCTTCGGAACCTTGCCTTTAATAATATATTTTAATTTTATGGTTTTTAGTGTTAGTTAGTACTATATTTTTTAATCTGTAATATGTAAACTGTTGTGAATAAAGTTTTTTTTTTTGTATCGTTATGCGCAAGCGCGAGAGAATCTTACTTTGTCTAGGACTGAATTTGAAATGAAATATCTATTATTACCGCTTTTAAATTACCTTATGGCCCAGATATGTTCATTTGTTTACGTAATCTTTAGAAGTGTCCACTGGTGTCGGATATAAACGAAGTCAATATTATAAGTTGAAGGAAAACCGATGTTTTGTGACCTACATACGTTTCGCCAAGTGACTCAGAAAAAACCCGTTATTTACGTGGCCGTGTTGCACACCGACATGTAATGTTGCATGGAGGTTTTACTAACGTGTAACAGAAGGAAATCAATGCAAAAAACGCCCGCTTGTATTTTAAATAGCTAAAAAATTGTCTTAGATGTATATGTGAAATGGATAAATGGAAAAAATACTTTTCCTTTTAAGTGATGCATTATGCAAATTGTACACCAAAAATCTATGTTAATTGTAATAATCATATGAGTTCTTGTGTGTGGAATCCACACGAGAGCAAATACTCGGTTCAGCTTGAAAAGGTGCAGAAAGCCTTCCTCAGATACCTGTATAAGCGAGTTTACGGATACTACCCTTACTTGTACCCTACACAGTTTCTTCTTGGTAGTCTAGGGTATAATTCTTTGCAGGTCAGGAGAAAACATGAGTAAATGATAACCGGTCTAAAGACAATACGTGGTCACATTGATGTTCCTTCTCTTCATGACAAGTTGTGCCACCTCTACGTGCCAAATAATTACTTGCGTGGCAGAAAGCACAGGTTATTCTGTGTGCCCGCGAGCCGCACAGTCTCTCGGGCCCGGTGGCCGGTCCCGCGCACTCTCTCCGCATTCAACACTTTCCTGGATAATCATCCTGAATGTGATTTGTTTGCGGATGCATGGAAGAATATTTTGTCTGTATGTTTGGAGTTTTGTGAGGAGACTGCATGAAAGTGTTCCTTTTTTCCCTTTAGTTTAAGTGGCTTCAAGCCGTTCTATAAGGTTAAATAAATAAATAAAATAAATAAATGCCAACGAGTAGACATTCAAAACTTAGCTAGAACAACCAATCGTCATGAAATTTTTCCCACGATTTTTCAAAATGTTACTTTTTATATATTATGATTAAGTATGATGATTCCATATGATTTATATCGTTTCGATGATATGTAAATGATGCCTGGCTGAGTTTCTTGCCGGTTCTTCTCAGAAGGCTAGTTTCCGAACCGGTGGTAAATTCTCGACTTTCATAAGTGCCTTACCAGGGCCTAAACTGAATAAATATTTTTCATTTTCATTTTCATTTTCACTTTGTATATTACACGCGGGTGAAGCCGCAGGTGGAATCTACTAAATGTTTAATAATATTAATGTTTATTTCAGTTATTATCGTCATGTCCATCTTTCTATCGCCAATACTACATGTAAAATGTGACGTGTTTTCTGACACATTGACGATTTTATTTTTTTCTTAACGTATCGGCTTGGCTTTGGTTTTCGTTACGCATCGGTGTAACAGGCGGTCTAAAGTGTCTAATTTGCGATTCTTCGGTGCAAGCCGGATCCCGGATGGATCCCTTTTGCTTTCGAAAGAGTGAATATTTCTTAACCTTGACTGTAGTAACCTAATAATGATTAAACGAACGAAGAAATTTTAGATCCGCACAATATTTTTCTTGGAAAGAAGTAACTACGTCATATCATATCCTTTTCGGGTAAAAAGGTCATTCAGTTACACATCAATGTAAGATCCGTTGGTACTACAGCCTATGAACGTGACTGACATCACTCGCGCATTAAGAATGCAACCAAAATTCAAATTGAAATTTAAAAAAAAAACAACATAAACAACACTTGGACCACCATTGAGCGTTATTTTTTTTACGCTAACTTAGGTTAATTTACTACCTACATTTCCAAATGTAAGCCTGTCAGGAGAAGAAACAGCGAAACAAACCCCCCGGTTTTTTAAATTATTTTAAATTACTGTGCCAACATAGTAAGACATGAAAGAATCCCGCTATTTAGCACTGGTGACCTTACTCACCTCAGGAACACAACGCTACTCAAAGGTTATTTGACTGCGATCTTCCATAAGGTGGAGGTACGTATCATCCTCCTGCCATTATCACATTTTAATTGGAGTCGACGTAGTCTTTCTTTCTTTCTTTATTCTATTTTTCGTATCTCGCTTTAGTTGTTTGTAACCTGTCTGTCTGTCATATTAAAAAAATTAGGTCGATGCTTAGTACTTTATTATTTACTTTTAAAAGTTAAAAATTCAGTCTTCATTATTATGGATGAGCGGTGTGAACACTCGCAGCATTGAATTTCTTCTCAAAAATATATTTTTGTTTAGTTAGTTAAGTTTTCCTTAACCGATGCATGGTTTTTCTTCGTTTACCACAAGAACAAATTAAAAATAATTACCATATATACTCACGCCAACACAAAATGGTTAGGGGTGACCTACCCCTTGTTTATAACAACCACATTTAACCAAAGACGATCGATCGTCAACATGACAAACGGTGAGTCCATCGCTATCTTAGGCAATATATTATTTTACAAGCAAATCCTTGCTTATAAGATGAATACTAACCCAATAATGTACGTACTTGTACAGTTAGTGAATAAACTTTTTTTTTCTCTGACACATTAAGATTTCCATTCCCAACACCCCACTCCACATGAATTGCTAAAAAACCTCATTCAAAACTCAAAATATATTATATATTATACAGGATTATAACTGTTACCATGAGGTTCGGAAGGTTTCTTTTGTTGAGAAAAACAAATTGGCACACACCGCTGGGATTAGAACTAGCGTCGTTGCTTACCAGACGACTACTCAAACCACACAGCCACTATGGATCCCAGTAAGCATACAAACCTTCCAAATGTGTTGGAAGCGGTCCACAGCACCGGGTGATCAGACGGTGGTTACATAACCATTGAATGTCGGTCAAGCATTGCGCAAGAATGAATGGTTGCATAAGGAACTGCTTAGACCGAGACGAGATGAGGTTGCTTGCAACATTCCATAGAGTAACGATGGCAACTATGCAGAAGGGACTATTAGGTAAACACATACATACATATATAGATGAGACCGTTGGTCTAGTGGTTAGTATACCTGATTGCTACGCTAGGTGTCGTGGGTTCGATTCCCGCGTCGGATAAAACATTTTATGATTAGCATTTTGTGTTTGCTTTGTGTACCCTGGTACCCATAGAACAAGCTTTGCTTAGTTTGGGACAAGATGCCGCTGTGTGAGAATGTCCGAAAACATGATTTATTATTCATATGCTCTCGCCTCTATCCCCCGTGGCAGAGGTGTACTAATTATATTATATTTAAGTTCCATGTAATAAGGAGCGAGCCTATTGCCATTTACCGGACACTATTAATCCGAACTCCAGGCACAGAAATTACAGATAGAAAGCCCCAATAATACTTTACCCGGCCCTGGGATCGAACCCATGTCGTGTCCCATTGCGACCACTGCACCTTTTCCCCCTTAGCAAAACTAGTCAAATAGGATAAAGTCAAACTTATCTACAGAATTGGCACCGTAGTCTTTATAATTCGGACTTAAGTTTTGCATATATTTTGACTTGACAACTCTGACGAATTTTGTCCGGTATTAGCTTAACTTAATATAATGGCCTGATACGTTTCCGAGGCGGGTTCTACTTGAATACACATTTCGTACCTCACTTATACACAAAATAATTCGTACAAGTTTAATCAATATTTGAAAACCATTTCAAAAAACACCGGTAATTTTCCTTGACTATTGTCTTATGTTTAGACTCGCTCTTTCACTCACGCGACGATTTTCCTTTTATTAAAAGCGCGTTAATCCTCATGAGCAGATTAAGCTGCCTTTTTTCTATTACGTCACTTTGTGGATTGAGCAACGGATTGTGGAAATTTTACATTTTTCCTGAATAAAAATACATTTCACAAACAAAAGCCTCCCCTGTATTTTTTGCATTTTTTGTAGTGCTTCCTAAATAAGGCTGGAGTGACATTGGAATGAATTGCGTGCGTCATAGCCTCTGTGACTTACTGTTTACACCGTAGGATGATAAAAAATGCTCTCACTTGCATATTAAAATAACTCCTTGAAGGAGCTGGCCAAGGTATTATTACAACATCCACTTTTCACTAGTGATTACAAAATGGATAGAATATTTCAATATTGCAAACGTAAGTTGGTATTCTTACGGCTGTTTTCAATATTCTATCCATCTGTCATTTAGGTTACTAAAGATAAACAAATCCTTTTGCCATCCCATTGTCTTCACATCATTTCAATAACTTATCGGTAGTTTACATTACCTATAGAACTCATCAGTCGTTAGGAGGACGAATGGTGAACTCAAACCCACTCTGGGCAAGTTACCTTCCATGATGAACTCTTCGTGCAGTCTTGTTGTCTGGATATATCAAGTTGTACGATTCTACGAGGTTCGTATGTGCGTTACCAGGGCCTAATCTGAATATATTTTTTTCACTTTTATTGAATTTTTTAATAACATACAGCAATAATTGCGAGCAAGCAATTCTACAAGAACGTCAAGATGCGCAGCGAATTAAGTTCTTGATCACTGTTCCCGAGATTCACTCCAGTGTGTTCGTACCTTTGTCGTTGGAAATTTCCAGGAGGATAATATGAAAATACTTTATTTTAACAACGCAAGTAAATTATTGTGAATCAAGTTTCCACTTTCGGCTTCGTCAACGTGGCATTTAATGGCAATTCATTTCAGGACTTTAGATGTTTGTATTTTTTAGATGTTAATCAATCACACAAAAGACTTAATGGATTTACATGTAATACGGTACATATATTTATTGTCACCTGTATTTTTCTTTGTTATCGGTCCAGGTTGCCAGTTAACATCTTTGGCAATCGTTACAGGTCAGTCGGGGGCCTAAAATAATCTGATAACTGGTTTAACCCAGATCACAGATTTTCCTCCTAAATGGGGTTGCGAAGGTCAGATGGCAGTCGCTTCGTATAAAAATCAGGTGATCAGACACATCGGGTTGAATCAAGTGCCGACCCCAACAATGTGCGGGATCAGGCCAGGGATATGATGATGATTTTTTGTAAGATTGAATAATAAAATTATGACACGTGGGTAAAGATGCAGGCGGAAGCTAGTAAAAAATAATTTACAGTATAATGTTGCGCAGTGATATGAACTGCGTGCATTATCTACCTCATGCAATATTATACTATCTATGTTGCGACACAGTAAAAGGTAAACCTGATAAAACATGAAAAAAGTTAATTACGTAATTTTATTACAAACTTATATAAATAACAATTAATATAATATATTTTAAATTGTCACCTGATTAATCAATTCATTTACCATATCAAATTCAAAACTTTAATCAAAATAAAAAAAATGTTAAAAATTTTACATTGAACACACAAAAGCATTTAAAAGCTGGATGACCGCTTTCGGCATTTTTTTTATATAAAAAAAACCTAGCTAGATCATTATTATTATAAATAAACCTAATTAAGTATATAAATGTATCTTATTGCGGTGTAATAAATATAAGATAAACTGTAAATATTATAACTAAATAAATTTAAACTAAGTGGTGCCTCTCAAATTGCTGTGCCCTAACAGGGTTGTTAGTTATAAGTTATTTCCACTATAAGTTAAAATTGTGTGTATATTAGAAACTAACTTGCAATACATATATGAATATGAATATCAACATACAAATATACAAAATTTAATGAAAATCCTTTGAGCCGTTTTAGTAGCGTGGTGCATTATAATATATATACCAACAATATATTTATAATATATCTAAGTAATTTTCACCTTAAAATTCAAAATCCATATTTGTAGCTTTTTTCTACTCTAGTCCAATCTCGAAATGTCAAGACGCTTATACGAACAAGCTACTAACTAGCGTAGATGCATCAATGAGTTGTCTCCTCTGCGCAGTATTTGAGATTGACAGTGGGGAAGTATGTAGGTTGTTGTCTTTGTTTCCCCCCCATTTGCTATTTCCCACCACTACCCAACTGGCTTAGACTCGATTAGATTTGCGAACGGTTTAGGTTATCGTGGCAATTTCGAAGTTTTGGTTTGATTATAATTTATTTTTTTATCGTATTTTTATGATATCCGAATATTGTTTTCATACCAGACCGAAAATGTATAGTACCTTTTTTTTAATATAATTAATTTTTAATTAATGGAAAAAAAATCTTTTAGTATTTAAAAATACTAGAATCAAATTTGGACGGTCATTATATCTTAATTAATGATCTAAAACAAATAATTGAGAAACATAATATAATCATTAATTATTATTAGAATGCATATAAAAATAATAATTATAATCGAATTACTCTTATCAAATTTAAATAATGAATCATATTTAATAAGTATATACATGTAACTTCTCTGCATACAAGTACAATACAACCAACCTTTCTAATCGTCATTTTCCACAAAAGCCGGATCATAACCATTTCCAAAATGCCTGAGAATTACCATTTTTACATAATGATTACCGAAGTAGTTACACAATCGGTAGCAAGATCAATGGGTGAGATAAAACCGTGGTAGTGATACATTTTACTATGCCAGTAGGTGAGAGGTTGCGCAACGCGTAATTAAAAATAACACTCGATATCAAATTATAATGCGTTATGTAAAACTCAAGGGAACTGGGGTTTTGAGCTACTGGGTCAGTGTTTACTGTGTTTTTCGGTTGTTGTTACTGCGGCCTGGGGGCACAGAATAAATATAAGCTTACTTCAAGCAGTATGGAATGTAGGTACATATCGTTCGATACGACACAGACAGACGCGCGCATTTACGATATAATAAGTGATCCCGGCGTGCTGTCAGTAAGGGGTGTCACTTCGTGGCTTAAGTCATACTTTAAAGTCATATTTCAAAACTTCAAACCGAAAAATCGGCATACATTACTTTGACAGAAAATAAAGGAGAGAGCCGTGGTGATCGTAGGGTTTGAGCAGTCCCCTGCTATGCAAACGCCGCAAGTTCCAATCCTAGCGGGGCCTGTACCAATTAGTTTTTCTAAAAACTTATGTGTAGTGATCTCACACCACGTGCTTTACGGTGAAGGAAAACACCGTGAGGAAACCTGCATAATATGTCTGAGAAGTAATTCAAAGACGTATGTATAGTGCCTGAGATGGCGATAGACTCACCGTCTGTTTCGTTGGCACTTATTCATCTTCGGTGTAAAATGGGTTTTGTTATTACAACACTTCTACCTACCCCTTCGGGGAATACAGGCGTGAGCATATGTAGGTATTTATGTATAACTAGCTGTGTACCTTATGGTCGGGGAAACCTAATATTTTTAATTAATTAAAGATAGCCTATGTCCTTTCTCAGGGTCTAAAGATTGTCTGTGCAAAATTTCATCAAAATCGGTGAGATGTTTAAGCGGGAAAGCGTAACAGACAGACAGACAGAGTTACTTTCGCATTTATAATATTAGTAGGGATTATGTGCAGTGATGTCGGAAGTGGAGCTTTGAGGTGAAGAAGCCTGAAATCACTTCAGGATTCTCACCATTTTTGACAAGGCCCCCATTTTCACCAAAGGTATTCGGTGGCAACGTGACAGATGGCGCGTGCGGTGACGTTTCTTAGACACGAGTTTCTTTTAAGATATGTGCAAGCTTTCGATCGGGGTTTTCCTGTACCGTAAAATGTGTAATTAATTGTTTGAAACCACTTTTTAATAAAACGGTTTTTTATTTTAATAAATACCTTCTAGAAAAATATCATAAACTAAGAATTTGAATAATTTACTCAATCATATTTTTTTTTGTGTAATAATTTAAATTATTATTATATATTCTTATAACCTGCAATTTAGGTGTTTTAAATTAAATTTCTTGAGTTTAATTCTTCTTAATTATTTTCCTGTTTTTTTAAGTAAGTAGGTAGGTAAGTATCTGGGAGTCCAAAAAATCTTTATATCTTGTTTCATAAGATGTGTTTCGCAATTGGCATACAATACGGACAAACAATAATTATCTATACAGATAAATAAAATTGAAGTGTCTGTTTGTAATTCCAAAATAACAACTTTTCACTAAATGCATGTGAAAATATTGGCTACTGACACTAAAAAACTTAGTTTTATAATTTTTCTCTGTCTGTCTGTCTGTCTGTTTGTTCCGGGTAATCTCTGAAACGGCTGGACCGATTTTAACGGGATATTCACTGGCAGGTAGCTGATGTTTCAAGGAGTAACTTAGGCTACTTTTATTGATTAAAAATATTAGGGATCCGCGACAATAAGGATAAAACTAAATCTACGCGGGTGAAACCGCGTGGCACAGTTAGTCTTGCTATATACGATGTAATATGTAATTACAATAATGTGCGTGTATATGTGAAACACTGCACACATACACCATACCTAGTTACAATACGAAGCGCTGTACATCCACATTTTTTCGGTAACAAAAACACCAGGAGTACATAAAGCTGAGGGCGTTGGCCCCAGTGAAATTCGGCGCTAGTCTGTACCCGTCGGCCTTCAAGCCGCTTTCCACTACACACCTTCGATTTCTGGGCGCCTGGTACTTTGATACAAAAAAAATGCACAATATTTACTTGTATTTATACTTTTAGATTTTCTCGTTGGTCTAGTGGTCTTATGCGCTAGTCCTGGGTTCGATTCCCGGGTCGGGCAAAATGTTTTATGGGGTTTTTTTTTATTTATTTAAATAGGCGGACTTAATGCCATAGGCATTCTCTACCAACCTTTGGGTGATGCACAGACAGACTTAGCGGGTGTTAATATGAAAAAAAAAACATTTGAATGTACACCTTACATAAAAAATTTAAAACAAACCTATATAAATAAAATAAAATAAATCATAATATACTAAATATAAAATACCTTAGGTATATAGTGTGCATAGAATACATAATATATGACATAAATAAATATTTATAATTTTTCCATTTGTAATATCCCAGAAGCAGCCTGGAGTCAGTCCGGTTCAAATTCAAAAACATAATTATTTGATTTTACATTCTAGCGCCGGGTTCAGAAGTTTGCTTTTACTAAGAAGCACCTAATAATGATTGCTAGCCCCATGTTATATGGGACTCAAACAGAACTAGCGAAATTTGGGTGTACTAAAAGTACACCTCTGCCGACTCCATCGGTGAATACAGAAGTGAACATAAGTACCTATGTATAAAAACACAATAAATCGTGGAAAGTCGCGAGCAATGCATAGCTATAGCGTGTTTAAAGTGAATTGACCTCAATATCTGCTTAGTGAACTGAATCAACGAAATGCTTATATGATGCACTTACTTACGTTCATACGAGCATGCAACGCATAGGTATGCATAATTTTTATTTTAAGACTTCATATGTCATTAACCGACTTCAAAATGTATATGTTTATTTTTGTTTGTTTGTTTGCATTTAAAAGACTCCGAAACTACTTGACCGATCTTGAAAATTCTTTCAGCAATGCATAGCTACATCATCAGCAAGTAACATAAGCTATGTTTTCTCCCCGTACTCCCACGGGAACGGGAACTACGCGGTGAAACCGCGTGGAGTCCACTGGTCCTCATACTCGTATATTTACATATACGTTGAAATACTTACGTCACCAGTTCAAACCAGTAATCTTCTATATCTATACATCTGTACATCTATACATACATACATACAGTACATATATATACAGATACATAAAATTGAAGTGTCTGTTTGTAATTCCAAAATAACAGCTTTTCACTAAATGCATATGAAAGTCTACACGCTACTGACACTAATAATCCAAGTTTTAATTTTTTTCTCTGTCTGTCTGTTTGTTCCGGGTAATCTCTGAAACGGCTGGACCGATTTTAACGAGACTTTCACTGGCAGGTAGCTGATGTTTTAAGGAGTAACTTAAGCTACTTTATTTATTAAAAGGGTTCCACGACAATAGAATGGAACTAAATCTAGGCGGCTGAACCCGCGGGGCATAGCTAGTGTTTCATAATTTCAGTCCCATGTGACCAGGCACTGATCCTGACTCCGGACTGCTAATGGGAGATTACATATGAAAAAATCAAACAAAACCTTGCCCTACCGTGGGATCGAAAATGAAAATTATTTATTCAGTTTAGGCCTTGCTAAGGCACTTATGAACGTCGAAGAATTGACCACAGGTTCGGAAACCAGCCTTCTGAAATGAACCGACAAGAATCTCGGGCATCATGTACATTTAATTCATCACCTAATTTAAGAGTACTCTTGTCGGTGTAACTGATGCAACTTCTTCCATTCGTCTCTATCAAGTGCCATCTCCTTGACCTCCCTATACGTCATGGCAGACACTTTTCCTTGACTTGTCTCATGTATGTTAACCTGGGCCTTACTCTTCCTCTCTCTCCTTCTACTTTTCCATCCAATATGTTTTTAAACAAACTGTCATGTGTACCTAGATCCTCGTGTTCAGAGCTTGCGACTGCTAGATCACCGAGACAGTCTCTTTGAAATATCATCATAATGGTAGATGTATGTACGTAGAATAACAATGAAAAACAAAATTTTCCCGTTTGTAAAGCGGAGAGTCGCGGGCGAGGCGGGTGAACGCTCTCTCCCCGCTATCATCAGCGCAGCGCTGCGCCCGCGCAGGGCATTTGTTACTGAGCTAAAAGGGCTCTCAATATCTTTGTGTATTTATTTAACCTACTACGAAGAACCAATGGAAAGTTTATTAGCGATGAATGTAGTTTGACTTTAGAGCAGTTGGAGTTTGTAAAATAGTCGTAGTTAGCTATGAACTGTGGCGGTAAACCTAGATGGATAAATCCTAGCCAAGTGATATTTATGTATTATTTTAATTCCTTGGTAGTTCTTTAACAATAGTTTGTTTATAGTAGTACATTAGCGTAAATACCTACGAGGTGTGCTTTCAAATCTGGTAACAGGTTGGTGTCATTTATTTTCTCCAATTCCTTACGTACTGTGAACATTACAAAAATATGCATAAAATTACATAGTTCCATCTCTAAAGTAATTTCTTCTCAGTATCACATATATTCACCGACATAAATGTATGAATAAATACTTAAATAAAAAAATCTATTGAACAAAAACGCATTTACTTTAGTGCAGTTCACTTAAAACCTGCACACTAATAACGGCCCGGCCCTCCGACACGTGTACCGCCTATCTTTGTGACCTACTTACACACACACATACAACCAACACACACACATACGAGTGAGGAAGTCTCGCATGCACATGCATTAGTATCCGTGTGTTAGTTCTGAAGTAAACATCGCACATGTGTTTGTAGATTAAAGCTCTTGTATGTAAATTCCTAATTTTCCTTGCCGAAAAATCTTTTAATGATAAAAAAGTATTCACTCAGCACTCTGAGCAGGTCTTGGTGAATAGGAAGTAATTGCCCAGTATGCATTTATGAAAACTTAATAAAGAGCCGTGGTGGCCGTGGGGCAGTCGCCTGCATCACAAGCAAGTTCGAATCCCAGCGGGGCCTGTACCAATGAGTTCTTCTAAAAAGTTATGTGCAGTGATTTCACACCTTTGGTCGCTTGCAATACCAGGGGCATCACACTAAACTTCTTAAGAAAATTACACCTACTAGTACCAAACGATTTCTTTATCACAACTGCAAATTATTCTGCGCACGGTCAACCAATAAAAACATGAATAATGTTATAGTTTTATAGGAAAATTCATATTGTTTTCTTGGCTTACTTACATCTCATTACATCTTTGGCGATTTATTATTTTACTATCAAAATGTTCCATGATATTTTAATGTTGTTTATTAGAGGCACTAAGGAGCAAGTTATTCGATCAGCGACGTTAAGCAACCCTTTTTTTTTCAAAGAGTCCCCGACCGCCCTGGGAGAATCAGGTCGGAGTATGTGGGATTTACACCGCACTAAAACCCCCCCGGTGGCCATCCTCTGTGCTCAGGGGGGACTCCGGGTACTCTGATAGATAGCACCGGTGTCCCCCGACACTATGTCCCCGGGGCAGCCATATCGCCACCCCTGGAGACCTCGCTGCAAGGCACCTCCCCGGGCCCGCGGCTCGGTGGTCAAAGCTCCCACCCCGACCACCGCCAGCAGGCCCTCCGGCCCCCTTTTAGTCGCCTCTTACGACGGGCAGGGGATACCATAGCCTAATTCTTAGACCCTGGCTATTGGGTGGGGTTAAGCAACCCTAACCCAATTAGCCAACTTACGATGGAATTTCGGAAATCCCGTTCACAGTGTATACCTACACCTCACCAAGAACACACTGTCCAAATTTCATGTATCTAGGACCAACGGTTTAGGCTTTGCATTATTAGGTTATAAATCAGTCAGTCACTCAGGACTTTGAATTTTATATGTATACTAGAAGACGAGGCGAACTTTGTAGCACCTTTTCCTATACTTCCTTCTTTTTCCACCGTTCAAACCTTCCCTGAACTTTCGTAAACATCAAGATCAAAATTACCCAAATCAGTCCAGCCATTCTGAAGTTTTAGCGAGACTAACGAACAGCAATTAATTTTTATTGAATTACTGTAGGTCTAAAAAGACCACTTTGAGAGAATCATAATGTGATCCGAATATGATTCATCACCGAAATGACAGAATGGTTACTTAAGTGCAATTCATAATTATGATTCACGAATGAATACAATAATTGTAGATGTTAGTCCCTATGTAACTTTTTATGGTTCTGCTATTTGTCACAAAAGCAATTCATATTTTGTGGACCATTTTAGGAATCTTCATAGGAAAGTGTCAAACAGGTGAATTGCGAAATATGAATTATTCCTGAATCATATTCGGATACCATTATGATTCTCCCAAAGTGACCGTTTTGGACCTACTGAGTGCCTAGTGCGAGTTTTTCACTGCCGCCGTCACAAGTCACCGCGTCAAAGTTAAAACAGATTTATATGGGTTCGAAGCAGCGCCTCTGTCGGCCTAAAGATGACACTATTGTGAGCCCATACAAATCTGCGTTTACGTCGACACGGTGACTTATGACGGTGATTTAAAAAAAACCCGCACTAGGCACTCTGTTCTAATATAGCAAAGTCAAAACCTTTCGAATCCATTAGAACCGTGGTTATTCAACGGCCCACTTAATAATTTAAACTAGAGATATACCTACATAAAAGTAACTATCCTGGCGGATCGTAGTTTCCCGCTAACCGCGCGCTGGCCCATTTAACTGAGCTGGTTAAAAATAACCGGTATGCCGTCTGCATCGCTTTTGCCAAACATTGAACCCTGATGTTCCCCAATCTTTTATTTTGGCCCGTTTCAATAGACTGTCAAATGTCAAGGGTTTATACTACGAAGGTGACAATACGAAAACAGATTTAAAAACTATATACATATATTCCCGGAAGGCAGGCAGTGGTGCTGTAATAACAACACCCACTTTTCACCGAAGATGATTGAGTGCCGACGTGACAGAAGATGTTTATCGCCGTCTCGGGCAGGTTTCCTTCACCGTAAAGCACGTCGTGTAAAATCACTGCTCATAAGTTTTTAGAAAAACTCATTGGTACAGGCCCTACTGGGATTCGAACTTGCGTAAAAATGCACCTCTTTGATATCGTGATGCCCGACTGGGTATTGAAACTCCACCTTACAGACTGCAGCTAAGTAAAGTTACCTTAGAAGTTTTATATTGTACGGTAATGACATATGTCACGTGACATTTTGTAGCTTTCCTATTAGCGCAAGCGAGAGAGAAATGTAATTCCTCACTCTCCTTCCATCTCTTATCTTCCTACATCCTCACGCTTCGCTAATCAAAACGATATAAAATGTATGGGAATGACATACGTCACGTGACTGGTTTATGTCATTTCCATAAATTTTACCTCGTTTCTATAAGCGCAAGCGCGAGAGAATGTTACTTTGTCTACGCCTACTGGACCTAAACTGAATAAATAATTTTCTTTAATAAAACTAATTCTATGGTAGCAATTGATCACCCTTATGTCCATAGCACTATACTACTGTGATGAAAGTAAAAATTAAAATGACTTAACGTTCAAATTAGCTTAACATCTCGCCCCGGTTACCACGTGTTGCGGGCACGTCCATACCTATATTAAACAGGGTTGACACACGAAGAAATCACAGAATTGTCATATACGAGAATGTCAGTAATTCAAATGTTTTCGACAACTGAAAACCAGTATACATAAATATTAGAGCGGTTACAAATTATGTTTCTTAAAATTTATATTGTCATCATAAGTTTCTGCTAAAAGAACTCTAGAATATTTTTATGCACTAAACTGTAACTAACTGTAAAAAACTTTTTCATCCCACCATCTCGGAAAGAGTATTTTTAATCTTCAATATCTGAGTGGAAAAGCCGTTTTTATTCTCTAGAGGATAAAGTAAATTGAATTTAGAACATCGTGTGCACTAAGTTTGTGAATTAAAAAAAAACATTAAACCTATTTACTGCTACCTCTATGGTGCCGAATATATCATCCAACTTTTTTTTTTGCATTCAGTCATTTCCTCGCTGAGGTGGAATGAAAAGTTACGTGTTGCACTCGAGTGCAAAGATTTTTCACCTCGTGCTCTTTTGATTCCCTCGCTAACGCTCAGGATTCTAATTTTGAATCCTTCGCTTGCTCGGTCATCAAAATTGAACACGCGGTTAAAAAGCAACTTTGCACTTTTGTATAACAAATAACTATACTGCCTCTCGAAACAACTCTCATTTTGATAGAATTAAGTAGGGGAATTTATAAAAATTTTGAGATTAAAATGAAAAATTAAAAATATTGCAACCGTAAACCATGGGTTCCCCGCCTTGGGTTATTAGTATGAAATAAATACACAAACAGGCCTGAGACGGCCCTGCCGCGCCGGTGCAAGTGCAGTGTGTATTTATATCGTCCTAAATTCTAAAGTGGGATGCGTTTGTGGGCCAGCCCTGTCCCTCGGAACACTGCAGACCGGTACTTCTGAACATTGCTACTGTTATTGGGTCTAATCGTGTGTATTGGATGGAATCATACGTTAGTTTGAAGAACGCTAGTCGCGTGCGCAAGCTATTCAAGTTCCATTCTAACCAGTTTGTATGTACTAAACTACCTGTGTGACTAAATTTGGAATTACAAACAGACACTTAATTTATATCTATCTGGACTTTTCCTGAAAAATGGAATGCAGTGAATTCAAATTCAAATTCAAATATATCTTTATTCGATTAGACTTTATACAAAGTACTTTCAAATCGTCAGAATGACACAATAACACAGGATTATACATGCTACCGCCAGGTTCGGAAGGTTGATTTTACTGAGAAGAACCTGGCAAGAAACTCAGTAATTACTCTTTTAAAGAATATTATACAGTTTTAAAAATACAAAATAAATCGTTCAAGCAACTATAAGCCCATGGACACAGTTCTAATGCTAAATTATCAAAAATAAAAACTAAAAATATAGTACAAATATATGTGAGCATGGCGAAGCGACACGAAGAGCTTTATAGTGGAGGAAAATCTTGTGAGAAAACCTGCATATTTTTTAGAAGAAATTTCAGAGAATTCGCAAACGGCTGATTGACTAAATTATCTCAACATACTCCGTTCTATTCTGGTAACATCATTCTCCAACTTGCAACTGTCTCTTATCACACTATTCCTCATCAGATATTCTATGATGACAACACCCTTATCCACCAGCCATCTGCCCTCACAAACTCCTTTTAGGTGGAAAATCAATAATCTAGGTTAAGTCCGTTGTCAGACTTTCTTACGCCTCCGACAGACCTGACGACTGCCACAAATGCTAAATTGGCAACCGGGAACGGGACTTCCTAAGAAAAAGTAAGTAAGATGATGCAGTTGTAATACTAAATTACGTAGCAACCTTGGAGATCCATAGATCGTAACTTTACGTGACTTAAACCATGAACTTACCCTGACAATGATTCCGATAGACGTCTGAACATTGCGTGCCTCAAATCACCACCATTGTCTAACCATCTATAATTCATTATTAATTCATTCTCGATTCTTGTGATAACTACGATAATTACCACAGTTTCCGGGGTATCGGAGATTTAAGTTACAGTTGGTATTCACTAGCTTGGCTCTACGGAGGCTGCTAGGTAATAAGGTAGGCTTGTACCCCTATCAGGAACTTGCCACCGTTTTCGTAATGTACACTCGCTAGCGTCTCCGCCGAATATTTGAATGAGAAATTATACAGCGCCTCCAAGCGGTGACGTGAACAACTAAAATATGTCATACAAATATTGTCGGAGACGCTAGCGAGTGTAGATTAGGAAAACGGTGGGAAACTCGTCATAGGGGTACAGAGTGACAACGGTTTTGGTCACGTTCATAGTCAGCTACTGCTTAATAAATCTATACAGATAAATAAAATTGAAGTGTCTGTTTGTAATTTCCAAACTACAGCTTTTCACTAAATGCATATGAAAGTATACACGCTACTGACACTGAAAAACCAAGTTTTAAATGTTTTCTCTGTCTGTCTGTCTGTCCGTCCGTCCGTCTGTCTGTCTGTTTGTTCCGGGTAATCTCCGAAACGGCTGGACAGATTTTAACGGGACTTTCACTGGCAGGTAGCTGATGTTTCAAGGAGTAACTTACTTATTGAAAATATTATAAATCTACGCGGGTGAAACCGCGGGGCACAGCTTCTACACTAATATTATAAAAGAGGAAAGATTTGATTGTTTTTTGTTTGTTTGTTTGCATTGATTAGGCTCCAAAACTACTTGACCGATCTCGAAAATTCTTTCAGCAATGGATACCTACATCATCAGCGAGTAACATAGGCTATATTTTATCCCCGTCTTCCCTCGGGAACGGGTACTACGCGGGTGAAACCACGTGACGTCCGCTAGTACTAACTATGTCACTTGCGTATATATTTCGATTCGTTGACAAAACCGTTTTAAAAAATACAAAAAAGTATTTTTGACTTTCTCTATTACTTACTGTTCAACACTGCCTTTGTGTGTGCATACATTTCATTGCATCTCTACTAATATTATAAATGCGAAAGTAACTCTGTCTGTCTGTTACGCTTTCCCGCATAAACCTCTCAACCGATTTTGATGAAATTTGGCACAGACAATCTTTAGACCCTGAGAAAGGACATAAGCTACCTTTTATTTATTAACAATGTTAGGTTTCCGCGACCATAAGGATGAAACTAAATCTACGCGGGTGAAACCGCGGGGCACAGCGAGTAGTACATGATTATTAACTACAATAAAATTCATATAAATTATTTTTATTATTATTATCTATATTCAGCAACTGCTTACCATCAGACGAATTTGTTTGTTGTTTGTTTCAAAGTTGCTGTTAATATAAGGGCTGCCTACCCTAGACTTAAAGACTGCCTACCCGAGGTATAATGTGAGTAATTGGTATAATTAAAGTTCTGCCAAGGTTAGTGGACAATGTCAGTAGGCGTTAGGATTATCTGCCTCTAACTATAATTAATCTATTGACAGCATGTTTGCCAAACTTGACCAACCTTTGCGCCAATATTGGTTCCTCGAAGCGTCACCGTAATGTTTTTACGGGTCGAGCGGGTCCAATCACGGGTCAAGAGGGAATAAAATCAAGATAAATTAATCCATTTCTCTTTTGGAACACGACAGATATTACAAGCGAATGCTAGTTATTATTGTATTATTTTGCACACTCAACTTATCCCCATGGTACCCTTTATTGAAAATATTTAAAAATCTTGGTAAATTTATCGAACTAGGGAACAATTTTTTTTTTCAAGAATAATATAATTTATTTTACGTTTTAAAATTTTTATTTTCTACTAGCGGACGTCCCGTGGTTTCACCCGCGTAGTTCCCGTTCCCGTGGGAGTACTGAGATAAAATATATAGCCTATATTAATCAGTGATAATGTAGCATTCAAATGGTGAAAGAATTTAAAAAATCGGTCCAGTAATTTTTTAGCCAAATCGTTACAAACATACATACAAACCTTTCTTCTCTATAATATGAGTATAGATTGTTTGAATGTTTTATAATTATTTATGCTGTGCCCCGCGGTTTCACCCGCGTAGATTTAGTTTCATCTTTATTGTCGTGGAACCCTAATATTTTTAATAAATAAAAGTAGCCTAAGTAGCCCTTGAAACGTCAGCTACCTGCCAGCGAAAGTCCCGTTAAAATCGGTCCAGCCGTTTCAGAGACTACCCGGAACAAACAAACAGACAGAGAGAAAAACATTTTAAAACTTGGTTTTTTAGTGTCTGTAACGTGTAATTTCATATGCATTTTGGAATTGCAAACACACACTTCAATTTTATTTATCTGTATAGATGTATAGTTATACATATAGATGTATAGATAAAAACAATTGTATAGGGTGTAGGTAAATAAAAGGATGGTATTCTATTAAATAGTATATATTAAATTTAATTGCACCTACAACAACGAATTATGCACATTTCCATCTACTTACCATTAACATTTTATTGTCAGAAAGTCAAGGCTTATAACAGAAATAGAAAATTAAATAAAGTGATCATATACATATAAAACAGGCCGTTCATTTAATTTAACATATTTAAATGAACGAGGTATATTTTGACAATACCATTTTAAAAAATGGAGGAAAAATAAATCTTTGGTCAGAAACAAAAAGATTTGATCTCATAGCACCATCTGAACGAACAGAAAAACAAATAATTATTAATAAAACAACAAATACCAATATTAATTATAGAAATTTATCCCTTGTTCTTCGTACATTACCAAGTTACATTACAAGTGATGTACAAAGAAAAAATATTCTTCGTACATAACCGGGTAATAAAGGAAGAAATTTTCATTCTTTCATTCCGTTGGCAGTTATGTACAAAGAATTAAATATTCTTCCTACATTACCCGGTTTTGTACGATGAATATTTTTTTCTTTGTGTTGGAATCTATTTTGTTCTATTTATGATTAATGTTTTTTATTTTTAGTCTTTTTTATCTTTCACTAGTTAGTTAGTAAGTTGTCAAATAAAAACGGTAATGTCAGCTGCTTTTTTCACTGCTCTCTCTATCTCTAAATTCTAATATTTGCTATCGTCTACACTTTGTACATATACATTACTAAGTTACATAAAAGTAATGTAACTTAGTGTGTGGCAAAGTATACGCCTTTTCAATAAACCACCATTAAAAATGTGTGAACTACCATTTTTAAGTTTTAAGGCAATCATCAAACAGAAACTTTGTGAAAAAGCATATTATAGTGTAACTGAGTATATTGATGATGGCCAAGCATGGCAATAAGTTGCTCACTCTTCCATTAAAATGTACTTAAACAACCCTATGTATAAGGGACACATGTAAAAAAACCGGGGAGTTTGTTTCGCCGTTTCTTCTCCTGACAGGCTTACATTTGGAAACGGTAGTTAATTAACCTAAGTTAGCGTAAGAGAAATGATGTTCAATAAGTGTTCCAAGTGTCCCTTATGTTGAATAAAACTTTTTGATTTGATTTGATTTGATTGATTTTACGTAACGTAACGTACGAAGAACAAGGTAAATTTATATAATATGGAATCGATTCTTGACCAACATTACGAAATTATTATTTTTCTTAGACGGGCGTCAATTATTAATTCGTATAATTTGTACTAGACGTATCGATGGACAGGAATAAAAGTTTCAAAGATTATGACATATTTTTCTTATGCAAGAGTAGTTTCATAATTTTTAACATGTATATTTGTATTATTCATGTATATATGTATAAAGGAATTCATATATTAAGTTGTTTGTATTTTTTTTACTAAAAATATAGGTTTCCCTGCCAGAAAAAATAGATACAGAATTGTATAATTAGCACGTATAATACAGTCAATAATAATGAATATCAATAAATTGTTTTGCCTACATATTAACTATTTTTATTTATACAATAGCAGGTATATATGGGACGGAGAGTTGTTGATTTTCACGATATCTGTTGACTTCGGTGAATATAAAAATAAAATACATTTTGTATCACCACGTTACATAAATATGTAAAATGTATATAAATGTTAAGTTTGTATTGATTTTTTACATATTTCATGAAACTTTGTTAATGTACAGGATCTTACTTATTTTAACATATATTTCCTATTTTAGTGTAGGATTCAATCTGGTAACTTCATGTTTCGAAACCCGTTTTGCTATGATCGCTAGCCCGGGGCCCTACCACGACCTCATATTGACATGATAGTTCAACTCTTATCATGAGACAGATGTATATGACGTGTATAGGTCTGTCACTGTCACACAATGGAACTATCATGGCAATGAGGGCTTATGGTAAGGTCCCTGTTACTATGTTTATTATTTCATGTCACAGTTGTGTTTTGGCAGCCTTTATAACAAATTATTCATATTATGTTTTATAAAATATGTAGTTTTTAAGCAGCCTAAAACCCGTGCTTGTAGCTACAAATAAACAGTTAAGTAGCATTTCACATATAAATACCTCCTTGTACTTGGCTCCCACCACAACTATAATGATTTTATCATATAATTAACATTAAATCATCACTTAAACTAAATCACTTAAGTAGAGAAGAAAATTAACAGAAAATAAAGGTACTTTTTTAAGAATAAAAATTTAAGAAGTCAACAAAACAGTAATAACTATTAAAAATAAGCTGTTAAGCTAGATCGCTTAGCGTAAAGTTTTTAAAATATAGTCTATTTACATATATTAGTTTTCATTAAATAAGTAATAAAAGTTTCAAATGAAAAGAAATTATTAAGAAGAAAATTTCGTAAACAATAAATAAATTGCATCTCATTTATTTTAGTACCAAACACCTTTTTCATATTGAAACATGTTATGAAAAAAATTATATGTAAGTAGTATTTAAAAAATAACCTAAACATTCGATTATTTACCGATCCAAACAATTATATACAACCAATTTACAATGTAGTTACAATCAATAACCTATATACAATAATACAAACTAAATTACAATATAACTAAACCAAAAAATTAATGAAAACATGAAAATGTTTTATATTTCTCATTGTAAAAGTGTCTTCATTGATTTTCTGACGTGTAGGGTATCACTAACTTATGCGTTCCGAAAATCTATTTAGCTTCAAACACATTTTTTGTATTCAACGTAATAAGTATAATAATAATTTAAGTATGTATGTAAATATGGATACAAAAATTACGTGCCCACCAATCTAACTGATTGCATTATAATTCCATTTACTACCTGGCAGCACTGGAATTTTAGATTCATATACTTCAGTGAGTCGATGCATTGAATTTACTTTGTGATTGAGAAAAACTTATACAAAATGATGGTTACTGTAGAGCACTTCAGTTTTTTAGTTTTTTAAGTCGGTACATGAAAATGAGTGAACATACAGCCTTTACAATGAATATACAGACTTATTGTCTTCATCTTAGAGAACATTTTCGAGACATCAATGGCAGTGATCGTTATAAGAACCCGAGGAGGATTGCTTTCCCAAACGTAATACTAGTTAAGCTGCATTATTTTAACACCATAACATGAATTTTCATGTGTTTCCCGGGATTGGTTGAACTATTATGATATTCATGGAAATTGTTTGAAGATTTTTTTTTATTTGAACCTATTTCATGAATAATCAAGTTTTATTGGGATGCAAACATAAATTATCTAGATTTCCAGATTTTTTATGAATATGAGTGAATTCATAAAAAATCTAATTCTACAATTAATTTTTTTTCTCACATTTTTTGATTCAAATTAAATACCAGGAATCTACATAAAAAGTATACGCATACAAATAGCGATTGTAATTATATTACTTAATATTACGTCTGTATGGGAGCAGATGCCTCTTAAATACCCCTAAGTTCGAGGTTCAAGGCGTAACATTTGAGATCACTTCTTACCGCCTTGAACCCCTAGTAGCATCAGCTGATAGAAATCAATCGTAGGAATTAAAAAAATACGTCAAAAAATCATCGACGTCATGGCAAAACCATCACGTCGAACTGACATAATAAAACCAGCCTTTGATATACGTAGCTCTCCATTTATATGTAACATCCCAAAAACATATATCGCATATATATATCTCGACGTACGTTTTTAATTTGATTGCAAAAAGACTTACAATCTAAACTATCAGTGTACATTTATATAAAAGTAAAACAATAAACATCACAAAATATTAATTCCGCTAACTAAACTTACTTATATATATAGAGCTGTCACTTGCTTCTCATATCTTGTTTAAGTTTAGCTAATGCACTTTATCACACGTAATTCACCATCATTCTATATCATTGCACCATATTTACAGCATCTGTAACAAAAAGAAAATATATATTAGTTATCATGTTAATTATGTGCTTCAGCTTGTAGGGTTGCAAATGGGCCACTAACATATTTTTACATATTTATTTTTCGTTTTTATATTTATTATAACATATTTTTGTATGAATAATAATAAACATATTTTGTTTTACGATATTATTTTTAAAAAAATCAAAAAATCTTTGATAATAATATAATATTGATCATAATATCTAATTCTCTAAGACGGGAGTTGAGAGTTGTAAATAAATAATACTTCTGGTTTTAATTGGTTGATTTTTTAAAAAAAGATTAAAATATATGAATGAAAAAAAAAAAAATTTCCACCGAAGACTGTCATGAAGTCAGGAAGGAATTTTATAATTTGATACAGCGAAACCCAAATCGCGATTAAAAATAACTGAAATAAAGATTATTTCCTTGTAGAGTGCGCGGGCGCAGTATTTATATACTCTGTCCAACGATTATAATGTTGAGGTTTATTGAGTACTTAGCTGAGTAGTTAGAGGGTTTGATTTACATTACATTTTGGACAATTCACACAATTTCGTTACAGTCTATGTATTACTCTGATGGTAATTTTAAGTTTCATTAAAATCCATTCAGAAGTTTCATCCATCCATCCATACTTACAAACTTTCGCGTTTATAACATTAGTAGGATGTTTTAAGGAACATACACTGACTCTCACACTCTATTCGACGGGACTTTAAATTTCCAATCTGAAGTCAAATGCTTAGGCTACTGCCTCATGTCATCGCGTATCTAAGTAGCCCACCGGTTACCACCGCGATTCAATGTCCGCAAATTGCTTTAAAAAAGTCAGTCCTCCGAACCGTGTCAGCTTTGAGAAGCATTACATAACCACGGAAGCAAAACGACCGACTTTCACAAGTTATGTAACGCCAAAAAGCATTGCGCAATGCCCCAGAGACCCACTGACGCCGTTACGTCACAATCATTTTGACGGTTATAGTTGAATGTTAGTAGAAAGTAGGACGTGCGAAATGTCAATTATTATAATAAAAAAATGAGGTCACCCCATTAAAAGTTTTAAAAAAATTAGTCAGTTCTTCAAGAGACCAGATATGTGTCAAAAGTACATCGGCCTCTCGTATGATAAAATATCTGCATAGTTTTTTTTAAAACACGTCGTGCTAAATTGGGACAAAATGTATTCAAAAATGATGACAAATTATAATAGCATAAAAAATATATTTGTAATCAGTTCTTCTCAGCGGGCTAGTTTGCAAGCCGGTGGTAAAGTTCTTGACGGAAATTTCTAAGGCAAAACAGAACAGATGACAAATCATTGTCGTCATTTAGGACCAAAGTTTGTCCTATTTTTTGGGTCCCAAATGAAACCATAAAGAATCGCTTCTTTATCCGTTTGTCACATAATTTGGCATAGCACCCATTGGGTACTTCCTCACCTAGAATCATGAAATCAGACAAGACTAAACAAATTGCTAAAAACTTATTATTATTTGAATAAGATCAATAATGTTCCAAAACAAGAATATTAAAAAAGGTGTTTTACGCCATAAAATATCCTTAAATGATTTTAAATCTGTTCGTCATACAGTACATACTAGTACGTAAATAGGTGTATGCACCTATCTTCAAAGCATGGCCCAAATTTATTATCTACGCGTTATCAGTGTTTCGGATAGCTTCCTGTGTTTCACAGTGGGTTTCCTGGTCTTGAGAAAGTACATTTTATAATTATTATTTTTCCTACATAACTTCTTACCAGAAATGATAATATTTTCTTCCCATATTTTTTTATTATTATAGTTATGAGAAAATACTGCATTACATATCTAAACAACTATGCAATATGCCTGAAAAAAAATTAAAATAATTACTTTAAGAACTTCAAATAAATGTCCTGCGACTAGAAACTCGCAATTAGTTTTTATTTTTTAAGTCTTTTTTTAAACGTTTTTAAATTATTTGACTAATTTTATATTTGTGGTCTTATACACATACAAATTTTATCTTTTTATATGACAAAACAAGAAAAAAGACGTATATTTAGTCCAATTTTGTGATAAAGTTCTAACTTAAGGGTCTGACGAAACAGTGTAGCACCCAAACAATTCAATATAGAGATGATAGTGCACATTTCAATGAGCTTTACTTAAAAGAGAAAGTTGATCGGAAATAATGGAATGACGTTGTTTTTTCCACTTTATCGTGATCTCGGTGCGTGAACCCAGGGTTGGCAGTTATTGGTTCACGGGTCGTGATGATAGGACCAAAAACTATTACATAACTTTTTAGGACAAATTTCTGGGCCGTGACCTCTCATTGAAAAATGAAAATAATTTTTTTTTAAATTTTTTCATATTACTGCAATTACATAACATTTTCAAAACATTTTGAACAGAACCTAACTTTTGGCTGCCTCACTAGGTAAGCCGAAGTAGTTTGACTGTGTGACAGTGACAGATTTTTACCAACACATCGTGGGCTTATTGCAAGATCTCATTATATGTCATTTTCAAAACGTTGAGGAGAGGAGCTTTGAAGATTATTTTATCGATTAACCTATAATCAGCTTTCTTGCTGAACAATTTGAAGATCCTGTTGAACCTTCAGTATCAAAATTTACTTACCACTAGGCACCGATTTGGGCCAAGTAAATAAATAAGAACTTAGCACTTAATATATATATTTTATATATCCTTACTAAGTACTTAGTTTATAAATTAATTTGATTTTTCAATTGTTTTTCTTGCTTTCAATATATTTTTATTATTTTAACTTACGGAGTGAATTCACGCTATATAGTATTACGTCAAACTACAAAATGATATCTATGCCAACCCTAGCTCAGTATGCGCCTGAGTGCATCGCCCAGCATTTCGGGTACCGACCCAGGGTCGTCGACCCCACTGTGATTTTTTTATGACTCTCTATCTCGCTAGTACACGGTCCCTACGCATTTAACTATATGACCTCATTTTTTAACTTGTTTTTTTTTGAGAATCCGACATTGACGCGTTGGCGTAACGACATTTTTTAAGAAATTTTATTTTTTAAGTTTTTACGAATTTGTTTCGCGAACGTTTGGTTTTGTGAAGACTTCTGAAAAAGATCTATTATAGTGTATTTTTTTAAAATTATATTTTAGTTTTATTGTAACATGGTACAGTTTTATAGACATGTTTTTAACAGGTAATTTCACTGATAAAAGTTCTATTTTTATATTTCATGCCTAATTTAATTTGGTAATTTCAGACAATTTGTTGTGTTGTGTTTAAAGCCAAAACTATTTGGAATAAATTTTTGCATTCAATATTATTCTGGGTTGTCATGTAAATAACATTTGTTTATTTCTAAAAAGGGGCTAGACTTTTTAGTCGCATATTATCACAGGGCATCAGCAGGTGATACATATTTTTTTTTTACTATTGATAATTTTTTCGTCGTGATACTTACTTTGTTGTAAAATATAGTTGTTAGAGGTTCGATGCTTATTGGATGATACGCGGGATTTATTTAAATTAAAAAAAATTATAAAAAAAACGCGACGAAAAATTCAAAAATAATTTTAAGAGACATTTTATTTTATTATTACATTGATCTGCTTATGCTCTATGACAAAAACATGTGTCTAAAAGATCCGTATAAACAGAAAAACTATACCAAACAAATTCGGTGACATTGCATTCGTGTGACGGCGCAACTGACGTAACGAAGCCCAGAAGTAGGACAGATTAATTCAATAGAAGAAACACGCCCACATACAACACACACACACAAATATACACACTTTACACACACACGTCATAGTGAAAGTGCACTGTACGTGACTACTGGCTGACAGTCGATGCGCGGGAGTCGACGCGCTTAGTCATACGCTAAGTTGTGCCGACTCTCAAGTTGGTACTTTTAACTGACACCTGAGCCTGTAGTTAATGTTACATTATCCTCATGCTTCGCAAAATCTACGGGATTGACATATGCCACGTGACTGATTTATTTCATTCCCATACATTTTGTATCGTTTCTATTAGCGCTAGCGCGAGAGGATGTTACTATTATTGATGTCTAGGACTACAGGAGCAAACTATGATCGTTTAAGCAGCGCGTATTGAGAACTTTTAAGCTTTGTCGTTTGATTTTACGCTACCAAAATATAACATCAAAGCTCAGAAGTTCTTAATACGCTCTGCTTAAACCGATGATATATTATAACCGATAGGCGCCCTTTTTGAATGATGTTGTATGGATATGAAAATGTGGACACAGACCTAGGCTACATTGGCAGTTTAAGCCACGAGAGCGGTTGAGATCAAAATAAGAAAAATATTGTCTGAATTTCTATGCAAAATATCACGTATCACGTCGTAAAAAATAAAATGCAAATTTACACAATAACGATAAAAAAATGTTTTTCCCAAATGAACGCGCAAGAATACTATTTCCAATTTGAAATTATGTTTCATAACTTGAGGCATTTTTTTGTTGTTTGACTTTTCGTATAATGCGCGTTATTCCCCGCTGTCAAACAAACTACATATTGATAAGTGAAAAAATGGATCAATCATTTAATATCAGGTCTATGACTAAACATCACTGAGCGATAATAATACTAACACTATAATTGACGAACATTGAACAATTTTCTAGAGTTCGCGAGCTTTTAAAATTATATTTTACAAAAAAAAAAACTTATATCGCATTTTTTTTTCGTCATAAATTTTGTAATTTTAAATTTAAGTTTTATAAAACTACTTATTATTTTTAATCAAATATATTATTGATAGACAACGCCACAATAACATAATATTAACTTAATCAGAAAATAGGTAGAGTTCTTAAGTTATTTTTATAATCTTTTACCTGCAAAGTTAGTTTAGCTCTCAAAGATAGTGCAGAAAAGATAAAAGTAAAGTATGAGTAATGTTCCTTGCATCTGTGGAATATCCGCTACTCTGATAGAATAATCAGTTTAACACGTCATGCTTACATGATTTTATTTCAATCGTCTATACATACATACAGAAAAATAAAATTTAAGTGTCTGTTGGTGATTTCAAATTAACAGCTTTTCACTGCATGCTTATGAAAGTATTTACGGTTCTCACGTAAAAAAAATCATTGTTTTTTACTGTCAGTCTGTTCCGGCTAATCTCCGAAACGGCTGGATCGATTTTAAAGGGATTTTAACAATATTACACAGAATAAATAGGTTTAAACTTAAAAAAACATTAGGCTTCCGCTAGTGAAATTAAGACCATGCGGAGCATAGCTACAAATAAATATCTTAAATGTGTCTTACTGAAACACTTTATACCCTTAAAATATAATAATAGAGCCGTCATGTCCTTTTTTTTTTTTTTTTTTTTTTTTTTTAGGATATGGTCTCTCGCAGTTGGTAGGGGGGAGTTACCTCCACTGCTTAACCGGACTATAGGGCGAGACCCAAGGGCCTCCAGCCGAGCTTAAACTTAAATACTAAGCAACACAGCTAAGGACGCCCCGGTGCGGGGCTCGGACCTCGGCTTAGGGCGTTGCTGGGGGATGAGCTAGGGAGCTGGATCTGAGTTGTATGATTTAGGGACGTGTTTAAGGCTAGTGGCTCGGCGCGTGCCGGCCCTAGCAGGGGACGGGGGGGACGATGACGTAGAGTTCGCGACGAGCCTCGCCGGCGAGGACGGAACAATGGTCGGTTTGGTGTGTGCTTTTGAGACATTGCTTGCTGAAGCAATGTGATATCGTCGTCAGGGTCAAGGAGAACGTGCCTCGGACGGCGTCGGGAGGAGATACGAGATGGGGTATATCGGGCGGCCGATACGATTAGTGGGTTCGGATGTTTTTCGGCAGATTCGAAAAAGCGCTTAGAGGCTCTTTTCATGAACTGCTTGATGGTGGGAATTTTGAAGTCTACATGGAGTTGACTATTGCGAACATACCACGGGACTCCCGCGGCCTTTCGCAAGAATTTGTTTTGGAGGACCTGCATTCTATGGATGTTAGAGCTGGCCGTGTGTGCGAAAACCACACTGGCGTATGTCATTATGGGACGGATGCACGAGAGATAAATTCTCAACTTAGACTTAAGTGACAATTTGCTCCGTGCATTTAGTAGGTAATGGAGTCGACCAAGGGCAAAGGAAGCACGTGACCGTACTTTCTTTGTGTGGGATGCAAAGGACAACCTTTGGTCGAGGATGACGCCTAGGTATTTAGCCGTGGATTCCCAAGGAATCGGCTGGCCGAACATGGTTACAGAAGGCGGAGGATCGTGATATCGGTCGCCAGAGCGGCAGAAGAGGACAGCTGCGCTCTTATCTGGGTTGACTTCAAATCTCCATTTCCGAAACCATTTGCCGAGGGCATTGGCTGCGGTTTGGAGATGTTTGGCGATCGTATGACGGTCTCTGCCTCTATAGTAGATAGCCGTGTCATCGGCGGAGAGAGCTAGATCGGCATTGGGACTTTTGGGGATGTCGCTGGTGTACAGCGTGAAAAGGAGTGGAGAGAGCACGGAGCCTTGGGGGACTCCAGCACGAATACGGCGAGGGGAAGATAATGAGCCCTCGATGCGATATTGGAAGGTGCGATTCGATAGGAAGTCTCGTATGATGAGCACGAGTCTGTCAGGCACACCGATTTGGTAAAGCTTATATAATAAGCCGTTGTGCCAAACTTTATCGAATGCTTTCGCTATATCGAAGAATAGGACGCCCGTTTGCTGTTTGGCTTGGAACCCCGCACTTATGTGTTCAACGATGCGGTGCACCTGTTGGACACACGAGTGCTTGGTTCGGAAGCCAAACTGCTCATTCGGGATAAGTTTGTGGGATTCAGCGAAGTCCTTAAGTCTTTTGAAGATCAACCTTTCGTAGATCTTCGCGAGAGTTTTGAGGAGACTAATGGGGCGATAACTAGAGGATTCGGATTTGGGTTTACCAGGTTTTGGTATCCCTATGACAACTGCTTCTTTCCACGATTGTGGGAAGATGTTGTTTGAAAGGGCAGCGTTAAAAATGGCTGTCAGGAAGACAATGATGTGGAGGGGAAAGAGTTTGACAACTTTATTTGTTATCCCGTCGGAGCCAGGAGACTTCCTAGGGTTGAGATCTTTGATGAGGGATTGAACCTCATCGACTGTAACTACTGGGAGTGGGTTGTCTGGGTCCTCTATTGGGGGCTGGGCTACCCTTCGTTCGACCTCGGCGTCCACCTTTGTGAGATGGGCCATGTCTACTTGTTGGGAGCTGGGAGAACATTGGGATTCTAGATTGTCGGCTAGACATTCGGTCTTTTCGTCGTCGTCGAAGGCGGGACTACGGCCAGGACGATTAAGAGGAGGGATGCCGCTGGCTTCTTTGACTCTGAGCTTGCGTTGCAAGTGCCAGAAAGCCTGGTGATTAGGGGTAAGGTTAGCCAAGAAGTTGTCCCAGCGAGCTTCCCTCATTTCATTCATGCGCCTTCTTACTTTGGCTTGTAAGTGGTTCATGAATGATCGGTTGGCTGCTGTGGGGTAAGTCCTGTAGGCTCGGATAGCCGCGTTTTTCTCCGTCACCAGTTCGCGTACATCGTCCGGCAGCCTCCAGCGATGGTCGTCCATCGCTGGGACCTGCCGGGAGCAGTTGTTGACTGCTGATTGTACGTGACTGGTGAGGGAGTCAATTGCGTTCACCGTGTCTACAATGGAAGTTGGGGTTGGTTCGGGGAAGGGCAAGGGAGTAGACTTGAGGTTTTCCTCTAGTTTCCTCCAGTTAGTTGCCGTTTTCATGGGGGTGGGAGTACTCGAGTCAGGGGGACCTGTGCGGGGGGTAAGACTGAGTACAACGGGACGGTGATCGGAGTCAAGCTCGTCTATCGATTCCATAGAATTTAAACGAAGGTTTATATTCTTTAGAATCGCCAGGTCGAGAACGTCTGGACGGTGGTCTATAATAGCTGGGTAGTGCGTCGGATGCATGGGAGCTATAACGTCGAAGTTATGGATGCTACTGAGGTAATTGAGTTGATTTCCTCTGGAATTTCGAGTGCGGCTATTCCACGACTCGTGTTTGGCGTTTAGGTCTCCTGCCACGATGACAGAGTTGCCTAAGCTAAGAAGTTTTACGATATCAGGAGCGATATCGCCTTGTTTGTTGGGTGCGATGTATGCCGAAACTATTATGATTGGTTCGTGTCCAGTCATGCCTAGCCGACATATTGATGTCTCGATTTGAGAGAGGTTGGGGGGATCCATAGGAATGCAGTAAAGATATCTTTTATAATAGATGAGGGTGCCTCCTTTGGCGGAGTGGGTTCTATCGTTGCGTACTATTTGATAGTTCGCAATTTTGGGATCGCGGTTGGAGGGTTTGAGGAAGGTCTCTTGGAGGAGAAAGATGTCTAATTGGTGTTGGCGGAGGAAAGTAGCGATCTCGTCGCGTTGGGTGTTAATGCCATTGGCATTAAAGAACCCTACTTTGAGGGACCTGGGTTTGATTTTTCCTCCTAGGTTGTGGTTCTCCATTATTGGACCGTACCAAAGAAAGAGGTGAGGGCTGTGGTTACGTGAGCGAACTTGCTCATCGTAGCCATGACGGAGGCAATATTACCGCGTGAGGCGCGGAGTTGCTCGGCCATCTGGTTCAAGCTGTGGATGTCAACCGCGTGGAATAATTGGCTCAGATAAGCCATATTATCGCCAGTCGCGGTGGCTTCCGGGGCTTGGGGAGAGGGACCCTTAGGGGTGGGTGCCAGAGGGGCTGCTGGCGAGCGGGGAGCTGCCGCGGGAGGAGGGCCTTTTGGCTTAGGGGGTTGTACGGTGGGAATGGCCATTAATGGGGGGATGACCGTGGACTGGGGAGCTCTTGGAAGAGCGAGTTTGGGGAATGCGCGCTGATGGTTCAGTGCGTTCCAGGGGGAAGGTCTTTGGGGACTAAGGCGCTCGGGGAGAGCGGAGGAAGGGAGGTTTTCCCTGGTGTTGCGAGCTTGAACTCGCTTTACCATTTTGGGGTGAGGACGAGGGGCTTTTGGGCAGCCGCGATAATTTGCAGGGTGGCCCGATTGGCCGCACAGAACGCAACTAGGCGGCTCTGTGCAGAGTGAGGTGTCTTTAGGACGGGGGCAATCGCTTGTGCCATGGTCACCTAGGCACTTAACGCACCTGGGTACCGCAAAGCAATTTCGGGAAGAGTGGCCATATAGCTGGCACTTGTGACATTGGCCGATTTGGCCGCGTTTGTTGGGGGCTTCGACCTTTAAGCCAGATAAATGGCATACGGTCTTAATATTGTATATGCTCTTTCCGGCGGGGGAGTGCTTACATACGACAAAGACCATGTCGTATATGGTACTGTTGCGGGCGCCGTGCATGCGGTGCACCTCGAGGGCGGGGATGTCTTGCGATTGAAGATCGCATAAGATAGATTTTTCGTCTATCTCTTTAGGGATGCCGCGGATTACTACTCGGAGGAGACGGTCCTCGGGGAGGTCATATGAGTGAAAGGCTACTTTCCTAGCCTGTAGCATTTTGGTAAGAGACCTGAAGTCGGTGGAAGTAGGCACCGTGACTTTAATACCATTTGCGGTTGTTCGGGCATTTGTGTAAGCAATGCGATTAGCATTGCACCATGCCGAGACGTCGGTCCATTTTGCCTTATCTTGGATGAAGATAGGCGGTGGGAGGGGTTCTTTCCTTGAAGATGAGGCTACGGACTGAGAGGGTGTGGTTGCGTCGGAGCGGTTTTCCTCCGAGGGAGAGGCCGCCTGCGCAGATTGGGAGGCTACGGGTTTGGCGGAAGTCTTGAGAGACTTTGCCGGGGTCTGGTCAGAAGAAGCTTTGGTCTTGAGAGACCGCTTCTTCTTGCGTCCTAAGACGACATTAAAGTTTTCGTCGGCGGAGGAGTTGGAGTCCGAGTTGGACTCAGAGGGCATATCCGCGTCGATAATGACGGGACGGCTGGGAGGGCAATCGGGACTTGCGGGGGACTCTTCGAACCTCATTGGGTTCGGTTTGAGAGGGACAGAGGGCGCCGCAGGGGCGTATGTGGAGGGCTCGATGGCCGGGGAGGGGCTTGGTTCGCCGCAGAGGTTGGCGAAATCCTCCGGAGAGAGGACAGAACTGGCTACGGCCTGGTTGGCCGGGACTTTGAGCAGGGCCCGAAGGAGGGCGCGGAGAGTGGAGTCGGCCATTTTAGGAATGGCAAAACAACAATTGGGGGAGCAAAAATACCACGCGGTATTTTATTTATTTATTTTCGCGCCTAATCCCCAGGTTGGACTGGCCTGGGGTTGTGTGCGTGTGTGTTGGTCCCTTCACTACCGGGGGTAGGCAGTTAGGGTTGAGTAGGGTGTGCCCTAAGCTTGTAATCCCGCTGCCAATCTTAATGTGCAGACGGGTTCCTAACAGCCTTAGTGCAGAGGAGTACTTTTAGCCGAAGCTTAAAGCAACCAAACAACACTAAGGAATGGGATGGTAGGGAAAGGGTAGGGTGGGAGGGAGGAGATGGCTAGCGTCGGCGAGGGAAGCCCCCAAGGCCGGTGGTTCTAGCCCCGTCCGATTTGTGTTTTTGCCCTGAGGGGGCAAAAACGGGTGTATCGGGTCCACACCCCACTCGGCTTCGTTGGCACCGCTAGGTATCCACCGAGGACCACCAAACAGTGGTTTTTACCTTAAGGGTCACAACTAGCGAGACTTGTCTCACACAGAAACAGAGATGGCCGAAACCCGCCTTGAAAAAGGCAAGTTCGGCGAAGGGTTCGGTGCGCAGGTAGCAGCACGCAGGTAGCAGCGGGCGGCGACTGGACAATGGGCAGCGGCGGAGCGCGGCAGGAGAGCGCTTCGAGACGTCCGTACGGGGCGGAGGTCGGAGCGCGAGTGCCGTCATGTCCGTATGTTTTATGTAATTTTAAGCAAATACAACGGTGACATCGAAACGGGCTTAAATCCAAGTTTTTCCAACATTATAAAAGTAAGAAATAATCATGAGGAAACCTGCAAACATAGTCTGCAAAGAAACGCAAAGACATGTATTTAGTGCCTGCGTCGGATGTAGATTCATCATCTATCAGGCTGACAATGAAAAGTGGCGCTACCCGCCCACCTCTAAGTTTGGACACATTACACATATATTGACTAAGCAGTAAGGAACCTAGAACATTTTTTTTAAATAAGAACGTTTACTCTTTCTAGTCCGAGTGGTAGCTCTACCTTTTGACTTTTTTAACATCTATACTGATAAATAAAATTGAAGTGTCTGTTTGTAATTCCAAATTATTGGATTTCACTAAAAACATAGGAAAGCATAGACGGTACTGACGTAAAAAAGCAACAATTTTTAATTTTTTTCCCTGTCTGTCTGTCCGTCTGTTTGTGCCGGCTAATCTCTGAAACGGGTGGACCGATTTTAAAGCGACTTTCACTGGCAAATAGCTGATGTTATAAAGAGTAACTTTGGCTACTTTTATTTTAGAGAAAGTTTTTATTGTTAATCCTACGCGAGTAAAACCGCGGGACTCAGCTAGTTTTCAATATAAAGTAATGTCGATTTGTCATGTTAAATAATGTCCAAGGCAAGGTCATATCGAACGATCCGTTCGTAGATTCCATACTGGTTGTAGTAAGTTCAAATGTATACTGTGGGCCTCGGAGACAGAGTAGGAGAGATAGTATATACCGAGCAAAAACGAATAGCCAATCACAATCCTCCAATTCAATTGAAAGCGAAAGTACCAGGCGTGCAGAACCTAAGCCCGTTCAGGCAAGCGCTACGGTCTAGAATCTAGACAAGTTTCAGGTCCAAACTTAGGTAATAGTACCAGGCGCGCATGACTTGGTAAGAGGTACACTTTACGTCTTAGCTAGACAGGATTTATTCGTATTGAAACTGTAACCCAATTACTTATTGGCGTAGAGTTCAAATTGATAGCTAGATGTTCTGACAATAGTTTTTGCGGGCCAATATTATTACGCTACCGAGATGTAAGCTTTACTTATAGAAATATAGTTCTTATAGTACAAACTATAAATAGGGTTACAAGTTGTGGTTGAATTGAATTTGAATGAAATTTTATGCTTTTACTTCATAGAAGAAGATATTGGGTAATTAAAAACGGGACTTTCACTGAAAGATAGCTGATGTTACAAAGAGTGGCTAAGGCTACTTTTTTACTTTAGGGCTTCGTGGAAAAAAACACCCATTAAATTAAGTATACGCGGGTGAAAACACGAGGCACAACCAGTTATTTATAACGTAGACAATGCATGAGTAACACTTAGTGTTTAAAGAGTTCATAATCTGCAGTAGCTTAGCGTGACGCGGAATGTACGCTTGTTTGCTATCTTCCCAGTTTAAATGGTTTACTGAGTGCCTAGTGCGAGTTTTTCACTGCTGCCGTCACAAGTCACCGCGTCAAAGTTAACGCAGATTTGTATGGGATCGAAGCAGCGCCTCTATCGGCCTAAAGATGACACTATTGTGAGCCCATACAAATCTGCGTTTACGTCGACGCGATCACTTGTAACGGTGATTTTAAGAAAACTCGCACTAGGCCCTCATGTCTACCCGATGATGCCTCGTGCAGGATGTGAATCACATGTCATATCGATCCTTAGTTGGTACATGGTGTACACTTAGTGAAGGCAGTATTCAGCAAGGGCGTGCTACAGGCAGCTCGGACGGCCGACTTCATACTGAGATAACAAAAGGACAATCTGACAAATGGTCAGACGGACAGACTTTTTTTTGTTAGTACTGTATATACTGTCACACTTCAATTTGACTTCTAAAAATCTGTTTATAGATGTATAGATACAGGGATGAGTGAACCGACCGTCGCATTACAGAACGGGTCACTCAATCGTGAACATAACGACTACGACCACTCTGTCAAGAGTGAAACGAAGTAAAGTATTCAGACCTCCTTAGCGGCTAAGTCTAATATTGTCCAACCGTGTAACGAGGTGTTTCATCAGTAACCATGCCAAATGGATCTTTGTGGTTCATGAACCTCACGTTTTAGGGTTCCGTTCAAAATTCAAGATGACGGTCAAACTGTGATTTGTCAAACTATTATTTTTAGAGCATTAATTCCGTTAATTTTTAAGCGGCTACTGCAGGTTTTCAGGGGATAACTAATCAGTGTCATCATCATGAATTTAAGAGTAATAACTCTTGTCGGTGTAACCGATGCAACTCTTTCCATTTGTCTCTGTCCAGTGTCATCTCTTTGACCTCCTTATACGGCATGACAGACACCTTTTCTTTAACTTGTCACATGTATGTTAGCCTGTAGAACTACTGGGTAATCTGTGTACCCCTGATTTTTTAATAAAGGGTACACATTTTAGATTCACGAAGAATTAGTAGACGGTTAAAAAAAAAATTTAAATATATCACAACGCATTAGTAACAAAAAAACGCTCGGCACATATACGGAACCTCCATTGCGCGGACCCAATTCAGACTTGACAGGTTTTTGCTAATGTTTTTGTTACAAATAAAATGAACAAAAAGTACTAACCAATCACAGCTAAGTATTCCAATACAATCGAAAGCAAAAGTACCAGGCGCACAGAAAAGAGGTTCACTTAGTACCAGGCAAGCACACTTTAGTCTAGATCTCAGCCGTTTCAGGTCCAAGGTTAGGCATTTGTACTAGGCGAGCATGATTAACGAAGAGGTTTTATTTAAGCCTGTGGCTAGACAGGCAGACTGGCATTTGTATTGAAATTGCAACCTATTCTACTGGCGTAGAGTTCAGATTTATATGAGTGGATATTTTATCATTGTGTTAGTACAGGCAAAAACTATTATACTAGATGATTAAGCTTATTCATTACAGTACCGAGCTTTCTTGAGTGTGCTTGTGATGGATGTGTTTTGCGAGATTTGTGGTAAGCAAAAAGTACGTTAGATTTATAATCTATCTAATATATAAAATTCTAGTGTCACAGTTTTCGTTGCCATACTCCTCCGAAACGGCTTGACCGATTTTGATGAAATTTTTTGTGCTTATCCGGTATCTATGAGAATCGGCCAACATCTATTTTTCATCCCCCTAAATGTTAGGGGTAGTCCAACCCTAAATTTTATTTTTTATTTTTTAGACAAAATTCTAATCTACGCGGGTGAAACCGCAGGGCACAGCTAGTTTATCATAAAAATATTAGTGTCCTTGGATTTTTTTATTTATTTTTATTACTTTTTCTTAGAAAGAATTTTATCTTCAATAATATTGTAAAGGTAAATTTCTAACTTTGTATTTAGAAGGTAATCTGAGATACGACAAATCAGATTAAAAAATTCTTCCACTAATATTGAGAGCGTATTTTCAGTTTGCCACAATGTAAAGTGTCTGTTTGAAAAAAAATAATAAAAATAAATTGTTCGTTATTTTGTTCGTTCAAAAGTCGTCAGTTTACCTTACGTTTTGCGTTTTTTGATAACGTTAAACTTCCCTCACTCATCGTTAAGAGGCGCTTTCAAACGTTCCCATATTTAATGAGGAAAATACATAGTCTATATAGTCACCGTGAAAACATTTTAAAACCTACACCTGAGGGCCTAGTGCGAGTTTTTCAGTGCCGCCGTCACAAGTCACCGCGTCGACGTAAACGCAGATTTGTATAGGATCGTAATAGCGCCTCTGTCGGCCTAAACATGACACTATTGTGAGCCCATACAAATCTGCGTTTACGTCGACGCGGTGACTTGTGACGGCGGCACTGAAAAACTCGCACTAGGCCCTCAGAGCCTGTAGACAAAGTAACATTATCCTCACGCTTCGCTAATAGAAACGATACAAAATGACATATGTCAAGTGACTGATTTATGTCATTTCCATACATTTTGTATCTTTTGTATTAGCGCAAGTGCGACAGAATTTTACTTTGTCAAGCCCTCAGGGGTACTATATACCACTGTACGCTTGCAAAGCACCTAAGTACATTAAAAAAGAATAAAGTAAGTGAATGGTATAGAGCCCTTTGTCGGACTATCAACAATATCACAATAATCTGATAGTTAGTTGTTAGTTTGTTTGTTTGTTTAGCGATTGATAAGGAATATGTGTCATTGTTATCAATGTGTGCCCTAAATTCCGGACTGGAGTGCGCACTTGTCGTGTGAAAAGTTTAGTTAAGATTTCAATGGAGCCGTGGTGGCCTTGGGGTTTGAGCAGTTGCCTGCTACGCAAGCGACGCAAGTTCGAATCCCAGCGGGGCCAAATGTTTTTTTCTAAAAAAAGATATGCAGTGATTTCACACCAGGTGCTTTACAGGAAAAGAAAACATCGTGAGGAAACCTGCATACGTCTGAGAAGTAATTCACAGACGTATGTACTTTACATGAGCCTGGGTCGATGATAGACTCACCAGACTCATCACCTGTCACGTTGGCACTTAACTTACTGTGAAAAGTGGGTGTTGTTATTACACCACCACTGAATACCCTTTCGGGGAATGAAGGCGTGAGCATATGTATGTATATATCGATACGTAGGTACATAGTTTATGATGTGTGAACTAAACACTGAATTGCCAATATTATAGTTACTGATTCATATCACAGTAGTGCAAAAGCGTAGCGCAAAATATAGCACATACACGGTCAAGGCCGCATGTTTATATCTGTTTGTCTGTATACTATGTCAAGTGTAAGTAATAAACTTAATCTATTTATAAACTGCCTCGTTGGTCTCGTGGTCGCTAGAGCTACTGCAGAACACGAGGTCCTAGTTTTGATCCCCGGGCAGGCCGTGTTATTTTGCCATCTATACTTCCCCAGTAGCCCGGAGTCTGGATTAGTGGCCGGTTAATGGCAATAGGCTCAAAGTCATAGTGAAAGTCAAAAATATCTTTATTCGATTAGACTTTTTACAAAGCACTTTCAAATCGTCAGAATGACACAATTTACAGTATTATACATGCTACCGCCAGGTTCGGAAGGTTGCTTTTACTGAGAACAACCTGGCAAGAAACTCAGTAATTACTCTTTTCAAAAATAATATACAATTTAAAAAAAACAAAATAAATCACTTGAGCAATGTAAGCCCATGGACACAGTTGCAATGCACAAATGTCGGTAAATATTTACATACAGAAGAGTCTAGTAGTCCTACTTATATCTAAATGTGTAGCTTGAGATGAGCAGCCCCCACAAGCAGCACCTGTTCACAAGTATGACGAGAATGCCAGCCATCGCCCTCTATTACATGAGACTTACTTAAACAAAACTGGCAAATTGTGGGTGTTCTATAAGTATACCTCTGCCTACCCCTTCGGGGAATACTGGCGTCAGTATAAAATGTATAAATAAAATAATAAGCTACCTAGTTTCCGTTCCCGTGGGAGTACGGAGATAAAACATAGCCTATGTTACTTACTGATGATGTAGCTATGCATTGCTGAAAGAGTTTTCAAGATCGTTATAGTAGTGTCGGAGCCTATTCAATACAAACAAATATTTTCTGGTTATAACATTAATATGGATTAATATATCACATTACCCGTCACGAGTTATGAGTGCTTACCTTAATGCGCAGTAGCCATTTTATGAGTGTATCTATTTGGCGTCAGGTGGATAATAATATACGTAGAATCCCCACTATTTCGCTGCATGTAGATAAACTTAACAGACATTAATACGGTTGGTCTAGTGGTTAATAAGTTCGCCTGCCGATCACGAGAATCGATTCCCAGGTCGGGTCGAAAATAGATATTGGGTTTTTCTGTCAAGATATTTACAATGAAAGCCTGGAGTTTGGAAGATGGCGGTGTTTCCACCCCCGTGCCACGGAAAGCACGTTGCACCGTTGGTCCTACGCCTGATCTCTCTCCGGTCGTGTCGGATTGCCTCCCATCGGACTATGAGAGTGAGGAAATAAAGAGTGCATCTGTGTTTGCACACACTTGTGCACTATAATATCTCCTGCGTAGATGGCTAATGCTCGTTGAGATATTAGATGTAGATCATTATAACGGTCCAAAATTGCAAATAGTTATCACAAACTGGTAAGAGTTACCTTTACCCCAATGTAGTAAACAAAGAGTAGATTTTAATACCAAGAAGCCTCCGTGTTTTCTCAATAGAAAAAAGACCATATTTCTTTCACAATACAGTCGAATTCAAGTACGTCATCAGATTTCGAAATCAAGTTACGGTTTGAAAATGTTGCTTTGTACAGCAAAAGCACCACGTTACAAACAAAAGTGTCCGAGAATTCCAAGTGACGTACCATTGTAATAACAAAGCAACCCCCCTGTCTACAGGATGGTTTCGAAATAAAACACCAGGGTAATTTTTCGGGTAGACGGGAAATTTTACGTGACTTACATGAATTGAAATTGAAAATAATTTATTCAGTTTAGGCCCTGGTAAGGCATTTATGAATGTCGAGGAATTTACCACCGGTTCGGAAACTAACCTTCTTCTTAGTAGGATCCCTTAAACTACTAGTGCTTTTCAAACGCCATCTTGGATTTGATAATTATTTTTGAGGGGGGAAATGGGACTGCGAGAGTTTTCCCAAAAGGCTCTTTGAAATTCATAATTATTAAATAAAGGGTACAATGGAACTCGTAGTCCGAATGTAATTCTTTATCGTTAAGCTAGTGGTGTGATATCAATCCACTTAAGTTAAGTTAAAACTTATTGGATTTGAAGGTGCGTCGGTAGCGTAGAGGGCTACTATTCAATCACTCGGTCTCCACGGTTCATTGACATATTAATACATAGTAATTATGCTCATTTTTCACCAAAGATGTTTAAGTGCCAACGTGACAGATGATGAGTCTATCGCCGTCTCAGGCACTATACGTACGTCTTTATCGTCATCGTCTTACTTCTCAGACATATGCTGGTTTCCTCACGATATTTTCTTCGTGAAGCTCGTGGTGTGAAATTACTGTACTATTTTTTTTAGAAAAACTCATTGGTACAGATCGCCGGGATTCCAACTTGCGTCGCTCGCGTAGCAGGCGACAGCTCAAACCCCACGACCACAACGGCTCATTGATATGTAATAATACATAGTTAACGCAATGATATCAGTTTTAACTGACGCTACTTCAGTTCGCTATCAAACCAATTTGTTACCACGTAAAATACTTATTGTGATTCCCTTATCGGTAACCTTGTAGTTAAAATTTACCGTGTCATTTTATCTATGTACTTTGTTTAATGAGGTTATTGACACGTGCAATTGAGTAGCTATTACTGATGAAGGAAGATATACAGGTGTCATGGCGTCACGAGTCTTGAGCGCTCAGAGAAAATAGTGAAAGAAGCGCCTCGATTGAAATGTCGTGTTTACTCGCGGTCGAACCCAAAAAAACTTGCCAAGTACGAGTCGAACTCATACACCATCACAAAGACAGAACTGGAACAGAGTGCCTAGTGCGAGTTTTTCACTGCCGCCGTCACAAGTCACCGCGTCAAAGTTAACGCAGATTTGTATGGGATCGGAACAGCGCCTCTGTCGGCCTAAAGATGACACTATTGTGAGCCCATACAAATCTGCGTATACGTCGATGCGATGACTTGTGACGGCGATTTTAAGAAAACTTGCACTAGGCACTCAGGAACTTATACATCAACTTAAACATCTGTGAAAATTTCTACAGTCTTCATTGTCATTTAAGATACAGCAGGTAGTTGAAAACTACTTATATTGATTTGTTTATGTAAATTATTTATAGTTTTTATTGTAGTTTTTTTTTACCTTTAGAAATATACAGTAGTCAAATAAAAGTTATTTATGTCAGCTGTTTTTTCCTTGGTCTCTCACGAATTTAGTTCGCATTTTAGCTGTCGTCTATACTGGTGACTACGGACAGACAGACAGACGGACAGCGGTACCCTTTGGGTATGGAACCCTATAAAGAAAGGTTCTACCTTCGTGCGATGTTTGCACGAGCATGTATGTATTACATATGTATGTATATCATGTTACGTATGCCTATATTAATAGTTAGTTATACGACAAGGTTTGTCATATCGGGTCTTCCTGTGCCTTATCATAGTCATTCTAATGTACTAATTATAAATGGACGGTCATTTAACTAATTATTAATGGGACGCGTATTATTTATAAGTGCAACCAACGTGAAAAGCCGTGGTGGTCGTGGGATTTGAGCAGTCACCTGCAAGTTTGAATCCCAGTGGAGTCGGTAACAATGATTTTTTGTTCAGTGATTTCACACCACGTGCTGTACGGTGAAGGAAAACATCGCGAGGAAACCTACATATGTCTTAGAAGTAATTTATAGGCCTATGTATAGTGTCTGAGTTATATATGACGTGTTCCATGTGTCCTTTATATTGAATGAAAAGGTTTGATTTATTTGATAGTCATCTACTTTAGGTAGGTAGAAAACAAAGTGTAGTTATAACAAAAGGCGTGCGCAGGCGGCGCGGTCCGTCACAGATTTCCCCGGGCCTGTCGAAAACTTTCCAACGTGACTCCTGCCTGGGACGACATTATGCAATAATGAATGATTTTAGAATTATATTTTAATTATTCGAAAGTTATTTTATAAAGTTTTTTAAAGTTTAAAGTTACACATTAAAAAGAGAGACACATCAAGATCTTTCAATTCGTAATTAGTATGAAAATTCAATAGAAAGCTACATTGTAGTGACTTTGGTCATATAATTTAATTGAGTTAAATTAGGGTTCCTTAATAACACGCGGAAGAAGCCGCTGAAGGAAGTTAATCGGTTACATACGTATGCTCGTACCTATATTCCCCGAAGGGGTAGGAAGAGATTACATGTGACTACTGCTAAATGTGGGTGTAGGTACTACCCACATTTCACCAGTTATGTTTAAGTCCCATGAATAATAAAGGGGATGACTCTATTTACATTAAAAGCGCACTCCAGACTCCGGGCTGCTACTGGGGATAAAAAATGGTGATCGAACTCAGGACCAAAGAGGCAATCTAGTAAGTTCAATAAATATATTATTAATTGTTTTTATTTAGTTTAAGTTTCTTGTATATTATCAACTAGCTGTGCCCGCGGTTTCACCCGCGTAAATTTAGTTACTTTAATACAAACTTTCATCCCCTATTTTATCCCCTTGGGGGTAGAATTAATCAAAATCCATTCATAGCGGATGCCTACGTCATAACATCTACCTGCATGCCAAATTTCAGCCCGATCCGTCCAGTGGTTTGGGCTGTGCGTTGATAGATCACTATGTCAGTCAGTCAGTCAGTCATATATATTTAGATTAGGTATGTAAACAGAGTTCCCATGCATATTCCTTTAATAATGCACTCCGATACGAATGAACTCAAGCCAATACATATTCCCACACGACACTCTTAAATTGGTAGAAAAACACAAATCCAAATCACAAAGCATAAACATTCTTCGACATGACATAAGTACGTTTGACACACATTCACCGTTGCGCAAGCGCGAGGCGTCTGGCACCGACGGCTCTGCTGTAGACCCAAGTGTTGTAAGCAAGGATGTGTGCTTATAGAAATTCACTTTAACTGACTTAAATACCCACAACATTTGCACTGTAATTTACAAAAAACTACCTTAATACTTTTTCCTTGCACATGTTATCCTGCTCCTAAACCCATTCTAAATATTAGTAAAGTACTTTTTGGAATCAGATGAGTCTCGAAGAATATCGCCTTTAAACAAACGAAAACTTTATCTCTTTAGGAAGCGTGGTTTTATACAATCTATCAAACAAAAAGCTTCATGGACACCTGCATAAAAAAAAAACCTGATTTAAAACACATTTTAGTAGTTATTGCCAAAATTATTAAACGAGAGCTTTGCAGTTTTCACAACATCTATCGTTGTCGACTTACAAAGTACACGCTTTTTAATATAAGGTCCCTAAATATATCCCGGTCTCTACATAATTTGTGAACGTGAGAAAACTGATGGAAGGCAGGGCTTTTAACCAATGTTTTTTTAATGATAGTATTGACCACAATCTACTTGTAATTTAAGAAATAATTAAGATAATTAAAAAATAATATAATGTTAATTTTCAACAATCAGTTGTGGTTTTTTCATAAAAAGTATTTTGCTCTTAATTTATAATTATGATCATTGATTTATTTAATTTTTGTTTTTTTTATATATGTGTCATTATCACCTTTCTGACTAACAGTAAAATTATATATTAGTACACAGTATAAGTGGAAGTTACGTAAGTGAAGTAGGAGTATTATAATTCTTCGGAGACAGGCGTGAGCATATTATGAACGTATGTATTTAAGTTAAAGTTATAACTCCGATTCCGAGATCGAAGTAATATACGTTATAATTTGGTATTTTCTGGGCTTACGTATCATGGTGATTGTTTTATAATTATTTTCTGTGTCGTAACGTAAAATAAGTTACAGAGAAAGATAAGAAAGAAAATACTTATTGTTTGAATTAGGTACTTAATCCTTTATTTTTTATGAAAAATAAACCAGAAAAAAAAAAAATTCTCCAATATTCGTGGCTTCATCGAACATAACACGTGCAAAAACACAAAAGGCATATTAACGAAAAAAGTGAAAGTGTGTTGGTGAAACACACACGCGCGCAAAAGTTTGGTACTAAAGCTAAATAGTGGTTTGGTTACATTTTAGTGCTAGGTTGATTCATCGTCGCGTAGGCTTGATATTTGCATAGAAAATACCTTGATAATCTATTTATAACCACGCACTTTAGCGACTTTGATTCCATAATAGGGGAGATTTATAATGATTTACTACGTTTCTACCTTATAATAAGTATTAATCATTATGCTATAATAAAAATCCTTATCTCCCTGGCCTTATCCCATGTATTTGGGGTCGGCACTTGATTCAACCCGATGTGGCTGATCACCTGATTTTTATACGAAACGACTGCTATCTGACCTTCGTAACCCCTTTTTCGAGGAAAATCGGCAATCTGGGTTAAACCAGTTGTCAGACTCTCTTAGGCCTCTGACTGATCTGTAACGATTGCCAAAGATGTTAAATTGGCAACCGGGACCGACGGCTAAACGTGCTCTCCGAGGCACGGAGGGAACTCGGGCGGTCACCCATCCAACTACTGGCTAGGCGTATGGTTGCTTAACTTCGCTGATCGAATGATATGCGCAATAGCAACTGTGCCACGAGCTCGAGCTATAATAAAAATATGTTATAAAATAAATATGCAAAAAAAAATATTTTAAAAGAGATACTTTATTAATAAAAAAGCAATTCTTTTTCCAGATGCGACATCTATCCTTAATATATTTATGATAAAATAAAGGTGGCAAAGAATAGTACATTCCACTCAGTCTTGGAGGGATGAAAATTTGCACGTTAAAATAAAATTAGAATATATTTGCTAAGTTTATTTTTATATTTAAAAAGTTCGGATATAAACATGTTTGGAGCAACGAAGGTCAGATGTTTTTCCTTGAAATAGGTCGATGACTTTTTGTCACAGTTTTAAAGGAGTGTTTAGGCTATTAGCGGAAATCCGAGTTAAATTAGTTAATTGTCAAGGTTGTTCTCAATTATGTGATGGTAGTAGTGCAATCGTGATGTGAAAGTGTAAGATTTGTATTGAATTCTATAATATAAAAAATAATCGCTGAATGTATTGCTAAGCGCAAATCTCGAGAGCAGTTGAACCGATTCCTTGAACTACGAGGATGGTCCTCAGGAAGAGATTTTTTTTTAAGTCTCAAAAAAAAAAAGAATCGACTGTACGAAGTTCGCCAGGGGCCTTACCATGAGCTCTTATTGCCATGATAGTTTCACTCATTTATGAGACAGATGTATGTGGCGTGTATACATCTGTTACTGTCGCACAACTGAATTATCATTGCAATAAGAGCTCATGGTTAGGCCCCAGGTCAGCTAATTCCTTCTAAAAGTTCATCTTTATATTTTTTTTTTCACTTATGACATACATACATATGCTCACGCCTTGTTCCAACACCTACATTTCACCAAAAATGATTTAAAGCCAACGTGACAGATGGTGAGTCTATCGCCGTCTGAAGCACTATACATACGTCTTTGAATTACTTCCTAGACTGTTCCTCTTATTTGTAAAGGTGTTAAACTTAATTATTGTTTTATGAGAACTGAATCAAAAGTCAAACATTGTTTAATATCAACGCGAGGGTACAAATTGAAATCGCAGTATTTTCCCATCACTATTACAGAAATGACATCACAAACCCAGTTCACATAACCTACCTCAATAGCTGATGATGCGAAATAACCAATTTTATCGTAACTTTCATATCTTATATTAAAGTGTTACACGCGTTCACTTTTCATTCTGAACTTGTGATTGATTTTAAGACGCGTTTTTAATCAATCAAGTGAAATATTTTTTTATCATTTTTTGAAAAAAATTTGATAGTCAAATAATGTTTATAAAAATAACTGAACGTAATACCAAAAAAATGCAGCAACCTTAAAAAAATGTGGATTGAAATTTGTGTATGAACGAGTTTAAGAATTAAAAGTATATACTTATGTATGTAAACTATGTACGATAAGTATGCATAGCCTACTATAACTTTAAATGTCCTAAATAAACAATATAACTTTATTACAGGCAGAATTTAACTTTATCCGCTTTGCCATACATTCCCATGGGTCAACAAAGTGCTATACAGACACCCATTCACTGAAAATAAATAGAGTGGTAGCTGGAGTACCACCGTAAAGTTATTTTATTTTCAAATATATTTTTTACTCAAAAAACATTTTTTTGAGGAATTCATACAAAAAATAATTGTGTGTAAGTTATGCATGCTCTGGCATTAGTACTGAAAAGAAAACCTCTTTCATGTTTCTCTATACATATTCAGCAAGTTACAAATCCATTGTCTTCCAACCAAACGTAAAATAGTTAAAATCAACAAGTCAAACAGTCGGAAACTGGCAAGTAGGCCACCGAGGCATAATGTCAGTTTAAAATGAGACTCGTTCCCAACACTTTAAGGTACACTTTTGATCGCCGCTATTATGCAGTGAAAACGAAAGTGGAGGCAGTCAGACATTTTGCAAACGTATTTGAATACTGAATTCTCGATCCGGTATTAAAGAGCAGAACAGTTACTTGTAGTTTCGCTTTTACTTGGACGAATATTTGAAAAAATTGTTTAGTCGGTTTCAAAAAACTCAAAAACTCAAAAAAATCTTTTTGATTAGACTTTTTACAAAGTACTTACAAATCGTCAGAATGACATAATTATACAGTATTATACATGCTCCCACCAGGTTCGGAAGGTTGCTTTTACTGAGAAGAACCTAGCAAGAAACTCAGTAATTACTCTTTTCAAAAATATTATACAGTTTGGTGGATGGAACAGGTCATTTTGATTCAAATTTTTTCACTGAAGATTTAGGTGCCAAGCCAACATGTCATTCTTAGTAGGTTAACTAGCAAAAAAAATTTAATTTTTTTTATTTAAGTACTGAGTAAACATTTTAAGAGAGCAGCAAGTTGGTAACGTTACCTCGTTGGTTCGCTAAACTGATCCTCTGACCGAGGAGGGCCAAGAACCAGCTCGACAGTCACCAGACACGTCAACCAGGCGTTTGGAACTCTAGGTAAAAGTCGACTTCTAGTTGTTATAAACAAAACCACGTGGATTATGTAAGAATTCATCAAAACACTAATGACAAGCAAGAACATAATATGATGTATATTAAATTGCAATATTTTTTGTTGCTAGTTCATTTTGCTTCAAATTATGTCATTCAACTACATCGAATACCGCTTGTATCGCAGTTTAATGTGTCGTTTTGTTTTTGAGATCGACGTAATTTTTTTGTTTTTTGGTGTTAGAATAATGTAAACAACTATATGGTTATTTCCGAAATAAAGTACAATAATCAAATTATTTTAAAATGAATACGATTCATTCAGTTTCGGCCCTGGTAAGGCACTTATGGACTTCCATGAACCAGTTTGGAAACTAGCCTTCTGAAGAACCAAAAAATTTAACAAAAAAAAAAAATAGTTTACGTAAGTCTTTTATCTAAGGCCCTAAAGACATTTAAGCACGTCGCAATTTTTTTACAATATTTTAAATTTTCTCGCGATGTTTTCTACACAGTTAAATGTATGGCATACACTTCAGTTTCGGGTGAAACTCATTAGTACCTACAGATCATAGATATTACCTATCTATGGCTATAGACCGTTGAGATAGAAACTTGTTGCTTGTGTGACAAGTACCTGCGACCAAACCACTTAGCCGCTACTTTTTTGTAATTTTCAATCTTAACATAATTAATGATTACTCTATTTTAACGGTACTTGTATTTTCACTTTGTCAGATACGTAAATTAAACCGACGCGTGTTCTACTTACATACAATTACTCGTAAACCAATAAGTTACGATGCAAGTATTTTATAAACAGCAATTTTGCATCGTTCGGATCGATGACCTATCGCCGACATTGAAGGCCGATAACTTACAAAATTACATAATTTATTTATTTATAATTTGTACGAAAAAAGTCATACTGTCTAATCCCATAACCGCCTGACTCTCTCATGCACTCACTTTTTTAACCAACTTCAAAATAAAGGCGGAGTTTCTCAAATTGACTGTATGTTTTATTTTATATGGAGATTTAAGAAAAATTAAGTCTTAGGATTTTTCAAACATTTGCTTTCATACAAAATGCAAAAATCAAAAAGCATAAGACAAATAGGAGTGAAGCCGTGCTGAAGTGATGCGCCCGAGAACAGTCACATAGCTTTTTCAACTTAACTTAACTTTTTGATCAAGATATATATTATGATGCCAAAGTTAGACAAGGTGAGTGTTACCATCTTCCAGGTATTATCTATTTTTTTTTCTCGAAGGTTTCTTCAATATCCTTTCTTCATCGTAATGTTAGTTTTGTGTCATCACATTGGTAGAGACCAAGATTTGAATCCTGCATTTCCATTGCAGGCCACACAAGCCACACCGCAACAAATAAAATAGATACTTATTTGTATACCACTAGAATACAATTTAAACTAAATCAGATAATAAATAAAAAAAAAAAGCTCAGCATTATGAATACATAATAACGTAATGATATTGTATAACACACTAGCCTACATCTTATACTTACTACGCAATGAAATGAAAAGTAGTTCTCATCAGCCGCGTTATTCACTAAAGTTTCAGCGTCGCACTCGTCGTCGATTGCCGGTTTTAAAGATACGAAATTGAACCTTATCTTCTATGTATTATGTATCAATTTCCTATGATTGAAACCCGCGCTCGTTGTCGACGCTGGGAAGACCAGAGTGCCTAGTGCAAGTTTTCTTAAAATCGTCGTCACAAGTCACCGCGTGAAAGTTAATGCAGATTTGTATGGGATCGAAGCAGCGCCTCTGTCGGCCTAAAGATGACACTGTTGTGAGCCCATACAAATCTGCGTTTACGTCGACGCGGTGACTTGTGACGGCAACTTTAAGAAAACTCGCACGAGGCCCTCTGGACTCAGTAACATTATCCTCACGCTTTCTTCGCTTATAGGAGCGATACAAAATGTATGGGAATGACATATGTCACGTGACTGATTTATGTCATTTCAATCTTCTATTAGCCCAAGCGCGAGAAAATGTTACTTTGTCTAGGCCTGACATTTCCTTGTCTACAATTATGGATCTCTTAAACACTACGCACTATAAATCTGATCATTCGAAAAAATATAATATTGGAGTTCTCGTTAACGCCCTCTAACACTTTTGCATTATCATTTTCACTCATCCTTTCTACTTGTCCAAACCTTTTCAACATACTTGTTTCAATTCAAGTCACTATACTTTTCTTCATTTGCAACAGTGTCTTATCACACCATTCCTCATTCGTACCCCAAAACTTTCGATGTGAACCTAATATATTTAATCGAAATATATTGCTACTCTTTCAGAGTATTTAAGAGTTCAATCCCAAAGACTGTAGGACACTAATACGCAACGAAATTGTCAAAGTTTAAATATGTCATAACACTTGTAGAACCGATCTGCTATCACCACAAATACTTCGCTAAGAACGCATTTCTCAGCAAAAATTAAACATGCTCTTAATCACGTCCACATACGATTCTTACTTACTTTTACACGAGGTAGCAATCACATCACTTACTCGTATAAGCACTATTTAAAGGTATAAGATGTAGTGTTGAAAATGACTTAGAAGTCAGTATTACTTAGGCCTTAATTTATGATGTTTTATGTGTGGGTATAACCTTACTTAAAATGATTTATGACAATCCTTTAATACTTGAAGATTATTCTCAATATGCATTTAAGACCTTATTTTGAGTTAAGTTCAGTTTAAGAAGTTGAATTCTTTAAACTTACTCCTTTGAACATTATGTACGCCTGGTACTTCCCGTATATTGTCATCGCCCTGGCCTTATCCCAACAAGTTGGGATCGGCTACCGATCCATCCCGATATGGCTCAAGGTTAGTCGTAATCAGTTTAACTCTTTGTCCGTTATGTGCGCCTGGTACTTTGTTTGCTATATTGTCCCATATATCGGTGGGGTCAACAGCTGATTCTATGGCTCCAGATAAGTAGCAATCACATAAAAGCTCTTGTTCGTTATGTGCTCCTAGTACTTCGTGTACCTACCCCATATTGTCATCACCCTGACCTTATCCCGTTCCAATGAGCACACAATCTAACTTGACCTATTTTTAACCGACTTCAAAAAAGGAGGAGTTATCAATTCGACTGGATGTTTTTTTGTTAGTTGTAATATTGTTTGTATATTATTTGACCTTCAAATGGTTAAAATCTACCCTTAGATTTTCAAACGTCTTTCGCTGTAGGATCTGTTGCCTCACCATATGCTCTTATTGCCATGATAGTTTGTCTGTGTGACAGTGACAGACTTACACACGACATATACATCTGTCTCATAAGCATTGTCAATCTATCAGGGCAATAAGAGATCTCGAAATCTTAAAATGGGAAAGATACTTATCAACATTTCTGTAAAAAAAGAGTCAATCATTTACCTACTTAATACAGCTATTCGAATTCAACCTGCAGACGTAACAAATATGAAAAACTGTTTATTTTGTATATTTCATTACCTACGTTATTTACAAATGAAGAAAGCGCGATCAGCAGCCGCGACAGTTCATTAATGGTATCAATTAAATGAGGTATCAATTAAAATGCAATTGTTGTTAATTTACGATTACGGCGATCATTTTTAATATTTGCACTTCACAGTCACTTAAAATACTTAAAAAGTCGTTTATTGTATCAAAGTATTGATTTTCTTTAATATAGTTACTGCCCACGACTTTGTCCGCGTGATATTAATTCATCTCTACCTCTTATTCTCTACCTTTGAAAGGATATTCAGAATCAGACTAACCATTTTTTTTTTTACCAAACTCCAGAAATCAACTTATGCAATTATATTGTAACTCATATCAAAAATAGGTTACTGGGTTCTTCACGGCTTCATTTTAGGACCGCATATATTTATTTAATTCTATAGTAATCTTAAACGAGTTATTATGTAATTGTAACCGTACATTGCATTGTGAGATTTAAAGTTTAGTCACCGATTTCCACGTGATATTTTCATTGTTAACACGTGTTTGATATGTAACAGTTCATAATAATAACGTTCAATATGTAATGCGTAACTTCAAACATCCTGTGACGAAGAAAACTTCATTTAAAGAAAGCTTTTGTCAGGAAGCAATTACAAATAAATAGCTTCACAAGAAATTGATATAACAAAGTTAATTATGTTCCAAATCACTTAATGAAGGGATGTGATTAAGTAATTGTGTAGATTAACGTGTTCAGAAATAGTTGCAGAGAAGATTATAAGAATAGTGTTAAAGTTGTGTTTACCTATAAGTAACTGCCACACTAGTAAGAATTAAAATTATTTATCAATTTCTATTCTAACTATACAATTCTTCATGAGCCTAATTTATATATATTTTTTATTTACAACTCTCCCATATTTTAAATGTGTTTCTAAATATCTTTGGAAGTTACTTAACAATCCATCATCGTTATCTTGAATGTAGTTGAATCTTTCAATAGGGTTGGTTACACAGTGTTTTTAACAAAATACTCACCTAGCGTCAAAGTGTGTGATCGGATCCGTGCGGCGCCCCTATCTGCAGCATCGACCGGCACAGTTCCGTAATTTCCGGAAGATTCATATTCATCAAGTGCACGTACATTTGCTTGTGCAAACTCAACTCCCCGGACACTGCTTCTAGCCTCTTCAACAAAGCATCTTTCTCTCTCAGCAAAGATTTTACCTTTTCCTCCACCTCCCTTGAGCGTACTTTGGCTTTCTCGCGAGACTTCCTCACGGCTATGTTATTGCGTTCCCGCCGTCGTCTGTACTCATCCGTTCCCTTATCAATCGCTTTGCCTGACGAGCGTCTAGACGGCACTTGCTTGTGTTTCAACAGGGGTGGCAGCAGAGGAGCTCCCAAGGGAGGCAAAGGGGTGAACCCTCCGCCGTAAGGACCACTCACTCCCACAGGAGGCTGCGGATTGTATTGACCTGTGTACTGCGCACATTGAACGCTTCGCCTAAAATCATGAGGCTCTTGTGGTTCCTCCTTTATCGGAGGAGCTTGTTCATGCCCGGAGCTCTGGACTGGTGCATAAGAAGCACCAGAGTGTACCGGCTGGGGCATGTACGCCAGTGTGGTCCTTGTGAACGATCTCTGCTGAGGAGACCGACCTCCAGGCAAGATCTCCTGGAACAGGGCCATGGTCTCCTCCCCTCGGAACTGGTCCTCGATGAGGTGCTGCAGGTCGAGGCTGATCTCCTGGCCATTGAGCTCGTCTAGGTCCGGCGGTGGGAAGGTCTGCCTCTTGTCCTCGACACCCTTCTTGAGTTCAGGTTGCGGTGGCGGCGGGGGCGCTGCCGCCGCGTCGTACATCTGCGGGGACTCCATTCCGCCGCCCGGGCCTATCGCGGGCCCAGCGGCGCCGGTGGCCCGAGCCTCCACTTGAAAGCACTGAGACGCCGTCACTAAAAGCACATGCAGCGTGCGTCACTCCGATTCACAGCGGTGTCGCGGCGGTTACGGTACTTGGTAGCGTTGCGGCGCGTGCGTGCGCGCCGACGGTCAAACGGGGACTAACTGCTCGGCTTGCGATACGGCGTGGCGAGAGGACGCAAGGTTGCCGGAAGGAAGCGCTGAAGTGGGCTGAAAGTTCGGTAAAAGTTAGCTGTGACGTGCGCTCCTACAACGTGGCCGAGCCGCCTTCTTTGAACTGCTTTGTTTCGGCTTGTTTTACTTTAGGCATTGTTTTTCATATTTATTTTGGTTATTTGATGTTGCGCTACTAAAGATTCACGACGTAATTATAATTTTTCAGCTACAGCTTTTACTCATGACTTCGACTTCGTCCGCTTGGTTGTTATGTATGATTTTAAAGCGGGGTCAAAATTTAATTTCGTCTTGATTTGATTAAATGATTTATTCTACCTTCATAATAAATAATAATAATTAATTAAATTGTTTTTATTTTGTTACATTATAAGTATTGATTTCCAAATAATCAAAAACATTCGAAAGTCTGTACAGTCACCCGTGTGTCTCTATCTCTAACAGAGATATTTTATCCCTCGGGAAACCGTTTACCAATTGAGTAAACTATAAATTTAAGCCCGTGTAATAGAGTCTTAACCGGGTACTAATAAACTTCGGACTGCTACTCGAAAATGGCAAAATCCCAATAACTCTATTCCCAACCCGGGGATTGAACCCAGGACCATGTAACGCGGCCACTAAATCAACGAGGCAGTCGAATTTACTATCCCTATAATAAAAATAATGAACTCCTTTCTCGCAACTATGTTCGTTATCAGTGTATCGGCCGTATCGTCACGTATCGTTATCGCTCGTGAACCGATTAAAGGAACGATTACAAATACCGAGATGAGACACGAGACATACGTGGACAATCGATATTGTGAAAAATACTATATGGATTGTGTAAAAACGATGGTTTATTATATTATACGTTCTCAATTTTTTTTATGTAATAAGTAGTAGGTGTTTGGATTTTGTTTACTTTATTACCTAACTAGCTATGTCCTGCGGTTTTACTCGCGTAGAGTAAATTTCATAGACGTATTTATTTAAATAAAAGTAGCCTAAGTTACTCCTTGTAAAATTAGCTATCGACCAGAGAAAGACCCGTTAAAATTGATCTATCCGTTTCAGAGATCATCCGGAGCAAACAGACAGACAAAGATTTTTTTAATGTTTTTTTTAGTTCACCGAATATGACGTGATACCAATGTGACAGAGGGTGAGTCTATCGCCGTCTCAGGCACTATAAACACGTCTTTGAATTACTCCTCAGACATATGCAGGTTTCCTCACGATGTTTTCCATCACCGTAAAGCACGTGGTGTGAAATCACTGCACATAAGTTTTTAACTTACCATCAGGAAGAATAAAAACAAAATATTTATTTAAACACAGTGGCCTAGCAACGCGTGTGTCAACGAATAAAATGATGCGCTCACGCATAATTTCATAATAGTTTTGAAAACACAGCACTTATCAACATGTCAGTCGATATGTAATTAATTTATACGTCAATCAGCTTAACATAATTAATTAAGTGTGTTCAAGTCTGCCCGCGACTTCGTAGTAGAATAGTCACTTTGGTCTAACGCTAACTTTACCACGCAATTGGTCTTAGCGTGATGCCTACTAGCTGGTGCCCGCGACTCCGTCTACGAAAATTTGCCTTATATTTATATTTTTGACAATTCACACAATCTCTTTACAAATTGTGGCCTGTGTGTTATTCTGATGTGTAACATACATTCTTACAAACTATTTTATTATATTAGTAAGATAGCCTTCCTCGATGAAACTAAAACAGAAATGATTTTTCAATTCAGTCTAGGGAGCCTACCATACGTTTAAGCAGCGCGTATTAAGAACTTCTGAGATTTGACGTTTCTTGGTACCGTAAAATTAAACGTCAAAGCTAAGTTCTTAATACGCGCTGCTTAAGCGATCATAGTTTTCCCCTAGTAGTTCCTGAGATTAGCGCGTTCAAACAAATAAACTCTTTAGCTTTATAAGTATACATGTTAGTCTCATGTTACATTTGAAACTTTCACGGTCATGGGTGAAAGTCATAATACTAGCAATGTTAGGATAGTTGATGCTTGCCAATGCGCTTGCGTCGCATTTCGTGATGTAATTTTTTGTAATATCAGTGCTTAGTGCGAGTTTTCTTAAAATCGCCGTCACAAGTCACCGCGTCCACGTAAACGCAGATTTGTATGGGCTCACAATAGTGTCGTCTTTAGGCCGACAGAGGCGCTGTTCCGATCCTATACAAATCTGCGTTTACGCCGACGCTGTGACTTGTGACGGCGGCAGTGAAAATCTCGCACTAGGCCCTCAGAATGACTATAATATGAAAATAAAAAAACATTTTTATTTCATTGGCAAGGAATTCAACTAGGTAGAGATCATGTGTCGTTTTCTTATCTTGAATATTGTACTAGCTGTGCCCCGCAGTTTCTTCCGCGTTGACATAATTTCATATATTTTTTTTACTAATGTTACTCCTTGTAGACCTTAACATCAGCTATCAGCTAAAGTTTCACCAGGATTTTGACTAGCTGATATATAGCTGATGTAAAGTCCCTGGTCCAGCAGTTTTAGAGATTAGCCGAAACAAACAGACAGACAGAGAAAAAATACAAAATGTTTATACTTGCATGCGCAATTAGTGAAAAGCTGCTACTTAGGAATTACAAACAGACACTTCAAATGTATTTATCTACATAGATGCAGAGATAATCAGTGGTGTTACAACACCCACTTTTCACCGAAGAGGTACCAACGTGTCTGATGATGAGTCCACTGCCGTCTCAGTGTGAATACGTCTTTTGAAATTCATCTCAAGACATATGCTACATGTATTAGATATATAAGTTACCTCACATCGTTTTCCCTCATCGTAAAGAACGTGTACATGCCACGCCTCTTATATCCACGTGTCTGAAATTTAGATTTTATAAGCATTTTTGTGTGTTGTATTTATATTTATATTTAAGAAAGTGGATCCTATAAGTTATGCCAAACTAACCCTTTTAGCTAAGAACTTATGAACTAATAAACGGATATTTGAAGGAAATAAGTCAGTAATAGTAAAGCCTGCGAGTTTCCTGAGCCCTGGTAACCACCGGCCACTGGTGGGGTGTGGTGAGCGGCTCGGTGATGCAATGCGCCGGCGCAATGTACTCCCCACCTCGAGAACTGGTCACTGGACTAATTTTTTATGAGATCCAAATATTTAATTTAAGGACTGCTTTATGGTCTTGTCCGACACTTTTTGTGACTTTTGGCTATTCAGCGAAAATTTGGCAACTCAGAGTTTTTTTGCATAAAATATTTTTTTTTACTTTTTTGACATTCTTTTTGTTTTTGCAAATTCTTTTTGTTTTGTATGTATTTCTGTTTCAACAAAAAAACATTCTGATTCGTATATATTGACGGTAGTCTATACATCAAGAGCACTCGGTCATTAACACTATTTTCCACCTTATACAGTCTGAGATCGCTGTGTTATTCTGCTAATCAATTCTTTTTTAAATCTTGTTTTTTAGAATGCTCAGCTCTCAAAGCCTTGTAAGGGTCTTGTTACAGTTGAATTACCTACTTCTCTCTCTCAAGCTGCCTAGTAATAGTATTTTTTATTTTTTGAAGAATATTTTAAATTCCATATGTACATGGGTCAAAAGGGGTTAAAAATTTACACAACTAACATTCTTTAGCGCAAACAAAATTTCGCAACGACCAATGCTCGACGGCTCGCGGTCTCAATGACTGGGTAAGTAGGCGAACGACAGCGCAGAAAGTGGTATGTGACGCAACGCGGGCCCGTAACCCAGTCACCGTGCGGTACCAGACGCCGGCAGCTCTGCACATCCCTATGCTGCCCTGGTACTTCCAACGGGGATGTACCTTACAGCTGGTGGAAGACACAACAAGGGAACTCATCAAGGGAATTGTACAGAAGATTGCTCCAAATAATAGTAAGAGTAGTCTTGTGTTCCTGATTTTAGTACGGACACCAGGATTCTACCATCGGTTTAAGTAGTAGTTCATTTTGGTACCGTAAAATTAAACATGCGCTTCTGAAATGAACAGCGCTCAAGGAGGGGAGGAGTCGAGACACTATGTTTGCTATAGAATGATCCTTTCGCCTATATGTTAATGCAGTGATTCACACTGGTATATTTTTTAGATAGGCAATGTGCGAATGTCAAGCGGTTATGTTTATAAGCTGCGAAACTCACGAAAAAGCTTTTCTGTCTTGCGCAATCATTTCTCACACCACGAGTTTAATGATGTAGGGAATCGTCGTTGGAGAACTGCTTACAGTCTAAATACAATACCTTCTGATGGTTAGCTTACAGTAACCAAGGCATAAAGCATTTTTATCAAGTATTGGTAAAACTACGGAGCTCTGGAGCTCATTCCAATTAAGAAAATTTCTTTGGCATCGTTCGGAGAACTTATAATGAACTTCTAATATCTATTTAATCGTAGGTAGTATTATTTCCTGAGATATTTTGTAAAGACCGAAAGAGAGGGCAAATTCACAGCTATTCGTATACGAACTAAATATTTAGGGTCGATAATGCATGCGTGATGCCCCTGGAATTGCAAGTGACCATAGGCTGCAGTAACCATTTGCCATCAAATAGGCCGCATGCTTGTTTGTCACCCCTTAATTCCGTCGTGTCATTAATGATGTAGATGGGGCATTTCTAGACTTGAAAATCAGCATTCAGCATGGATATGCTACCGACCTCCTTGGCATGATCTAAACCGATGAACTTTTATCATGAAAAATATTTTCTGTACTTAATTTTCTGTAACGTGTATGTTACATGAAGATAAATAAAAACATGTAAATATTCTCCAAGTAGAATCAGACATTCAGAATAAATTGAAAATCAGCCCATGTAGGCTAATCGATACACAAAGAAATTGAGAACTCATTTAAATTTCATACGTTTGTTACCACGAAATAAATATAGCCAGTCGGCTGATGGACATAAAAAAAATAGATTTTGTGATAAAAGGAAAAACTTAGTAATTATTTATTTAACTATTATAAACAAAAACATCACAGAAAAACCCTAGAATTCAAGAAATATACCTTTTCTACTAACTCTTTCAGAAATCTAGTTTCCGAATCTGTGGTAATTAAAACATAGCGAGATTCTTCAATAAAATTGGTGCATTATGAAAGAGTTCGATTTAATCAAATTTCTTACAATGCCACATTGAAATGAAATTATAAAACTTCCGTATAAAATCTAGTGAGTCTATAAATCCCAATGTTAGAAGCCGAAATAATTATAAGATTTTTGAAACTCAATTTAAAAACTACTTCGTAGAACCTGGAAGATATTTTTGTTCTAACTTTGGATCTATTCTAGACAAAAACAAAGTAAGACTTGAAAGTAGGCAACGGACCTACCAGGGCGTCATAGCCGAGGATTACGCAACGAGACCCACTCTCACTTTCGCGAGCGTCGCTGAGGCCGCTGCGCCCCGCCACTCTAACCGCCTACTGCGTTCTGCGCGCCTGGTACTTTATATTAATTTTAACATTATTATTACTCGCTTTGTTGTATTAAATATACAATATTGTATATTATCTAACCGAGGCTATACATACACTCGTATCTAGTAATCCGCTTCCTTGACTTTTAGTTGATACCTACCCAGAATTTGAATTAGGTAAATTTTTGATGGACTGGATTTAAATTAGTTGTTTTTTTCAGTAAATCAAAAGCGAAAAATATTATGTAATTTTTTTTTCTCTTTATTATCAATTATCTTTCAACATTAGGTGAGTCTAAGAAGAAATTCAAAGACTTTACCTGAGACGGCGATGGACTAACTATCTGTCACATCAGCACTTAATCATCTTCGAAAAGGAAGATAGAAATATACAGTCGAATTGAGAGCGTCCTTTCTTTATGAAATCGGTTAAAATGTAGGAAATGTAACACCTAAACCCACCGGTTAGGGGTGTGAAGTGAAGATATGAATGATTATATTATAGTAACATAGTACACAAAGGATTATGCTAACATTAGAAGTAAAACCGAATCACAATCGAAATTCGGTCGCAGTATATTTAAATCACATACAGCATGGACTAGCGAAAGTGTGTCAGCGTGAATCCCACACTGGGCAGAAGTGGGGGCATCCCACAGCCTTTTAAAGAACATAAGTCTTTATAGAACCTCCTTTATGTTACTCTTAAGAGGTGAAATCTTAAAGATTCTTTTAGGTTTCGTCTGTATTGTTTTGGTTGTTCGGCGTATTTTTGAGGCTTCGGAGATTTCGTTCGAATAGTCTGTGGAATATATCCTTTTTTGTTGAATTAAAACTGGTAGCTTTGGGAAATGGAATCGATGAACAATGTTATTTTCAAAAGGGTTTTGGGGTTTTCTTATCTCATTTTAAAGTAGCTGTGCCCCATAATTTCACCCGCGAAGACTTATTAATATCATTGGGGGTTTTATTTCGCAGAGCCGTAATTTCCCCCACCCACACAGATGAAGTCGCGGGCTAGCTAGTTTAATAATAAACCATTCAAACAGTCGAATTGAGAATCTTCTCTTTTTTTTAAATCGGCTAATGAGTATAAGAGTCTTGCCACAAGAAATAGATTTCGGAGTAGCTCCAAGTACTTTCATCGAACGCGTGACTCAATGTTGAACAATAAGGTAGTGTACAATTAATGAAATACTAGCTGTGCCCTGCGGTTTCACCCGCGTATATTAAGTTTCATGCTTGATTTCACGGAACCCTAAATTTTTATAAATAAAAGTACCCTAAGTTACTCCTTACAACATCAGTCTGCCAGTGAAAGTCCCGTTAAAATCCGTCCAGCGTTTTTAGAGATTACCCGCAACAAAGAGACAGACTGACAGACAGACAGACAGCGAATTTTATGCCTGTACCGTGTACACTTCTATATGCATTTAGTGAAAAACTGTTATTATGCATTACAAACAGACACTTCTATTTTATTAATCTGTATAGATAACAAAGTGTAAGTGTGGAGTAGACACGTATTACCATACAATGAACAGGTGCATAGTAGGTAATTAGTTGACCAATATTATAGTCGAGGCCCAGTGACCTGTGGCCAGACCTTGGACTCATCGGAAACTAGACAATTGGTCCGTGTTTTGGAAGTCCAAATTGAGGCCACGACAAAGTTGGGATCTTCAATAGCCAAGTTTGAACAATTCCACGTTGAATGACCCGGTCTAAGAAGCTAATTCGCACACATTTTAGGCTTTATAAACCTAAAGTGGCAAACAAGCTGATGGTAAGTTTTTGCAAAAACAGGGAAATCACCCTTTTTGAAGAACATAGGAACATTTCATAGGTTGACCCCCAGACAGGTATACATATTTTTTTTTCCTTGCGAAATCCGTCATGGATACGCCAACCGCTGCGGGGGGGCAGCGGAAGGGTTATGCCGGACTCATACCGGCTAAAACCCACGGGTGTTCCTCCTCGTCGCTTTTACAGGGGGGCGTGCGATAGCGGTTGCTAGCTTGCATTGCCCCCCCTAACGATTGGATAGTGATGCTAATAAATTTCAAATTTCCACACAAAAAGAAACGTGGAAGGAATTGAAGAATGAAAATATAAAAAGGTTGTAGACAAGCGTACAGTCCTGATTATCCAACACTAGAGTATCACTCACGCATTGCCCACCTTATAAAGAATCGAATCGCTGTGCTAACATGTAACAAGATAAAAGAGTCCCACTAAACGCTAGTAGAGTGACTCCACGCTTCCCCTCCCCCCTATAGAGCATTGGCGACCTCCTACCGCAGAAACATTATCTATACAGATAAATAAAATTGAAGTGTCTGTTTGTAATTCCAAAATAACAGTTTTTCACTAAATGCATATGAAAGTATACACGCTACTGACAATTAAAAACCAGGGGCCCAACCATGACCTCTTATTGCAATGTTAATTCAGTTGTGCGACAGTGACAGATGTATGCACGTCACATACATCTGTCTCATAAATGAGTGAAACTATCATGGCAATAGGAACTCATGGTAAGGCCCCAGGTATTAAAATTGTTCTCACTCTGTCTGTCTGTTTGTTCCGGGTAGTCTCTAAAACGGCTGGACAAATTTTAACGGGACTTTCACTGGCAGGTAGCTGATGTTTCAAGGAGTAACTTAGTCTACTTTTATTTATAAAAAATATTAGGGTACCGCGACGATAATGATGAAACTAAATCTTCTCGGGTGAAACTGCGGAGCGCAGTTAGTATTACTATAAGTTATTTGTCTGCGATCTGTCTGTAAGGATACATTGGGATTATTTAGTGAAGAACTCTCTCTTTTGGAATCATACAATGCGAGACTATTTTGGTCAGGTTACCACGTCCCCACCGTATGTCCCTTGCACCACAATGGCGGTTGCTGCGGCTCTGAGGAAATGCCTCATGCGCCAGAACTATGCTTGCTTGTTCATGGAGTAATTTTTCCTGCATTTGCGATTGAAGTTATGAGGACCTGCGGCCATCAAGCTCATCATAAAGACCTCTCATGAGAGCTGGGTGTTATCTTGCTCAGAGAATTAGCATTGCTATTCAGCGCAGCAATGCTAGCCTTCTTGGAACGATACCTGGGGATTCCAATTTGGATCGAGATTTTCATCAGCAATTCGGTAAATTAAGTACTGATTCTAAATATAATAAAGGTATTATTATAAACCTGTAAAAAAAATGAAGGCAAAAAGTCAAATCTAACAATAGACAAGCAGGCCAAAAATGTATTGAACCAAATCGTCCACATCAATAGAACAGCGCTATGTTATTGTATCCGTGCGTTTTATTCACGTAACGCAGTTATCACAGACAGACACACACACAAACGAAACGGGCTTGTGACCTAAAAATTGTAACTAAAAGATGCAAACAATCTTTTTAAGTTTTGATACCAGGGACGGAGTTGGGAGTGAAGAAAATGCTTTATTTTTGTGACATTTGTGATTTCAAGAGAGCTAGGGAAAACGGGTTCTCAGCTACATATTTTTAAGGTGACTCTACCTCCGCGTTACTGCTACAAAACGTCGAGCGTACACACATGATAATACAATCGACGTCGACTTCGTCGCTGAGATACCTTACAGAATAACGTGACATCGTAGCCAAGTATCTTAAAACACTGTTGTGTATCGTTGGTATAGTCACCAGTGCTCCGTGGTGGGGGGGAGTCGCTATGCTAGCAGAACTTCCCTACATAGTATAAAACAAAGTCGCTTTCTCTGTCCCTATGTATGCTTAAGTCTTTAAAATTACGCAACGGATTTTGATGCGGTTTTTTTAATAAATAGAGTGATTGAAGAGGATTATATAAATAAAAGAATGAAAAGTTAACGAATTTTAATAGTCTTAATAATCCGTCCCGAAGCGAAGTGAGAGCGGGTCGCTAGCATTTTTGTATTGCAATTTTAATACGTAATTTAAACATTCCGTGGATAAAGCATGCGAGTGACACTTGTTGCAAGGATTTTAAGAATACCTTCGATGGTTAAGACAGTCAATAGCTGATATTCACGACATATTTGTGAACAGATTCTTGTAGGTATTTTTAAAGTAGTTTTTAAGATATTTATTATTTACTAGCGGACGTCACGCGATTTCTGCATAGTTCCCGTTCCCGTGGGAGTACGGGGATAAAATATAGCCTATGTTACTCGCTGATGATGTAGCTATCCATTGCTGAATGAATTTTCAAGATCAGTCAAGCAGTTTCGGAGCCTATTCAATACAAAAAAACAATCAAATCTTTCCTCTTTATAACATTAGAGTAGAAGAGTAGATATTGCGTTATGTTTTGAAATTACTATTGTAAAGAGCAATCCCTACAAATATTATAAATGCGAAAGTAACTCTGTCTGTCTGTTACGCTTTCCCGCTTAAACATCTCAACCGATTTTGATGAAATTTGGCACAGACAATCTTTAGACCCTGAGAAAGGACATAGGCTACCTTTTATTTATTAAAAGTATTAGGTTTCCGCGACCATAAGGATGAAACTAAATCTACGCAGATGAAACCGCGGGGCACAGCTAGTTTTTTTATAAATTTGATTTTTTTTCCCGGATTTTTCTTAGAAAAAGCAACCTTTGAACCTGAATAAAAAAGTACTTAATATCGCCTTTGCTGAACTATTAATCTTATTAATCACTAAATACACTCGTGTCGTGTGTGTGTGTGTTTATGTTCGTATGTGTATCTTTACCAAGACGTACGTACCTACGCCGCGTCACATAGGTATGTACTTAACCTGCCTACCTACCTACTTGTTGTTTATGCCTACCCCTCTGAAAATCTACACAATACCGCTATTACTAATCAAAACTAAGCATTACCTTTGTGTACCAGAATATGGACATAATAATAGTATACTTTTCCGTTGCAATTATACAGGGTGTCGGAGAATTCGAAACAGTAGTCTTATAGAAGTTGTAGGGTTATATGAATATAGCACTATGTTGAAGTCGTAAATATCTTGCTCCAACAATAACGTAGTTATAAGCTATAGTCGAAGAGCTCGCGGCCTTAAGTCAGGTTGCATGAACGCGCGGCCGCGTTCACCTACATTACGTACGCGGTAATAATCTACGTAAGTATAGGTAGGTACCTACTTCAAATCAATTAGTTAACTGACCTTATTTATGACAGGATACACCTTAGTCTGGACCATATCACTTCACTCACATACAAAACATTGTTATCACTGAAAGCATTATTACCGCTAGTTCAGTCAACTTCTAAATGGGCAAGTGTTCGAAATTGCGCCCTTGCACATCCAAACAAGCCTGAGCTTGGACTTCCGTTATCCCTCAGCCGTTGCACAACTCTCATAAGCACTCTACCTGAAGAGGGCACGCACTCATCACTTCGATGACCGTAAAAGTCCAAATAAAAACGCAACGCTTCACCAGTATTACCCCTTGCAGCTTGCTATTGCATAGGCCAAAACCATGTCGGTATACTGAACATCTGAGTACTGAAAGTTCGGCATGATAATACTAATTAAGTAGGTACTAAGTACCTAACAAACTAACGAGAAAATGAAAGTAACAAGGTCACGACGGAAACAAAAAACTTTGCTTAGAAGCACACGCCCGCGACCATTATCCGAATTAGACTGATTTTGAAACAAATAAATAGATACTAAATCATAAAAGTGCGAATGAAATAGGGGTGTCACACACTTTTTTCAAGATACAACTTTTAACATACGAATTATTTTGATTTAGTTTTGACTCCGACTGGTAACACAATATGTGGATTAGACATCGCTTATCAAGCGTAGACGTGCCGGTTCTAATCCCGGTATCAAAACTTTACCCATTTCCCCTTGGTTTAATTAAAAGTAGTGCTATCTCTTTTTGTGATACAGATATCAAAAGGGATGGACATAGTTTTAGTCAGAGTTTGGTCAAGTGAAAATGAAAATGGAAATGATTTATTCTGTTTAGGCCCTGGTATGGCACTTATGAATGTCGAATAATTTGCCACCGGTTCGGAAACTAGCTTTCTGAGAAGATCCGTAGAATAGTAGTCTTGGTTTAGACGATGTTTTGTAAAAATAAACATTTTTCAAATTCATTCTTTCTTTTTATTTATTCACGTTAAGAATAAAATTAAAATAAATTAAGAGCGTGAATTAATTTAATACCTACGAACAGGGTTCGTGGAACAAGTAGAGTAAATAGACCATGTTCGACAGCCCTAATACAGTTCTATCATAGCGGCGCGGCGCGAGGGCACGTACGAAATAGGGATGGGATGGGACGCTATTATCGATAGACTTATCGAAACATAAATTAAATTACTGAATACTGATAATAAAAACAAATCACAGAACCGATTTAATAAAGTTACGTTATTATGTAGGTACAATTTACATAGTACGTAATATTAAAAGATATCTCGGGTATTCTTGTTTAAAATTGTGTTGTCTTTAAGTGAGTGCTCTACTATAAGAGTAAATGATTGAATCTGTACTCAGATGATAATTAAGGTAAGTAGTTTATTTAATATCAGAATCCTATAAAATCACACATTTTATTGAGAATTAGAAATACTCTACCTAACTACATTACATTTACCTACAAAAGTTCTACTATCCAATTACTACAATAACGCAAGTACCTAGGTTTTTCACTTAGTCTATGCGAACAATGAATTGGTATTTACTACTAATGGAAGCATTAGGTACTTTTTCTTTTAATCGAGTGATCGATTAAAATAATCCCACCACTAATAAACACACACACTAATAAACACACACACACTAATAAACACAAAGCGTGCCGCGCGCTGCCGAAAGTCGCCGCGATATCTCTTTATTTGCACGTGCCGCCTGAACTCAAAGACACCGCGCTTTTTTAATGATGCCGCGCGGTGTCTTTGATATCGTACCGAAAAGCCGGCAGTAACTTTGATTCTTGTGGCGGCATTTCTTTGTAAATCATCGGTCTGTCTTTTACCTAATTCAATTGAACCCGTTAGAGGTTATCAGAGTTCACAGGAGTACGAACTGTAACGATGACCTCAAAAATCATAAAAATTTTAAGAAGTAGATAAATAGTTTCGAAAACAGGTTTCATGGGGTTATTTCAGGAACTATTCGTGGGAGAAAAAAAATAAAAACGTAGTTAGATTTCAGGTGAATAACTTTACGTTACAGCTGACTTTTATGCGAAAATAAGATATTGAAATGGCGAAGTTTGAACGTGAATTACTCGAAAACGGAAGAAGATATTTTTGTCGTAATTATTTTAATTGCTTCCTAAAATTATACCCTATCACACATTTTAAGAGCTGCCCGGAATTAACCGACACCCTGTATACTTACTAGCTGTGCCCTGCGGTTTTCACCTGTCTAGGCTTTATATCGATAAACCTATTTTTTTTTCCAAATTAAATACCTATGTTACTCCTTGTAACATCAGCCATCTGCCAGAACAAACAGACGGACAGACCAAGAATGTTTTTTTTAAATAGTTTTGTTTTATCCTAAAGTACCTACCACAAAATAAGTACCGTATGTGTATAATTTCATTTTAGTGAAAATCTGTTAATTTGGCATTACAAACAGACGCTTCAATTTTATTTATCTGTATATATCTATAGATTAGCTGATTAGGTATGCGAGACATTTACATTTTTCTATTCTAATATTATAAAGAGCAAAGGTTTGTTTGTATGTATGTTTGTAACGTATTGGCTTCAAAAGTACAAGATCGATTTTTTTTATTCTGTCACCACTTGAATGCTACATTATCACTAATGAATATAGGCTATATTTTATCCGCATACTCCCACGGGAACGGGAACTACGCGGGTGAAACCGCGCGACGTCCGCTATGTAAAATAAAATTCAAAGGGCTTGCGTCCGTCCCTGTGTCTTTCTATTAGTATCTGGGCTCGACCTATTTAAGGGATTGCAACAGAGGGCACACACATGTAAAGTTATGCGTGTGGTGTGCGCATGTGTGAGTGCGTTGATAATGCGTGCGCGCAGGAACCGCGTAGTTTTTTTCATATGTTTTTCTGCAATTAATCTTTATCATTTTCGCTTATAGGGCTTCCTCTTAGAGTCATCTTTATTTTGTGAGCTGAGCTTCGCGAATTTACCTATTTAAGTAATTGTAGAAAATTAACACAGAAAAGTAATTAATAAGAAAATCTGCAGTACATTCACACCAAGTGCTTTATAGTGAAGGAAAACATCGTGAGGAAACCTGCATATATCTGAGAAGTAATTCAAAGACGTATGTATAGTGCCTGAGACCGTTTACGGTGAAGGAAAATATCGTGAGGAAACCAGCATATATCTGAGTAGTAATTCAAAGACGTATGTATAGTGGCTGAGACCGTTTACGGTGAAGGAAAATATCGTGAGGAAACCAGCATATATATGAGTAGTAATTCAAAGACGTATGTATAGTGCCTGAGACCGTTTACGGTGAAGGAAAATATCGTGAGGAAACCAGCATATATCTGAGTAGTAATTCAAAGACGTATGTATAGTGGCTGAGACCGTTTACGGTGAAGGAAAATATCGTGAGGAAACCAGCATATATCTGAGTAGTAATTCAAAGACGTATGTATAGTGGCTGAGACCGTTTACGGTGAAGGAAAATATCGTGAGGAAACCAGCATATATATGAGTAGTAATTCTAAGACGTATGTATAGTGCCTGAGACGGCGATGGACTCACCCTCTGCCATGTTGGCACTTAAACATCTTTAGTGAAATGTGGGTGTTGTTATTAGAACACCTCACGCGACTGCTCAAACCCAAGGCCACCACGGCTTTTTTTTATTTATAACTAGCTGTGCTCTAAGGTTTCACCCGCGTAGATTTAGTTTCATCCTTATTTTCGCGGAACCCTAATATTTTTAATATATAAAAGTAGCCTAAGTTACTCCTTGAAACTTCAACTACCTGCCAGTGAAAGTCCCATTAAAATCCGTCCAGCCGTTTCAGAGATTACCCGGAACAAACAGACAGACAGACAGACAGAGAAAATTTTTAAAACGTGGTTTTTTAGTGTCAGTAGCGTGTATACTTTCATATGCATTTAGTGAAAAGCTGTTATTTTGGAATTACTAACAGACACTTCAATTTTATTTATCTGTATAGATATAGATGTATAGATATATAGATGAAATATAAGATATACTACAATAATATTGCTGTGTATTGTTATTATAGATAGGTCACTAATTGCTACGCATCCATACATGGAGAAAAAATGCATTTTATGACTATATGTTGAATGTAATTTAATACTTTACCCACGCATCTGATTATGATCGTGGTCCACTAACTAAATGAAGAAATAAAAATATACGATCGAATTGAGAACCCTCCTATTTTTTTTTAAGTTGATTATAAATCCTTCCTTTTTTTGAAGTCGTTTATTGAAATGTTAAATTGTTTTGCGGAACTCTTTTTTTGAATAATAAACAGTATAACATATAATAGCAGCTTAAGTTACGGCTTGTAACATCAGCTATCTACCAGTGTAAGTCACGTTAAAATTGATCCAGCCGTTTGAGATGTAAGTCGGAACAAACAGACAAACAGAGAAAATATTAAATCAAAAATTAATCACCACTTTGTATGTAAAATTATTATGCATATACTTTCAAAGGCATTTAGTGAAAAGCCGTCAATTTGTAGTTTGTAGGCCTAACCATGAGCTCTTATTTCAATGATATTGCAGGTGTGTGACAGGGACAGATGTATACAAGTCACATACATCTGTCTCTTAGTAAGAGTAAAACTATCATGCCAATAAGAGCTCATAGTAAGGCCCCTGTTCAGACACGCTGGCCCCGTCCCATCTACATGGATCCAACAACAGAGTTGGTGCGGCATGTAAAGCGGCGAAGAAGGCTAAAGCTAGCAAATACAGGGGTCTGGGCACCGAATATGATTTTGTTCCATTCGGTGTTCCGAGACCCTTGGTCCGTGGGGTCCTAGCGCTATAAGGCTATTTAATGAAATTACGAAAAGGTTAGTCGACATCACCGGAGACCGAAGAGCTGGCAGCTACCTCGGACAAAGAATTAGTTTAGCCATCCAAACGGGGAATGCTGCCAGTATCTTAGGAACCTTGCCTACAGGGACTCCTTTTAATAATATATTTTAGGTATAAGATTATATATTTGTTTTTAAGGTTTGTAATTTTAATTAATCAGACACTTCAAGTGTTTTAAATGTATGTGTATATATACTATAGTTTTGTTCTATATTTTGATAGCATAGCATTAAGTATAGCACGAGTGTAACGTCATAAAGGTAGCTAACATGCCTTAGTAAAAAGCGTAGAGTGATCTTAATAAATAATTGTTAGGTTTCCTATCGGTTACATGACATTATAAAGTTTAAATAAAATGAACAATACTTTTTTTATAACTATAAAGTGACATAATACGTTTGATATAACGCCGTTACCGCATCTTATAGCTAGACCAACTTAGGTAACAGTCTCTTCTAGTTTTTATTGGGTCTAGATACAAGTAATTTACTTTAGATTTATTCTTTTGTAAGTATTGTAATGGTTTTCATTTGAAGTGACAGAAATGGGAGATTGAAACGAAATTTTTTAAGTCTTTTTTCAACTAGATTTAAAATGGATTGGTTTGTATTAATTACTAGCTGTGCAATGCGTAGATTTAGTTTCATGCTTCATGCCGCGGAACCCTAATATTAATTAATAAAAGTAGCCTAAGTTACTCCTTGTAACATCAGCTATTTGCCAGTGAAAGTTCCATATATATCAGTCCAGCCGTTTCGTGCATTAACAAACAGACATTATTACAAACAGAATTAAAAATCGGTTTTTATGTTACGAGTAGTACCATATAAACTTTCATATGAATTTAGTGAAAAGCTGTTTTTTTGGAATTACAAACAGACACTTCAATAATATTTATCTGTATCGATTTACTAGCTCTGCCCCGCGGTTTCAACCGCGTAGGCTTAGCCAAAGGCCAAAGATACTCTGGTACATTAGTTATCTGCCAATGAAAGTCTCGTTAAAATTGGTGAAGCCGTAGATTAGCCGGAACGAACACACAAACATGCAGAGAACATTAAGTATTTTTTTATTTATTTTAAAACTTGATCATTTTATTTAATTCCTTCCACGCTTGTAAATACCAATATTTTAAGTGGATTTTCTCCGCACGAGAGATTAAATTATTCGCTGATAATTTAATTATGCTTTTCAAGCGCAAAATTGGAGCAAATATTACATAACTTACAATTAAATAGCGTTGTTTACGCTTTATGTAAGATGACGGCTTATTTTAACCGACTTTAAAAAAAAAATTGTGAGATTTGGTCTCCCAATAAAGGTTATTGTTAGTGTATAGGTTTTATAGTAAGTGTTAGTGTAAGTACATGTATCTGCCGTTTCTACTTAAATATCATTGAAATCAATTTTACAATAATATCGTCCAAGTAAGTTTTACGATAAAAGAAGTTATTTTGTCAACATGCACAGTAGCCCTAGATAAAGTGACATTCACACGCGCTGGCGCTAATAGAAACGATACAAAATGTATGGTAATGACATAAATCAGTCACGTGACATATGTCACTCCCGTACATTTTGTATCGTTTCTACTAGCGAAGCGTGAGGATTATGTTACTTTGTCTACAGGGGCTTGCAAGAAGTATAATTTCCGCATCGTGGCCCAATCTCAATACTTATCTAATTCTCTTATGCATTACATAAAATTAAACAGATTTTGGTTAAAATGCGAGTAGTAAAGGAAAATATATTACAAAAGATTTACAAAACCTTTTCAAACTCTATGACATAAGAGTCACACTTCAATGCATCTGAAGTAAAATATTTTAAATCGAAGAATATTGGGGCTTAGAATTTTATTGTCTTCAACTCGAATGTTAACAGATTTAGTATTTAGTGTAACCAGAGCAGAACCGTTCAGTTTTTCGAAAATCTGCAAAAAATATGCAATTACGTAATTGAACGACGTTATATTACTTCTACATTGAAGAGACTTCAATAAGAAGGCCTCGGCGGTTTGAGCACTCGCCTGCTACGCAAGCGACGCAAGTTCGAATCCTAGCGGGACCTGTACCAATGAGTTTTTCTGAAAACTTTTGTGCAGAGATTCTTTAGAAAGAGATGCTTTACGGTGAAAGAAAATATCGTGAGGAAACCTGCATATGGCTGAGAAGTAATTCAAAGACGTATGTGTAGTGCCTGAGACGGCGAAAGACTCACCATCTGTCACGTTGAAATCCCTTCGGGACCCTTCTGGGATGACGTGAGCATATTGTTTTTTTTACACATGGAAAAATTCAACCGCCTCATTAGTCTAGTGGTTGCAAGCGCTACTACAGAACACGAAGATCTGTGTTCGATCCAAGCTTTTCCCATGTATAATTTCCCACTAACCCGGAGTCTGGACTAGGGCCCGGATGATGGCAATTAGATTCTCTATTACATAGGACTTTGGTCTAACCAGTGAAATGTGGGCGTATTTTAATACACTTCTGCCTACCCCTTCGTAGCATAGGGACTGAACTGGACCCCGTGACCGCCCCCCTTCAGGCGATATATCCTCCCTTGACTATAGTGTCGATCACGATCATGGGCTGCAGTACTTCAAATAAATTCACCCAAAAGCTTACCTAGGTACCCATCGTATGTGGGAATTTATTTCCGCGATTTGATATTGAATTCCCAATGAAAATAACTTATATGAAACTAGCTGTGCCCTGCGGTTTCACCCGCATAGATTTAGTTTTATTCCCGCGGAACCCTAAATGTTTTTTTAATAAAAGTAGCCTAAGTTACTCCTTGTAACATTAACTACCTATCAGTGAAAGTCCTGCGAAAATCTCTCCAGCCGTTTCGGAGATTACCCGGAACAAACAGACAGACAGACAGACGGAGAAAAAAAATATTGGTTTTCTTTTTAATGTCAGTATCGTATATACTTTCATATGCATTTAGTAAAAAGCTGTTATTTTGGAATTACAAATAGACACTTCATTTTTATTTATCTGTATAGATTACTCAAATAAGGTATAAGTAGGTAATTATTGAAAAGGTTAAGAGTACCTTCCAAACCATCGCAGTCAAGACCCTATAGGTTACCTATAGATGGTTGGTTTATAAAAATCTTTGGAAATAGCCACAAGAAGCCTTTTAAGATCCCAAGCTTAATTCGGTCCCCCTTATTTTCCTACGAAAGACAGGAATAAATTCAGGTCACTCATTGTCCCTATAAGGAAATGTATCCAAATTTAGAAATATGTACAGGATAACGCAGGATATGCCGTGGTATTTTTTTTTAATACTCTGATGCCACCTCCTTGACCATGTTCAGATTGGATATCTCAGAGAACAAACCGGTGCCCTTCAGAATTTTGCCCGAGTACGATAAGTGGTGCCCATCTTAATATTTTAGTATCAAAATGAAATATTTGTTGATTTGCAGCGACATCTAGTGACGAATAGCTGAAGCTTTATGTATAATTGTTAACTTCACACCTTGTATTTCCTATTAGACAACAGATGGCGCTAAATTAAAGTTACTCTTGAAAAACTAAATAAATTAAATTACAATTTGATTATTTTATTTAAAAGACATCACGCATTTTTAGTAGAGAACTCACTTTAATTTAGTAGAGGATTTAAAAAAAGGTGACAATGTTAGTGTGTCGGAATTAAATCACTCACCTACGAGTCATCAAGACCATGTCGTCGAAAGGTGGTAATAGATGAAAGGTGAATAATCTTTGTAACGTGACATGACACTATCTGAAAGCCACGAAAGAACTGAAAACGACTCTTTTTTGTGATCTACGTTTTGAAATAGTAAAAAAAAAACTTCAAAACGATATGTTTCCGCCCGGGATCGAACCGGGGGCCTTCTGCGTGTTAGGCAGATGTGATAACCGCTACACCACGGAAACCGATGAACACAAGGTTGAAAACATTATACATAATGTTAATAATATCATTGTTTGATAAATATAAAAAACTTATCAAAACAATTTTTTTTTCAAAAAGTTATATAATTACTTGATTGAACTATTATGTCACGGGAGAATAACATCATACCATAACCTATACCTATACAACTAGTTGTAAACCATATTTCATAGAACATGGAATACTTACATTAGCATGTATATATATACTGGAAGTATGCAACTATGTGCGCAAATACCCCGGTTTATTTACCAAATGCGAAGACATACAAAAAAGATATACCTTGAGACATAAAAATAAATTAGTATTTCCTAGTAGTAATCTTAAATTACATTCCACAAGCCCCTTCAAAATGTGTATAAAAATATATAATAAACTACCTAAATATATAAGAGAAGAATATAATGTAAATATATACAATAAACTAGTTAAGCAACTATTAATAAATAAAAGCTACTATACTGTACAGGATTACTTAGATGATACATTAAAGTAATTAGATTTACTAAAATATAAATATTGTTAATTACTAGTATTAATAGGTTTAGCTTAAAATATAATAACAATATAAAAATAAGTTAAGTATTTAAAGTCATAGTCTAGTTACATAACTAGAAATTTTATTAACAAAGAAGTATCTACTTAATATTAAATATAGTAGGTAGATAATATAGAGGAGGATCTCAATACACTGTGTTATTTGTTATAATTTAATATAAAATGTAAAATATAATAATAAGTATTATTAGGTATGTGAAGTGAATAAACTTTTATAAATATTAGCTATTGAAAGAAGTTAGAAATAAATTTATTTTTACGATTATAATTTAATAAGCCTAGTAGTGCCTCTCATGTTTTGCTGTGCCCTAACAGGGCTTATGTTAGCTTGCTAAGGTTATCATTATAATTAAGATTATTTTGTATATTAATGTAACTAACATAAACGCAATAAATAAATAAATAAATAAATAAACCATTTTAGCAATTACTATTTATTATTTACTATTTAAGTATCCAATTATAGCAAGAGTATAGACTTAAGTATCCTAGATGCATACAGAAAATCAAACGACAACAATGACTATAAAACAGGGGCCTTACCATGAGCTCTTATTGCCATTATAGTTTCACTCATTTATGAGACAGATGTATGTGACGTGCATACCTACATAATAATAAAAAACAAATATTAAATATTTTTTTGTATATTTAATAGGAATGATATAAACTTAGGTAGTTATTACATCTATACAGATAAATGAAATTGAAGTGTCTGTTTGTAATTCCAAAATAACAGCTTTTCACTAAATGCATGTGAAAGTATACACGCTACTGACACAAAAAAAACAAGTTTTAAATTTTTTCTCTGTCTGTCTGTATGTTTGTTCCGGGTAATCTCTGAAACGGCTGGACCGATTTTAACGGGACTTTCACTGGCAGGTAGTTGATGTTTCAAGGAGTAACTAAGGCTACAGTTAAAATCTGTTCAGCCGTTTCAGAGATTACCCGGAACAAACAGACAGACAGACAGATAGACAGAAAAAAAAATTAAAACTTGATTTTTCAGAGTTAGTAGCGTGTATACTTTCATATGCATTTAGTGAAAAGCTGTTATTTTGCAATTACAAACAGACACTTCAATTTTATTTATCTGTATAGATATAGGTATAGATTTGAAAGTAATGTTGTATAATATCTGGATATTTGTCTGCTTGGCTGAGTTTCTTGCCGGTTTTTCTCAGAAGGCTGGTTTCCGAACTGGTGGTAATTGTTCGTCGTTCAGTAGTTACACTTTCATTTTCAATCTGGTAGAAATAGCTAAGCATTTCAAAAGATGGCAATTATAACATTGTAGATGATAAGAATGTGATTAGAACCATAGGTTAGCCATGTGCAAAAGGAAAGTATTACAATACAAAAACTTTATCAATATTTTTATTAATATCAATTTCGAATTTCCATAATCAAACTTTAGACTTATTCATAATTTTCTTATACAATACAAACTGAAATATACAAATAATGTAATGCACTCATTCAACCAGTGGCGTAACTACTGGGCGCTCGGCCGGAACGGGACCCCGATGAGGAGGGGCCCCCGTTCTGAGTATTCCAACTCCCAAAATTAATAATATTCATATATGTATATAATAAAATTCTAACTTTGATTCAAAATTCAAAATTTAAAAAACTTTATTTGATTAGACTTCTTAAAAAGTGCTTAACACAAAAAAATACATTATATAGGATTATAAATGTTACCACCGGGTTCGGAAAGTTGCTTATGTTGTGATGTGAAGATGATGTCATTAACACTTTATGGGGGGCATCAGATGAATGTCCAGTACCCCTATCACGAGTTGGCCACCCCTGTAGTGTTAATGACATCATCACATTCTTCTCCACAAAAGTAACCTTCGTGGGGTAGGGCCTCATATGGTATAGTTACGCCACTTTCATCCCTACACACGCAACTCTCCAATACTTACAGCAAAGTATAAAATAAGCTCATTATTTACTAGGATATTACACTAGTATTTGACAGAGTGCCTAGTGCCAGATTTCTTATAATTGCTGTCACAAGTCATCACATTCACATAAATGTAGATTTGTATGGGATCAAAATAGATGGTGCAGTTTCGATCACATACAAATCTGCGTTTGCATCAACATGGTGACTTAAGCGACAATATGTATTGATGTATGTTACATAACTTAAATCTAACAATGTTCAATCCTTGACAGTGCTACGTAACTATGTTTAGTGTCCATATCGTAGAACCCAACAGGGCCTGCGTCGCAGTCCGCACAGCTCAGATACTTGCAGTTTGCGACTGTGTGTGTGAAACCGATATTTTCAAACGTATACATGTTTTCGACGTGGTAAAACTCAGTCATTGTCTCATTTTGAATGTCGCCTTCCTTTCTTGTGTCTTGCTGCATTAGAGGTAGCTCTCGCTGAAATCAATATCATCATCATGAATTAAACAGTTGTTCTCTTGTCAGCGAAAAAAAATATATGGCATTAAAATTTTAGTTTTTTGCTAATAAATATATAAATTTTTGGGTACACAGGTATATAATGCTCTGTTAATCAACTACTACTTAATTTGAAACATAATTATGTGTGTTTTTTGACTCACAACAACGAGAAATTAACAATATTACCTAGTAATGGGCTACCATAAAAGTTACGTTACGTTACTGACGTAAGAAAATACACTACAAACTTACGATGTAAGTAATCAAAAGGTTGCAATTTACTCACTTCTTGTATCATGTACACGCCAGATTTCTTATCCAAAATCTTTGAACCGCAAAATTTACACTTCACTGCAAATTTATTCTTGCCATCATCAACGTATTTCTTCTCCTCTTCAGCTAGAACTTGCTGGTTCTCAGTTTCAGACATAGTATTTTCTTCAGTTTCTCAATCCCAAAGGCTTATGTTCATTTAAGTAAATTAGATTCTAATACTAATAAACGAAAGGCCAGTGAAGTGAAATCAACTAACGTCAAACCCAAAACGCCGGCACAAAGTGAAATAGGTGGAATAGAGATGTCCGATACGTTCGTTGATATAATTGCCATAATATCTCGTATCGATATAATGTTATGCGATATATTATTTTTTACATCGATTAATACCCTATCATACGAAATACAATTCGGGAATCTGCACTAATCTGCAGTCACATAAATCGTCTCTCATGATAATTTTTACGTACCTAGTCTACGTTGCTTACGAATGTAAAAAAAGATTCACATTGTTTTTAAAAGCCTAAGTATCGTATGTATTGATACAAGAACGTATGATACTGGTTTATTGTTATCATAACTATGTTTAAAATAACCTATTCAGTTCAAGCAGATGGTGAATAAATAAAACGTAACGATAAATCGATTTATCGATACATTATGTACGGGATTTATTTACGTCTCTAAAGTGTAGGAAAATAAATTTGACAGTGACAAAAGACAAAATATGACAATTCGATGGACGTTGAAGACAGGACTATAGGTGTTCCACATTACGTGTATTTTATATCTGTGCAATTTGTATTTTGTAAAGAGTTTACATACCTATTTACTTTTCTCTTTAGTAGATCTATGACTGTTGGTTGCTAGGCAACGGATTATTATTAATTAGTAAAAAGATTTTCGCAATAAATATTTCTATCATTTATTCGCTGCTACATTCTGGTGACCCCGAAGAAGTGAACATCGCACCAACGCTTAAACTCTGGAGGAAAACAGATTCTCATCAACGTCAATTTCCTGGACCTATTCCCAGCAGCTCAAACGAACTCATCATGCATACACAAATTCAAGTCATGGCGAAGCAAATAGAAAAACTGACACTTGAAATGGCGGAATTAAAACAAGAAGACAGATGCAACGGTATCGCACTCCTCATCGTTACCGCTCGCGATCCAAATCAGCGAACAGACACAACTACTACAACAATAACAGTTCAAATAAGGAAGATCGACTCTGCAAATACCACTTCAGATTTGGAGATCAAGCTAGGAAATGCGAACAGCCGTGTTCAAGACGCAATCAATCTCAACACCAGGAAAACTAGAACAAGCACCGACCGTGGCGGACGTCGGTGTTCCCATAGCAAGCAACCGCCTGTGTGTTTTCGATCGCAACTCTACAGAACGTTTCCTCGTCGACACCGGTGCGGATATATCTGTCCTCGCCGCCACAAGAGTATACAAGCAGAAGTCTACGAATTGCTCCTACAAGCTTTTTGCCGCAAATGGTACAGTAATTAATACATATGGTGAGCAGAATATTCAACTAGACTTGGGGCTCAGACGTTCATTTAGGTGGACATTCATCATAGCAGATGTGAAGACCTCTATCCTCGGCGCAGATTTCCTTCGGCACTACAAATTGCTGGTAGATCTACACCGCAGGAAACTCATCGACAGCATCACTGAACTTTCAGTAAACGCCATTACAATCATGTCAATGCAGCAATCCGTCCACGTCCTGAGCAACAAGCAAACATACTACGACATTCTGAAGAAATACCCAGATGTTCTCAGACCGATGTCACTCAAAGCCCCAGCCAAACACAACGTGACTCACCACATTAACACTACTGGCGCACCACTCTTCGCACGCGCACGACCTCTACCGCCCGACAAGTACAAAGCGGCGAAGCAAGAGTTTGAACGAATGATGGAAATGGGTATATGCCAACCTTCGAAAAGTCCATGGGCAAGTCCACTTCACGTCGTAAAGAAAAAAGATGGAAGCTTACGCGTATGCGGAGACTACCGCCGTCTCAACGCTGTCACACTACCCGATAGATACCCACTACCGAGACTCCAAGATTTCACGTACTTACTTCACAACAAGAAAATTTTCAGCAAGCTCGACCTCAAAAGCGCTTACTATTGGATACCAATGGCAGAAGCAGACGCTCAAAAGACAGCCATCATAACTCCATTCGGTCTCTTTGAATTTAAATGTATGACGTTCGGCCTACGCAACGCAAGTCAAACATTCCAGCGTTTTATGCATGAAGTACTACGAGGCATCGAAGGCTGTTTTTCATTCATCGACGATATACTTCTATGCAGCGAAGATGAAGAGAAACACAAGACCCTGCTACATGAAGTACTTGACCGTCTCAACAAATATGGCGTCGCACTCAGCGTTGAAAAGTGCGAATTTGCGAAGAAAACAATAAATTTCCTTGGCTATGAAGTTTCATCAGAAGGCATCAAACCTACATCAGAACGAGTCGATTCCATATCAAATTATCCGAAACCGAAAACAGTTCTCGAGTTACGACGATTTCTCGGCATTCTTAATTTCTACCGAGACTGTCTTCCACGCCAAGCAGAATTACAGAAAGAGCTGAATAAATACCTACACAACAAGAAGAAGCGAGATAACACACCCATTGTCTGGACACCGGAGGCCGATCAAGCTTTTCTAAGTTGCCGACAAAGCATATTAGAAGCCACGACGTTGAGTCATCCCATCTCCGGAGCTCCACTGAGCATCATGACAGACGCTTCAGACCACAGCATCGGCGCAGTACTACAGCAGCGCGTCAACAACGTCTGGAAGCCGCTCGCATTTTTCTCACGAGCAATGAGCGACACACAACGCCGATACAGTGTGTACGATCGCGAACTACTAGCTATCTACACAGCTGTCAAACACTTTCGCCGTCTAATCGAGGGCTGTGACGTCACCGTGCTCACGGATCATAAACCCCTGTCCTTTGCACTGACAAGACCGCCCAGTAGCAGCGACACACCTCGACGCGAAAGACAACTGCATTTTATCAGCCAGTTTTGCTCAAAAATCATCTACATTCAAGGCGAAAATAACCCTGTAGCCGACGCACTTTCACGCATTCAAGAAATAAGCTGCCCATCAAATCTCGACTACAACAAGATAGCAAGTGATCAACTACATGACGAAGAACTTCAACAGCTACGATTGCGACCAAACCTCAAGTTTATCGACATCGCCGCACCCGACGGCAGCCAATTAATAGCGTGCGAGTTTTCTACGTCAACACCGCGTCCGTATCTGCCGTTGACACATCGATACGAAGCCTACAAAGCTCAACACGACTTGTGCCATCCAGGTGTGCGAACGACAAGAAAACTTATTGCATCTAAGTACTTCTGGCCATCTATGAATAAAGACGTCAGCACATGGACAAGAAATTGCATCAACTGTCAGCGTGCAAAAGTACAGCGACACGTCGTTACACCGCTCGGAAGTTTCCCGCCATCGCAGCGATTCGAGCACATACATATTGACATAGTCGGACCACTCCGGCTATCACACGACTACCGCTACTGTGTCACTATCATCGACAGATTTACAAAATGGCCCGAAGCAGTTCCAGTACAAGAAATTACAGCTGAAGTCGTCGCAAAAGCATTATACGAAGCGTGGATATCCAGATTCGGCTGTCCTCTGCGAATATCTACGGATCAAGGCAGACAGTTTGAATCATCACTTTCACCGCACTAATGAAGAAATTCGGCATAACACGCATCCGCACCACTGCATACCACCCACAGGCAAATGGACAGATAGAACGCTGGCATCGAACTCTGAAAGCCGCGCTAATGGCCAGAGGCGCCACAATACATTGGAGCGACGAGTTACCTACAGTACTACTAGGACTACGTACAGCACTGCGCGAAGACAACAATCTCAGTCCCGCACTACTCACCTACGGTACACCGCTACGCATTCCATCAGATTTCTTCGTGCCGTCAAAGCCGAAAATCGACGATGCAGAATTTGTACGGCGTCTCAGCGAAGCAATGACGTCATTGTCTCCAGTACAAAGCAGCGCGCGAACTACGAGTCGTCCGTTTGTACACAAGGACCTAACTACGTGTACACATGTGTTTGTACGCAACGACACAGTACGGGCACCGCTCACTCCGCCCTACGATGGACCCTATCCAGTTCTCCAGCGGCACTCCAAGTTTTTCAAGATACAGTTGCCTACCCGAGTCACAGTCGTATCGCTAGACCGACTCAAGCCTGCATACATCTGTCAGGAAGTGGATACAAATGTAGCACCGAGTCAGCCAGTCTGCACACCGCGCCAGCTAGTCAGCCTAGTGGAACCACCATGCGCCAAGCCAACCTCCTATACAACGAGATCCGGCCGTGTCATTAAACCAAGAGTACGGTTTACTTGAAGGGGGGTACTATAGGTGTTCCACATTACGTGTATTTTATATCTGTGCAATTTGTATTTTGTAAAGAGTTTACATACCTATTTACTTTTCTCTTTAGTAGATCTATGACTGTTGGTTGCTAGGCAACGGATTATTATTAATTAGTAAAAAGATTTTCGCAATAAATATTTCTATCATTTATTCGCTGCTACAGGACATTATTTGTTTGTTACATTGTTACTTTTACTGCAAGTTAAGATCAGAAATCATACTGCTTTTTCTTTACCGTCTCATAAGGTAATTTTAAGCACATTTCAAAACTTCGGATCTTTTAAAAACTAGAAATTCAAAACAATAGAACTTGCACTAATAACCATCTACTAACTAAATAATCGAATATCTGGATCGATTATTTAGTAGATGGAAATATATAAAACGAATATCTGGATCTTTGAGCCCCGTTTGAGCGTCGATTCGTTAGAATTCAATGGTGAGAAAAATGTGTCTAAGACTACTATTATAGTAGTTTTATGTAGAGTAAATTGTTTTTTTCAATGCATGTCCAATCTCTGCAGAATGTTGATTTTGCCATCTTTTATAGCCTGTGCCTTGTGGTCGGTCAGTTAAATATGTTTTTTTTTAATGAATGAAACATGGAAATAAAAGAGAAATAGACAAACAAGATGAAACAACATTGAATTTGAGAGATGAGGTTATCAATCAATCAATCAAAATAAAATATTAATCAAATAATTTGTCGTGCTTCAATTGCTAGTGAAAATTGTATTGAAAACATATTTTACTCAATTAACAATGAGCTCCGGGTTTATATCTGAGAGTGAAATACTGGAAGCGAGGCGGCGTCGCCAGGAAGAATGGGACAAAGTGCGCACAGATGATCAGCCTGCTGGTACGGTGATTTGTTTTCATTTTAAAAAGGAATAGGGATTTGAATATTAAAAAGTTTCTAATTCCTCCGTTAACTAAAGGTCGAACATGTCTGATGCGTAATTAGATTAACTTTTATAAAACGTAATTACGTTATCGTATCACGTGAAATAATCAATCTAAGTAGAAAATAATCAATAGTCAGTGAACATTGACAAACTAGCAAAAGCAATTTTCCTTTAAATTCTATGTGAAAACATAGATAAACAATCGCTGGTGAAGTTGTTTTTTTTAAATATTATTATTTATTTTCCGTTGTTCACTCTTGCCTCAATACAGGCTAAGGTCTCTAATACACGTTCTGAGATAGCCAGTCTTTCTAAGCTACATTATATACTATATTGCTGAAGAGTTTGTTTGTATATTTAAGTAGTTGAATTGGTTGGACTTTATCATCACTGTGCTATGAAACAGGAGTATTTTTTCACCAAATCAAGTTTTGTGTTGCAGTGTCATATTCAATGAACCAAAACAATAATATTTCATTCAAGAACAGTATCACTTCAACCACTAGTTCTGCAGAAAATCCAGATTAAAGTCACTCACAGATCCAACATAATCAGTTTAGGATAGAAGGATCAAACTGAACCCACCCTGGTTCAGTTTGATTCTTCACATACATCTATGCAGATAGATAAAATTGAAGTGTCTGTTTGTAATTTCAAATGGAAAGCTTTTCACTAAATGCATATGAAAGTACATGCGGTACTCACATTAAAAAACCAGTTTAAAAACTTTTTATCTATCTGTTGGTCTGTCTGTTTGTTCCGGCTAACCTCCAAATCCGCTGGACCAATTTTAATGGGACTTTCTCTGGAAGATACCTAATGTTACAAGGAGTAACTAGTAAAGTAGCCTATACTTTAATTTGAATAAACATTAGGATTCTGCAGGCCACCTGTGAAATTAAGAATAGTTTTAGTAATATTATTTCATTTATCATGGTTGTTGCATTGCAGAGGCCCCAGAAGAGCAGTATGACAACCGGCCACTGTTCCAACGTCTCGAGGAGCAGAGGATGCGGAAGGAGGCTGAGTTTGAAGAAGCACACAAGCTGAGTAAGTTACCTGCGCATTATACTTTATACAAAGGTCTAAATATCTACATATAAATAAAATTTAACTGTACTGTCTTTTTGTAATTCCAAATTGACAGATTTTCACTTCACTATATGCATATGAAAGTATTTTATGGTACTTAAAGTTTTTTTTTTATAAATTTCTGTGTTTGTTCTGGCTTGTTTCTGAGATTGGTTTTGTATATATCTACATATACAAGTAAATAAAATTGAACTGGCTCTTTGTAATTCCAAATTGACAGATTTTCACTTCACAATATGTATATTAAAGTATTTTACGGTACTAAAAGATTATTTTTCAAAAAAAATTTTTTTTCTTTTTAATCTCTGAGTTTGGTTTTTTACCAATTTTAATGGGTGTTAAGGGGCTACATAGAAAAAAACTGATTCTGTGAAGTAAAGCTATCAATTAAATAAAGTCTATGCAGGTTTAACCGCAGGGCTCAGCTAGTGAGTAATACACCATCTTAATTTCCCAGAAAACATGATCCGTGGCCTGGATGACGATGAAGTTGGATTCCTCGACTTAGTGGAGAGAACTAAGGCTAAAGCAGCCCAGCAGATCTCTATCGAGGAACAGAAAGAGATGCAGGAGTTCAGGTTACTTACCTCATGATATAGCCCTAATCCTGCCTCAGCTAGTAATTAAATAATTGAAGCAGTATGCTTATGCACTTGTAGCAGCGTTTCTCCACTCGCTCATAGATGGCGCTACTCGCTAACAAATGCGAAGTTTAGATACAAATACACTAGAACCTAAATCGCGCCAGAAGAGTTTTCAAGCGCATTGCAGTATATATACAAGTTTCCAACTAGAACAGTCTGAGCCGCGGTTCCCCAGGCATGACACCCGCCTGGCTGGAAGATCTTCCCTTTGCTGGGGATGAGCATGATCACTCGCTCTCCCCACACACTTTTCACCGAAGATGATTAAGTGCCGTGACAGCGGGTGTGTCTATCGCCGTCTCAGGCACTATCCACACATACGTCTTTGAATTACTTTTCAGACATATGGAGGTTTTCTCATGTTTTCCTTCACCGTAAAGCACATGGTGTGATAATAATGTTTGTTATAATAATTGTAGAGAGCGGGTATCGAACCTGGCGGAGAGCGAGGAGTTGACCCGACTGCGTGCTCAACTAGCGCCCGCCAGGCCGACGCCCGCACAACCACCCAAGAATAAACTACAAGGGGTAATATACATTTGAACTATTCTCTACAGTAGAGCGATATTGTGAAACTCAAGTATACACAGATGTAAGTGTAGATACTGTCTCGAGTTTTGAGCGCAGCTGAGTTTCTTGGCGGTTCTTCTCAGAGAGTCATTGCGTCGACGTAAACGCAGATTTGTATGGGCTCACAATAGTGTCATGTTTAGGCCGACAGAGGCGCTGTTCCGATCCTATCACACACACATCTGCGTTTACGTCGACGCGGTGACTTGTGACGGAGGCAGTGAAAAACTCGCACTAGGCCCTAGTGTCTGTATACACAGATAGCGATGTTGTAAGTATATATACCGTCTTGAGCTTTGAGCGCTGACCCCTTTGACGAAATGTACATGATGCCAGCTGAATTTCTTGGCGGTTCTTTTCAGAAGGCTAGTTTCCGAGCCGGTGGTAAATTTTTTATGTTCATAAGTGTCTTACCAGGGCCCAAACTGAATAAATCATTGTAATTTTTATTCAATACTCTCCTAAAATTAAAATGTTCTTATTATAAAACATGGACTAAGATACCTGCATTCAAGGGGTTGGCAGAGGTGTTGTAATAACAACACCCACATTTCACTGAAGATCATGGACACCTTACATACGCCTTTGAATTACTTCTTAGACATATTCAGGTTTCCTCACGATGTTTTCCTTCACCGTAAAGAATCTGGTGTGAAACCACTGGTACAGGTCCGGCTGGGACTCGAACTTGAGACTAATATATTGTTCTTGATTTAAAAGTAGTTTGTATTGGTTTTAATCCCTGTCTGTGACACGGGATTAAAAGGGGATTTAAGAGGGGACATTTTAGACTAGTCTTCGTTTAAACCATGCTTTGGAAATAATGGTATGTGTTTCACAGTAATATTAAAATGTAAATAGCACTATTTTGTGTCAGGTGGTGGTTAGAAAGCGGAAAGCGAGTGAGATCGAAGAGGGCAAGGATAAGGATACTCCTCCAGCCAAGAATGGTGTGCTCTCCAACAGGTGAATATTATATAACATAGCGGTACCCGCGACTTGATATGTGTTTTTTGTTTCCTTAAAATGCTATGTTTCTACCAAATACTAAATTATTCAGCACAATTGTTTCAGTGATCTCTACTTGAATTGGTAGCAAAATTAAAAAAAAGGCTGGACAGATATTTACGAGACTTTCATTGGTAGATAGACATCAGCTATTTACCAATTAAATTCTAGTACAAATCTGTCCAGTCATTAACAAGGAATAACTTTAATAAATATACAGATAAATAAAATTATAGTGTCTGTTTCTAACTCCAAAATAACAGCATTTCACTAAATGCATATGAAAGTATACACGATACTGACAGTAAACCACCAAATTTTAAAAATTTTCTCTGTCTGTCTGTTTGTTTGTTCCGGGTAATCTCTGAAAATGCTGGACCAATTGGGACTGGGACTTTCACTGGCAGGTAGTTGAAGTTTCAAGGAGTAACTTAGGCTATTAATTAAAAATATTAGGATTCCGCGACATGAATCATGAAACTAAATTTACGCGGGTGAAACCGCGGGGCACAGCTAGTTTTAGAATAAAAATTGTGTTCTGCCTGCATGAAACAGATAAACCCGTGAAATAAAAGAATATTATATACTAAAATCTTAAAAAAAATATATGTTGCATTCTGACGTGCAATCTATACATCTATAAAATAAATAAAATTGAAGTGTCTGTTTGTAATTACAAAATAACAGCTTTTCACTTAATGCATGTGAAAGTATACACGCTACTGACACTAAAAAACCAAGTTTTAAAATTTTTCTCTGTGTCTGTCTGTCTGTCCGTCTGTCTGTCTGTCTGTCTGTCTGTCTGTTCCGGGTAATCTCTGAAACGGCTGGACGGATTTTAACGGGACTTTCACTGGTAGGTAGCTGATGTTTCAAGGACTAACTTAGGCTACTTTTATTTATTAAAAATAGTAGGGTTCCCCGACTATAAGGAAGAAACTAAATCTACGCGGGTGAAACCGCGGGGCACAGCTAGTCTACAATAAATAAAAAATTGACTAATATAACTTACTCTTTCGTCCTTACCTTGTTACATATTCAATCTTTTTTTTTTTTGCCACAGTAACTCAAACAACGGTACACCAACGGCAGCAGTTCCTTTGGAGACAGTGGGTGCGATGCAATGTGTTGGGGTACTGCCCGGTCTTGGACACTATGACACTGATACTTCGAGCGATACTGATTCTAGTGACAGCGATGTGGTAAGTAAAATAAGGGAAGGAAAAATTCGACGCTTGACGTAGGATCACGAGTAGCAGAGCAACTGCACAGTTTGTAGAGGTCGTGGGTTCGAATCCAGCCTCGTGGTCGTGTTTCTCTTGGTCATCTACACTACACAGATAATATTATAAAGAGGAAAGATTTGATTGTTTGTTTGTTTGCATTGAATAGGCTCCGAAACTACTTGACCGATCTTGAAAATTCTTTCAGTAATGGATAGCTATATTATCAGCAAGTAACTAGGCTATTTTTTATCCTTGTACTCCTACGGGAACGGGAACTACGATGGTGCATACCGTCTCAAGTTTTGAGCGCTGACCACCTTGATGAAGTGTACATGATGCCAGCTGAGTTTCTTGCCGGTTCTCTCAGAAGGCTAGTTTCCGAACCGGTGATAATTTTTCGATGTTCATAAGTGCCTTAACAGGGCCCAAACTGAATAAATCATACTTACATACTGCTCACGTCCAGGGGCGAGCATTGGATTTTCAGAGGGGTAGGCATAAACAACAAGTAGGTAGGTAGACTGGCTAAGTTCATACCTATGTGACGCGGCGTAGGTACGTACGTCTTGGTAAAGATACACATACGAACATAAACACACACACACACACGATTCAGTGATCACAATTTGTAACTTCTGCTTACCTGCTTATATGCAATGCACGCCACTGCTCACGTCTGTATCCCCCGAAGGGGTAGGCAGAGGTGGTGTTACAACACCCACTTTTCACCAAAGATGATTGAGTGCAAATGTGACAGATGGTGAGTCCATCGCACTATACATACGTCTTTGAATTACTTCTCAGACATATGCAGATAAAAAATTATTTAATTATATATTTCAGCCCACAAAATGCTGCAAGAGTGATCTTCTAGGCCGAAGACCAGATCAACACGAGGGGAAGTCTAAGGAAGCTAACAGTTGAATAATATAATTATCCTTACCTATTCAGATACATAAATTGAAGTGTCCGTTTGTAATTCCAAATTCGCTAAATGCATATGAAAGTATTCACTGTTTTCACACAATTTTTTTTTTTTATATTTCTGTCTGTTTTGGCTAATCTCCGGACCGATTTTAACGGTACTTTCACTGGTAGATAGCTAATGTAACAAGAAGTAACTGAGGCTACTGCTACTTTAATTTAAGAAAAACGTTTCGCCGGGCCCCCTATAAAATTAAGCCTACGCGGGTGAAACCCCGGGGCACAGCTAGTATTATAATGATATTATTGCCTACTATATTATACTAGTATTCCATTATGTACCCCTATCACGAGTTTGCCACCGATTTCCCCATCTACACTCGCTAGCGTCTCCGACAGTATTTGTATGACATATTTTAGTAGCAGTAGCATATTTTAGGAGGAGCTGTACAATTTCTCATACAAATATTCGGCGGAGACGCTAGCGAGTGTAGATTACGGCACTGTTACATTGTTCGATTGTTCTAACTACTTGGTAAATATTCGTCCCAATAGTTATATAACTTATACCTTGTCCAACGAAGCACTTAAAAGGCGGTTTTGTTATTGTTGGCAATGACAAGTGAACACATGTGCTAAACTTATTTGAAATTAATTTTAATAGGCAACTTCTAAACTTTGACCGTACTTCAGGCTTAGATAAAGTAACATTCTCTAATAGAAACGATACAAAATGTATGGGATTACATAAATCAGTCACGTGACATATGTCATTCCAGTACATTTTGTATCGTTCTACTAGCGATAAGGATAGTGTTACTTTGTCTATGGGTCCTGTGGGCTTAGACAAAGTAACATTCTGTTGTGCTTGCGCTAATAGAAGCGATACTTTTTAATTTTAACTGCTGATCGATAGTTTTTAAGTTAGTTACGGATACATTTGGTTTCCTTTTGTATTACTCTGATAAAATATTCTGTAAATCTTATTTGTCTATTGCTAAGTGTTAATTATCTTAGTTGCTATATTGTTTTAGACTGACAGAGTAAGTAGTTTGTAATTGTGTATGTAGTGTTCTTCTGTAACTGTTGAAACATTTTACTAAGCTGCTAAAAGTGTTATTTTAAGTATTGTATAAAATGTATTCAATGTTGAAGAACCATAAATAAATAAATAAATACAAAATGTATGGGGATTACATAAATCAATCACGTGACATATCTTATTCCTGAGGATAATGTTACTTTGTCTACAGGCCGTCATTTGTATTTTAAACCTTATTCATATGGTAGTAAAGCCACAATTGATTGCTATTATATAATATTTGTATGTATATGTATATTGTGATGTAATATTAAGTTATATATATTATATTATAATAGTAAAGGTTTTAAACTATATACGTGTTTTATTGAACTAGCTTCTGCCTACGACCAGTGATGAGTGAACTCGAGTTATGCTGAAATTCGATTTCACTTGAGTTGAATGCTTTCTGACTCCAGAGAGAGAGACAGGGGGTCTACTCTCTTTCTCCGAAAACGACACTTCGTGAACGAACGAAAATTAAACGTAGTTTCATTATCGCTTTGTTTTTATCATACTCAAATTTTTCTTCGTCTTATAATTTAAACGCATTCGCTGCTAACGACGCTCCTGCGCGTTTATCCGAACTTTCCTATATGCTAACGACGCTTATGTGAGTCCATACAAATTTCTGTGCCTTCCCTGTGTGCTACGGCCGACTCTGCGCGTCTATTGTTTAAATAAGACCAAATTGTAAAGGCTCTTACCCACCATTGCTATTTATAACAGATACGGGATTTACCTACATTGATATTAACAAAACGGTGAACGAAATAATTTATCGGTGTGCCTACAACCCGGCTACTGAGTAGTAGGTATCTATACGCAGCTGCGTAGCTATAGTTGGCATGTGATCATGTCCAGTACTCGCTAATCGGGTAAAAATGAACTTTTTTTTTTAATTTTTTAAGGTGCCATAAAATAAAGACAACGGTCAATAGTCATGGGATAAATTTTGTTAATATTTTTTTTAATTAAAACTAAGATACAGTACAGTAGGGACGTAGCATTATTTTATCGGTAATAATTCTTACACTCACGGATAAAGAATTAATAAAAACAAAAAAATAATATTTTGTTATCTGTGAAATAAACAGCAGAAAGTCTGTATAACGTTTAAACGTTTAAACTTTTTTACTGTAACTAAATAATGTTTCACACTCCAAGAACTAGTGTACTCAGGTAGACAGTAGGTAGGTACATAGGTACCGACCCTATTCCTTTTCGCATGTTTTTATTACTTGTCATAAATAAGCGAGTGTTTTACGACCCGCAATAACAATAGTCAAACGCGCAGAAGCGCCGAATAGCACTGGGGAACACCTTACGTCGACGCTATGTTGAGGTTTTAGCACAGAGCGAAAGCGTATTTGTACAACGATATGCGTGTGACGCACTGGTGTAAGGTCCGATCGTGTAGCACAGGGTAATGACTTTTTATTTAGCTTCAGCAGCGAACGCGTTAAAGTTGGTTTAGAAAATATAAACATCAAATAATTTTCTAGCGGACCACGTTCGGACGTAATTTTAGAACGAATAATAACCGTGGTAGGAACTTTGCGAACTTTCGGCCGAGACTGGCGTTAAATGAACGAATAATAAGTGAAAACAAGCGAACGAGCGAGAGCGCGTGCATTTTACTCATCAAATTGAATTCAGTCCCTTCACTGGGGCCCAACCATGAGCTCTTATTGCAATGTTAATTCAGTTGTGCGACAGTGACAGATGTATGCACGTCACATACATCTGTCTCATAAATGATTAAAACTATCATGGCTATAAGAGCTCATGGTAAGGCCCCTGGTAACAAATGTCAAAATTTGAAAGTTATCATTAAATTCACCAAAGGATGTCTGGTAGAAAATACCTTTGACATATGTCGCTATCCGTCTGTCACCAGGCTGTATCTCATGAAACGTGATATTTAGACAGTTGAAATGTTTACAGGTTATGGTATTTCTGTTGCCGCTAACAAATACTAAGAAATATAATTCACGGGACACAGACTACGATATACTACGTCAACACCATTTTTAATGCAAACCATCACTAATCAACCTTGTTATATTATAAAATAGTAGCCATGTATTGGAAAACTCTTTATTGTAATTAATCTATTATAATAATATAAATAAACTCTTTATTGTAAAAATCTATTTTCTCCTGCACTCATTAAATTTGATAATTGGGTCCTTATAGGATGTTGGTTCCACACAAAGCTGTCAAGGAAAAACTTCTTCAAGTTTATTTGTGCTGCTGGATATGTAAAAATGATTCACTTGTTAATATTACTTCTAAGAAATAAATAAAATAAATGTGAGGCCCCACCAAACGAAGAATCGACACTCAATATTTTGAGATCTGCATCACAAATCTGACAACTTTTATAATGGTGATATATAAAAGTACTAGCTGCGCCCTGGGGTTTCACCCGCGTTGTTTAAATTTCATGGGTGTTTTTTGAAATAAAATTAGCCTAAGCACTCCTTGAAACGTGATCTATCTGCCAGTGAAATGAAAAATAAAATTGAAGTGTCTGTTTGTAATTCCAAAATAACAGCTTTTCACTAAATGTATATGAAAGTATACGCGCTACTGACACTTAAAAACCATGTTTTAAATTTTTTTTCTGTCTGTCTGTTTTGTCTGGTTTGTTTAACGGGATTAACAGGCAGGTAGCTGATGTTTCAAGGAGTAACTTAGGCTACTTTTATTTATTAAAAATATAAGGTTTCCGCGACAATAAGGAAGTTAGTATAGATTATAGTTGTCAAATTAAAAACCAAGTATTTGATTTAACTATCAATATTTTAATACTTACAGGCTACAAGTAAATACATTTATTCTCATTCTAATTAAATAGTCGTCATTTTCCCACATTCCACCTCCATTCTAAACTCGTCTAGTTCTGTCTTTTTGTTTCTGTTTCTGTAACGAGAAAAAAAAAGTATTAATTATCACCTATTATTTATACATATCGAAGTGAAGCAACCCTAACCCTAGCCAGTAATTGGATGGACGACCGCCAGAGTTCCCTCCGTGCCTCGGAGAGCACGTTAAGCCGTCGGTCCCAGTTGCCAATTCAACATCTTTGGCAATCGTTACAGGTCAGTCGGAGACCTAAAATAGTCTGACAACTGGTTTAACCCAGATCACAGATTTTCATCGGAAAAGGGGTTGCGAAGTCGCTTCGTGTAAAAATCAGGTGATCAGCCACATAGGGTTGAATCAAGTGCCAACCCTCATAGTGAAAGGGATAAGGCCAGGGAGATGATTATAGATCACGGTATCAAGGTGACAGATGGTGAGTTTATCGTCGTCTCAAGCACTATACCCATCTTTGAATTTCTTCTTCAAAAAGGCACTGTAAGATGATAGTCACTGAAGAGATATGCGATCGTTATAGTGCAGACTTAGTGGTATACAACGATTTTGGGTGTACAACGAAGTTTAAGATTTATATTGTATTACTCAAAATTGAAAAATTACTTTTTTGGAAAGAGTAATTACTGAGTTTTTTGCCAGGTTCTTCTCAGTAAAAGCGACCTTCCGAACCTGGCGGTAGCATGTATAATCCTGTGTAATCGTGTCGTTCAGACGAGTTAATAGTACTTTGTGAAAAGTCTAATCAAATAAAGATATTTTTGAATTTGTAGATAGCGAATATGGGGGCAGATCCAGCCATGTTATTAAGGTTTCTCAGCATCAAACACGACAACGAGCGTTGATTTCAATCATAGGAAATTGATACATAATACATAGAGGATAAGGTTCAATTACCTTTAAAACCGACACTCGACGACGAGTGCGACGCTGAGAAACCTTAGTGTATACGCGGCAGGCGAGGACGGAACAATGGCCGATAATTCGATACATCATAATGACTTACCTTTTAGGATACGGTTGTTTTAAATGATAAGTTCGGAAGTGTAGCTGCAAACTGCTGGGTTGTGTGAACCGTTTCTCGCATAGTGAACACGCGAACGGTTTTTCACCCGTATGTGTCTGAAATATGGCAACACCAAACATTTAAACAATTCGTTCTATCTATACTCCAAAATTCAACAGAATCGGGTATTCCAAATTTTATTCATAAATTTTTAAATTTTATACATAAATACAAAAATGTTAGCGCTGTCTAGTCTCAAACTAAGCAGAGCTTGTACTATGGATACGGGACAGTTGATTTTATAAAAATATAATGTATACCCTAAAATACATAATACTAGTGGACGTCGCGCGGTTTCACCCGCGTAGTTCCCGTTCCCGTGGGAGTTCGGGGATAAAATGTAGCCTATATTAATCAGTGATAATGTAGCATTCAACTGGTGGAAGAATTTTTAAAATCGGTCCAGTACTTTTTGAGCCAATTCGTTACAAACATACATACAAACCTTTGCTTTTTATAATTATTAATTTACTAGCTGTGCCCTGCGGTTTCACCCGCGTAGATTTAGTTTCATCCTTATTGTCGCGGAACCCTAATATTTTTGATAAATAAAAGTAGCCTAAGTTACTCCTTGAAACATCAGCTACCTGCCAGTGAAAGTCCCGTTAAAATCCGTCAAGCCGTTTCAGAGATTACCCGGAACAAACAGAAATAGAAAAAAAAAACATACTTGGTTTTTTAATGTCAGTAGCGTGTATACTTTCATATGCATTTAGTTAAAAGCTGTAATTTTTTAATTACAAACAAGACTTCAATTTAATTTTTCTGTATCGATTAGTTTAGGTTACACTTCATAGTTGCGTATACTTACCAAAAGATGTCGCTTGAGCACCATTTTGGTACTAAACTGTCTCCCGCAAGTATCACATGTATGCAACTTTGTTCTTGTATGGGAGTTCAGATGATTAGCCACACTACCCGGCTGTAATACATAAAACGTAGTATCTAATACCTTTAAACGAATAATTCGTGTATATAAATATGCTCACGCCATCCCAGAAGGGTCACCAAAGGGGTAAGCAGAGGTGTTGAAATAACAACAACCAACTTTTCACCGAAGATGATTAAGTGCCAACGTGACAGAGGGTGAGTCCATCGCTGTCTCAGGCACTATACATACGTCTTTGAATTATTTCTCAGACATATGCAGGTTTCCTCGCGATTTTTTCCTTCAACATAACGCATCTGGGGTGATATTACTGCACTTAAGTTTTCAAAAAACACATTGATGCAGGTCCTGCTCGGATTCGAACTTGCGTAGTTTCATTCCTTCGTCCTTACATCCCTTACGATACGGATTTAAAAAGAGATGGACATAGTTTGGTCAAGTCTTCATTTAATTTTTATTTTAAGTCTTTCTGACGATTTGAAAGTACTTTTTAAGAAGTCAAATCAAATAAAGATATTTTGAACCATGTTTAGTAATATTGCGTTTATAACCAAAACCATCTCCATTCATATAAAGCTGGCTTCAAACTTTTTGTTAGGGACATGCTATAAGCGCACAGTTATCACCTACGTACCCCTTGGGAGACCCTAAGGCATGAAGATGGAACTTACCGCAAGAGAGGCTCCACAAAACTCGCAAATCTGTCTCTCCTCAGGCGAGTTGAAGGAGGTTCCGGGGTGCGCCGCTAGATGGTGTTTCAAGCACGCCGCTTGTGTATCGAAGTGTTTGTTGCACTGCGAATTATATACAATCATTATATAAAGGGTGCCGGAAAAAAAGGAACAGTTGTCTTCTAGAAGTTGTAGGTTTTTATGAATATATCACTACATTGAAGTCGTAAAATATCTAGCTCCAACGATAACGTAGTTATAGGCTATGGCCGAAGAGCTCGCGGCCTTAAGCGATAGAATGTACTACATTATGTACGCGGTAATTAAACTCTTTAAAATAACGGGAAGGTTAATGGTTTCGATAAATGGTTTTAAGGGATTATTTCAGGATTTATTAGTGGGAGAAAAAAAATAAAAACGTAGTTAGATTTCACGTGAATAACTCTACTTTACAGCTGATTTTTATTCGAAAATATGGTCAACTCTGAACGTCAATTACTCGAAAACGGAAGAAGATATTTTTGTCATAACAATTGTATTTGCTTCCTAAAATTATACCTTCTCACATATTTTAATAGCTGTCCTATGTTCCCCGACACCTGTATATAAAAATTAATCCCTGTTTCCCATGGTCACGACATCACGCGTGATCGGCTGGATGGATTTTAACGGGACTTTCACTGGCAGGTAGCTGATGTTTCAAGGAGTAACTTAGGCTACTTTTATTTATAAAACATATTAGGTTATCGCGAAATAAAGTATGAAACTAAATCTACGCGGGTGAAATCGCGGGGCACAACTAGTTTTACAATAAAAACGGCTCACGGCTCGTTGAAATTTAGAAGGCGACCAATCGATATGGCTAAGTTTAATCTATACATCTATACAGATAAATAAAATTGAAGTGTCTGTTTGTAATTGCTAAATTACAGCTTTTCACTAAATCCATATGAAAGTATACACGCTACTGACACTGAAAAACCAAATTTAATTTTTTTTCTGTCTGTCTGTCTATATGTCTGTCTGTCTGTTTGTTCCAGGTAATCTCTGAAACGGCTGGACCGATTTTAACGGGGCTTTCTCTGGCAGGTAGCTGATGATTCAAGGAGTAACATAGGCTACTTTTATTTATTAAAAATATTAGGGTTCCGCGACAATAAGGATGAAACTAAATCTACGCGGGTGAAACTGAGGGGCACAGCTAGTTTAAAATAAAAATACATTCATGCAAGTACTTTACCTGATAACACGTAGTCGGTTTCTTGCGCCATCCACGTTTCTTATTCATTTTCAAGTTATGTGAGCGACGTTTCTTATTCCGTTTCAAGTTATGCGTCACTTCTGGCGGCGTCGTGTCGTTGACAACATCACTGTGATGGAAATAATGACAGAATTCAGTTCACTATCTATACAGATACATAAAATTTACGTGTCTGTTTGTAATTCCATATTTACAGCTTTTCACTAAAATGCATATGAAAGTATACACGCTACTGACACTAAAAGAAGATTAAGATTTTTGTCTGTCTGAAACGGCTGGACGGATTTTAACGGGACTTTCACTGGTACAAACAAACAAAAAATTCCTCTTTATAATATTTTATAAAGTTGTAGTTATGTGCTCACCCCTCTCCACCCGGGTGCATGGCTGAATGTAGCAAATGTGCTTCATACGCCGTTTGACTGTCAAACATTATGTCACATTTTTCACAGAATATTGACGTTTGCTGTTCCTTCGTCTGTAACAATGTCAAAATATACATCTATATATGTCGGATAAAAAGGAACAGTTGTCTTCTAGAAGTTGTAGGGTTTTATGAATATATCAGTATATTGAAATCGTAAAATATATAGCTCCAACGATAACGTAGTTAACGTAGTAGTAACGTTAGTAGATAACGTAGATAAGCTATGGCCGAAGAGCTCGCGGCCTTAAGCGATTGAATGAACGCGCGGCCGCGTTTACCTACATTCCGTACGCGGTCATTCAACTTATTTAATTAAGGGGAAGGTTTATGGTTTCGAAAAATGGTTTTATGGGATTATTTCAGGATTTATTAGTGGATAAAAAAAAAATACAAACGTAGTTAGATTTCACGTGAATAACTCTACGTTACAGCTGATTTTTATGCGAAAATTATGTATTGATATGGTCAACTTTGAATATCAATTACTCGAGAACGGGAAAAAATATTTTGTCATAATAATTTTAATTGCTTCCTAAATTATTACCTATCAAATATTTTAAGAGCTGTCCCGGTTTCCCCGACACCCTGTATATAAATGAATCCCCATTTCCCTTGGTCACGGCATCACGGGTGAACGGCGGGACCGATTTCGATAACATTTTTTTTGTTGTGTTCATTATTATCAGGAGATGGTTCTTATGAAAGAAAAAACTAAGAAAATTGCTTGGAAAATTTTAAAATTTAACCACCATATAAAATGTATATATTCTTAAATCTAATCTTAGCCCTTTGGACAATAAAAACTTTTTGATGTAACCTTATGACATTTGACATAGAATTGACAGAATACGTGCTGCATTCTCATAATTAAGACAGGGCAACGTCTGTCGGGTCAGCTAGTTAACTATAAATAAATAAATAAAAAAATAAATAAATGACCACATACAGTAGCAGTCAGTACTCAGTAGTAGTCAAAGCGAGTAGTGGTATTAATACTCACGACGTCATCGATGACGTGTTTCAGCCTCTTGTGCATGTGCAGTCCTGCTTGAGACACGAAGGAGGCTCCGCATAGGGCGCATAAGTGTTCACTGCGGTGGGTACGCAAGTGGGTGTAATATGTCGATCTGTGCCTAAAATAAATAATAAAGAATGAAAAGAAATACATATGTAACGGACTAGCGGTTTCACCCGCGTAGTTCCCGTTCCCGTGGGAGTACGGGGATAAAATATAGCCTATGTTACTCGCTGATGATGTAGCTATCCATTGGAGAATTTTCAAGATCGTTCAAGTAGTTTCGGAGCCTATACGTGGCAAACAAACAAACATAAAAACAATCAAACTTTCCTCTTTATTATATTAGTGTAGACTAGCTGTGCCCTACGGTTTCACCCGGGTAGTTGATTGCTATTTGAAGACAAAGCCGAATCTATACAGATAAATAAAATTGAAGTGTCTGTTTGTAATTCCAAAATAACACTTTTTCACTAAATGCATATGAAAGTATACACGCTACTGAGACTAAAAATCCAAGTTTTACAATTTTTATCTGTCTGTCCGTCTGTCTGTCTGTCTGTCTGTTTGTTCCGGGTAATCTCTGAAACGGCTTAACCGATTTTAACTGGACTTTCACTGGCAGGTAGCTGATGATTCAAGGAGTAACTTAGGCTACTTTTATTTATAAAAAACATTAGGGTTCCGCGACAATAAGGATGAAACGAAATCTACGCGGGTGAAACAGCTAGTCAAATTTTTGATCAGGTATTAAAATTGTTCACCGTTGATAAGTTTGACTTGAATTGGCATAAAATTTACTTTGCCAAATGCTGAACCTGTTGCTACCAATGTTATGGTAAACAGTGAAACATTAGATATTGTTGAATCAGTAGTATATCTAGGAGTAACACTCGATACTAAACTTCAGTGGGGCCCACATATTTCTAGTTTAGCAGGAAAACTGAGTTCAGCAGTTTATGCAGTCAGAACAGTAAGACAGTGTACTGATATAGACACAGCCCATCTTGTATATTTTAGTTACATTCACATATATTTTTGATTTTGATTTACGTGAATCAGGGCACTGGGCCTGTAGACAAAGTAATATTATCCTCACGCTTCGCTAGTAGAAACGATACAAAATGTACGGGATTTATGTCATTCCCATACATTTTTTATCGTTCCTATTACCGCAAGAGCAAGAGAATGTTACTTTGTCTAGGCCTACTGGTGTTACTAGCTTAAAAAAATACTTATTTACCTAAACTCTTCGTCACAGTACTTGCATTTAATTTTGACATCACTATGCGTTTCATCGTGTAGGAATGCCGAGGTCCTGTGAACAAACCAATATATTAATGTGTTGAATCATCTAATACTAAATACTAGCTGCTGCGTTATTCACTAATGTTTCTCAGCGTCGAATTCGACGACGAGCGTTGGTTTAGACAGACAAAACTTGGTTTTTTATTGTCAGTAGCGTGTATACTTTCATATGCATTTAGAGAAATACTGTTATTTTGGAATTACAAACAGACACTTACATTTTATTTATCTGTATGTATAGATATAGATTTGCATAATGGAATACAATCCAGAATCGAAGAGGAAAGATGATTGGCCACCTTGTACGACATGACAGTTTCTTTAAAAACATATTAGAAGGAACAGTAGAAGGAAAGAGAGGAAGAGGAAGACCAGGTTAACATACATGAGACAAGTCAAGGAAAATGTGTCTGCCATGACGTATAGGGAGGTCAAGGAGATGGCACTTGATAGAGACGAATGGAAGAAATTGCATCAGTTACACCAACAAGAGTCACAACTCTAAAATTCATGATGATAAAAATGTCTAGACGGAAAGGTTGCAGGCAACGGCGAGTCATGGTTACACTATACAAGGTGGTAAATTCCTCGACATTCATAAGTGCCTTACCAGGGCCTAAACTGAATAAATCATTTTCATTTTCATACGCCGCTTGTCGGTTTAGAAATCATGCATTAAACATCAAAATGACGAAAAAATAAGTACACGTGATATCTTACTATACCCCCCTCCTCCCCCCTTGTGATTTTTAACCACTCCCCCCCTTTCGAACCTCACGTGATTAATCGCAAGCCCCATTAATACTCACTCAAGGTTACATATGAAGGAACACCGCTGACACTGGAACCTTGCGTAATGTTTCTGAACGTGCCTGGTGAGATGACATCGCCATTTGAACCGCCTGCTACAGAAACGACATTGTTCTGGACCTCGAGCCTGTCAAATCATATATGGTTTTAAAATCAATGAATTATCACTATTAATTACTACAATATAATAGTATCCTACTAAATGTGTTGGTCGAATACTGTTCTGGGGCCTTACCATGAGCTCTTATTGCCATGATAGTTTCACTCATTTATGAGACAGATGTATGTGACGTGCATACATCTGTCACTGTCGCACAACTGAATTAACATTGCAATAAGAGCTCATGGTTGGGCCCCTGTATCCTTATCACGAGTTTACTACCGTTTTCGTAATCTATACTCGCTAGTGTCGCGTATAATCTATACAGATAAATAAAATTGAAGTGTCTGTTTGTAATACCAAAATAACAGCTTTTCACTAAATGCATATGAAAGTGTACACGCTACTGACACTGAAAAACCAAGTTTAAATTTTTTTTTGTCTGTCTGTTTGTTCCGGGTAATCTCTGAAACGGCTAGACCGATTTTAACGGGACTTTGACTGGCAGGTAGCTGATGTTTCAAGGAGTAACTTAGGCTACTTTTATTTTTTTTAAATATATAGTTCCGCGATAGTAAGGATGTAACAAAATCTACGCGGGTGAAACCGCGGGGCACAGCTAGTATCTCATACAAATTTTCAGCGGGGACGCTAGCGAGTATAGATTAGGAAAACGGTGGCAATCTCGTGATCGGGGTAGTGTAAACCATTTATGTAAGATCTAATGGAAATTTATTCTCGCAATTATAAATTACTAGCGGACGTCACGCGATATCACCCGCGTTGTTCCCGTTCCTGTGGGAGTACGGGGATAAAATATAGCCTATATTAATCAGTGATAATGTAGCATTCAAATGGTGAAAGAATTTTTTAAATCGGTCCAGTACTTTTTGAGCTAATTTGTTACAAACATACAAATCTTTCCTCTTTTTGGGGAAATATGTATAAACAATGCTTCGAAGTCCTTTAAAAATAGTCTGACTGTTATAATATAGAATAAGTATATGAGAATAAGGGTATAGATAATATAGTAGTATAGAGCTTACGTCTTTATGTACGAGTTCTTTGTGCCTATTCAAAGTATCTTCCACCAAAAATGGTTTGTAACAATCTTCACACTTGAAGCGAGCTGCTAAATACTTTTTACAATGGGCTTTAACTTGGAATTCCTTCATAGCTTCATCCTCTGACAAATTATATATCTTCCAATGAACTGGATCTAGCGTCCGTTTTCTCCTACAAAACTTGGAATTCTCATACAACTTCTCCATACTGTCTTGTTTCTTCTTAACTATAATCTTCTTCCTCTTCCTTTTAATTCCCTTTTTCATAACTGCTTTCGGTACTTTATAATCATCGTCGTAATTAGTTTTAAATTCTAAAAAATCTTCTATACTATCAGTGGTTGCTACGAATATTTCTTCTTTAGGTTTCAGATCTGATATATCTCTACATTCTCTGCTGATATTTATGAGCGGTTCATTTTCAGAATCATTATCAGATTCTATTGTGTGGCTGTTGTTATCTAAATCCACGTCTAATTTAGTTTCACTATCAAATTCTGCATTAGAGTCTACTGGTACTATTTCTATGATAGTCTCCTCTTTCATTTCAATTTTTTCAGGAGTAATATTAGTTTTACCGGCTGCACTGTGTTTCATCAGAATAGTTTTCACTCTTTTACTTGTTTCTAGAATTTGTATTGACGATTCTAACTTTAAACCTGGTCTATCTATTAGTGATATAGACTCTGATTGGATCTGGAACAAACATACAGATTTAAAAAATATGGATAAATATTATTATTACTAGCTGTGCCTGGCGGTTTTTATCGTCGAGACCTAATTTCATGGGTGGCTTAAATTCGGGATTTCAATTTAAAAAAAAGCCAAGTAAAGTTACTCCTTGTAACATCTGCTATCTGCCAATAAGTCCCGTTAAAATTGGTCCAGTTGTTTCAGACATTATTCGGAACAAACAGACAGAGATTTTTTTTTATATTGATTAATGTAAGACCCATATACACTTAAATTTGCATGCATTGATTATAATTAGAAGTGTTCTGACTTATTTTCTTTTTTTAATTACAATTACAAGTGAATGAACAAGCAGGTGGTTAAAGTTTCCTTCAGGTGAATAAAGTTTATGCAGCAGCAAGTATTGTCATTAGGAATTTTTTTTAGAATACAATAAAAAGGCGAAATTATGTTAATTAAGTTATAGTAATTACGCTACTATGATAATTGAGTCCGCTTTATTTTCGTATTTACTTAATACTATTTTATTTACAACCTGAAATATAAAAATCCTTTCTCTAAAAACTATCCTGGGCCCCAACCATGAGCTCTTATTGCAATGATAATTCAGTTGTGCGACAGTGACAGATGTATGCACGTCACATACATCTGTCTCATAAATTAGTGAAACTATCATGGCAATAAGAGCTCATGGTAAGGCCCCTGACATATTGTGTCAAATCAACATTCGAATTTTATATAAATGAAAAAACATTTCAACAAAAACACGTTCACTACAAAGTAAAGCTTAAGTACCTCTCCATTAACTTGTATGAATTTAAGTGCTTCTCGTCCCAGAAAGCATTTCTGCTGGAACTTGTAGCATTTGTAAAGCATTGCAGCACACTCATAGCAGAAGTATTGAGGTAGACCATCGGTTTCACATCCCTGTTGGGAAATAACATTACAAGATTTTTTTGTTAAGGAAGATAAAGTAAGGCATCCAAATATCCAAAATAAAATAAATATGATCTCGCCATCCCCAGTGTCAAGCAGAGGTGTTGTAACAACACCCACATTTCACGTAATCTATACTTATATTATAAAGCTGCAGAGTTTGTTTGTTTATTTGAACGCTCTAATCTCAGGAACTACTGGTCCGATTTCAAAAATTCTTTCATTGTTGGATAGTCCATTTATCGAGGAAGGCTATAGGCTATATAATATTATATGCCAAAATGTCAGAGGCTGAGTCCATTGCGTCTCAGGCACTATACATAAGTCTTTGAATATGTCTCAGACATATGCAGGATTCCTCACAATGTTTTCTTTCACCATAAAGCATGTAGGGTGAAATTACTGCACTTAAGTTTTAAGGAAAAGTAATTGGTACAGGGATTTAACTTGCTTCACTTTCATAGCAGGCGACTGCATTTTAAATAGTTGTAGGCCAAGATAGCCTGACAACTAGTTTAACCCAGATTACTGATTTTCCTCGTGAAAGTGGTTACCTAGGTCGGATGGCAGTTAATTCGTATAAAAATCTGGTGATCAGCCGCATTGGATTGAATCAAGTACCGACCACAACAATGTATGGGATAAGGCCAGGGAGATGATAGTATATTTCTTGTTACTATGTTATTATTATTCTAAATACACCTTTGGATGATTTAAATATATTTTTTATAGGAACTTACCTTCAAGCAAGTGATTTGCTCGTAATAATGCTTCAGTTGAAAGCGATCATATTGATAAATCTTTGCATTTGTACACAAACATATTCGGCATATTTTTTTCGGAGACATATTGAATGAACAACTAGAAACGGTATTCACCAAACATTAAACGTAAATAATTAACGCATTTAGATTGTTTAATATAATGTATGTACGAGTTTTAACATTCTAAACAGAGAGATTCTAAAATTAATTTGATACTGAATACTGATCAATAGATTCAATTTATATATTTTTTTATATCGCTGCTACGTCAGTAACAGTGTGTCAGTCATAGATAAAGAAAAGAATTCGATTGTGTCATTCAAGTCAATCAAATGCATAGAGTATATATGACATATTTTAGGTCAAATAATTTCTAGAACAACTGAAGTACAACGTGCTTGTAAAACGCGTTGACCTATTATATTGTTCATACAATAGGTCAACGTGTTTGTTTTTAAGCTGTGTATTGGGCGTATCTTGTAACCACAGATCATTATTCCTATTTGCTGATGATTCAGGTCGGCTGTCTATGTCATGACATGACGTGTCTGTCATGCAAGTCAAGTCAGTCACGTAACTCGTTTCGTTCGTTCATCATTTATGGCGGCTTGACGAGTAGCGTGTTTTCGGTGTTTGTGTTTTCTATTTTGTGCGGCGTGACGATACAATATTTGACTAAATAATATGCTACGCCTTAATCAAAAAGTTTGTTTACATATCCTTGTATAAATTGTATTTGTAAAGATAAGTTTAGGCTAAAATGACCGACCTAAAAGTGTGTAGAATATGTCTTCGGACAGAAGCTAGGGTTTTCAACTACGATACTTATCAACTGAAATGTTATTATGAAGAAGTCATGGCGCTAAAAGTAAGTACACTCAGTATATTACAACTGATTATTTCGTAACTATCAGAGTATATTTAAGTATTAATCTGTGTTCCAAATTATTCTGAACCCATTTAGCCGTTCGCGCGTGATTGAATAACAAGCGCATACAAACATTATCTTTTATAATGACTGCGCCATGCGGCTTCCCGCCCATTTAACTGATAAAAGTGACAAATTTATATCTTGGTTTCTAGTTTCAATAAACGCAAAAAATAATGGATCTATTTAAAAAAAAAAAATCACCTAAGAATTTCAGTACAAGGGGAGCCTTGTACTGAGTAACTGATATTGTCAAGTGTAATTAGGGCTCTTGTGTAAAGCAAATGTTTTATATTACAGGTGTTTGATAATGATAATTTGCCACATTACTTCTGTTATGAATGTGCTACCATGTTGCACAAATTCCACAAGTTTAAGGAGAAGTGCTATAGTGGACAGAAGGCACTGAAAGAGTTGCTTTGGAGGGGACCTGTAAGTATTATATTTGGTCCATACAAATATACTAATGATCTGAACAAATTTCTTGAAACTTCTTTTAATAATAGAAAGCCACATTATTTGTTAGTGTCTCAGGCTTTATATTAACCTGAAAAGAGAAATAACTTTTATGGGGCACTGTTTACATATGGACTTATTAGAGCCCATATGAGCCCTGCAGTTGCTACTTAGAGTGGGTTTCTGTTATACATGGAGAATAAGCACAAATTTCCATAAAAAAAATCCATACCCAAATCCTTGTCCTAATACTTAGAAACACAACAGAAAAGAAATAGCTATTGGCAGTTTGATACTATGGCCAAATTAAGGGGGGTATCTGAGCGTGTATTGTATTTGGTTGTAACATACACATAAAATTATTACTGTGCATTCAATTAGAAAAATGGACAATGTTCTTGTTTGAATTTTTCCAAACCACTTTTATGAATATTCCACTTTTAAGTATATTTAAAAAAAATACTTATATTTTTGTTATTTCTAGATTTCTTACGAACAAATCTATAGAGTGGATAGAGCAAAATATAATCTGGAATCTAATTTAGATATAATGATACTCCCATTTCTTGTTGACACATCTCCGGATAACAATACGGAGGAGAGAATGGTAGAGGTTGGTACAGAAGTTTGGGAAGAAAACGATGGCTCCATGTCTTCCGGTCCTAACGATGCAACAGAAGTTGCAACGATGACTGAAGAAATAGATGAAAACAATGAAATGAATGATCAAGTGAATATACAACCCCCAGCTATGTATATAGAGATCAAAACGGAAAGTGGGGATGAAAGAAAAGAGAGTACAGAGATCAAGGGACGAAAAGCTTTGGATGAAAGCAATTGGAAGAAATGGACTTTGACAGAAGAAGAAGCAGTGGAGGAGATGAGGAAGAAAGCAAGGGATAGTAAATATCTAGCAGCAGAGTTCAAGTGTACTGATTGTTTTCGTTGGTTCTCCAAGAGTGATATGCTCAAAAGACATATTTTGCGGAGACATCGTGAGGTAAAGTGATTTTTCTCACCCACCTAAGATTTAACTTTTGGATTCATCACCAGCTGTTGGTTCTTCACAACCTTTACATCTATACAGATAAATAAAATTGAAGTGTCTGTTTGTAATTCCAAAATAACAGCTTTTCACTAAATGCATATGAAAGTATACACATGACTGACACAAAAAAACCAAATTTTAAAAATTTTCTCTTTGTGTCTGTCTGTTTGTTCCGGGTAATCTCTGAAACGGCTGGACCGATTTTAACGGGACTCACTGATATTAGGGTTTCGCGACAATAAGGATGAAACTAAATCTACGCGGGTGAAACCGCGGGGCACAGCTAGTACATAAATATATATGTTCACGTCTGTATTCCCCGAAGGGGTATGTAGAGGTGTTGTAATAAAAACACCCGCTTTTCACTGAAGGTGAAGGTGAGAAGGTGATTAAGTGCCAATGTGACAGATTGTTAAGTCTGTCATCGTCTCAGGCACTATACATACGCAATTTGAATTTTTTCTCAGACATAATATTATGGTCTCCTCATGATGTTTTGCTTCACCGTAAAGCATGTTGTGTGAAATCACATAAGTTTTTATAAAAACTCATTGGTACAGGCCCCGCTGGGATTTGAGCTTGCATAGCAGGCGTATGCTCAAACCCCAAGGCTACCACGACTTCAACCTGTATATAGGACATTCCTTCTGTACACTATAACTAAAATGTGTACTGAATTCGGAGAGAACAGAGAACAAGCAGCTAACATGAATTACTTTTATTTCACAATCTATACAGATAAATAAAATTGAGGTGTCTGTTTGTAATTAAAAAAATACAACTTTTCACTAAATTAAAGTATTCACGCTACTGACACTAAAAATCCAAGTTTTACAAATTTTCTCTGTCTGTCTGTCTGTTTGTTCCGGGTAATCTCTGAAACGGCTGGACGGATTTTAACGGAACTTTCACTGGTAGGTAGCTGATGTTTCAAGGAGTAACTTAGGCTACTTTTACTTATCAAAAATATTAGGGTTCCGCGACAATAAGGATGAAACTAAATCTACGCGTGAGAAACCGCGCGGCACAGTTAGTTTCAAATATAATAAGAACAGCAATAAAAACCATAAATAAATCAATATATGTATATTTGTATTTATTTGTTCTAGTCTCTAGGTGATCACGAGTGTCACCTATGCCATATGCGGTTCGGTCTCCCATGTTACCTAAGCAGACACATGCGGGACCACTACTATAGATACCAGTGTTTGCGCTGCGACCGCATCTGTCATTTGGAGTGAGTACTTACATTTAGCTTGTTAACAGAGTGCCTAGTGCAAATTGTCTTAAATTCGCCGTCACAAATCATCGGGTTGACGCAGATTTGAAAAATGGTCACGAAGAATAATCTATACATCTATATCTATACAGATAAATAAAATTGAAGTGTCTGTTTGTAATTCCAAAATAACAGCTTTTCACTAAATGCATATGAAAGTATACATGCTACTGACACTAAAAAACCAAGTTTTAAAAGTTTTCTCTTTCTGTCTGTCTGTCCGTCTGTCTATCTGTCTGTCTGTTTGTTCCGGGTAATCTCTGAAACGGCTGGACCGATTTTAACGGGACTTTCACTGGGAGGTAGCTGATGTTTCAAGGAGTAACTTAGGCTACTTTTATTTATCAAAAATATTAGGGTTCCGCGACAATAAGGATGAAACTACATCTACGCGGGTGAAACCGCGGGGCACAGCTAGTACATAATATAGTTGCTCTGCCAACTGAGCTACTTGTGATCCTACCTCATGTGTCGAACTGAGTTACTTTCATATATTCTGTCACTCTTTTATTCTATTGAGTAGAATAATGTGTGGGGAGAGCGAGTGATCATGCTCATCCCCAGCAAAGGGAAGATCTTCCAGCCAGGCGGGTGTCATGTCTGGGGAACCGCGGCTCCAACTGTTCTAGTTGGAAACTTGTATATATACTGCAATGCGCTTGAAAACTCTTATGGCGCGATTTAGGTTCTCGTGTATTTGTACTCAAACTTCGCATTTGTTAGCGAGCAGCGCCATCTATGAGCGAGTGGAGAAACGCTGCTACAAATGAAAGGTTTTATATTTTGCAGAAACTCAGCCCTCGTTCACGATCAGTTCCACAGTGGTGTGATAAAGAAATGCATACATTGCAACGAGGAATTTCTGTGAGTATAAAATCAATAGTAAGCATATTGATAAACGTTACATTAGTCAGAGTTGGAATACATAAATAATGTATAGTGCCTTGAGCAGAAATTAACTCGCAATCTATCACATTCTTTGGTAAAAAATTAACTCGCAATCTATCACATTCTTTGGTAAAAAATTAACTCGCAATCTATCAAATTCTTTGGTAAAAAATTAACTCGCAATCTATCACATTCTTTGGTAAAAAATTAACTCGCAATCTATCACATTCTTTGGTAAAAAATTAACTCGCAATCTATCACATTCTTTGGTAAAAAATTAACTCGCAATCTATCACATTCTTTGGTAAAAAATTAACTCGCAATCTATCAAATTCTTTGGTAAAAAATTAACTCGCAATCTATCACATTCTTTGGTAAAAAATTAACTCGCAATCTATCACATTCTTTGGTAAAAAATTAACTCGCAATCTATCACATTCTTTGGTAAAAAATTAACTCGCAATCTATCACATTCTTTGGTAAAAAATTCAGTCCTCTTAGATTTTTATCAACCCTTTAGAAGCCTTCTGGGAAGGATTTGGCTTACTGCCTGGTGTAAACAAAAATAAATAAGTGTTTTTGATACAAACATATTTTCCCTTTAGACTATCATCGACGTATTACACTCACTTGCGTACCCATCGCAGTGAGCACGTGTGTGCCTTATGCGGAGCCTCCTTCGTGTCTCAAGCAGGACTGCACATGCACAAGAGGCTGAAACACGTCATCGATGACGTCGTGAGTATTAATATCACTACTCGCTTTGACTACTACTGACTGCTACTGTATGTGGTCATTTATTTATTTATAGTTAACTAGCTGACCCGACAGACGTAGCCCTGTCTCAATTATGAGAATGCAGCACGTATTCTGTCAATTCTATGTCAAACGTCATAAGGTTGCATCAAAAAGTTTTTATTGTCCAAAGCGCTAAGGTTAGATTTAAGAAGAAAGAAAGAATTTAATATGATGGTTAAGTATTCTTAAATTTTAAAATTTTCCACTCAATTTTCATAGTTTTTTCTTTCATAAGTACCATCTCCTGACAATAACGAACACAACAAAAAAATATTATAGAAATCGGTGCAGCCGTTCACCCGTGATGTCATGACCAAGGGATTTCCCTTGGGCACTCATGATTTTCATTGGGAATCATTTTTTATATATATAGATTATAACGGAGATACCATTTACAATAATTAACATTGACATTTTAAAACAATGATCTTATTCCTTATAAAATAGTGGACACTCTCGCATACTTAACCTCACAGAATCTCAAACATTCAGACAAAATATAGCTCCATGCATCCGCAAACAGATCACATACAGGGCTGATCATGTAACGGAGCCTTCATGTCTCTATCAGGGCTGCACATGAAACTGAATCTTAAGAATTTGGGATTAGTGATAGAATTAATCAAATAAAACAAATGTATTAAGTACTTATTTCAATTGACAGGAGAGTCCGGATGATGATGAAGAGGTGAATACATACTGCGATCGTTGCCAGATTAGGTTTGAAACGAGGAAGGCGTATGAAGAACACCTGTTCCACTCTGCGATGCACACACAGAAAGAGTAAGAGCGCTTTATTTATTATCAAACTATATTATACTTGCTGTGCTCTGCGGTTTTGCCCGCGTGGATTTTAATTTCATGAGGCTCTTGGTTTTTAATAGAATAAAACTAGCCTAAGTTACTCCTTGTAAAATTAGCTACTGCCAGTGAAAGTCCCGTTAAAATCCATCCAGCCGTTTATTTAGGCGTGATGCCGTGACCAAGGGAAATGGGGATTCATCTATATCTATACATACATACATACATACATACATACAGATACAGATAAAGAAAATTGAAGTGTCTGTTTGTAATTCTAAAATGAACGGATTTTAACGGGACTTTCACTGGTAGGTAGCTGATGTTTCAAGGAGTAACTTAGGCTACTTTTACTTATCAAAAATATTAGGGTTCCGCGACAATTAGGATGAAACTAAATCTACGCGGGTGAAACCGCGGGGCACAGCTAGTTTTTATATATAAGAAGGTAGTGTATAGATTATTAAGTAGCGATCCGCTCTTTCTGGGTAACTATTCATTAAGACTTACAATGCAATCAGTACTAGTATATCATTGCATGTCATGTTAGAGGTGAACTGCTTGTATTTCCATCAGATATGAAGATGTCGTGTCATCAAACGTGGGAGCGCAGAGGAAAGTACTTGGAAAACGGGAAAAGGCTAAGGTTAGTGCAGTTTTCTAATTAACTATTATTTTATGCATTTAAGCTATGCATTTAGATATAAGTACAACTACTAGACTTTTCTTTATGTTAATTTTTATTGACATTTGTGCATTGGAACTGTGGCCATGGGCTTACATTTCTCAAGTGATTTACTTTGTTTTTAATAATTGTATAATATTTTTTTAAAAGAGTCATTACTGCCAGGTTTCTTGCCAGGTTCTTCTCAGTAAAAGCAACCTTCCGAACCTGGCAGTAGCATGTATAATCCATGTCGTTCTGACGATTTGAAAGTACTTTGTAAAAAGTCTAATCGAATAAAGATATTTTTGACTTTAACTTTATTATAGGGTTTCATATCATCAGATTTTTTTTCTAGAATAGACAATGATTTCAGGCTGTGATCTTAACGGTGTAGGAAAATAAAATATTTAAGAACTTGTCCAGTTATTCTGTATTAATTATTGTTTTTTGTTGCAGATCACAAGGGCTTTACGCAAAGAGTAAGTTTTCATAAAAATATTTAATGATATAAGTATTTATTTATTCTGCCGAGTTGGTCTACTCGGGCCTTACAATAAGCTCTTATGGCCATCATAGTTCCACTGTGTGACAGTGACAGACTTATACACGTCATATACATCTGTCTCATGATAAGAGTTGAACTATCATACAATATGAGGTCGTTGTAGGGGCCCTGGTAGCAAACGCTACTGTGGAACACGAGCACTGGTGACCTTACTCACCTTGTGAACACAACACTACTCAAAGGTACCATTATTTGTCTGGTATCTTCTGTAAGTTGTGTTACATAGAGTATAAAAAACCGAACGAATTGTAGACGATAGCGAATTTAAACAAGATTAGAAGAGAGAGCAGGGGCCTTACCATGAGCTCTTGATGCCATGATAGTTTCACTCATTTATGAGACAGATGTATGTGACGTGCATACATCTGTCACTGTCGCACAACTGAATTAACATTGCAATAAGAGCTCATGGTTGGGGCCCAGCTGACATAACAACGTATTTATTTTGACAACTTAACTACTAAAACAAGTGAAAGATAAAAAAATACAATAATAAAAACCTAACCATAAATAATAAATATATCAAAATAGTTTCCAACACGAATAGTATTTTATGTGTTTATCTGTGGATATGCCATTGGATGTCTGCGGTGTCAATGTCAAATGTCAGTTGATCGATATAGAGCAGTAGTGTCTGTGGAAACACTACATTTTAAGAAATATTGTCTACCTTTAGATAGAATCATTACGAGGGATTTTAGAATGTGTCAAGGGCCGTGACTGTTAAGACTGTGCGTACAATACCTTTCTGCTACTCCAACTGCCGTGTTCAAAGTACTTGTATACTGTCATATTGTACTACAATAAACGCTCTACAAGTTAACACTAGTCTCTTCATTTCACAAGGTGGAGGTATAGTCCCCAGTCGGACAGGGGCCTTACCATGAGCTCTTATTGCCATGATAGTTTCACTCATTTATGAGACAGATGTATGTGACGTGCATACATCTGTCACTGTCGCACAACTGAATTATCATTGCAATAAGAGCTCATGGTTGGGCCCCAGCTATATACATCGAACGGGATATCCTGTTATGTCCGACCTCTCTGAATTTGTTATCTAATGTCTCATGTGATTTATTTCCGCAGTCGTCCAGACGAGAGTGTAAACGGACCGTTCGGACGCAAGATGAAGAGGGCCAGGAGGAAGAAGATGAAACCAACCACTTGTCACCAGGTCAGTTATAATTGAAGTGTCTGTTTATTCCAAACTACATGTAACCTGCGGTTTCACCCGCGTAGATTTAGTTTCATCCTTATTGTCGCGGCACATTAATGTTTAATAAATAAAAGTAGCCTAAGTCACTCCTTGAAACATCAGCTACCTACCAGTGAAAGTCCCGTTAAAATCCGTCCAGCCGTTTCAGAGATTACCCGGAACAAACAGACAGACAGATAGACGGACAGACAGACAGACAGATAGACGGACAGACAGACAGACAGATAGACGGACAGACAGAGAAAACAACTTGGTTTTTTAGTGTCAGTAGCGTGTATACTTTTATATGCTTTAAGTGAAAAGCTGTTACTTTGGAATTACAAACAGACACTTCAATTTTATTTATCTGTATAGATGTATAGATTAATAGATTTTCACTACATGCATATGAAAGTATATGCGGTACGCATTCATTTGGAACCACATCACTAAAACAGTTATTTATAATTATTAAAATATCATACAAAAAAAATTTATAATCTAATGAAACTAGTGTATTATGAAGGAAATACGATTGTCATACTTTGTGCTATAAAGATATACTACACTTTTTGATCCAATTCGTTACAAACATACCTATATACAAACCTTTCCTCTTCATAATCCTCTTCATGCGGGTTCAGCACTTATGTTATTTTTAAAAATAAAATTAGCCTAAGTCACTCCCTGACACCTCAGCTATCTGCCAGTCAAAATCTAGTTAAAATCCGTGATGCCGTGACCAAGGGAAATGGGGATTCATTTTTATATATAAGAAGACTAGCTGTGCTCCGCGGTTTCACCCGCGTGGATTTCATTCCAAGCTGTTTTTTTTTAAATTAGCCTACCACACTCCTTGAAACTTCAGCTATCCTGTAAAAGTCCCGGTAGAATCGGTCCAGCCGTTCAGGCGTGATGCCGTGACCAAGGGAAATGGGGATTCATCTTTATATATATACTAGCTGTGCCCCGCGGTTTCACCCGCGTAGATTTTAATATCATGGTTGCCCGAGGATCCCTAATGTTTTTTAAAAATCTAAGTAGTAAGTTACTCCTTGAAACTTCAGCTACCTACCAGTGAAAGTCCCGTTAAAATCCGTCCAGCCGTTTCAGAGATTACCCGGAACAAACAGACAGACAGATACAGAAAAATTTTAAAACTTGGTTTTTTTGTGTCAGTGTCGTGTATACTTTCATATGCATTAAGTGAAAAGCTGTTATTTTGGAATTACAAAGAGACACTTCAATTTTATTTATCTGTATAGATAAGAAGATAAATAGTATATATATATGTGTTATTTCCAGTGCGGCAAGCATTTCGCGACACAAGCGGCGTGTTTGAGACATCACGTTGCAGAACATCCGCGCACTTCGTTCTATCCTCCCACTGAGAGACATATCTGTGAGATTTGCGGCGCATCCCTTGCGGTAAGATACACATACATACAGGGCCGTGCATTGGATTTTCAGAGGGATAGGCATAAACACCTTGCCACCTTGTACGACATGACAGTTTCTTTAAAAACATACTAGAAGGAACAGTAGAAGGAAAGAGAGGAAGAGGAAGACCCAGGCTAACATACATGAGACAAGTCAAGGAAAATGTGTCTGCCATGACGTATAGGGAGGTCAAGGAGATGGCACTGGATAGAGACAAATGGAAGAAGTTGCATCAGTTACACCGACAAGAGTCACAACTCTTAAATTCATAATAAGGCATAAACAATAAGTAGGTAGGTAGGCAGGTTAAGTACATACCTATGTGACGCGGCGTAGTACATACGTTTTGGTAAAGATACACATACGACACGAGTGTATTCAGAGATCACAAATTGTAACTTCTGCTTACCTGCTTATATGCAATGCACGCCACTGCTGATACATATAACAATTATTGTTTAGTGGCCGTGTCCGTAAGCTAATAATCCTACAATCTTGTATAGGATAAGAAGAAAATATTTAAATTGCAAGAAATATAAGATTTTCTAAAAAGTAGAGGGTAGTTCACCACGAGCTTTGCGGTGAAGGAAAACATCATGAAGAAAATTGCATATGTATGAGAAATTCATAGGAATACGTATAGTGCCTGAAACGGATGACAGATAGACACGCTATCTGTCACTTTTGCGCTTAGTCATCTTGTGTGAAAAGTGGGTGTTGTTATTACAACACCTCTGCATACCCCTTCGAGGATGGCGTGGGCATATCTAATTATATTATTATTTTATACCGTTAGAGCAGTCGCCTGTTACGCAAGTGACGCAAGTTCGAATCCAACCGGGGCCTGTACCAATCAGTTTCTCTAAAAACTTATGTTCAGTGATTTCACACCACGTGCTTTACGGAGAAGGAAAACATCGTGAGGAAACCTGCATATGTCTGAGAAATAATTCAAAGACCCTCTGTCACGTTGAGTGTTGTTACAACACCTCTGCTTACCCCTTCTGGGACCCTTCTCAGATGGTGCGAGCGTATTTATTTTATTATATTACAAATAAACGTGTTTCTTTTTACTATATACAGCCGGGCAGTGTGTCTGTCCATCAAAATATGCACACGAAGGAGAAAGTGCACACATGTAACATTTGTGGCAGACATTTCTACGCTAGTATCAGCTTGAAGCGACATCTATTGGTGAGTAATTGTACTATTATAACCATTAGCTGAGCCACGCGGGTTCACACATATACAGGGTGTCGGAGAAAAAGGAACAGTTGTCTTCTAGAAGTTGTAGGGTTTTATGAATATATCACTACATTGAAGTCGTAAAATATCTAGCTCCAACGATAACGTAGTTATAAGCTATAGCCGAAGAGCTCGCGGCCTTAAGCGATTGAATGAACGCGCGGCCGTGTTTACCTACATTCCGTACGCGGTCAATAATTTTTTTTTTAATTAAGGGGAAGGTTAATGGTTTCGAAAAATGGTTTTATGGGATTATTTCAGGATTTATTAGTGGGAGACAAAAAATAAAAACGTAGTTAGATTTCACGCGAATAACTCTACATTACAGCTGATTTTTATGCAAAAATAAGGTCTTGATATGGTCAACTTTGAACATCAATTACTCGAAAACGGAAGAAAATATTTTTGTCATAATAATTTTAATTGCTTCCTAAAATTATACCCTATCACATATTTTAAGAGCTGTCCCGGTTTTCTCGACACTCTGTATAATTGGACTCGGATTAATATATAGCCTATGACACTCACAAATGACGTGGCTTTCTATTGGTACAAGTACATTCAAAATCGGTTCGAGAGATTCAAAGATTCTTTATTATCATCATTATTCATCATCAAAAAAAAACCGGGTAGTTTGTTTCGCCGTTTCTTCTCCTGACAGGCTTATATTTGGAAACGGTAGTTAATTAACCTAAGTTAGCGTAAGAGAAATGATGTTCAATAAGTGTTCCAAGTGTCCCTTATGTTGAATAAAACTTTTTGAATTTGATTGAATTCTTATATTAAAATAAATAATTAAAAGAAATATTGAATTTATATCTTTTTTGTCGTCTCGCATTGTTTATCTTAAATCTAGATCTATTGGACATTTTTCTCGTAAAAAATTTAATTTTTCGACCCATCTATTTATGCCTTTTCAGTATCACATCACATTGATCTGAATTGTTTTTAACCGACTTCAAAAAAAAAGGAGGTTATCAATTCGACGTTTTTTTTTTCAGACGCACACAGGCGAAAAACCATTCGCATGCAAGTTATGTGACAAACGTTTCACACAAAGTAACAGTATGAAACTACACTACAGGACGTTCCATCTGAAACAACCTTATCCTAAACGGTAATAGAGTTCACTTTTGTATGTACAAGATTCTAGGAGAATTTGCGGGTAGTTTGTAAAGGTTTTCAAAAGGAAAGCAGAGGATTTTATAAGTTTAATGATTAAATACAATGATGAGTGATGAGTTTTACACACTCTCTTTGGTACTTGAGAGCTAGAGCCGTGTTGGCCTTGGGGCAAGAGCAATCGCCTGCTACTCAAGCGACGCAAGTTCGAATCCCAGCGATTTCACACCACGTGCTTTACGGTGAAGGAAAACATCGTGAGGAAACCTGCATATGTCTGAGAAGTAATTCAATGTCACGTTGGCATTGAATGATGTTCGGTGAAAAGTTGGTGTTGTTATTACAACACCTCTGCCTACCTGACTGTTTGTCTGTTTGTTCAGGCTAATCTCCGAAACGACTGGACCGATTTTGACGTGACTTTCACGAGCAGATAGCATACAAAAAGTTGCTTAGGCTGTTGTTGCTGTTGAATTTTAATTAACGGTCGGCGAGATTAAATCAGTTTGATTAAAAGAAAAATTATGATTAAAATAGTATTCTACAATACAAATACTTAGATAAGTTCTCTGTCCAAACAGATTCTTACCATAATTTGTTTTTTTTGTAAGAACCAGAAGAAAAAAGGACGACACCCAAGAGTTCCCAGAAGACTCGGGATCTTCGTCCGAAGAGTCGGACAGTGTTCAGGAAACTGATATGAACGCGGACAACGGCATCGAACCCGCACCCACCATGGACACGTCCGATGATACCGTGCACTATTTGACTTTGAGTTAGTACATACATTCGCATTTGTTTAAACTTTTGTATGTGTATATTTTTGCCGCAAAGTATCGAGTAGTGGTCCATATCAATTTAAAAATATACATTCACATATTTAAATTTCTTTGGCGTATATTTTATAGTTTAACTAGCTGTGCCCCGCGGTTTCACCTGCGTAGAGTTAGTTTCATGGGTGTCCCACGGAAACCTTGTTTTTTTTCAAATAAAGGTAGCCTAAGTTACTCCTTGTAACATTAGCTACTTGCCAGTGAAAGTCCCGTTAAAATCGATGCAGCCGTTTTGGAGATTACCCGGAACAAACAGACAGACAGACAGAGAAAAATTTTAAAACTTGGTGTTTTAGTGTCAGTAGCGTGTATAGTATATATGCATTTATTGAAAAGCTGTTATTTTGGAATTACAAACAGACACTTCAATTTTATTTATCTGTATAGATGTATAGATGAGGTAGTTTAGTTTTTAAAATTTGGTTTTAGTAGTAATAACCATTCCCTTATGTTCTACATATCATACTGTTATCAAGGAACCTTTATTAAGCCCTTACAACTACATTTTAATACAAAAATAAGTAATAAATACAAAATAAATAATAAAGTTATGCATTTTTTTATATTTTTTAATTCTTATGTACCCTCTATCGATGCTCGGTGCTAATATGTTTTGCCTTTTAGCCAACCTGTAGAGATCAAGTCTATATAAAAAGATGGATTGACATAATTCCATCATGTTTTTATGAGTAGGCGGGAATTAGAAGCAAAAAAGTAACAAAGGATTTCGCCATTATCTATGGCTTTCGTTATATAAAGTGACATTCTGGATATCCGCTCGGAAAATATAAGAATATTTGTAAGAGTGAAGTGACATGATTTTAGCTGGTTTTTAACAGACTCCAAAAAAGGAGGTTGTCTATTCGACTGTATGTTTTTTTATTTTATCTATGTTAGATTATACAAGGCGGCGAGGAAAGATCCTTTAGCATTAGAATGCAATAAATACGTTTATTATAAGTTTTCATAATTACTGTACAGTTACGTTGTAATGTAGTAAAGTTTCATATGAAAAATAAACTTTTTATTTCAATACTAGCTGTGCCCCGCGGTTTTACTCGCGTAGATTTGGTTTCATCCTTATTGTCACGGAACCCTAATGTTTTCAATAAATAAAAGTAGCTTAAGTTACTCCTTGAAACATCAGCTACCTGCCAGTCCCGTTAAAATCGGTCCAGCCGTTTCAGAGATTACCCGGAACAAACAGACAGACAGACGGACAGACAGTCAGAGAAAAAATTTAAAACTTGGTTTTTCGGTGTCAGTAGCGTGTATACTTTCATATGCATTTAGTAAAAACCTGTAATTCTGGAATTACAAACAGACACTTCAATTTTATTTATCTGTATAGATTTTATTATGATCATGAATGGAACATAATATTTAAGTTTTAGATTGGTTTTGCATCATACACGTGTTTACATTCTAGTGATGTAACGAATATTCGCTTATTTTTGGATATTCGTAATCGCATTCGTATTCGCAAAATTTCTGCGAATGTTTTGCGAATATGAATATCAAAGAAAAAAAACAATTTGAAGATAATGGTAGGTTAATAAAATCAAAATCCTAAAAGTTCCTAACCTTATGTTTTGAATGCAAGATAAAGTAACTTAACCTCATAAGCCCAACAGTCTTCACTTTTTCATTTGAAATAATCCATTAACAGTCTTTACTTTTTCATTTGAAATAATTATACATTATTTTACTTTGGGCAATAAACCTTAATAATTACATTTTCATTAAAACTTATACATTCGCGTTCGCATGTTTAAAAAATGACATTCGTTACATCACTATTACATTCTATAGAGTTTGGATACATCAACTAACAGATGGCGTAAGGCGGCCCCTAAACCGCAAAATAAAGGAATAATTCGACGTATGAGGTAGGATAACGAGTAGCTCAGTTGGAAGAGGAACTGCATGGATTGCAGAGGTCCTGGGCTCGAGTCCCGCCTCGTGGTCGTATTTCTCTTGACAAATTTTAAGAATATTTAAGTTTGGTGCCAACATGGCATAGGGTAAGTATTTTGTGGGGAAAGCGAGTGATCAGTGTCATCCCCAGCAAAGACAAGGAAACTTGTATATATGCTGAAATGCGCTTGAAAACTCTCATAGCGCGATTTAGGTTCTCATGTATTTGTACTCAATCTTGCGTTTGTTAGACAAGGAAACTTGTATATATGCTGCAATGCGCTCGAAAACTCTTATTGCGCGATTTAGGTTTTCGTGTATTTGTACTCAATCTTGCGTTTGTTAGCGAGTAGCGCCATCTATGTAGCGAGTAGTTTTATCCCATCATGACATTTGTCGGGTTTCTCATACTTTTTCAATATTATTTCGTTTTCAATTCTAGTACTCTGGCGGTACGTCACATTTTTTACTTCTGTTCCTGAAATAAGAAGAATAATTTATATTATAATACAAAGAAAAAAAAAAGAAAATATTTTTTTCACACAATTATACGCAAAATAATTTAAGATAGATATAAATAAACCAAGAAGAAATGACACATCACAGACATACAACAACTCTTCACCACAGACACTGTTAGTTTGCGATACGCGATTCTTCAGCCATCGAGACAATCGGATTCGTTACAATTTTCCATCGACTCGCCCTGGCGATGAAGCAATCGAGAGTTTTTCCGATTGTTTT